>OZ024759.1:16236904-16344404 GCA_964016885.1 Eledone cirrhosa | reverse complement strand
ACACTTTAGTTTTTCAGTGGCAAATTCTTGATCCCCCTCCTCCCAAAGGTTCTTTTATTATTATTCGGGTATTTTTAACGAATCTAACCACCAAATTAGTTGTAAAGTAACAATAAAATGTTAGGTGTAAGATTATATATATTTATATGTGAGTCTCGGGGTGTAACCACAGTACTCAATACATAGTAGAGGCCATTTCTATTTTAAATCATATATATATATATATAAACGTTCGTAAATCAATTGAAAAAATTAATGTAATTTAATCCTGGTTATTTTATTCTTTTATATATATATTCTGTCATATTGTGAAACTACTGTGATTAGAAATTAACCGATTGGATTTTTTTACCTATCTTGCTGTGAACTCTAAATTTACATTTGAGCTTTGAATTATTCTTTGCATGATATAGTTGTGCTATTAACTCATTTAAACTAAATGGGGTTTGCATATTCCTGGTCGGTTAGCCCCATATAATATATATATGTATGTATTATGTGGAATTTGCTTTGGAATAGGCAAGAGCTCATCCGTCAGCCCCCCCCCCCCCCCCCAACACTTTAATAAATATTTATATATAAATATGCGTGTATTATTGACGGTCGTCGGAAAAAGTACTCAATGCCCGCGATGTTACTCTGGAGTTTCACCTACGAACTCACAGGATCATCAGACACACTCTAAACTTTCGCACACTCACGCTCCAACCTTACGACATTTGTTGTAAGGTATGGTTAACTAAAAGACGAATAATTTCCAACTGTGTTTAAAGACAGATTCGTTGGAAACACGAAAAAGAAAAAAATAACTAGGAAAAGACAATTTTCCACTGAACGCCTGATGAGTGTTTTCTGTAAATTTACCAAATCTTTATTTTTTAAGGCTCTGCTTTAAGTTTTATCAGGTTTAACAATTTAGTAAAGTTGTCGCTAACGTAATTTTGATTAATCAAAATATATTCCAACCTTAGCGAAAAGAATGATAATCATTAAGGCAGGGGAGACATCCAAACAGTATAAGTATCTTTTGCTAGTGCTGGTCCTTCGTCATTGACAACGACGAGCGTTCCAGTTCTACTCTATTGTTAGTCTCACCTGAGTTTTGTAGAGGATCATTAATTAATAAAGGTTGAAGTATTTTTCAGGTTCTGAAGAGCTGAACCAGTTCGTTGGCGGAGGGGTGTGCAGTTGTAGCTATGTTGAGAATATCTGTCCTCCATAAAAGATCCTTGGCTGGGCCACTAGGCTTTCAGGTATTTGGGGCTACCTCTGGCATTTCAATCTTTCAATCCACTACAGCAGAAAAAAAATGGCCCCATAGTCATCCTTATGAATAATATTGCCCTGATACTTGGTGTGTGAGATGTAGCATTTGGCACAATTGCGAGTTCTCTTATCATCATCATCATCAACATTTAACCCTTAAGCATTTAAACTGGCCAGAATTCTTTCACTTTTTTCTGTTCAAACCAGCTGCAACTAGTTGCTCATAATGATGTTAAGGTACTGTTCTCAATATAAATAATATCAAAATCTCATAGATTTGATATTATGTGAGATAAAACCTATACAATAGTAAATATAGAGTAATATAAAGGCTAAAGGGTTAATGTTTGTTTCTCCATGCTAGCAAGTGTTAGATGGGTTGTCATGGATCATGTCAGTATTTAATCGGAGTTACTGTCTCCTTACCGACAGACTATGGACCCACATCTTGTGTATATTTCAGTTTTTGGCATGGTTCCTAAGGCTGGGTGCCCTTTCTAACACCAACCATTTTGTAAAGTTTAATGTGTTTGTATTATCATGGCACCAATAGCAAGGAAAACAGGTGTTAAAACGAAATTGATGATATGTCTATTATAGAGTTGGAAGCAAAGTGTGCAGTAAATGTAGCAAAACTTCTCAATATAAGTACTGTCTGTCATTTCTCCTTAACCCTTTAGCATTTAAATTGGCCAGAATTTTCTCACCTCTTTCTGTTCAAACTGGCTGTAACCAGCCATTCATACTTATGTTAAGGTATTATTCTCAAATTAAATAACATCAAAATCTCATAGATTTGATTTTATGTGAGATAGTCTTTACAGTGAAAATATAACAGCATATATAAAGTAATTTAAATGCTAAAGGGTTAATTAAAGGAATTGGGAAACAAAATGCTTTGACTGTTTAAGTAGAGAAGCTATTTCGCTATTGTATGATGTGTTTCCTGTATGAATGCATTGCTTCATTTGTGGCTACCATCAACCAACTGGTATCATCATATGTTCACTAAATATGTGTATATATATGTATTGTCTTTGAACAAGACACTTCATTTCACATCGCTCCATTTGGAGAAATGAGTTGCAATGTCACTGGTACCAAAGCTGTATCGGCCTTTGCCTTTTTCTTGGATAATATCAGTTGTGTGCATGGGTGATGTCTAGTCTTCCTTAAAAACACCTTGCCTAAGCTTGCACCTCAAAGGGGAAATTTCTAGGTGCAAAACTCATGGTTATTCATGATAGAAAGGGGTATTTTATCTATGTATGGACCAGTAACTCCTGATGGAGTCATAGTGGCATAATGTGGTTTGGGCATTTTAAACCTGGTGGAGCCCATCTCCTCTCCAGATTTGAACATAGTTGATTTCTTCCAGAGAAGGAGAGGAGTTAAAGAGGAAGTCAGAAAAAGATATAGAGGAAGAAGAATTAACCTGGTACTTTTTTTTTATCCACTTTGAAAGGATGAAGGCAAAGTTGAATTCATAAAATAAAGTATCAATAATGAACTGTGGTTGATATAATTGATTTTCCCCTCCTCTAAAATTGTTGGCCTTGTGCCTAAATCAGAAACAATTATTACACCCATCTTTGAGGTCGGTCTAATAGCAAAAATAATTTTGATTTTAAGTTTACTTAGTCAATAGGTTTGATTAGAAGTTCTTTTTCTTTTCTTTGCCCACTTATTCCTGAGAGGGTTGTGGGGGCAGAGTCCTCAAACACTCTCTCCAGCTGGTCCTGTCATAAGCAAGTATCTCTAACTGATCCGGCTGTGACCAACTAAGCTCATGGACATTATCCAACCATCTTGCTTGGAGTCTATCCCTGAGTCTCCTACCTATTGGTTTCACCCATAAAATCTGTCCTGCAATTCTTTCCTGAGACATTCTAACCCCATGCCCATAGTATCGGAGCTGTGATCTCTCAATTCGGAGAAGTAGCAGCTCTACCTGGAGTCACTCTCTGACTAGAAGTTTCAAGTTGAAATTTAAGTTCTTTACATGTGATTTTTTATGTATTTTGAACAAATATAGCTTTCAAAAGTATTGTAAAACTTGCTTCTTGGTCAAGTGGTTGGCAACTAAACTGGCTCACCAACAAGACCCATTTCTGGTGAGGAGGGTAAGTGGAACCTTGTCAGCACAGAAAACAAGAGCTGCTAAAAGGGAGGATGAACTCCTCAGAATCAATGGTCTCCCACCCCAATTACGGGCTAAATAGCTTCACCAACCCAAATTTGGCTAAGCCTGGCGAGTACAACTACACCCCCTGAAATAGCCAAAATCAAACAGACAATGGTGGAGGTCAACCAGGGAGGGGTTCCTTCCAACAGGAGTGAGAAGGCCCTGTATTGGATTAGATTGATTTCTAATTTAGACTGGGTGCTTTTTGTTAGGGTACCAGCATTACCAATTTACAGGCTGTACTGGGCATTTTTTGTCATGGTACCAGCTCTACTGCCTTACAGTGCATACTGGGTGCTTTTTGTTGGTATACTAGCACTACCAACTTACAGGGTGGACTGTATGCCTTTTATCTTGGCACCAGCAATACCCATACTAATCAAGGAAATAAGCAGAATTGCTAGAGCCTTGGATGAAGTGCCATTGCAGTATTTGTTCTGGTCGTTTACATTCTGAGTTCAAATCCTACCAAGGTCAACTTTGCATTTCATCCGCCCCGGGGGTCTATAAAATAATTGTTTCTACTTTTGGCACAAGGCCAGCAATTATTCCAGTGCATTACTGGTACTTTATTTAATCGACCCCGTAAGGATGAAAGGCAAAGTTAACTTCGGCGGGATTTGAACTCAAACTGTCAATGGTCGTAACTCTGTGCTGTAAAGCATGGCGCCCGACCCTCTAATGTGCAGTTTTTGGGTGTCATACAATAAAAAGCACCCAGTTCACACTATAATAGTGGTTGGCATTAGGAAAGGTATCCAGTCGTAGAAACCAAGTCAGAAACATTTGTGTATGAGCAAGACATAGTTATCTAATCTGACTTGTCTCACAACAGGACAACTCGCCCAACCCATGTTAGCGTGGAAAAAGAGATGTTAAACGGTGATGATGATGATGATCATATATTGATCAAGTTTCTGAATTCTATAGTTTAGTGGTGACAACATAAGGTTTGATGTCGTTCTACTTATAAAATAATAGATTTCAGGTTATCAAGAATATTCACAAAAAGTGTTGAGATCAGATCTTAAGATCTGGGTCTCAGAGTTAAGATAAGATCTTAAGATCTGGAACACACAGTTGAGATGAAATCTTAAGATCTGAGATTCCCAGTTGAGATGAGATCTTAAGATCTGAGATTTACAGTTGAAATGAGATGTTAAGATCCGAGATTCCCAGTTGAGATCAGATCTTAAGATCTGGGACTCAGAGTTGAGTAGAGATCTTAAGATCTGAGATTTACTGTTGAGATAAGATCTTAAGATCTGGGACTCACAGTTGAGATAAGGTCTTAAGATCTGGGGCTCACACTTGAGATGAGGTCTTCAGATCTGGGACTCACAATTGAGATGAGATCTTAAGATCTGGGACTCACAGTTGAGATGAGATCTAAAGATCTGGGACTCACAGTTGAGATGAGATCTAAAGATCTGGGACTCACTGTTGAGATGAAATTCTGTATGGCAGACATATCTAAAACATTCCAATATAGAAAACAGACACTAAAACACTAACAACCATTTTGCATTTATATCAAATTTAATGTCAAAATCTCAATCTACACAACAAAAGCACCCAGTACATGCTGTAAAGTGGTTGGTGCTAGGAAGGGAATCCAGCTATAGAAAGCTTGCTAAATAAGGTGTGAAGAGGACTCTTCAGTTTGCCTCAAAAGACACATCTCTTTTGCACTCGATGTCTGGACATAAGTGGGATAAAGAGATCCCCTGTCTGTCTTGGATGTCAGTGGCCTGGCTTCAGTACTGAGTTGGTCTATGTAGATTTGTTCAACTCATGCTATCAGGGAAAGGAGATGTTAACTAATGATGATGATTCCAGTACTATGTTATCTCTCCAATATAGATATACTTGCAGTTATATATAACAAATAATGTTACATTGTCTTCACTGTGTGAATATACTTGACGTGGCAATAAAGTCTTTACAACAGTAGGCTGTGTGTCAAATATAGCAGTAAATGGAGTTAATATTAGTTGGAATTTGAACTTTGTTGTACATTCATTCATTTCATTTCATTTTACGTCCGCTTTTCTCTGCTTGCAAGGGTGGGACAGGAACTGATTCTGGCTTGATTTCTACAGCTGGATGCCCTTCCTAACGTCAACCTCATTTACAGTGAGTGCTGGGTGCTTTTTTGCCGTGGCACCTCCACGACCACTTTGCAGTGGAATGATATGGACCCCAGTCCCTATCATCTCATTTCTACAGCTGAGTAAACTGGAGCAATGTGAAATAAAGTGTCTTGCTCAAGGAAACAACACATCACCTGGTCTGAGAATTGAACTCATAACCTTTCGATTGCAAGGCCAATGCTCTAACCATTAAGCCACGTGCCTCCATGTGTGATATTCTGTATGAATGCTTTATTTTGTCACAGCCCTATGCATAATTATTTTGCTGTCATTCTTGTGAGTTTATAATACACACATTGAACTGCTCAATCCACAAAAGATTTTTTCCAGAGAAGAATGGCAATGATCAAACCATCACCCTATAGTCCAGACTTAAATTTGTGCGATCATTGGGTGATCAAGTTATTAAAGCAACATCTTTGAAAGTTTGTTTTCACTTCATTAGAAGAGGTGGTAGATGAATTGTTGCGCTGGTTTCGACAATTGCCGAAAGAATGGTTCCAGAAAGAATTAAATGCTTTGCATAAGCACTGTAAAGATGTTATTGCATTCAATGGAGATTATGTTTTGCAGAATAAATAAATTCTAATGTCAATATTTGCAGTTTCATTTAAAGGGTTATTCTAAAGACTTTATTGCCATGCCAAGTATTTATAGCTAAACAATATATTTTGTTAGCACATGCAGTTACTTTTCTGTATTAAGACATGCATGTCGAGTTAAGTTACATCTGTGAGAGAATGATTTACCACAGATATCACAGTGATATGGTTTTTCTCCTGTATGAACGCGTACATGGTGGGTTAAGCTAATCTTTCGAGAGAAGAATTTACCACAAACAGTACACTGATACGGTTTCTCTCCTGTGTGAATGATTTTGTGTTCAGTTAAATGCTTCATTTGAGAGAATGATTTACCACAGATATCACATTTATATGGTTTCTCTCCTGTATGAATATGTTTATGAGTATTTAAGTTATTACTTCGGGAGAAGGTTTTGCCACAGATATCACACTCAAATGGCTTTTGTCCTGAATGAATGTGTTTATGAGTAGTTAGGTTACATGGGTCAGAGAAAGATTTACCACAGATATTACAGTGATATGGTTTCTCTCCTGTATGAGTGTGTTTGTGTTTAGTTAAATTACATTTGTGTGAGAATGATTTACCACAGATATCACAGTGATACGGTTTCTCTCCTGTATGAATTTTTATGTGAGTGGTTAAATTACTTGACTGAGTGAATGATTTATCACAGATATCACAGTGGTATGGCTTCTCTCCTGTGTGAATACATTTGTGAGTTGTTAGTTTACTTCTTCCAGGGAATGACTTCTTACAAATGTCACACTGATAAGATGTTTTTCTTATCTTTTTCAGTAACACATCAGGAAAATTCTTTTTAGAATGGTTCTCACATAATTCAATTTCCATATCTTTTTCTTTTCTCACCACACTTATATTTTATTGCTGGAGAACCAGGTCAACCAAAGGGTTGAGAGAACACTTTTGCTGTATCTAAGACACGACAACTTCACTAATGTTACTATAAAATGTACTCAGTTGAATGTGGGATTGTATGTCCGGTTTCTGGCCCACCTGAAAGTCAGCCGTTCTGCTTCAGTACTGCCCGGTCTGTGATGACATATCCAACCCTTGCTAACATGGGAAATGGGCACTAATTAATGATGATGATGAAATATTTCCATTAACTGTGATCTTTGTTCAATTGATGAAAACTTCTTTAGAATTATGTCCAAACTTAATCAGAATGTAAAATCATCTTGAACACATTCCAGTCAATGAAATACAAAAATGTTGTTATGTATCTCCCTCAGAGGTAATATTTCACAGTAATTCTACCTCAAATTTATATAGACAGGGTTTTATATCTCTTCTGTAAAACATCTTTTGGTCTTTAAAGATGAAAAATATTCAATGTCATCCGATATTCTGAAATAAGAAAGAAGCAGTATAAGATATAAAAATTACTTTAAAAATGCAGATTTAATGGTGGAAATATATATTATACATGGAGCCACAAGGAGCGCCCAGTCCACACTGTAAAGTGGTTGTGTAGGTGTCACAACAAAAAGTGCCCAGCCCAGACTGTAAAGTGGTCATGCTGGTGACACAACAAAAAGCACTCAGCCCACGCTGTAAAGTGGTCGTGTAGGTGCCACGACAAAAACACCCAGTCCATACTGTAAAGTAGTCATGTAGGTGTCACAACAAAAATCACCCAGTCCACACTGTAAAGTGGTTGTGTAGGAGACACGGTAAAAAGTGCCCAGTTCACACTATAATGTGGTTGTGTAGGTGTCACAACAAAAAGCACATAGTACACACTGTAAATGTGATTGGCATTAAGAAGGGCATTCAGCTGTAGAAACCAAGCCAAAATCAGTTCTGTATGAGCAAAACATGGTCAACCGACCTGGCTTGTCTCTCAAGGGGACAGCTCATCTAACCCATACTAGAGTGGAAAATGGACGTTAAACAATGATGATGATGATGATACAGTTTTGTCAACTGGAACAAAAAGGCTGAAAAATATTAGCATAAATTACAATAGTTGCTACATAATGTGTAGCTACTTTTTGAATAAATTTATATATTATTGTATGAAGACATGTATAATAACTCTCTTTTATTTCAGATTTTCAAACCATACATAATATAACGGATAGGCATTTTAAGGATCTTTGGAGTAACGTTACTTGATAGAGTGCATAGCTTGGCGATCAGAGGGTCTCTCCAGGTAGAGCCACTACTTCTCAGAATTGAGAGATCACAGCTCTGATACTATGAACATGTGGAAAGAAAGTGTAACTTGGAGATCAGAGAGTTGCTCCAGGTAGAGCCACTCTTAGTCTTAGTTCCTCCAGTCCCTTGTGGAACATTGGGCGACGAGCTTCCTCCACTTGATCCTGTCACTGGCGGCCCTTCTAGCACCTCTCCAGGTAATTCCCATCTCCCGCAGGTCCTCCCTGAATGTGCTCCGTCATGTTTTTTGTGGTCTTCCCCATTCTCTCCTGCTACCCTCTGGTACCCAATCCATGGCAATAAGAGCAGGTCGATCTGCCAGCAAACGAAGGATGTGGCCCGCGAACCGCCGTCTCCTTTTCCGGACAATGTCCCTTAACCTCTCCAATCCTGACCTCCTCATCACTTCCTCATTGCTAACTTGGTCTCTCCATGAAATTTTCAATATGGTCCGAATGCAACGACGGTGGAATACATCAAGCTTGTTACATACACTTTCCGTACTCTTCCATGTCTCACAGGTATATATCACTGTTGGTACTACAATGGACATGTTTGACATGGAATTTGACGGCGTTGCCGGTGGAACACCTGGACCATACTGGACGAAGTCGCTGGAAGACCGCCGCTGCTTTTCCCAGCCTTGTGCGCACATCCACCTCAGCATCCCCATCGTCAGAGATGTTACTGCCAAGGTATTGGAAGTGGTTTATACATTCAATGTTACGCTGACCAACCATGATGGAAGGATTTGGAGGGTCACCTGTCGACATGGTCTTGGTTTTTTCACAACTGATGCGCAGGCCAACTGTCTCTGCATTGTCATTTAGAACGTTTGTCATCTCTTGCAGGTCTTCTCGGGCATGGCCTATCACTGCGATGTCATTGGCAAAGTCCAGGTCGCTTAATCTCCTTCCATCCCAACTGATACCAAAACGAGGATCACTCATTGTCTTCTTCATGATGAAATCGATAACAATGAGGAAAAGGAAAGGGAAAGGCGAAAGGATGCAGCCTTGTCGAACACCCGTCAAGATGTCAAACATTTCCGTGTTTCCGTCCTAACGCAGCACCTGGAATGTCGGTACAGCGACCTGAAGATGTTAATATATTTCTCTGGGACACCGTAGAGTCTTACAATCTTCCACAATGACTCCCGATGAACACTGTCGAAAGCTTTCCTGAAGTCAATGTAGTTGACAACAAGGGACTTGTGGAACTCCCGACATTGTTCAATGATATTTCGGAGAGTGAAGATCTGCTCTGAACAAGACCTTCCACTGCGGAAGCCAGCCTGTTCGTCTCGAAGATGACGATCTACTTCTGCTCTCAGCCGGTTCAGGATGACTGTGCAGAATACCTTCCCTGGCACTGATAGCAACGTGATCCCTCTCCAGTTGTTGCAGTCGCTGAGACAGCCCTTCTTCGGTAGTGGTACAATCACTCCATTTCCCCAGTCCTCTGGCACCTCCTCTTCTTGCCAAATCACATTGCATAAATGGGTGAGCTGCTCCTCTATTACATCCTTGCCGTGCTTCAGAAGCTCTGCAGGAATCTCATCCAGCCCTGCCGCTTTGTTATTCTTTTGGCAGCGGATGGCCTTGGCCACCTCAGCTCTTGTGATGTCGTCGTCTAGTCGTACATCCAGCCGGTAAGCTCGCTTCCTCCCAGTCAAGCTCTAAGACTGTGTTGGGGGATGGCTGATTGAGGACCTCACGAAAGTATTCGTTCCACCTCTGGGCCTGCTCTTCACTGGCTGCAAGCATCTGACCATTTTGCTCTTGATTGGCAAACTGCTTCCACTTCATCCTCCAATTAGCTCCCTGATGATCCGGTACAGCGTCTTGGAATCATTTCGATCTGCTGCCACCTGTGCCTCTGCAGCCCGATCTTCTACCCACTGGCGCTTGTCTTTTCGACAGTTCTTCTTTACTTCCTTGTCAAGACGTCTGTACTCTTTGTCCACTTCCTTTCATTGCTGTCGAGCTTTGGTTTGATCTCTTTTGTTCTTAACATCCTTCCTCTCGTCAATGAGATTCCACGAAGTACTGCTGATCTACTGATCCCGGTTGGTCCCCCTTCTACCAATAACTACATCAGCACTCGCCCTGACTGCCTGAGCAAACATCTGCCACTGGTCTTCACGGTTCTGTGCGTGCTATAGTTCTTGGAACTTATTCCTGATCTCCAGGTAGAATCCCTCTGTGGTGCCTTGGTCTTGCAGGCTTGTGACAGCATATGGCCTCACGGTCTTATTTGCTTTGTTCTTCTTCAACCTCAAGTGGATTTTTCCAACCACAAGATGATGGTAGAGCCACTACTTCTCAGAATTGAGATATCAGAGCTCTGATATTACGAACATGTGGAAAGAATGTGTAACTTGGAGATCAGAGAGTTGCTCCAGGTAGAGCCACTACTTCTCAGAATTGCGAGATCACAGCTCTGATACTATGAACATGTGGAAAGAAAGTCTCTGGAAAGAATGTGTAACTTGGAGATCAAAGAGTTGCTTCAGGTAGAGCCACTACTTCTCAGAATTGAGAGATCACAGCGCCAATATTACGAGGATGTGGATAGAATGCGAAAACAGCGAGTTGTAACTGTAATTCAAAGATCCCAGATATATCACACAGTGTCTTGCTGAATCTCCCTGAGAATTACGTTATGGGTACTCTTGTTTCTTGAATTCTCAGACACTTGCACGTTAATTTTAGGAGGTGGCTGTTCAGTTGTTTTAACAATTGGAACATTCGTCGTCGGAACCGACGGAGGTCCAACGACAACATAACTTTTTTTTTATAGTTTCCGATGGTCGAAAGGAATTCATCTATTTGAAAGTCAGATAAAATGTTTTGCAGTATTTCTTTCAGTTTTCTACACTCCGTGTTCAAATCCCACCGTAAAAAAATAAAATCGATGGGGTAACTTATGATAAAAGATTTTGCAGACGTGATCACTCCCGCCTTTTTTTTTTATTTTCCTGGCATAGTGTATATATAACCACATTATTTAATATGCTCCCTTTATTTCAAGATAATAAAGTACATTTTGATGGCAATTTGGCTGCTATTTCTTCCAATTTCAGAGGCTAGGTAAATGCCTCACTCGTTCTATAAAAATACAATTACAGTAGATAGCTGTTGTTTAGTCCCAGGTCAGCCCTGATTGAGGAGATATACGATATAAAACATTTTAGTGATGGACAAACCATCTTGCTTTCTGATAAAGCCTATACAAAACTACATTTATCCAGTGTGTCCTATTTTATTTAAGGTGATGACACAGGACGGTGACCGCTGGCGTCACGCAGTAATATAGAAGACCCGACTTCCCACGGGTACAAGCCAAAGCTGAAGCACATAGACAATGTCCCCACTGCAAAGTGGTCGTGGTTGTGCCACGGCCAAAAAGCACCCACCCCAGACTGTAAAGTAGTCGTGTAAGCGTCACGGAAAAAAAAGCACTCATTGTAAATGAGGTTGGTGTTAGAAAGGTCATCCAGCTGTAGAAATTGAGCCCAAATCAGTTCCCGTATGAGCAAGACAAGGTCAGCTGTCCGGGCATTGCCCACAACAGGACAACCCGTCTAACCCATGCTGTCAGAAGTGAAAGTAGAAAAATGTGACGTCATTCGTCAACCTTCGTTTATTTCCGTATGACCACGTTGGTGCAAATGTAAAATATATTTTCAAGTTTTTCAAGTTAAGTTAAGTTTAAAAATAAATATATTTTCATAGTCATGGTTATCAAATTAGAAAACAAATGAAGTTAAGTTTATAAATAAATATGTTCATTTTTTTCACCAACCTTATACATTTATGAAGAATATGTATCTGTTCCAATAATATGTTCAATAATGTTTCAAAAGCATGGATACAGATGACGAATATGTTCCAATAATTTTTGGGAAAATTTCATCCTTAAATTCATACCGCCACATGAATTCAATTAGATGGCATTGAAGCAAATTTCTGGTCTTTACATGTTCCACAAGCATTCTATGTGGTTAGTTGTGGCAAATGTTACAGGATCAACAAAATTGATGGAATGGTTTACAGTCAAATGTTGATAGCCTAGCTGATTGATCGTATTATAGGAGCGCCAGAGGTCAGAAATTATTGTCGTACCAGGCAATATACGATCTTGTATAATTGCTAAATCTGCTGTCCGGTCTTCCACTTGCCACTAAAAAACATCTTCTGGTATCTCTTTCCAAAGCACCAAAGACCCACTGTGTTTTAACCTGATGGCCAACATTGTATTTCCTTCTCACGAAGGCGCTTTCGTCAATCTCAACAGTTCGGTTTGGCCCGCCAAGCTTAATGTTTTATGCCACATAATATTCTGCACATACATCACGGCAAAAATTTAGCCAATCTGCTACGGCTACATTCGCGATACGAGATTCCTGTGAAATCCCCTTGGCTAAATCTTCTTTTGCCCAATAATATATGTCAATTATTTGTTGACACTTCAATTTACTATTTTCTAGAAATGTTCCTTTTCTAATAGACACCATTTTTCTACATGGCCTTCCACATGACCAGATAATTCCATCTAACACATTTTTCTTCACTACTTCCACCACATGAAGGGCAGACCTTTTCAGTATTCAGAAGTCCATGTTGTTTCAGCCAATTAATGCTATCTGCTGTAGTAGCGGTAGCGATGGAAATATCGCGATGATTAATTCCATTTACCTTGGGGTATAATGTAGAATTCATTATATTTTTCAAGTTGCAAATCCGTGTATTATCCCAAAGTGAAAAACCTAGGTTTGCGTCAACGTGGTGATTTCAAAGTGAAAAACCTTGAATTATTTATTTACACGTGGTGGTGGGGATTGTGTGAGAGTCTGTATTTGTGTTTTGTTCTATATCTGTTCATTTTTTTTATTCTCTGTATGTTTAGCGTAATCGATTTGTTTTCAAATGTACTCACTTTACTGTATCCATCCTTTTGAAACATTATTGGAACATGAACATATATTTATTTATAAACTTAACTTCATTTGTTTTCTAATTTGATAAATTGGCACTACAACGCAATAAAATATATTTATTTAACTTGAAAATATATTACGGATATATTTATTTAACTTGAAAAACTTGAAAATATATTTCGTAAAATGTAATATGATGTTAAATTGGCTGTTATTTCTAGCAGCGAAAGCAAAAACCAAGTGGACAACGGCTAATAAAATACATGTAGTGACCTCTAGTTGTCAAAACCCAGAAAATATAATCAAGGGAAGTAATCATCTATATAGGATCGCTTCCTTCAATTTGGCTGCTGTTTCGAAAAGAAAGGATTACCATCAAGAGGATAACGGCCAACAAAATACAGGTAGTGACCTCTTCTGGCTGAAATGTCATCACCTAAAGAAATAATCAAGGGAGGTAACAATCTATCGCATACGATCTCTTCATTCAAGGAGAGATGTGTTTAAAATAATGTCTTCGTTAATTTATTAAAGACTTTCCTAAGTTATCACTTCAGTATTCAATGCCATAAATAAGAGGAAAAGGAGGGCAAGAACAAAGGAAGGGAACAGGGTGACAAATTGTTTCAACTGAGCCTCCTTCTCCCCATGATATAATGGTAAAAGCATTTCCGCGGGGTTCCTTCTTCAGAAGGGTTGCTATCACTCCGATTTTACGGGGGGAGGTCAGCTGTCCGTGGTTCTGAATAAATGTCTTTGACGGGCTAAGAATAACAGCCCACATCAAACCATTCTGGCATAAAAAAAGAGACCCATAAGATAATCCTTTGTTTGAAGTAAACTATAAAATGAATATTTCAATAAATTTATAATACTTACGTATCAATAAAAACAACAATAATATTAGAAATTTAAAAAAAAACCTGCTCTGTAAAAGACGTACAGGGAATGAACAACACGAAGCTTTTGGTTGATAAACAACAATGAATGAAATATTAACGGAAGCTATTGTGTACATCAGACACTCTCGATTGATTAATTGACATGTATCGATGTTGTCGAATGTTCAATCACTCAGAATCCTTCGGGATGATCAAAGTTGACATACAGGAAGACAATGAAAAGAAAAAAAACATTAAATCTTTGAAGAACTTCGAGTACTTCTTTGTTTCGTAGCCTGCGGAAGAATATTATTTTTTTCAGCTGTGCTGCGGCCGGAGAATTTAATTTTAATTTTGATTATAATTTTAATTTACGGGACTGTATTTGTATTTTAAATTATTTTTACTGCTTTCAGTCATTAAACTGCTTATACAATTTTTAATTAGTCTGTTTTGCTTTTATCAAACAAACTAAAACAGGACCGCACAACATAGTCGTAAAAATAGAATCCTTGCGCAGAATTATCGTAAGATGTGTAATTTCTCTCTGTTGTATTTCAACATTAATTTGATTTCCCCTTCTATTATAATTCCACTAACACCTTGGAATTATAAAAAAATATATATATAGATATACACTCATATATATACATAAAAACACATATCTACATACAAACACACACACATACATTATATATATATATATTAAAAGATCGGAGGCCATATTCAGTTGATTCAGGTTTATTTAAAACGCCGATATACATATTTCACCGAGGACTATCAGTTATGATAGCCTGAGCTCATCAGGCCATAAAGACATAAGAACATTGAAAGTTCCCCCACAAAAGCCTATAAATTTGGAAGAATCCAATAATTTCTCCGAAAAAGATTTTCTGTTCTTGATACGGAGGCGGCCGAACAAATGGTGTTGTTTCTTCTATGGATCACCGTGGTTTATGGACTTACGACGTAAAAACGACAGAAAAGAAAGAAAATAGATGTAAGGAAACGTTAGTCACTTCCTTTTTTCTCTGGGACGCCATTTACCGAAATTCTGACTATATTGATATATATATGTAAGTATTAAATTGAGCGAGAGGCAATGTACGAGATCACACCCATACATATATACACAGTCACACACAAATACAAACAAACAAAAGCATTATATATACTAGCAAAAAAACATCATCTGAGGGGTGGTCTTTCTGCTAGTATATATAATTGTTTCTACTTTTGGCATAAGGCCAACAAATACCCAGTGTATTACTGGTACTTTATTTTACGGGGTCGATAAAATAAAGTACCAGTAAAGCACTGGGTAATTGCTGGCCTTGTGCCTAAAATAGAAACAATTATATATACTAGCAGAAAGTTCACCCCTCAGGTGGTTTTCTGCTAGCATGTGTCGTGTGCATAATTATATTATACTCAAGTATATATACATTTAAAAATGAAATCCTAATTAACAATATGCACAGAAATTGAACGAAGTCTGTGTTACACTCTTTTCTGTAATCAGTAAAGTAATCGATGAAACATTAAAAAAAGACGATATATATAATAAACTAAAATGTTATGAAAAAGGAGAAAATTAGCGACGGAAATGGTTTTATTTAGTGAAGTAACTTTTAATCAGATTATAATAACAATCAAAGGGAAAGAAGTCGTGCTGTCCTTCTTCAATATGCAACAAGATTTACTTCCCTTCAAATTTCTCTGATTTAATATAAATTATTATTACGCGGTTGATAAAATAAAGTACCCGTAACGCATTTGGGTCTGTTTAAACGACTTAGCCCCTTAGCCCCTTCCCTAAAATTGTTGGCCTGGTCCATTACTTTTTTTTTTAATAAGTAAATTACTACATAAAAATAATTGAGAAAAATCTAATAAATACAAAACACTATTAAAGGGAGCAATGTGGAAGGGACAGACACTACACCCCAGTTTGAGCGGAGCCTCAGTCGTGCCCTGCGGACAAATTGACAGAGACACCTGCAGCAACTGCCACCCCACTTTACGGGTCTCGGGTGTGCTGCCGTCTTTCCGTTTCATTTGCATGAGACTGAGGTCAAGCAACACCATGAGTGGTTTACTCGATAATATTGACGTTTACTAATTTCTTTTTTTTTTTTTTTTCAAATCTGGTAGTTATCTTATCGAGACAGACGTATACATCACACCAAAATTACTATAGAAATAGTAGTAACTTTCGTATTTGTAACAGTAGTAGTAAAGTGAAATGAAATGTTTTGCTAAATATTGCAAATCATCTAATGTTATGAGAAATTGCAATGGGAAATAAATAATTTTCTATAAACACAACCACAAGGATATGGTCCGAACGTGTTTTGCTCAAGAACTCAACACACAACCCAGTCCAGGAATTGAATCCATAACGTTATGGTCAGAAGTCCAATACCCTTACCACTAGGCCACCCGCTTCCATATCATCATCATCATTTTACGTCCGCTTTTCCCAGCTTACAAGAGTTGGACGTGTCCTATTCAGCACAGCATCCCTCCACTTGTCATGGTCCTTCGTCATCTCCTCGGTGAGTTTCAGCAATCTGAGGTCTGCTCTCACCACCTCCGCCAATGTTTTACGTGATTTACCTCTACTGCGTCTTCACTCCACTGGGAATTCCTGGCACTTCTTCACCCATCTTATACCCTGTTTCTTTCTCAACTCGTCTATGTTTAGTCGTTCACGCACATTGACATTGCACATCCAACGGAGCATACTTGCTTCATTTCTCTCCAGCCGTCTCATATCTTCTGCAGCTGCTGCCCATGTCTCACTACCATGCAGCATCGCGCATCTCACACAGGCATCATATAACCGCCCTTTGGTACGCAGGGAGAAACCCTTCTTTGTCAACAGAGGAAGCAGCTCCCTAAACTTCTTCCAACCCGTCCTTATTCTAGATACTTTGGCCTCGGAACACCTCCCTCCCATGCTAATCTGATCACCTAGGTACTGGAAGCTATCAACCACTTCTATAGAATCCACCTGCATTGGAAAAATGAGTCTTTCACAGCGATTACTATTGCCAACTTTCCCTGTACATCTGCATCCATAGTTTTCCCTATCTGTTAGTTTGCCTGTTATCCCACTACATCTCTTGTGTACCCAAGATCTGCATTGTGTACATTTTATGGAATTTATGCCAGTTCCTTTCCTACATATCGAACATGGCCATTTCTCTGATGGAATCAGAGTATTGTCCTCTCTTCTACTTATCAACACTTTTGTCTTAGCTATGTTCACTCTCACTCCTCTTGATTGCAACTGCTGTTTCCATAGCCAGAATTTATTCTCTAGTTCCTTTACTGATTCTGCTATAAGAACCAGATCATCAGCATAGAGAAGTTCCCATGGGCATCCAGTCTTAAACTCCTCTGTTATGGCTTGGAGGACTATAATGAATAAGAGTGGGCTGAGGACAGAACCTTCATGTACATCTACTTGTATCTGGAATTCCTCACAAAACTCCATTCCTATTCTCACTCTACTGACAGCACCCCTGTACATAGCTTGCACTGTCCTCACAAGCCATTCCTCTACACCTAGTTTCCTTAGGGACCACCAGATGACAGATTGGAGTACTCTATGAAAGGCCTTCTCTAGATCAACAAAAGCTAACTATAGTCACTTATTCTTCTCATGGGTCTGGATTAATCGTGGAGACAACCTAGAAAAATTTGCGATTTTCTAACCCCTCCCCCCTATTATTTGGGACCCGAGATTATATATAATGTGTGTATATGTGAATTGCATTTTATCATGCCACCAGCACTACGGTGGTTGGCATGTCTTGGACACAACTGAAGTGGAGTCCTAACTCTTTTGTGTTCAGGGGAAGGTTTATATCAACAATTCTCATTAATATTGAAATGTGGTATTATTTCCACCATTAAATTTCTACTTTAAAGTAACCTTTATATCTTATACTGTTTCTTTCTTATTTCAGAGTATTGGATAACATTGGTATAATCATGAATATTTATCATCTGTTAAAGACCAGAAGAGATATAAAATCCTTTATATAAATCTTTGGAGTATTTACCTTTGGGAAGATTCATTGCCAAATCTTTTTTATATCATAATTTGGAAATCCAATTATAATACAATGGTGTTTTCCTTGTCTTCAGGTATCAACATCATTCGCAACTGGTGGAAATATGACAATAGAAATATTTGTTAATAATAAGATATAAAGGATTATATATTTATTGTGAGGTGAGAGAAAAAAATTATGGAAATGTGAGAATCATTCTAGAAAGAATGATTTCCTTGATGAGGTGTTGAAAGAGATAGAAAAGCATCCTATCATTGCTTATCTGTAAGAAGTCATTCACTAAAACATATAATCTAACAACTCACAAACGTATACACACAGGAGAGAAGCTATATCACTGTGGTATCTGTGATAAATCATTCTCTGTCCAATAATTTAACTACTCACAAATCTATTGACACTAGAAAGAAGCTGTATCACTGTGTTATATGTAAAATGCCATTGTCTACAAGACGTAACGTCGCTGCCCATAAACATATTAATACCAAAGAAAATCCATATCATTGTGATATCTGTGGTAAATCGTTCTCTAAATCAGGTGACTTGACTAGACACAAATGCATTCATACAGGAGAGAAACCATATCATTGTGATATCTGTTAAATTATTCTCTGTATCAGGTGACTTGACTAGACACAAACGCATTCATACAGGAGAGAAACCATATCACTGTGATATCTCTGGTAAATCATTCTCTATATCAAGTGACATAACTAGACACAAATGCATTCATACAGGAGAGAAGCCATATGACTGTGATATCTGTGGTAAATCATTCTCTAAATCAGGTGACTTGACTAGACACAAACGCATTCATACGGGAGAGAAACCATATCATTGTGATATCTGTGGTAAATCTTTCTCTACATCAGGTTACTTGACCATGCATAAACGCATTCATACTGGAGAGAAACCCCATCACTGTGATATCTGTGGTAAATCTTTCTCTAAATCAGGTGACTTGACTACACACAAACGCGTTCATACTGGAGAGAAACCATATCACTGTGGTAAATCATTCTCTGTATCAAGTGACTTAACTAGACACAAACGCAGTCATACAAGAGAGAGACCACATCGCTGTGATATCTGTGGTAAATCTTTCTGTAGACGAAGTGACTTACCTAGGCACGAACGCATTCATACAGGAGAGAAACCATATCACTGTGATATCTGTGGCAAATCTTTCTCTCAATCAGGTCACTTGACTACACACAAACACATTCATACAGGAGAGAAACCATATTATTGTAATATCTGTGGTAAATCTTTCTCTCGAACACATACCCTTACAACTCACAAACGCATTCATACAGGAGAGAAACCATATCACTGTAATATCTGTGGTAAATCATTCTCTATATCAAGTGACATAACTCGACACAAACGCAGTCATACAGGAGAGAAACCATATCACTGTGATATCTGTGGTAAATCATTCTCTGTATCAAGTGACTTAACTAGACACAAACGTAGTCATACAGGAGAGAGACCATATCACTGTGATATCTGTGGTAAATCTTTCTGTAGACGAAGGGACTTACCTAGGCACAAACGCATTCATACAGGAGAGAAACCATATCATTGTGATATCTGTGGTAAATCTTTCTCTACATCAGATGCCTTGACTACGCACAAACGCATTCATACAGGAGAGAAACCATATCACTGTGATATCTGTGGTAAATCCTTCTCTAAATCAGGTGGCTTGACTACACACAAACGCATTCATACAGGAGAGAAACCATATCATTGTGATATCTGTGGTAAATCTTTCTCTGTATCAGATGTCTTAACGAAACACAAACGCATTCATACAGGAGAGAAACCATATCATTGTGATATCTGTGGTAAATTATTCTCTGTATCAGCTCACTTGACTAGACACAAACGCATTCATACAGGAGAGAAACCATATCACTGTGATATCTGTGGTAAATCATTTCCTGCATCAGGTGACTTGACTAGACACAAACGCAGTCATACAGGAGAGAAACCATATCACTGTAATATCTGTGGTAAATCATTCTCTATATTAGCTGAGTTAACTAGACATAAATGCAGTCATACAGGAGAGAAACCATATCACTGTGATATCTGTGGTAAATCTTTCTCTACATCATGTAACTTAACTAAACACAACAAACGCATTCATACTGGAGAGAAACCATATCACTGTGGTAAATCATCTGTATCAAGTGACTTAACTAGACAAAAACGCATTCATACAGCAGAGAGACCACATCGCTGTGATATCTGTGGTAAATCTTTCTGTAGACGAAGTGACTTACATAGGCACAAACGCATTCATACAGGAGAGAAACCATATCATTGTGATATCTGTGGTAAATCTTTCTCTACTTCAGGTGACTTGACTAGACACAAACGCATTCATACAGGAGAGAAACCATATCATTGTGATATCTGTGGTAAATCTTTCTCTACATCAGGTCACTTGACTACACACAAACGCATTCATACAGGAGAGAAACCATATCATTGTGATATCTGTGGTAAATCTTTCTCTAAATCAGGTCACTTGACTACACACAAACGCATTCATACAGGAGAGAAACCATATCACTGTGTTATCTGTGGTAAATCATTTTCTCAAACAAGTCACTTAATTAAACATGTATGTCCTCATACTGAAGGCTAACAGTCCCTATATCAAAAGTCATTCTATGATAACATATATACCGGAGTTGAGTTGCAACCGGTAGATAGTATTAGCAATGGGAAAGACTTGATCCAATCTGATGAGTTCTATCTGAAATCAGGTCTCTGTATGCATATATATGTATGTTTGAAAATCTTCACGCATGGGCATTGCACGATAACACTAATTAATAATTATTGATAATGTTATTATTTATAAGATTCTTTTCTCAACTGAATGGATGGCTGTAGCCTTCCGAATACAGTCCACGTGTTAAAATCTGTACCCACTCTAGCATTAATGTCACCCTGCACGATTACCTTGTCTACCTGAGGGATATTTCTTATAACACCTTTCAAAGCATGGTAGAAAGATACTTTTTCCTCATCAACAGACTTCATAGTTGGAGTATACACACTCACCAGGGTTGCATACCTTCCTTTGTCCAACGGAATTCTCATGGAAATAAGATGCTCACTAAGCAGTACAGTGAACGAAATATCTATGTGTATGGTAAACGACTTAGAGTGGTTGATCAGTTTGTCTACCTGGGAAGCACTGTCAATTAATACAGCAATGTTGATAATGAAATTCCACTCAGGATTGGGAAAGCTAGAAAGGCGCCTCTGGGGTTGGCAAAACATATGCAAGAAGACAAAGGTAAAGGTGTACAAATCATGTATGCTCTCTTCTCTTCTTTATGCCTGCGAGACCTGGGTCACATTGACACGACCTTAAAGATTCTAGAATATCAAAGCAACTCTTTTTATGGAGAGTTAGTTAAAGGGAAACGACCTCCACATAAACCAAAAAAAGAGGTATAAGGATTTGTTGAAAGACACTAACATCTCTGCTGATACATGGGTAAGCGTAGCTACTGATCATAATAAATGGAGAAAGAGTGTAAATGAGGAGAAAGTTGCTTTTGAAGCATCTCGAATCGCATACGAGAAAGTAAAAAGGGATGTCAGGAAAGCCATTGCTGTTACATTTCCAGACAACAAAGGTCCTTCTATGACGCTGACATGCAGCGTCTGTGCAAAGCTTGACTCGAAAGTCATCTTCGCAGTCATAAAGTCAGACCAGTGGTTGCCTCCCAGGCTGCTGTCAGAGATGCTACTCATCATACCTGTCAAGCATGTGGAAAAGAGTGTAGATCGGCAGAAGGGCTCAAACGACATGCAAAAGTACATGAAGTCCAACCACAGCCAGCTGTTACCAGTGAATGTTTTGGTTGCCAACCCTGAAAGACATTTTAGATCATTGGCTGGGCTAAAAAGCCACATTCCATTGCAGCACAGTTAATTAATATATGTGTGTGTCTTTTGTTTTTTTTCCGTGCAATGGCCATACTCGATAACGAGGGGGCAGCCATCATATGATGTATGTATACAAATTCTACAACATTGATTGATATCTAAGTATAATAAATATATTAAATAATAATTCAATATTCTACCTCAAGCAGAGACTTGCAGTCCTTCTGGTTATCTTCATAAATATTCGCCAGAGAACATGACATTTCTGGCAATATCTGTAAATTACTGTATACCAACTTTCTTTAATATTAAATCATATGACTTAAAATCTTTTTGCTTCTTCGACCATTTATTCCTGAGAGGGTCGTGGGGATAGAGTCCTCAAACACTACTTCCGTCTCTAATTGATCCTGCTGGATCCCCAAGCGAGATCAGCCAAGCTCATGGATGTTATCCAACCATCTTGCTTGGGTTCTGTCCCTTGGTCCCCAGGAGGTTGGTTTTGCCTGTAAATATGTCCAGCGATTCTTTCCTGAAACATTCTAACCACATACCCATAATATTGGAGCTGTGATTTCTCAATTTGGAGAAGTAGCAGCTCTACCTGGAGTGACTCTCATCTCCAAACTACACACTACTCTATCTAGTAACCTCACTCCAAAGACTCCGCTTCCCTATTTAATTTTTAAAAATAATAATAATGATAATATATATATATATATAGTTATACTTTGGGAGGGTCATATTGCCAATAAAAACACACATCTGTTGGTTTTCACTTCAATTTATTATAAATGTCCGGTTGGTTGGTTGGTTGGTTGAATAACTGGAAGGTTGTTTATATAAATAGTCAAAGCTCTTTCGTCACACATTCTGTAACCTCCTCAGTGACTAGGTTTTCATTTTTTGTCTCTTTTTTTGTTCTGTCCTTCCAGTTATCGAATAAATTGAAGTGAAAACCAACAGGTGTGTGTGTTTTTATTGATAACATGAGCCTCCCAAAGTATAACAATATCTGTTTCAGCACACGTTTTCAGATATGAAATCTTGCAAAACGAATTTTATATATACTAGCAGCAGGACCCGGCGTTGCACGGGATAGGAAAGGTGAAATAGCAAAATGCATATGCAAAGATTGAGGAATGTTGCTGTGTACTTTTTGAAATCCATTATTCTCGGAGAATGATTGTTCATCTACTGGAAACGTGGAACATATGCAGGCTGAATAGAGGAGTAACAGTGTCAGTGTGCTGATTGCGGAAATCCTGTATGCAAAAGGATTAAGAAGGTGTTGTGGGGCGATGTATGTTGTAAGTCTGTTCACGAATTACGTCACGGATGGGGAACACGTCAGTCTGAAGGAACGACGTAGTCAATTGTGTGAAAACCACGTAGGGATGTTGAGATGACAAAATCAGCGTGGCAACACAGCTGCAGCAGAAGGGGGTTCATAGTGCAATTAGCACAAATGCTGGGTGGCACTGCGTTTACACAGCAACAAAAGGGGTTACTGCAGAATTAGCACAACCACTGTTCATGCTGCAGTGTAGGTGCAACAAAAGGGGTCTTCCGAATACAGTCCACGTGTTAAAATCTGTACCCACTCTAGCATTAATGTCACCCTGCACGATTACCTTGTCTACCTGAGGGATATTTCTTATAACACCTTTCAAAGCATGGTAGAAAGATACTTTTCCTCATCAACAGACTTCATAGTTGGAGTATACACATTCACCAGGGTTGCATACCTTCCTTTGTCCAACGGAATTCTCATGGAAATAAGATGCTCACTAAGCAGTACAGTGAACGAAATATCTATGTGTATGGTAAACGACTTAGTGTGGTTGATCAGTTTGTCTACCTGGGAAGCACTGTCAATTAATACAGCAATCTTGATAATTAAATTCCACTCAGGACTGGGAAAGCTAGAAAGGCGCCTCTGGGGTTGGCAAGACATACGCAAAAAGACAAAGGTAAAGGTGTACAAATCATGTATGCTCTCTTCTCTTCTTTATGCCTGCGAGACCTGGGTCACATATTGACACCACCTTAAAGATTCTAGAATACCAAAAGAACTCTTTTTATGGAGAGTTAGTTATAGGGAAACGACCTCCACATAAACCAAAAAAGAGGTATAAGGATTTGTTGAAAGCCTCCTTGAAAGACGCTAACAACTCTGCTGATACATGGGAAAGCGTAGCTGCTGATCATAATAAATGGAGAAAGAGTGTAAATGAGGAGAAAGTTGCTTTTGAAGCATCTCGAATCGCATACGAGAAAGTAAAAAGGGATGTTAGGAAAGCCATTGCTGTTACATTTCCAGACAACAAAGGTCCTTCTATGACGCTGACATGCAGCGTCTGTGCAAGACTCTGCCTCAGCAAAGCTTGACTCGAAAGTCATCTTCGCTCTAATAAAGTGAGACCAGTGGTTGCCTACCAGGCTGCTGTCAGAGATGCTACTCATCATACCTGTCAAGCATGTGGAAAAGAGTGTAGATCAGCAGAAGGGCTCAAACGACATGCAAAAGTACATGAAGTCCAACCACAGCCGGCTGTTACCAGTGAATGTTTTGGTTGCCAACCCTGCAAGATATTTTAGATAATTGGCTGGGCTAAAAAGCCACATTCGGTTGCAGCACAGTTAATTATTAATATATGTGTTTTTTTGTTTTTTTTCGTGCAATGGCCATACGCGATAACGAGGGGGCAGCCATCATATGATGTATGTATACAAATTCTACAACATTGATTGATATCTAAGTATAATAAATATATTAAATAATAATAATTCAATATTTTATCTGAAGCAGAGACTTGCAGTCCTGGTTATCTTCGTAAATATTCGCCAGAGAACATGACATTTCTGGCAATATCTGTAAATTACTGTATACCAACTTTCTTTAATATTAAATCGTATGATTTAAAACATTTTTGCCTCTTTTTCTTCTTCGACCATTTATTCCTGAGAGGGTCATGGAGATAGAGTCCTCAAACACTACTTCCGTCAGCAATTGATCCTGCTGGATCCCCAAGCGAGATCACCCAAGCTCATGGATGTTATCCAACCATCTTGCTTGGGGTCTGCCCCTTGGTGCCCAGTAGGTTGGTTTTGCCTGTAAATATGTCCAGCAATTCTTTCCTGAAACATTCTAACCACATACCCATAATACTGGAGCTGTGATTTCTCAATTTGGAGAAGTAGCAGCTCTACCTGGAGTGACTCTCATCTCCAAACTACACACTACTGTATCGAGTAACCTCACTCCAAAGACCCCGCTTTCCTATTTAATTTTTAAAAATAATAATAATAAGCCTTCAGAGCCGAAGATTGTGGGTTCAAGTCCCATCAGGGTTGATATGCACAAGGTTTAATTTTCCTGACTTCTCCGATACATCATTTCAGATTTATATATATATATATATATGGTTATACTATGGGAGGGTCATATTGCCAATAAAAACACACACATCTGTTGGTCTTCACTTCAATTTATTATAAATGTCTGGTTGGTTGGTTGAATAACTGGAAGGTTGTTTATATATATTGTCAAAGCTCTTTCGTCACATTCTGTGACCTCCTCAGTGACAAGGTTTGTCTCTTCTTTGTTCTGTCCTTCCAGTTATCGAATCAACCAACCAACCAGAAATTTATAATAAATTGAAGTGAAAACCAACAGGTGTGTGTGTTTTTATTGACAACATGAGTCTCCCAAAGTATAACGATCTCTGTTCAACACGTTTTCAGATAAGAAATCTCTCAAAACAAATTCAAAAACGAATTATATATATACTAGCAGCAAGACCCGGCGTTGCACGGAGTAGGAAACGTGAAATAGCAAAATGCATATGCAAAGATTGAGGAATGTAGCTGTGTACTTTTTGAAATCCCTTATTCTCGGAGAATGATTGTTCATCTACTGGAAACGTGGAACATATGCAGGCTGAATCCAGGAGTAACAGTGTCAGTGTGCTGATTGCGGAAATCCTGTATGCGAAAGGATTAAGAAGGTGTTGTGGGGCGATGTATGTTGTAAGTCTGTTCACGAATTACGTCACGGATGGGGAAGACATGTCAGTCTGAAGGAGTGACGTAGTCCATTGTGTGAAAACCACGTAGGGATGTTGAGATGACAAAATCAGCGTGGCAACACAGCTGCAGCAGAAGGGAGTTCATAGTGCAATTAGCACAAATGCTGGGTGGCACTGCATTTACACAGCAACAAAAGGGGTCACTGCAGAATTAGCACAACCACTGTTCATGCTGCAGTGTAGGTGCAACAAAAGGGGTCTTAGTAGAAGTAGCACAGAGGTGAGTTTTATGGTGTCAATAACACGGCAACGTACACAGGGCCCGGATTTGCACGTGATGAAAGGACGAAGCCCCGACAAAAATTTTAAGGTCCTCCTCATTTCCTCAATCCCCCAAAAATGGTCCTGCTTAAAAGTAAGTAAGTATTCTGTCCTCTGCTAAATAAACAAAATTTTTAACAAAATATACGCTACTTACCATCGTAAGTAGCGTATATTTTGTTAAAAATTTTGTTAAGTAGTGTTTATATTGAAAATGAAAATGGCATGTAATGTCCAATGCTAATTCGTAAATTTCCTAAAAACCATTAATGGAATCAAAAAATGTGTGCTGCAAATTTCGAAAAATTTCAAAAAAGCCTAAAAATGCATTTAAAATGCGGCTTTTCGCCTGATGCAGGTCGTAGGGCATAAAAAGTTAAAAATATAAGTAGCGCATGTGCAAAGTTTGAAAAAAATTGGTCGGGTACTTTTTGCGTTTTAGGGATTTACACACACAGACAGACATCCTCTGTTATATATATATATATTTATAATAATTAATTCCTGCCATTATCCAAGATTTGAAGAAAGATTATCTCAGAACCAGGTTGTTCTGGGTAACTTTGCCTTTCATCCTTATGGGGTCGATAAAATAAAGCACCAGTTATGCACTGGAGTAATTGCTGGCCTTGTGCGAAAAGTAGAAACATTATTAGTTCATGCTTTTTTATCACCAATATGAGACTAAGAAAGAAATTAAAAACACAATTGTTACTTATTTGAAGTTTTGTTAGTTAAAAAATGATGTATTACTGTTCAAATAAGTAATGATCATGTTTTTAATTTCTTTGTAACACCTACATGACCACTTTACAGTGTGGACTGGGAGCCATTTTACTGTGTCTCCTACATGACTACTTTACAGTGTGGACTGGGAGCCATTTTACTGTGTCTCCTACATGGTCACTTTACAGTGTGGACTGGGAGCCATTTTACTATGTCTCCTACATGACCACTTTACAGTGTGGACTGGTAGCCTTTTTACTGTGTCTCCTACATGGCTACTTTACAGTGTGGACTGGGAGCCTTTTTACTGTGTCTCCTACATGACCACCTTAAAGTGTGGACTGGTAGCCTTTTTACTGTGTCTACTACATGACCACTTTACAGTGTGGACTAGGAGCCTTTTTACTGTGTCTCCTACATGACCACTTTACAGTGTGGACTGGGAGCCTTTTTACCGTGTCTCCTACATGATTACTTTTACACTGTGAACTGGGAGCCATTTTACTGTGCCTCCTCCTACATGACCACTTTACAGTGTGGACTGGGAGCCTTTTTAATGTGTCTCCTACATGACCACTTTACACTGTGGACTAGAAGCCTTTTTACTGTGTCTCTTACATGACCACTTTACAGTGTGGACTGGGAGCCTTTTTAATGTGTCTCCTACATGACCACTTTACAGTGTGGACTGGGAGCCATTTTACTGTGTCTCCTACATGGTCACTTTACAGTGTGGACTGGGAGCCATTTTACTATGTCTCCTACATGACCACTTTACAGTGTGGACTGGGAGCCTTTTTACTGTGTCTCCTACATGGCTACTTTACAGTGTGGACTGGGAACCTTTTTACTGTGTCTCCTACATGGCTACTTTACAGTGTGGACTGGGAGCCTTTTTACTGTGTCTCCTACATGACCACCTTAAAGTGTGGACTGGTAGCCTTTTTACTGTGTCTACTACATGACCACTTTACAGTGTGGACTAGGAGCCTTTTTACTGTGTCTCCTACATGACCACTTTACAGTGTGGACTGGGAGCCATTTTACTGTGTCTCCTCCTACATGACCACTTTACAGTGTGGACTGGGAGCCTTTTTAATGTGTCTCCTACATGACCACTTTACACTGTGGACTAGAAGCCTTTTTACTGTGTCTCTTACATGACCACTTTACAGTGTGGACTGGGAGCCTTTTTACTGTGACTCCTACATGACCACTTTACAGTGTGGACTGGGAGCCTTTTTACTGTGTCTCCTACATGACCACTTTACAGTGTGGACTGGGAGCCTTTTTACCGTGTCTCCTACATGACCACTTTACAGTGTGGACTGGCAGCCTTTTTACTGTCTCCTATATGACCACTTTACAGTGGATTGGGAGCCTTTTTACTGTGTCTCCTACATGACCACTTTACAGTGTGGACTGGGAGCCTTTTTACTGTGTCTCCTACATGACTACTTTACAGTGTGGACTGGGAGCCTTTTTAATGTGTCTCCTACATGACCACTTTACAGTGTGGACTGGGAGCTTTCTTACTGTGTCTCATACATGACTACTTTACAGTATAGCGAAGTTATATGTTTGTGAGAACGATTTACCACAGACATCACAGTGATATGGTTTCTCTCCTGTATCTATATGCTTGTGTTTAGTTAAAATATTTATACGAGAGAATGCTTTAACACAAACATCACAGTAATATGCGTTCTCACCTGTATGCTTTTGTTTGTGAATAGCCAGGCCATCATTTCGAGAGTATGGTTCACCACAGACAACACAGCGATAGGGTTTCTCTGCTTTATGAATGTATATGTGACTAGTTAAGTGATGTTTTTGAGAGAATGATTTACTACAGATATTACAGTGATACAATTTCTCTCCTGTATGAGTGGGCTTGTGTTTAGCTAATGTACCAGGTGCAGAGAAAGCTTTACCACAGATATCACACCGATACGGTTTCTCTCCCGTATGAATACGTATGTGACTAGTTAAATGATTAGACTAAGAGAACGATTTACCACAGACATCACAGTGATATAGTTTCTCTGTTGTATGAATACGTTTATGAGTTGTTAGGCTATATTTTTGAGTGAATGACTTCTCACAGATATCACTGTCATAGAATATTTTTCCTATTTCTTTCAACACCTCATCAGGAAAATCATCCATTTTAGAATTGCCCTCACATAATTCATTTTCCATAATTTTTCCTCTCTTTGTTTTGATACTTTATTCTTAAATATTTCTTCTATATTTCTTATTTCTTAGCCAGTAAAGAGTCAGAATGACAGATAGAAATGCTTTACGGTATTTACTCTGGTAGTCTGTGCTCTGAGTTCAAATCACGCTGATGTCAATAGTGTAGTTCATTTATCCCAGTGTCATCAGATATTCTGAAATGATAAAGAAACAGTATAAGATATAGCAGACACTTCAAAATACAGATTTATATCCATCCTTCTCCTCCTAACCACAATTAGGAACCGAATTGATCTAGATGAAATGCAGTTTGGGTTTGTGCCAGGTAAAAGCACCACGGATGCTCTTTTCCTTGTACGGCAACTACAGGAGAAGTACCTAGCTAACAGTAAACTCCTCTACTTAGCTTTTGTTGATGTGAAGAAAGCCTTTGACAGAGTCCCACACACCTTAATCTGGTGGGCTCTTAGAAAACTAGGAGTAGAAATGGCTTGTGAGAGCTATACAAGCCATATATAGAGGAACAGTCAGCAAGGTTAGACTTAACAATGAATATAGTGAAGAATTAAGCGTAATAGTAGGGGTTCACCAGGGCTCCGTCCTTAGCCCCCTCCTATTTATTATTGTCCTACAGGCTATAACAGAAGGATTTAAGACTGGCTGCCCATGGGAACTTCTATATGCAGATGATCTAACTCTCATAACTGAATCCATGGCTGAACTAGAGAAGAAGTTCCAGACATGGAAACATAGCCTAGAATCAAAAGGCCTTAGAGTTAACTTGTCTAAGACTAAAGTTCTAGTATGTAGAAAGGAGAATAGGGCACAGGTGCCCTCTGGGAAATGGCCATGCTCAGTGTGTAAGAAAGGAGTAGGTAGAAATTGAATTCTATGCCCCAAATGCAAACTATGGGTACATAAAAGATGTAGTGGGATCACAGGTAAGTTATCTAAGAATGTAGATTTTATATGAGGCCGATGCTCAGGTGCAGTAAGTAGCAATGATCCATTGCATGCTATCTCCTTCAACTGCCTAGCTGGTTCTATAGAAATAGACACTTACCATTACCTGGGTGACAAAATCAGCAATGGTGGAGGGTTCTCTGAGAATGTAGTAGCCTGACGGATAGAAAAAGTACAGAGAGCTAATACCACTGTTGGCCACAAGGGGTTTTCCTCTAAAGGTGAAAGGCAGATTGCATAATGCTTGTATACGAACGGCGATATTACATGGTAGTGAGACCTGGGCCTCGTGTCCTGAAGACTTGCATCGATTAGAAAGAAATGAAGCTTGCATGCTCCGATGGATGTGTAATAGTAATGTGCGTGAACAGCGAAGCATAACCGAATTGAGAGAGAGACTAAGCATAAGAGGTATCAAATGTGTTCTGGAGAGGAGATTGCATTGGTATGGCAATGTGATGCGTATGAAGGACGACAGCTGTATAAAAAAGTGCAGTGCAATGAAAATTGATGGAAGCTACGGAGTGGGTAACAGATAATCCACGGGCATCATCAACGAGAGAATCTGATTAAATGCGACAAACACCTCATACTAATTCACCTAATACAGATTCTCTCGCTGATGATGCCCGTGGATTATCTGTTACAAACACCATCAGGACGAAACAGATTACTCTGTCCGAGAGATGTAATCGTTATTTAGACGGTCTGTATAATTTAATTTTATTTTTATCATTCTGTCTGCTTCTTTGTTAAATATTTCAAACAAATGTGGTTCTTTAACCCTCGTAATATTAGACACACGATTTACTGTGTTTATTACTACATATATTAGAGTTATTAACTCTACCTTTCATATATATATATATTCATATATATAACGAAGGAAATGAGTACTTTGGTGCGTTATGGTCCACCTGGTTCCTTACCACATTTCCTTCGTTATCTAGCTCCTATTCCCGTAGTAGAGCACTATCCGACCCTACCACGCCGTATCCAGACTTTTCCGCTAAGCTCAAGTTCTTTCACCCGCACCATGCGAAAACACAACATCGACTTCTCTACCAAGAACATCCCAGTCCCACCGAAAAAACTTGACCTTCGGATGCTCACGCAAAAAATCGATCTATTTGCGATAAGACTTAGATGGAGAACTTTTTTCTACGACAGATATTGCGACAATCAGGACTTCGGTACCAAGGAGAGATTCGGATTTATTACCTACAAATCTCCCCCTCCGAACCCTATGCTCTCACCCTTCGATTGGGGTCCTACTCGTTCCTATATATATATATATATATAATGTGTGTGCGTATATATATATACATATATGTATATATCATCATCATCATCGTTTAACGTCTATCTTCCACGCTAGCTTGGGTAAAACGGGAATTGTACCGCTTGAGTCAAGATTGGTCGGTTGACCGTGTCTCGCTCTTATTAAAAAAAAGCTGCTCTGTAAAAGACGTACAGGGAATGAACAACACGAAGCTTTTGGTTGATAAACAACAATGAATGAAACATTGCGGGAGCTATTGTGTACATCAGACACTCTCGATTGATTAATTGACATGTATCGATGTTGTCGAATGTCCAAACACTCAGAATCCTTCGGGATGATCAAAGTTGACATACAGGAAGACAACGAAAATAAAAATAAAACCCTGAAAACATTAAATCTTTGAAGAACTTCGAGTACTTCTTTGTTTCGTAGCCTGCGGAAGAATATTTTTCTTTTTTACAGTTGCGCTGCGGCCTGAGAATTTAATTTTAATTATGATTATAATTTTAATTTACGGGACTGTATTTGTATTTTAAATTATTTTTACTGCTTTCAGTCATTAAACTGCTTATACAATTTTTAATTAGTCTGTTTTGCTTTTCCCAAACAAACTAAAACAGGACCGCACAACATAGTCGTAAAAATAGAATCCTTGCGCAGAAGTATTTTAAAATGTTGGCAGTTGTCGTAAGATGTGTAATTCCTCTCTGTTGTATTTCAACATTAATTTGATTTCCTCTTCTATTATAATTCCACTAACACCTTGGAATTATAAAATAAATATATATAGATATACACACATATATATATACACAAAAACATATACATATATACATACAAACACACACACATACATTATATATATATATATTAAAAGATCGGAGGCCATATTCAGTTGATTCAGGTTTATTTAAAACGCCGATATACATATTTCACCGAGGACTATCAGTTATGATAGCCTGAGCTCTTCAGGCCGTAAAGACATAAGAACATTGAAAGTTACCCCACAAAAGCCTATAAATTTGGAAGAATCGAATAATTTCTCGGAAAAAGATTTTCTGTTCTTGATACAGAGGCGGCCGAATAAATGGTGTTGTTTCTTCTATGGATCACCGTGGTTTATGGACTTACGACGTAAAAACAACAGAAAAGAAAGAAAATAGATGTAACGAAACGTTTGTCACTTCCTATTTTCTCTGAGGGACGCCATTTACCGAAATTCTGACTATATTGATATATATATATATGTAAGTATTAAATTGAGCGAGAAGCAATGTACGAGATCACACCCATACATATATACACAGTCACACACACATACAAACAAAAGCATTATATATACTAGCAGAAAGTCCACCCCCCAGCTGGTTTTCTGCTAGCACGTGTACTGTGCATAATTATATTATACTCAAGTATATATACATGTAAAAATGAAATCGTAATTGACAATATGCGCAGAAATTGAACGAAGTGTTATACTCTCTTCTGTAATCAGTAAAGTAATCGATGATACATTAAAAAAAGACGATTTATATAATAAACTAAAATGTTATGAAAAAGGAGAAAATTAGCGACGGAAATGGTTTTATGTAGTGAAGTTACTTTTAAACAGATTAGAATAACAATCAAAGGGAAAGAAGTCGTGCTGTCCTTCTTCAATATGCAACAAGATTTACTTCCCTTCAAATTTTTCTTATTTAATAATAATTATTATTACGCGGTCGATAAAATAAAGTACCCGCAACGCATTTGGGTCTGTTTAAACGACTTAGCCCCTTCCCTAAAATTGTTGGCCTGGTCCTTAAATTAGAAACCATTACTTTTTTTTTAATAAGTAAATTACTACATAAAAATAATTGAGAAAAATCTAATAAATACAAAACACTATTAAAGGGAGCAATGTGGAAGGGACAGACACTGCACCCCAGTTTGAGCGGAGCCTCAGTCGTGCCCTGCGGACAAATTGACAGAGACACCCGCAGCAACAGCCATCCCACATTACGGGGCTAGGGTGTGCTGCCGTCTTTCCGTTTCATTTGCATGAGACAGGTCAAGCAACACCATGAGTGGTTTACTCGATAATATTGACGTTTACTAATTTCTTTTTTTTTTTTTTCAAATCTGGTAGTTATCTTATCGAGACAGACGTATACATCACACCAAAATTACTATAGAAGTAGTAGTAACTTTCGTATTTGTAACAGTAGTAGTAAAGTGAAATGAAATGTTTTGCTAAATATTGCAAATCATCTAATGTTATGAAAAATTGCAATGGGAAATAAATAATTTTCTATAAACACAACCACAAGGATATGGTCCAAACATGTTTTGCTCAAGAACTCAACACACAACCCAGTCCAGGAATTGAATCCATAACGTTATGGTCAGAAGTCCAATACCCTTACCACTAGGCCACCCGCTTCCATATCATCATCATCATCATTTTACGTTCGCTTTTCCCTGCTTACAAGGGTTGGATGGGTCCTATTCAGCACAGCATCCCTCCACTTGTCATGGTCCTTCGTCATCTCCTCGGTGAGTTTCAGCAATCTGAGGTCTGCTCTCACCACCTCCGCCCATGTTTTATGTGATCTACCTCTACTGCGTCTTCCCTCCACTGGGAATTCCTGGCACTTCTTCACCCATCGGTCATCCTCCATGCGCATCACATGTCCATACCATCTCAGCCTTCTCTCCTGCACACCACAACTTATCCCTCTTACACCCAGTTTCTTTCTCAACTCGTCTATGCTTGGTCGTTCGCGCACATCCAACGGAGCATACTTGCTTCATTTCTCTCCAGCCGTCTTATATCTTCTGCAGTTGCTGCCCATGTCTCACTACCATGCAGCATCGCGCATCTCACACAGGCATCATATAACCGTCCTTTCATACACAGGGAGAAACCCTTCTTTGTCAACAGAGGAAGGCAACTCCCTAAACTTCTTCCAACCCGTCCTTATTCTAGATACTATGGCCTCGGAACACCCCCGCTCTCATGCTAATCTGATCACCTAGGTACTGGAAGCTATCAACCACTTCTATAACCCACCTGCATTGGAAAAACAAGTCTATCACAGCGATTACTACTGCCAACTTTCCCTGTACATCTACTGCATACATAGTTTTCCCTGCCTGTTACTTTGCCTGCTATCCCACTACATCTGTTGTGTACCCAAGATCTCCATTGTGTACATTTTATGGAATTTATGCCAGTTGCTTTCCTACATATCGAACATGGCCATTTCCCTGATGGAATCAGAGTATTGTGCTCTCTTCTATTTATCAACACTTTTGTCTTAGCTATGTTCACTCTCACTCCTCTTGATTGCAACTGCTGTTTCCATAGCCAGAATTTATTCTCTAGCTCCTTTACTGATTCTGCTATAAGAACCAGATCATCAGCATAGCGAAGTTTCCATGGGCATCCAGTTTTAAACTCCTCTGTTATGGCTTGGAGGACTATAATGAACAAGAGTGGGCTGAGGACAGAATCTTGATGTACACCTACTTGTATCTGGAATTCCTCACTAAACTCCATTCCTATTCTCACTTTACTGACAGCACCCCTGTACATGGCTTGCAGTGTCCTCACAAGCCATTGCTCTACACCTAGTTTCCTTAGGGACCACCAGATGACAGATCGGGGTACTCTATCAAAGGCCTTCTCCAGATCAACAAAAGCTAACTATAGTGGCTAATTCTTCTCAGGGATCTGGATTAATCGTGGAGACAACCTAAAAAAATTTGCGATTTTCTAACCCCTCCCCCTATTATTTGGGACCCGAGAGTATATATAATGTGTATATATGTGTATTGCATTTTATCATGGCATCTGCAATAGGGAGGTTGGCATGTCTTGGACACAACTGAGGAGGAGTCCTAACTCTTTTGTGTTCAGGGGAAGGTTTATAATATAAAATTTCCCCTGAACACAAAAGAGTTAATATAAATAATATATAATGTTGATATAAATTATATCAACAATTCCCATTAATATTGAAATGTGGTATTATTTCCACCATTAAATTTCTACTTTAAAGTAACCTTTATATCTTATACTGTTTCTTTCTTATTTCAGAGTATTGGATAACATTGGTATAATCATGAATATTTATCATCTTTTAAAGACCAGAAGAGATATAAAATCCTTTATATAAATCTTTGGAGTATTTACCCTCGGGAAGATTCATAGCCAAATCTTTTTTATTTCACTGTTTGGAAATCCAATTATAATACAATAGTGTCTTCCTTGTCTTCAGGTATCAACATCATTCGCAACTGGTGGAAATATGACAATAGAAATATTTGTTAATAATAAGATGTAAAGGATTATATATTTATTGTGAGGTGAGAGAAGACAAATTATGGAAATGTGAGAATCATTCTGGAAAGAATGATTTCCCTGATGAGGTGTTGAAAGAGATAGAAAAAGCATCCTATCATTGCTTATCTGTAAGAAGTCGTTCACTAAAACATAATCTAACAATTCACAAACGTATTCACACAGGAGAGAAGCTATATCACTGTGATATCTGTGATAAATCATTCTGTGTCCAATAATTTAACTACTCACAAATCTATTCACACTAGAAAGAAGCTGTATCACTGTGTTATATGTAAAATGTCTACAAGAGGTAACTTCACTGCCCATAAACGTATTAATATGGGAGAGAATCCATATCATTGTGATGTCTGTGGTAAATTGTCTGCATCAGGTAGTTTAACTAAACATAAATGCATTCATACAGGAGAGAAACCATATCACTGTAATATCTGTGGTAAATCATTCTCTATATTAGCTGAATTAACTAGACACAAACGCATTCATACAGGAGAGAGACCACATTGCTGTGATATCTGTGGTAAATCTTTCTGTAGACGAAGGGACTTACCTAGGCACAAACGCATTCATACAGGAGAGAAACCATATCACTGTAATATCTGTGGTAAATCATTCTCTGTATCAAGTGGCTTAACTAGACACAAACGCATTCATACAGGAGAGAAACCATATCATTGTGATATCTGTGGTAAATCTTTCTCTGTATCTAGTGATTTGACTAGTCACAAACGCATTCATACAGGAGATAAACCATATCACTGTGATATCTGTGGTAAATCTTTCTCTAAATCAGGTTACTTGACTAAACACAAACGCATTCATACAGGAGAGAAACCATATCATTGTGATATCTGTGGTAAATCTTTCTCTACATCAGGTGACTTAACTAAACACAAACGCATTCATACAGGAGAGAAACCATATCATTGTGATATCTGTGGTAAATCTTTCTCTGAATCAGGTCATTTGACTACACACAAACGCATTCATACGGGAGAGAAACCATATAATTGTGATATCTGTGGTAAATCTTTCTCTACATCAGGTTACTTGACTACACACAAACGCATTCATACAGGAGAGAAACCATATCATTGTGATATCTGTGGTAAATCTTTCTCTGAATCAGGTCATTTGACTACACACATGCGCATTCATACAGGAGAGAAACCACATCACTGTGATATCTGTGGTAAATCTTTCTCTGTATCAGGTCACTTGACTAAACACAAACGTAGTCATACAGGAGAGAGACCATATCACTGTGATATCTGTGGTAAATCTTCCTCTACATCAAGTGATTTAACTAAACACAAACGCATTCATACAGGAGAGAAACCATATCATTGTGATATCTGTGGTAAATCTTTCTCTGCATCAGGTGTCTTAATTAAACACAAACGCATTCATACAGGAGAGAGACCATATCATTGTGATATCTGTGGTAAATCTTTCTCTGTATCAGGTCACTTGACTAAACACAAATGCATTCATACAGGAGAGAAACCATATCACTGTGAATTCTGTGGTAAATCTTTCTCTGCATCAGGTCACTTGACTACACACAAACGCATTCATACAGGAGAGAAACCATATCACTGTGATATCTGTGGTGAATCTTTCTCTAAATCAAGATACTTGACTACACACAAACGCATTCATACAGGAGAGAAACCATATAATTGTGATATCTGTGGTAAATCTTTCTCTACATCAGGTTACTTGACTACACACAAACGCATTCATACAGGAGAGAAACCATATCATTGTGATATCTGTGGTAAATCTTTCTCTCAATCAGGTGACTTAACTAAACACAAACGCATTCATACAGGAGAGAAACCATATCATTGTGATATCTGTGGTAAATCTTTCTCTGAATCAGGTCATTTGACTACACACAAGCGCATTCATACAGGAGAGAAACCATATCATTGTGATATCTGTGGTAAATCTTTCTCTAAATCAGGTGACTTGACTACACACAAGCGCATTCATACAGGAGAGAAACCATATCACTGTGATATCTGTGGTAAATCATTCTCTGCATCAGGTGACTTAACTAAACACAAACGCAATCATACGGGAGAGAAACCACATCACTGTGATATCTGTGGTAAATTATTCTCTGTATCAGGTCACTTGACTAAACACAAACGTAGTCATACAGGAGAGAGACCATATCACTGTGATATCTGTGGTAAATCTTCCTCTACATCAAGTGACTTAACTAAACACAAACGCATTCATACAGGAGAGAAACCATATCATTGTGATATCTGTGGTAAATCTTTCTCTACATCAGGTTACTTGACTACACACAAACGCATTCATACAGGAGAGAAACCATATCACTGTGATATCTGTGGTAAATCTTTCTCTGTATCAGATATCTTAACGAAACACAAACGCATTCATACTGGAGAGAAACCATATCATTGTGATATCTGTGGTAAATCTTTCTCTGCATCAGGTCACTTGACTACACACAAACACATTCATACAGGAGAGAGACCATATCATTGTGATATCTGTGGTAAATCATTTTCTCAAACAAGTCACTTAATTAAACATGTATGTCCTCATACTGAAGGCTAACAGTCCCTATTTCAAAAGTCATTCTATGATAACATATATACCGGAGTTGAGTTGCAACCTGTAGATAGTATTAACAATGGGAAAGACTTGGTCCAATCTGATGAGTTCTATCTCAAATCAGGTCTCTGTATGCATATATATGTATGTTTGAAAATCTTCACGCATGGGCATTGCATGATAACACTAATTAATAATTATTGATAATGTTATTATTTATAAGATTTTTTTCTCAACTGAATGGCTGGCTGTAGCCTTCCGAATACAGTCCACATGTTAAAATCTGTACCCACTCTAGCATTAATGTCACCCTGCACGATTACCTTGTCTACCTGAGGGATATTTCTTATAACACCTTTCAAAGCATGGTAGAAAGATACTTTTCCTCATCAACAGAATTCATAGTTGGAGTATACACACTCACCAGGGTTGCATACCTTCCTTTGTCCAACGGAATTCTCATGGAAATAAGATGCTCACTAAGCAGTACAGTGAACGAAATATCTATGTGTATGGTAAACGACTTAGAGTGGTTGATCAGTTTGTCTACCTGGGAAGCACTGTCAATTAATACAGCAATGTTGATAATGAAATTCCACTCAGGATTGGGAAAGCTAGAAAGGCGCCTCTGGGGTTGGCAAGACAAAGGTGTACAAATCATGTATGCTCTCTTCTCTTCTTTATGCCTGCGAGACCTGGGTCACATATTGACACCACCTTAAAGATTCTAGAATACCAAAAGAACTCTTTTTATGGAGAGTTAGTTAAAGGGAAACGACCTCCACATAAACCAAAAAAGAGGTATAAGGATTTGTTGAAAGCCTCCTTGAAAGACGCTAACAACTCTGCTGATACATGGGAAAGCGTAGCTGCTGATCATAATAAATGGAGAAAGAGTGTAAATGAGGAGAAAGTTGCTTTTGAAGCATCTCGAATCGCATACGAGAAAGTAAAAAGGGATGTTAGGAAAGCCATTGCTGTTACATTTCCAGACAACAAAGGTCCTTCTATGACGCTGACATGCAGCGTCTGTGCAAGACTCTGCCTCAGCAAAGCTTGACTCGAAAGTCATCTTCGCTCTAATAAAGTGAGACCAGTGGTTGCCTACCAGGCTGCTGTCAGAGATGCTACTCATCATACCTGTCAAGCATGTGGAAAAGAGTGTAGATCAGCAGAAGGGCTCAAACGACATGCAAAAGTACATGAAGTCCAACCACAGCCGGCTGTTACCAGTGAATGTTTTGGTTGCCAACCCTGCAAGATATTTTAGATAATTGGCTTGGCTAAAAAGCCACATTCGGTTGCAGCGCAGTAATATGTGTGTTGTTTTTTTTTTTTCGTGCAATGGCCATACTCGATAACGAGGGGGCAGCCATCATATGATGTATGTATACAAATTCTACAACATTGATTGATATCTAAGTATAATAAATATATTAAATAATAATAATTCAATATTTTATCTGAAGCAGAGACTTGCAGTCCTGGTTATCTTCGTAAATATTCGCCAGAGAACATGACATTTCTGGCAATATCTGTAAATTACTGTATACCAACTTTCTTTAATATTAAATCATATGATTTAAAACATTTTTGCTTCTTTTTCTTCTTCGACCATTTATTCCTGAGAGGGTCATGGAGATAGAGTCCTCAAACACTACTTCCGTCTCCAATTGATCCTGCTGGATCCCCAAGCGAGATCAGCCAAGCTCATGGATGTTATCCAACCATCTTGCTTAGGGTCTGTCCCTTGGTCCCCAGGAGGTTGGTTTTGCCTGTAAATATGTCCAGCAATTCTTTCCTGAAACATTCTAACCACATACCCATAATACTGGAGCTGTGATTTCTCAATTTGGAGAAGTAGCAGCTCTACCTGGAGTGACTCTCATCTCCAAACTACACACTACTGTATCGAGTAACCTCACTCCAAAGACCCCGCTTTCCTATTTAATTTTTTAAAATAATAATAATAAGCCTTCAGAGCCGAAGATTGTGGGTTCAAGTCCCATCAGGGTTGATATGCACAAGGTTTAATTTTCCTGACTTCTCCGATACATCATTTCAGATTTATATATATATATATATATATAGTTATACTATGGGAGGGTCATATTGCCAATAAAAACACACACATCTGTTGGTCTTCACTTCAATTTATTATAAATGTCTGGTTGGTTGGTTGAATAACTGGAAGGTTGTTTATATATATTGTCAAAGCTCTTTCGTCACATTCTGTGACCTCCTCAGTGACAAGGTTTGTCTCTCCTTTGTTCTGTCCTTCCAGTTATCGAATCAATCAACCAACTGGAAATTTATAATAAATTGAAGTGAAAACCAACAGGTGTGTGTGTTTTTATTGACAACATGAGTCTCCCAAAGTATAACAATCTCTGTTCAACACTTTTTCAGATAAGAAATCTTGCAAAACAAATTCAAAAACGAATTATATATATACTAGCAGCAAGACCCGGAGTTGCACGGGGTAGGAAACGTGAAATAGCAAAATGCATATGCAAAGATTGAGGAATGTAGCTGTGTACTTTTTGAAATCCCTTATTCTCGGAGAATGATTGTTCATCTACTGGAAACGTGGAACATATGCAGGCTGAATCCAGGAGTAACAGTGTCCGTGTGCTGATTGCGGAAATCCTGTATGCGAAAGGATTAAGAAGGTGTTGTGGAGCGATGTATGTTGTAAGTCTGTTCACGAATTACGTCACGGATGGGGAAGACATGTCAGTCTGAAGGAGTGACGTAGTCCATTGTGTGAAAACCACGTAGGGATGTTGAGATGACAAAATCAGCGTGGCAACACAGCTGCAGCAGAAGGGAGTTCATAGTGCAATTAGCACAAATGCTGGGTGGCACTGCATTTACACAGCAACAAAAGAGGTCACTGCAGAATTAGCACAACCACTGTTCATGCTGCAGTGTAGGTGCAACAAAAGGGGTCTTAGTAGAAGTAGCACAGAGGTGAGTTTTATGGTGTCAATAACACGGCAACGTACACAGGGCCCGGATTTGCACGTGATGAAAGGACGAAGCCCCGACAAAAATTTTAAGGTCCTCCTCATTTCCTCAATCCCCCAAAAATGGTCCTGCTTAAAAGTAAGTAAGTATTCTGTCCTCTGCTAAATAAACAAAATTTTTAACAAAATATACGCTACTTACGATGTTTAAGTAGTGTTTATATTGAAAATGAAAATGGCATGTAATGTCCAATGCTAATTCGTAAATTTCCTAAAAACCATTAATGGAATCGAAAAATGTGTGCTGCAAATTTCGAAAAATTTCCCAAAACCCTAAAAATGCATTTAAAATGCGGCTTTTCGCCTAATGCAGGTCGTAGGGCATAAAAAGTTAAAAATATAAGTAGCGCATGTGCAAAGTTTGAAAAAAATTGGTCGGGTACTTTTTGTGTTTTAGGGATTTACACACACAGACAGACATCCTCTGTTATATATATATATATTTATAATAATTAATTCCTGCCATTATCCAAGATTTGAATAAAGATTATCTCAGAACCAGGTTGTTCTGGGTAACTTTGCCTTTCATCCTTATGGGGTCGATAAAATAAAGCACCAGTTATGCACTGGAGTAATTGCTGGCCTTGTGCCAAAAGTAGAAACATTATTAGTTCATGCTTTTTTATCACCAATATGAGACTAAGAAAGAAATTAAAAACACAATTGTTACTTATTTGAAGTTTGTTAGTTAAAAAATGATGTATTACTGTTCAAATAAGTAATGATCATGTTTTTAATTTCTTTGTAACACCTACATGACCACTTTACAGTGTGGACTGGGAGCCTTTTTACCGTGTCTCCTACATGACTACTTTACAGTGTGGACTGGGAGCCTTTTTACTGTGTCACCTACATGACTACTTAACAGTGTGGACTAGGAGCCTTTTTACTGTGTCTCCTACATGACCACTTTACAGTGTGGACTGGCAGCCTTTTTACTGTGTCTCCTATATGACCACTTTACAGTGGATTGGGAGCCTTTTTACTGTGTCTCCTACATGACCACCTTAAAGTGTGGACTGGCAGCCTTTTTACTGTCTCCTATATGACCACTTTACAGTGGATTGGGAGCCTTTTTACTGTGTCTCCTACATGACCACTTTACAGTGTGGACTGGGAGCCTTTTTACTGTGTCTCCTACATGACTACTTTACAGTGTGGACTGGGAGCCTTTTTAATGTGTCTCCTACATGACCACTTTACAGTGTGGACTGGGAGCTTTCTTACTGTGTCTCGTACATGACTACTTTACAGTGTGGACAGGGAGCCATTTTACTGTGTCTCCTACATGATCACTTTACAGTGTGGACTGGGAGCCTTTTTACTGTGTCACCTACACGACTACTTTACACTGTGGACTAGAAGCCTTTTTACTGTGTCTCTTACATGACCACTTAAAAGTGTGGACTGGGAGCCTTTTTACTGTGACTCCTACATGACCACTTTACAGTGTGGACTGGGAGCCTTTTTACTGTGTCTCCTACATGACCACTTTACAGTGTGGACTGGGAGCCTTTTTACCGTGTCTCCTACATGACCACTTTACAGTGTGGACTGGGAGCCTTTTTAATGTGTCTCCTACATGACCACTTTACAGTGTGGACTGGGAGCTTTCTTACTGTGTCTCGTACATGACTACTTTACAGTATAGCGAAGTTATATGTTTGTGAGAACGATTTACCACAGACATCACAGTGATATGGTTTCTCTCCTGTATCTATATGCTTGTGTTTAGTTAAAATATTTATACGAGAGAATGCTTTAACACAAACATCACAGTAATATGCGTTCTCACCTGTATGCTTTTGTTTGTGAATAGCCAGGCCATCATTTCGAGAGTATGGTTCACCACAGACAACACAGCGATAGGGTTTCTCTGCTTTATGAATGTATATGTGACTAGTTAAGTGATGTTTTTGAGAGAATGATTTACTACAGATATTACAGTGATACAGTTTCTCTCCTGTATGAGTGGGCTTGTGTTTAGCTAATGTACCAGGTGCAGAGAAAGCTTTACCACAGATATCACACCGATACGGTTTCTCTCCCGTATGAATACGTATGTGACTAGTTAAATGATTAGACTAAGAGAACGATTTACCACAGACATCACAGTGATATAGTTTCTCTGTTGTATGAATACGTTTATGAGTTGTTAGGCTATATTTTTGAGTGAATGACTTCTCACAGATATCACTGTCATAGAATATTTTTCCTATTTCTTTCAACACCTCATCAGGAAAATCATCCATTTTAGAATTGCCCTCACATAATTCATTTTCCATAATTTTTCCTCTCTTTGTTTTGATACTTTATTCTTAAATATTTCTTCTATATTTCTTATTTCTTAGCCAGTAAAGAGTCAGAATGACAGATAGAAATGCTTTACGGTATTTACTCTGGTAGTCTGTGCTCTGAGTTCAAATCACGCTGATGTCAATAGTGTAGTTCATTTATCCCAGTGTCATCAGATATTCTGAAATGATAAAGAAACAGTATAAGATATAGCAGACACTTCAAAATACAGATTTATATCCATCCTTCTCCTCCTAACCACAATTAGGAACCGAATTGATCTAGATGAAATGCAGTTTGGGTTTGTGCCAGGTAAAAGCACCACGGATGCTCTTTTCCTTGTACGGCAACTACAGGAGAAGTACCTAGCTAACAGTAAACTCCTCTACTTAGCTTTTGTTGATGTGAAGAAAGCCTTTGACAGAGTCCCACACACCTTAATCTGGTGGGCTCTTAGAAAACTAGGAGTAGAAATGGCTTGTGAGAGCTATACAAGCCATATATAGAGGAACAGTCAGCAAGGTTAGACTTAACAATGAATATAGTGAAGAATTAAGCGTAATAGTAGGGGTTCACCAGGGCTCCGTCCTTAGCCCCCTCCTATTTATTATTGTCCTACAGGCTATAACAGAAGGATTTAAGACTGGCTGCCCATGGGAACTTCTATATGCAGATGATCTAACTCTCATAACTGAATCCATGGCTGAACTAGAGAAGAAGTTCCAGACATGGAAACATAGCCTAGAATCAAAAGGCCTTAGAGTTAACTTGTCTAAGACTAAAGTTCTAGTATGTAGAAAGGAGAATAGGGCACAGGTGCCCTCTGGGAAATGGCCATGCTCAGTGTGTAAGAAAGGAGTAGGTAGAAATTGAATTCTATGCCCCAAATGCAAACTATGGGTACATAAAAGATGTAGTGGGATCACAGGTAAGTTATCTAAGAATGTAGATTTTATATGAGGCCGATGCTCAGGTGCAGTAAGTAGCAATGATCCATTGCATGCTATCTCCTTCAACTGCCTAGCTGGTTCTATAGAAATAGACACTTACCATTACCTGGGTGACAAAATCAGCAATGGTGGAGGGTTCTCTGAGAATGTAGTAGCCTGACGGATAGAAAAAGTACAGAGAGCTAATACCACTGTTGGCCACAAGGGGTTTTCCTCTAAAGGTGAAAGGCAGATTGCATAATGCTTGTATACGAACGGCGATATTACATGGTAGTGAGACCTGGGCCTCGTGTCCTGAAGACTTGCATGGATTAGAAAGAAATGAAGCTTGCATGCTCCGATGGATGTGTAATAGTAATGTGCGTGAACAGCGAAGCATAACCGAATTGAGAGAGAGACTAAGCATAAGAGGTATCAAATGTGTTCTGGAGAGGAGATTGCATTGGTATGGCAATGTGATGCGTATGAAGGACGACAGCTGTATAAAAAAGTGCAGTGCAATGAAAATTGATGGAAGCTACGGAGTGGGTAACAGATAATCCACGGGCATCATCAACGAGAGAATCTGATTAAATGCGACAAACACCTCATACTAATTCACCTAATACAGATTCTCTCGCTGATGATGCCCGTGGATTATCTGTTACAAACACCATCAGGACGAAACAGATTACTCTGTCCGAGAGATGTAATCGTTATTTAGACGGTCTGTATAATTTAATTTTATTTTTATCATTCTGTCTGCTTCTTTGTTAAATATTTCAAACAAATGTGGTTCTTTAACCCTCGTAATATTAGACACACGATTTACTGTGTTTATTACTACATATATTAGAGTTATTAACTCTACCTTTCATATATATATATATTCATATATATAACGAAGGAAATGAGTACTTTGGTGCGTTATGGTCCACCTGGTTCCTTACCACATTTCCTTCGTTATCTAGCTCCTATTCCCGTAGTAGAGCACTATCCGACCCTACCACGCCGTATCCAGACTTTTCCGCTAAGCTCAAGTTCTTTCACCCGCACCATGCGAAAACACAACATCGACTTCTCTACCAAGAACATCCCAGTCCCACCGAAAAAACTTGACCTTCGGATGCTCACGCAAAAAATCGATCTATTTGCGAAAAGACTTAGATGGAGAACTTTTTTCTACGACAGATATTGCGACAATCAGGACTTCGGTACCAAGGAGAGATTCGGATTTATTACCTACAAATCTCCCCCTCCGAACCCTATGCTCTCACCCTTCGATTGGGGTCCTACTCGTTCCTATATATATATATATATATAATGTGTGTGCGTATATATATATACATATATGTATATATCATCATCATCATCGTTTAACGTCTATCTTCCACGCTAGTTTGGGTAAGACGGGAATTGTACCGCTTGAGTCAAGATTGGTCGGTTGACCGTGTCTCGCTCGTATTAAAAAAAAGCTGCTCTGTAAAAGACGTACAGGGAATGAACAACACGAAGCTTTTGGTTGATAAACAACAATGAATGAAACATTGCGGGAGCTATTGTGTACATCAGACACTCTCGATTGATTAATTGACATGTATCGATGTTGTCGAATGTCCAAACACTCAGAATCCTTCGGGATGATCAAAGTTGACATACAGGAAGACAACGAAAATAAAAATAAAACCCTGAAAACATTAAATCTTTGAAGAACTTCGAGTACTTCTTTGTTTCGTAGCCTGCGGAAGAATATTTTTCTTTTTTACAGTTGCGCTGCGGCCTGAGAATTTAATTTTAATTATGATTATAATTTTAATTTACGGGACTGTATTTGTATTTTAAATTATTTTTACTGCTTTCAGTCATTAAACTGCTTATACAATTTTTAATTAGTCTGTTTTGCTTTTCCCAAACAAACTAAAACAGGACCGCACAACATAGTCGTAAAAATAGAATCCTTGCGCAGAAGTATTTTAAAATGTTGGCAGTTGTCGTAAGATGTGTAATTCCTCTCTGTTGTATTTCAACATTAATTTGATTTCCTCTTCTATTATAATTCCACTAACACCTTGGAATTATAAAAAAATATATATATAGATATACACTCATATATATACATAAAAACACATATATACATACAAACACACACACATACATTATATATATATATATTAAAAGATCGGAGGCCATATTCAGTTGATTCAGGTTTATTTAAAACGCCGATATACATATTTCACCGAGGACTATCAGTTATGATAGCCTGAGCTCATCAGGCCGTAAAGACATAAGAACATTGAAAGTTACCCCACAAAAGCCTATAAATTTGGAAGAATCCAATAATTTCTCCGAAAAAGATTTTCTGTTCTTGATACGGAGGCGGCCGAACAAATGGTGTTGTTTCTTCTATGGATCACCGTGGTTTATGGACTTACGACGTAAAAACGACAGAAAAGAAAGAAAATAGATGTTAGGAAACGTTTGTCACTTCCTATTTTCTCTGAGGGACGCCATTTACCGAAATTCTGACTATATTGATATATATATATATATATGTAAGTATTAAATTGAGCGAGAGGCAATGTACGAGATCACACCCATACATATATACACAGTCACACACACATACAAACAAAAGCATTATATATACTAGCAGAAAGTCCACCCCCCCCCCCAGTTGGTTTTCTGCTAGCACGTGTAGTGTGCATAATTATATTATACTCAAGTATATATACATGTAAAAATGAAATCGTAATTGACAATATGCGCAGAAATTGAACGAAGTGTTATACTCTCTTCTGTAATCAGTAAAGTAATCGATGATACATTAAAAAAAGACGATATATATATAATAAACTAAAATGTTATGAAAAAGGAGAAAATTAGCGACGGAAATGGTTTTATGTAGTGAAGTTACTTTTAAACAGATTAGAATAACAATCAAAGGGAAAGAAGTTGTGCTGTCCTTCTTCAATATGCAACAAGATTTACTTCCCTTCAAATTTCTCTTACTTAATAAAAATTATTATTACGCGGTCGATAAAATAAAGTAGTCGCAACGCATTTGGGTCTGTTTCAACGACTTAGCCCCTTCCCTAAAATTGTTGGCCTGGTCCTTAAATTAGAAACCATTACTTTTTTTTTTAATAAGTAAATTACTACATAAAAATAATTGAGAAAAATCTAATAAATACAAAACTATTAAAGGGAGCAATGTGGAAGGGACAGACACTACACCCCAGTTTTAGCGGAGCCTCAGTCGTGCCCTGCGGACAAATTGACAGAGACACCCGCAGCAACAGCCATCCCACTTTACGGGGCTAGGGTGTGCTGCCGTCTTTCCGTTTCATTTGCATGAGACAGGTCAAGCAACACCATGAGTGGTTTACTCGATAATATTGACGTTTACTAATTTCTTTTTTTTTTTTTTCAAATCTGGTAGTTATCTTATCGAGACAGACGTATACATCACACCAAAATTACTATAGAAGTAGTAGTAACTTTCGTATTTGTAACAGTAGTATTAAAGTGAAATGAAATGTTTTGCTAAATATTGCAAATGATCTAATGTTATGAGAAATTGCAATGGGAAATAAATAATAAGGATATGGTCCAAACATGTTTTGCTCAAGAACTCAACACACAACCCAGTCCAGGAATTGAATCCATAACGTTATGGTCAGAAGTCCAATACCCTTACCATTAGGCCACCCGCTTCCATATCATCATCATTTTACGTTCGCTTTTCCCTGCTTACAAGGGTTGGACGGGTCCTATTCAGCACAGCATCCCTCCACTTGTCATGGTCCTTCGTCATCTCCTCGGTGAGTTTCAGCAATCTGAGGTCTGCTCTCACCACCTCCGCCCATGTTTTACGTGATCTACCTCTACTGCGTCTTCCCTCCACTGGGAATTCCTGGCACTTCTTCACCCATCGGTCATCCTCCATGCGCATTACATGTCCATACCATCTCAGCCTTCTCTCCTGCACACCACAACTTATCCCTCTTATACCCAGTTTCTTTCTCAACTCGTCTATGCTTGGTCGTTCACACACATCCAACGGAGCATACTTGCTTCATTTCTCTCCAGCCGTCTTATATCTTCTGCAGTTGCTGCCCATGTCTCACTACCATGCAGCATCGCGCATCTCACACAGGCATCATATAACCATCCTTTTATACACAGGGAGAAACCCTTCTTTGTCAACAGAGGAAGGCAACTCCCTAAACTTCTTCCAACCCGTCCTTATTCTAGATACTATGGCCTCGGAACACCCCCCTCCCATGCTAATCTGATCACCTAGGTACTGGAAGCTATCAACCACTTCTATAGAACCCACCTGCATTGGAAAAACAAGTCTATCACAGCGATTACTACTGCCAACTTTCCCTGTACATCTACTGCATACATAGTTTTCCCTACCTGTTACTTTGCCTGCTATCCCACTACATCTGTTGTGTACCCAATATCTCCATTGTGTACATTTTATGGAATTTATGCCAGTTCCTTTCCTACATATCGAACATGGCCATTTCCCTGATGGAATCAGAGTATTGTGCTCTCTTCTATTTATCAACACTTTTGTCTTAGCTATGTTCACTCTCACTCCTCTTGATTGCAACTGCTGTTTCCATAGCCAGAATTTATTCTCTAGCTCCTTTACTGATTCTGCTATAAGAACCAGATCATCAGCATAGCGAAGTTCCCATGGGCATCCAGTCTTAAACTCCTCTGTTATGGCTTGGAGGACTATAATGAACAAGAGTGGGCTGATGACAGAATCTTGATGTACACCTACTTGTATCTGGAATTCCTCACTAAACTCCATTCCTATTCTCACTTTACTGACAGCACCCCTGTACATAGCTTGCAGTGTCCTCACAAGCCATTACTCTACACCTAGTTTCCTTAGGGACCACCAATGACAGATCGGGGTACTCTATCAAAGGCCTTCTCCAGATCAACAAAAGCTAACTATAGTGGCTAATTCTTCTCATGGATCTGGATTAATCGTGGAGACAACCTAGAAAAATTTGCGATTTTCTAACCCCTCCCCCTATTATTTGGGACCTGAGATTATATATAATGTGTATATATGTGTATTGCATTTTATCATGGCATCTGCAATAGGGAGGTTGGCATGTCTTGGACACAACTGAGGAGGAGTCCTAACTCTTTTGTGTTCAGGGGAAGGTTTATAATATAAAACTTCCCCTGAACACAAAAGAGTTAATATAAATAATATATAATGTTGATATAAATTATATCAACAATTCCCATTAATATTGAAATGTGGTATTATTTCCACCATTAAATTTCTACTTTAAAGTAACCTTTATATCTTATACTGTTTCTTTCTTATTTCAGAGTATTGGATAACATTGGTATAATCATGAATATTTATCATCCTTTAAAGACCAGAAGAGATATAAAATCCTTTATATAAATCTTTGGAGTATTTACCCTCGGGAAGATTCATAGCCAAATCTTTTTTATTTCACTGTTTGGAAATCCAATTATAATACAATAGTGTCTCCCTTGTCTTCAGGTATCAACATCATTCGCAACTGGTGGAAATATGACAATAGAAATACTTGTTAATAATAAGATGTAAAGGATTATATATTTATTGTGAGGTGAGAGAAGAAAAATTATGGAAATGTGAGAATCATTCTGGAAAGAATGATTTCCCTGATGAGGTGTTGAAAGAGATAGAAAAAGCATCCTATCATTGCTTATCTGTAAGAAGTCATTCACTAAAACATAATCTAACAACTCACAAACGTATTCACACAGGAGAGAAGCTATATCACTGTGATATCTGTGATAAATCATTCTCTGTCCAATAATTTAACTACTCACAAATCTATTCACACTAGAAAGAAGCTGTATCACTGTGTTATATGTAAAATGTCTACAAGAGGTAACTTCACTGCCCATAAACGTATTAATATGGGAGAGAATCGATATCATTGTGATATCTGTGGTAAATTATTGTCTGCATCAGGTAGTTTAACTAAACATAAATGCATTCATACAGGAGAGAAACCATATCACTGTAATATCTGTGGTAAATCATTCTCTATATTAGCTGAATTAACTAGACACAAACGCAGTCATACAGGAGAGAGACCACATCGCTGTGATATCTGTGGTAAATCTTTCTGTAGACGAAGGGACTTACCTAGGCACAAACGCATTCATACAGGAGAGAAACCATATCACTGTAATATCTGTGGTAAATCATTCTCTGTATCAAGTGGCTTAACTAGACACAAACGCATTCATACAGGAGAGAAACCATATCACTGTGATACCTGTGGTAAATCTTTCTCCAAATCAGGTTACTTGACTAAACACAAACGCATTCATACAGGAAAGAAACCATATCACTGTAATATCTGTGGTAAATCATTCTCTGTATCAAGTGGCTTAACTAGACACAAACGTATTCATACAGGAGAGAAACCATATCATTGTGATATCTGTGGTAAATCTTTCTCTGTATCAAGTGAATTGACTAGTCACAAACGCATTCATACAGGAGATAAACCATATCACTGTGATATCTGTGGTAAATCTTTCTCTGTATCAGATGTCTTAACGAAACACAAACGCATTCATACAGGAGAGAAACCATATTACTGTAATATCTGTGGTGAATCTTTCTCTAGAACACATACCCTAACAACTCACAAACGCATTCATACAGGAGAGAAACCATATCATTGTGATATCTGTGGTAAATCTTTCTCTACATCAGGTTACTTGACTACACACAAACGCATTCATACAGGAGAGAAACCATATCATTGTGATATCTGTGGTAAATCTTTCTCTACATCAGGTTACTTGACTACACACAAACGCATTCATACAGGAGAGAAACCATATCATTGTGATATCTGTGGTAAATCTTTCTCTAAATCAGGTCACTTGACTAAACACAAACGCATTCATACAGGAGAGAAACCATATCATTGTGATATCTGTGGTAAATCTTTCTCTGAATCAGGTCATTTGACTACACACAAGCGCATTCATACAGGAGAGAAACCATATCATTGTGATATCTGTGGTAAATCTTTCTCTAAATCAGGTGACTTGACTACACACAAGCGCATTCATACAGGAGAGAAACCATATCACTGTGATATCTGTGGTAAATCTTTCTCTGCATCAGGTGACTTAACTAAACACAAACGCATTCATACAGGAGAGAAACGACATCACTGTGATATCTGTGGTAAATCTTTCTCTGAATCAGGTGACTTAACTAAACACAAACGCATTCATACAGGAGAGAAACCATACCACTGTGATATCTGTGGTAAATCTTTCGCTGCATCAGGTCACATGACTACACACAAACGCATTCATACAGGAGAGTGACCATATCATTGTGATATCTGTGGTAAATCATTTTCTCAAACAAGTCACTTAATTAAACATGTATGTCCTCATACTGAAGGCTAACAGTCCCTATTTCAAAAGTCATTCTATGATAACATATATACTGGAGTTGAGTTGCAACCGGTAGATAGTATTAGCAATGGGAAAGACTTGGTCCAATCTGATGAGTTCTATCTCAAATCAGGTCTCTGTATGCATATATATGTATGTTTGAAAATCTTCACGCATTGGCATTGCATGATAACACTAATTAATAATCTATATATATAAAACTGAGGTTGTCTGTCTGTCTATCGATTTTTGGCACACATCTCCTCTTAGAATCTCTCACGGAATTGCACCGAAATTGCTATACTTGTACATTGAGCCCTAGCGAAGACATCGGAAAAAAAATATTTCAAATTGACCCGCCCTATCTGACGAAATCGAATATAATGTATCGATTTTTGAGCGTAAGTGATCAGTTATTTCCCTTTGTTCTGTTTACATTCAGCGTAGCGTCTTACGTTCTCTTTACATAAGCTTCCGTTTTGCTTCATTTCCATTTAAAAGCCTGTTAAAACAATATTTTTACTTGAAAACAAGTTTATTTAAAGACTACGTAAAACAAGCAAATATTTCTTAAAAAAAAGCAAAAATTATATAAGTTTATTTAAAATATATGTATCTGTAAATTTCGTTAGGCGTGCAGACAGACAGTCGTGCAGAGAGGTGATATAGGCGTGCAGACAGACAGTCGTGCAGAGAGGTGATATAGGCGTGCAGACAGACAGTCGTGCAGAGAGGTGATATAGGGGTGCAGGCAGACATTCGTGCAGAGAGGTGATATAGGGGTGCAGACAGACAGTCGTGCAGAGAGGTGATATAGGCGTGCAGACAGACAGTCGTGCAGAGAGGTGATATAGGGGTGCAGACAGACAGTCGTGCAGAGAGGTGATATAGGCGTGCAGACAGATAGTCGTGCAGAGAGGTGATATACGCGTGCAGACAGACAGTCATGCAGAGAGGTGATATAGGCGTGCAGACAGACAGTCGTGCAGACAGACAGTCGTGCAGAGAGGTGATATAGGCGTGCAGACAGACATAACTGATAATTTGGTTACGCTAATGTTTTTCTCTGCGTTGCAGTGTTTACATTTTCGATCTTTGTTAATAAATAACCAGTGCAGTTTTTATCCCCAGCATCCTCTTTTGTTATAACATTCGGGTTATCGTTATGTTTTCTTCACTTCATAAGGCATATTGTTGGTTGAGGGAATATTAATCAAAAACACCACATGCAAGTCTGCACATTAGACACTACAGTTTTTAAGCCAATAAAGAAACTTAACATTGTAACTTTAACACAGCTACTGAGCGACCCCGAGCAACGCCGGGCTTTACTGCTAGTTATTGATAATGTTATTATTTATAAGATTTTTTTCTCAACTGAATGGCTGGCTGTAGCCTTCGAATACAGTGCACGTGTTAAAATCTGTACCCACTCTAGCATTAATGTCACCCTGCACGATTACCTTGTCGACCTGAGGGATATTTCTTATAACACCTTTCAAAGCATGGTAGAAAGATACTTTTCCTCATCAACAGAATTCATAGTTGGAGTATACACACTCACCGGGGTTGCATACCTTCCTTTGTCCAACGGAATTCTCATGGAAATAAGATGCTCACTAAGCAGTACAGTGAACGAAATATCTATGTGTATGGTAAACGACTTAGAGTGGTTGATCAGTTTGTCTACCTGGGAAGCACTGTCAATTAATACAGCAATGTTGATAATGAAATTCCACTCAGGATTGGGAAAGCTAGAAAGGCGCCTCTGGGGTTGGCAAGACATACGCAAAAAGACAAAGGTAAAGGTGTACAAATCATGTATGCTCTCTTCTCTTCTTTATGCCTGCGAGACCTGGGTCACATATTGACACCACCTTAAAGATTCTAGAATACCAAAAGAACTCTTTTTATGGAGAGTTAGTTATAGGGAAACGACCTCCACATAAACCAAAAAAGAGGTATAAGGATTTGTTGAAAGCCTCCTTGAAAGACGCTAACAACTCTGCTGATACATGGGAAAGCGTAGCTGCTGATCATAATAAATGGAGAAAGAGTGTAAATGAGGAGAAAGTTGCTTTTGAAGCATCTCGAATCGCATACGAGAAAGTAAAAAGGGATGTTAGGAAAGCCATTGCTGTTACATTTCCAGACAACAAAGGTCCTTCTATGACGCTGACATGCAGCGTCTGTGCAAGACTCTGCCTCAGCAAAGCTTGACTCGAAAGTCATCTTCGCTCTAATAAAGTGAGACCAGTGGTTGCCTACCAGGCTGCTGTCAGAGATGCTACTCATCATACCTGTCAAGCATGTGGAAAAGAGTGTAGATCAGCAGAAGGGCTCAAACGACATGCAAAAGTACATGAAGTCCAACCACAGCCGGCTGTTACCAGTGAATGTTTTGGTTGCCAACCCTGCAAGATATTTTAGATAATTGGCTTGGCTAAAAAGCCACATTCAGTTGCAGCGCAGTTAATTATTAATATATGTGTTTTTTTGTTTTTTTTCGTGCAATGGCCATACTCGATAACGAGGGGGCAGCCATCATATGATGTATGTATACAAATTCTACAACATTGATTGATATCTAAGTATAATAAATATATTAAATAATAATAATTCAATATTTTATCTGAAGCAGAGACTTGCAGTCCTGGTTATCTTCGTAAATATTCGCCAAAGTACATGACATTTCTGGCAATATCTGTAAATTACTGTATACCAACTTTCTTTAATATTAAATCGTATGATTTGAAACATTTTTGCTTCTTTTTCTTCTTCGACCATTTATTCCTGAGAGGGTCGTGGAAATAGAGTCCTCAAACACTACTTCCGTCTCCAATTGATCCTGCTGGATCCCCAAGCGAGATCAGCCAAGCTCATGGATGTTATCCAACCATCTTGCTTGGGGTCTGCCCCTTGGTCCCCAGTAGGTTGGTTTTGCCCGTAAATTTTCCAGCAATTGCAAAGATTGAGGAATGTTGCTGTGTACTTTTTGAAATCCCTTATTCTCGGAGAATGATTGTTCATCTACTGGAAACGTGGAACATATCCAGGAGTAGCAGTGTCAGTGTGCTGATTGCGGAAATCCTGTATGCGAAAGGATTAAGAAGGTGTTGTGGGGCGATGTATGTTGTAAGTCTGTTCACGAATTACGTCACGGATGGGGAAGACATGTCAGTCTGAAGGAGTGACGTAGTCCATTGTGTGAAAACCACGTAGGGATGTTGAGATGACAAAATCAGCGTGGCAACACAGCTGCAGCAGAAGGGAGTTCATAGTGCAATTAGCACAAATGCTGGGTGGCACTGCATTTACACAGCAACAAAAGGGGTCACTGCAGAATTAGCACAACCACTGTTCATGCTGCAGTGTAGGTGCAACAAAAGGGGTCTTAGTAGAAGTAGCACAGAGGTGAGTTTTATGGTGTCAATAACACGGCAACGTACACAGGGCCCGGATTTGCACGTGATGAAAGGACGAAGCCCCGACAAAAATTTTAAGGTCCTCCTCATTTCCTCAATCCCCCAAAAATGGTCCTGCTTAAAAGTAAGTAAGTATTCTGTCCTCTGCTAAATGAACAAAATTTTTAACAAAATATACGCTACTTACGATGTTTAAGTAGTGTTTATATTGAAAATGAAAATGGCATGTAATGTCCAATGCTAATTCGTAAATTTCCTAAAAACCATTAATGGAATCGAAAAATGTGTGCTGCAAATTTCGAAAAATTTCAAAAAAGCCTAAAAATGCATTTAAAATGCGGCTTTTCGCCTAATGCAGGTCGTAGGGCATAAAAAGTTAAAAATATAAGTAGCGCATGTGCAAAGTTTGAAAAAAATTGGTCGGGTACTTTTTGCGTTTTAGGGATTTACACACACAGACAGACATCCTCTGTTATATATATATATATTTATAATAATTAATTCCTGCCATTATCCAAGATTTGAATAAAGATTATCTCAGAACCAGGTTGTTCTGGGTAACTTTGCCTTTCATCCTTATGGGGTCGATAAAATAAAGCACCAGTTATGCACTGAGGTAATTGCTGGCCTTGTGCCAAAAGTAGAAACATTATTAGTTCATACTTTTTTATCACCAATATGAGACTAAGAAAGAAATTAAAAACACAATTGTTACTTATTTGAAGTTTTGTTAGTTAAAAAATGATGTATTACTGTTCAAATAAGTAATGATCATGTTTTTAATTTCTTTGTAACACCTACATGACCACTTTACGGTGTGGACTGGGAGCCTTTTTACTGTGTCTCCTACATGACCACCTTAAAGTGTGGACTGGTAGCCTTTTTACTGTCTCCTACATGACCACTTTACGGTGTGGACTGGGAGCCATTTTACTGTGTCTCCTACATGGTGACTTTACAGTGTGGACTGGGAGCCATTTAACTGTGTCTCCTACATGACCACTTTACAGTGTGGACTGGGAGCCTTTTTACTGTGTCTCCTACATGGCTACTTTACAGTGTGGACTGGGAGCCTTTTTACTGTGTCTCCTACATGACCACCTTAAAGTGTGGACTGGTAGCCTTTTTACTGTGTCTCCTACATGACCACTTTACAGTGTCGACTGGGAGCCTTTTTACCGTGTCTCCTACATGATTACACTGTGAACTGGGAGCCATTTTACTGTGTCTCCAACATGACCACTTTACAGTGTGGACTGAGAGCCTTTTTAATGTGTCTCCTACATGACCACTTTACAGTGTGGACTTGGAGCCATTTTACTGTGTCTCCTACATGACCACTTTACAGTGTGGACTTGGAGCCATTTTACTGTGTCTCCTACATGACCACTTTACAGTGGATTGGGAGCCTTTTTACTGTGTCTCCTACATGACTACTTTACAGTGTGGACTAGGAGCCTTTTTACTGTGTCACCTACATGACCACTTTACAGTGTGGACTTGGAGCCTTTTTACTGTGTCACCTACACGACTACTTTACACTGTGGACTAGAAGCCTTTTTACTGTGTCTCTTACATGACCACTTTACAGTGTGGACTGGGAGCCTTTTTACTGTGTCTCCTACATGACCACTTTACAGTGTGGACTGGCAGCCTTTTTACTGTGTCTCCTATATGACCACTTTACAGTGGATTGGGAGCCTTTTTACTGTGTCTCCTACATGACCACTTTACAGTGTGGACTGGGAGCCTTTTTACTGTGTCTCCTACATGACTACTTTACAGTGTGGACTGGGAGCCTTTTTAATGTGTCTCCTACATGACCACTTTACAGTGTGGACTGGGAGCTTTTTCACTGTGTCTCGTACATGACTACTTTACAGTATAGCGAAGTTATATGTTTGTGAGAACGATTTACCACAGACATCACAGTGATATGGTTTCTCTCCTGTATCTTTATGCTTGTGTTTAGTTAAAATATTTATACGAGAGAATGCTTTAACACAAACATCACAGTAATATGCGTTCTCACCTGTATGCTTTTGTTTGTGAATAGCCAGGCCATCATTTCGAGAGTATGGTTCACCACAGACAACACAGCGATAGGGTTTCTCTGCTTTATGAATGTATATGTGACTAGTTAAGTGATGTTTTTGAGAGAATGATTTACTACAGATATTACAGTGATACAGTTTCTCTCCTGTATGAGTGGGCTTGTGTTTAGCTAATGTACCAGGTGCAGAGAAAGCTTTACCACAGATATCACACCGATACGGTTTCTCTCCCGTATGAATACGTATGTGACTAGTTAAATGATTAGACTAAGAGAACGATTTACCACAGACATCACAGTGATATAGTTTCTCTGTTGTATGAATACGTTTATGAGTTGTTAGGCTATATTTTTGAGTGAATGACTTCTCACAGATATCACTGTCATAGAATATTTTTCCTATTTCTTTCAACACCTCATCAGGAAAATCATCCATTTTAGAATTGCCCTCACATAATTCATTTTCCAGAATTTTTCCTCTCTTTGTTTTGATACTTTATTCTTAAATATTTCTTCTTCTATATTTCTTATTTCTTAGTCAGTAAAGAGTCAGAATGACAGATAGAAATGCTTTACGGTATTTACTCTGGTAGTCTGTGCTCTGAGTTCAAATCACGCTGATGTCAATGGTGTAGTTCATTTATCCCAGTGTCATCAGATATTCTGAAATGATAAAGAAACAGTATAAGATATAGCAGACACTTCAAAATACAGATTTATATCCATCCTTCTCCTCCTAACCACAATTAGGAACCGAATTGATCTAGATGAAATGCAGTTTGGGTTTGTGCCAGGTAAAAGCACCACGGATGCTCTTTTCCTTGTACGGCAACTACAGGAGAAGTACCTAGCTAACAGTAAACTCCTCTACTTAGCTTTTGTTGACTTGAAGAAAGCCTTTGACAGAGTCCCACACACCTTAATCTGGTGGGCTCTTAGAAAACTAGGAGTAGAAATGGCTTGTGAGAGCTATACAAGCCATATATAGAGGAACAGTCAGCAAGGTTAGACTTAACAATGAATATAGTGAAGAATTAAGCGTAATAGTAGGGGTTCACCAGGGCTCCGTCCTTAGCCCCCTCCTATTTATTATTGTCCTACAGGCTATAACAGAAGGGTTTAAGACCGGCTGCCCATGGGAACTTCTATATGCAGATGATCTAACTCTCATAGCTGAATCCATGGCTGAACTAGAGAAGAAGTTCCAGACATGGAAACATAGCCTAGAATCAAAAGGCCTCAGAGTTAACTTGTCTAAGACTAAAGTTCTAGTATGTAGAAAGGAGAATAGGGCACAGGTGCCCTCTGGGAAATGGCCATGCTCAGTGTGTAAGAAAGGAGTAGGTAGAAATTGAATTCTATGCCCCAAATGCAAACTATGGGTACATAAAAGATGTAATGGGATCACAGGTAAGTTATCTAAGAATGTAGATTTTATATGAGGCCGATGCTCAGGTGCAGTAAGTAGCAATGATCCTCTGCATGCTATCTCCTTTAACTGCCTAGCTGGTTCTATAGAAATAGACACTTAACATTACCTGGGTGACAAAATCAGCAATGGTGGAGGGTTCTCTGAAAGTGTAGTAGCCTGAGGGATGGGAAAAGTACAGAGAGCTAATACCGCTGTTGGCCACAAGATGTTTTTCTCTAAAGATGAAAGGCAGATTGCATGATGCTTGTATACGAACGGCGATATTACATGGTAGTGAGACCTGGGCTTTGTGTACTGAAGACTTGCATGGATTAGAAAGAAATGAAGCTTGCATGCTCCGATGGATGTGTAATAGTAATGTGCGTGAACAGCAAAGCATAACCGAAATGAGAGGCGACAAAAACTGAGCATGCTCATTTATATCTCTCTAAGACAATATCACTGGATCGAGATCTTTGGCATCATACAGTTGTACAGAAGACCCGCCTTCCCTTGCATACAAACCTAGTCAGTAGGTACCTCTTAACCCAATATACACCCCCACCCCACACACCCTATCCCATCCTTCCATTTCCGTCCACCGTGTCAATGACACAACAAAAGGCACCTAGTCCACACTGTAAGGTGGTTGTGTACAAGACACGGTAAAAAGGCTCCCAGTACACACTGTAAATGTGGTTAGTGTTAGGAAGGGCATCCAGCCATAGAAAAGTTGCCAGAGACACTTCCGTACGAACGAGACACGGTCACCTTATCAATCCTGCCTAACCCATGCTAGCATGGAAGATGGACGTTAAACGATGATGATGGTGATGATATATATATATATATATATATGTGTATATATATATATATATATATACATATATATGTGTATATATAGAATTCACAAGAATCAAAGCTATGTTCAAAGCATTTATTCACTTACAATTGTTTCATCCAAACCAATGTGATGGATGTGAAAACTATAACTTCCTTTTTCTGAATGTGAAAATGGTGGTGGATGCGAAAACTATAGCTTTCTTTTTCTTTTTCTGCACACATACTTTTTTGATCTATACAAAAAATACTCTCCCACTACAACCACCATAATACTCTTGCTTACCCGCTTAAAGTGGTTGCAATACATGTAACACCTTGCCACACAATACTCGTATATAAATGAGACACACTTGCATGCACCATGTATGACTAACGCATACACTATCTACTAGATCTGATTATCAAACTATCCTCTTGCATTATCTGTGTTATCTGCCGCATGTATTTTAATTTTGATTTTAAATTTGAATTGCTGTACAAATATAGTAAAGTGAAATATGTCACTCCACTGTACATCAATATATATATATATGTATCTGTATGTCTCGTGCGTTGGATAGGCGGTCAATTATATGTACAAGCATTGAAAAATGCCCCGAAGACTCCAAGCCTAGGTTTGGATGAAACAATTGTAAGTGAATAAATGCTTTGAACATAGCTTTGATTCTTGTGAATTCTATATAACTGCTCTGTAGAACAACTGATATTCTTACATTGAGCTATTTATCTTACTGGTAATAAGGTAGTAATAAATTACTGACCTTCCCTGTTTATAGTTTAAAATATACATAACTATAAATAGCATCCTTAATATTATGTGTATACATATATATATATATATATATATATATGAGTGTGTGCGTATATATATATTAATTCTGGCAATATTACACAAATATGACCCTCCCCAAGTATAACAATATATATATATATACATATATATATATATATATATATATATATATCATCACCATCATCGTTTAACGTCTATCTTCCACGCTACCATGGGTTAGACGGGAATTGTCCCACTTAAGGCAAGATTGGTCGGTTGACCGTGTCTCGCTCGTATTTCAAAAAAGCTGCTCTGTAAAAGACGTACAAGGAATGAACAACACGAAGCTTTTGGTTGATAAACAACAATGAATGAAACATTAACGGCATCTGTTGAGTACATCAGACACTCTCGATTGATTAATTGACATGTATCAATGTTGTCGAATGTTCAATCACTCAGAATCCTTCGGGATGATCAAAGTTGACATACAGGATGACAACGAAAAGAAAAAGAAAAGCCTGAAAACATTAAATTTTTGAAGAACTTCGAGTACTTCTTTGTTTCGTAGCCTGCGGAAGAATATTATTTATTTTACAGTTGTGCTGCGGCCTGAGAATTTAATTTTAATTTTGATTTTAATTTTAATTTACGGGACTGTATTTGTACTTAAACATTTTTTTACTACTTTCAGTCATTAAACTGCTTATACAAATTTTAATTAGTCTGTTTTCCTTTTACCAAACAAACTAAAACAGGACCGCACAACATAGTCGTAAAAATAGAATCCTTACGCAGAAGTATATTAAAATGTTGGCAGTTGTGCTAAGATGTCTAATTCCTCTCTGTTGTATTTTGATGATTACCTCTTCTATTATAATTCCACAAACACCTTGGAATTATTAAAATAAATATATATAGATATACACACATATATATATACACAAAAACATATACATATATACATACAAACACACACACATACATTATATATATATATATTAAAAGATCGGAGGCCATATTCAGTTGATTCAGGTTTATTTAAAACGCCGATATACATATTTCACCGAGGACTATCAGTTATGATAGCCTGAGCTCTTCAGGCCGTAAAGACATAAGAACATTGAAAGTTACCCCACAAAAGCCTATAAATTTGGAAGAATCGAATAATTTCTCGGAAAAAGATTTTCTGTTCTTGATACAGAGGCGGCCGAATAAATGGTGTTGTTTCTTCTATGGATCACCGTGGTTTATGGACTTACGACGTAAAAACGACAGAAAAGAAAGAAAATAGATGTAACGAAACGTTTGTCACTTCCTATTTTCTCTGAGGGACGCCATCTACCGAAATTCTGACTATATTGATATATATATATATGTAAGTATTAAATTGAGCGAGAAGCAATGTACGAGATCACACCCATACATATATACACAGTCACACACACATACAAACAAAAGCATTATATATACTAGCAGAAAGTCCACTCCCCAGCTGGTTTTCTGCTAGCACGTGTACTGTGCATAATTATATTATACTCAAGTATATATACATGTAAAAATGAAATCGTAATTGACAATATGCGCAGAAATTGAACGAAGTGTTATACTCTCTTCTGTAATCAGTAAAGTAATCGATGATACATTAAAAAAAGACGATTTATATAATAAACTAAAATGTTATGAAAAAGGAGAAAATTAGCGACGGAAATGGTTTTATGTAGTGAAGTTACTTTTAAACAGATTAGAATAACAATCAAAGGGAAAGAAGTCGTGCTGTCCTTCTTCAATATGCAACAAGATTTACTTCCCTTCAAATTTTTCTTATTTAATAATAATTATTATTACGCGGTCGATAAAATAAAGTACCCGCAACGCATTTGGGTCTGTTTAAACGACTTAGCCCCTTCCCTAAAATTGTTGGCCTGGTCCTTAAATTAGAAACCATTACTTTTTTTTTAATAAGTAAATTACTACATAAAAATAATTGAGAAAAATCTAATAAATACAAAACACTATTAAAGGGAGCAATGTGGAAGGGACAGACACTGCACCCCAGTTTGAGCGGAGCCTCAGTCGTGCCCTGCGGACAAATTGACAGAGACACCACACCGGTGTGCTGCCGTCTTTCCGTTTCATTTGCATGAGACAGGTCAAGCAACACCATGAGTGGTTTACTCGATAATATTGACGTTTACTAATTTCTTTTTTTTTTTTTTCAAATCTGGTAGTTATCTTATCGAGACAGACGTATACATCACACCAAAATTACTATAGAAGTAGTAGTAACTTTCGTATTTGTAACAGTAGTAGTAAAGTGAAATGAAATGTTTTGCTAAATATTGCAAATCATCTAATGTTATGAAAAATTGCAATGGGAAATAAATAATTTTCTATAAACACAACCACAAGGATATGGTCCAAACATGTTTTGCTCAAGAACTCAACACACAACCCAGTCCAGGAATTGAATCCATAACGTTATGGTCAGAAGTCCAATACCCTTACCACTAGGCCACCCGCTTCCATATCATCATCATCATCATTTTACGTTCGCTTTTCCCTGCTTACAAGGGTTGGATGGGTCCTATTCAGCACAGCATCCCTCCACTTGTCATGGTCCTTCGTCATCTCCTCGGTGAGTTTCAGCAATCTGAGGTCTGCTCTCACCACCTCCGCCCATGTTTTATGTGATCTACCTCTACTGCGTCTTCCCTCCACTGGGAATTCCTGGCACTTCTTCACCCATCGGTCATCCTCCATGCGCATCACATGTCCATACCATCTCAGCCTTCTCTCCTGCACACCACAACTTATCCCTCTTACACCCAGTTTCTTTCTCAACTCGTCTATGCTTGGTCGTTCGCGCACATCCAACGGAGCATACTTGCTTCATTTCTCTCCAGCCGTCTTATATCTTCTGCAGTTGCTGCCCATGTCTCACTACCATGCAGCATCGCGCATCTCACACAGGCATCATATAACCGTCCTTTCATACACAGGGAGAAACCCTTCTTTGTCAACAGAGGAAGCAACTCCCTAAACTTCTTCCAACCCGTCCTTATTCTAGATACTATGGCCTCGGAACACCCCCGCTCCCATGCTAATCTGATCACCTAGGTACTGGAAGCTATCAACCACTTCTATAACCCACCTGCATTGGAAAAACAAGTCTATCACAGCGATTACTACTGCCAACTTTCCCTGTACATCTACTGCATACATAGTTTTCCCTGCCTGTTACTTTGCCTGCTATCCCACTACATCTGTTGTGTACCCAAGATCTCCATTGTGTACATTTTATGGAATTTATGCCAGTTGCTTTCCTACATATCGAACATGGCCATTTCCCTGATGGAATCAGAGTATTGTGCTCTCTTCTATTTATCAACACTTTTGTCTTAGCTATGTTCACTCTCACTCCTCTTGATTGCAACTGCTGTTTCCATAGCCAGAATTTATTCTCTAGCTCCTTTACTGATTCTGCTATAAGAACCAGATCATCAGCATAGCGAAGTTTCCATGGGCATCCAGTTTTAAACTCCTCTGTTATGGCTTGGAGGACTATAATGAACAAGAGTGGGCTGAGGACAGAATCTTGATGTACACCTACTTGTATCTGGAATTCCTCACTAAACTCCATTCCTATTCTCACTTTACTGACAGCACCCCTGTACATGGCTTGCAGTGTCCTCACAAGCCATTGCTCTACACCTAGTTTCCTTAGGGACCACCAGATGACAGATCGGGGTACTCTATCAAAGGCCTTCTCCAGATCAACAAAAGCTAACTATAGTGGCTAATTCTTCTCATGGATCTGGATTAATCGTGGAGACAACCTAAAAAAATTTGCGATTTTCTAACCCCTCCCCCTATTATTTGGGACCCGAGAGTATATATAATGTGTATATATGTGTATTGCATTTTATCATGGCATCTGCAATAGGGAGGTTGGCATGTCTTGGACACAACTGAGGAGGAGTCCTAACTCTTTTGTGTTCAGGGGAAGGTTTATAATATAAAATTTCCCCTGAACACAAAAGAGTTAATATAAATAATATATAATGTTGATATAAATTATATCAACAATTCCCATTAATATTGAAATGTGGTATTATTTCCACCATTAAATTTCTACTTTAAAGTAACCTTTATATCTTATACTGTTTCTTTCTTATTTCAGAGTATTGGATAACATTGGTATAATCATGAATATTTATCATCTTTTAAAGACCAGAAGAGATATAAAATCCTTTATATAAATCTTTGGAGTATTTACCCTCGGGAAGATTCATAGCCAAATCTTTTTTATTTCACTGTTTGGAAATCCAATTATAATACAATAGTGTCTTCCTTGTCTTCAGGTATCAACATCATTCGCAACTGGTGGAAATATGACAATAGAAATATTTGTTAATAATAAGATGTAAAGGATTATATATTTATTGTGAGGTGAGAGAAGACAAATTATGGAAATGTGAGAATCATTCTGGAAAGAATGATTTCCCTGATGAGGTGTTGAAAGAGATAGAAAAAGCATCCTATCATTGCTTATCTGTAAGAAGTCGTTCACTAAAACATAATCTAACAATTCACAAACGTATTCACACAGGAGAGAAGCTATATCACTGTGATATCTGTGATAAATCATTCTGTGTCCAATAATTTAACTACTCACAAATCTATTCACACTAGAAAGAAGCTGTATCACTGTGTTATATGTAAAATGTCTACAAGAGGTAACTTCACTGCCCATAAACGTATTAATATGGGAGAGAATCCATATCATTGTGATGTCTGTGGTAAATTGTCTGCATCAGGTAGTTTAACTAAACATAAATGCATTCATACAGGAGAGAAACCATATCACTGTAATATCTGTGGTAAATCATTCTCTGTATCAAGTGGCTTAACTAGACACAAACGCATTCATACAGGAGAGAAACCATATCATTGTGATATCTGTGGTAAATCTTTCTCTGTATCAAGTGACTTGACTAGTCACAAACGCATTCATACAGGAGATAAACCATATCACTGTGATATCTGTGGTAAATCATTCTCTGTATCAAGTGGCTTAACTAGACACAAACGCATTCATACAGGAGATAAACCATATCACTGTGATATCTGTGGTGAATCTTTCTCTAGAACACACACCCTAACAACTCACAAACGCATTCATACAGGAGAGAAACCATATCATTGTGATATCTGTGGTAAATCTTTCTCTACATCAGGTTACTTGACTACACACAAACGCATTCATACAGGAGAGAAACCATATCATTGTGATATCTGTGGTAAATCTTTCTCTACATCAGGTTACTTGACTACACACAAACGCATTCATACAGGAGAGAAACCATATCATTGTGATATCTGTGGTAAATCTTTCTCTACATCAGGTTACTTGACTACACACAAACGCATTCATACAGGAGAGAAACCATATCATTGTGATGTCTGTGGTAAATTGTCTGCATCAGGTAGTTTAACTAAACATAAATGCATTCATACAGGAGAGAAACCATATCACTGTAATATCTGTGGTAAATCATTCTCTATATTAGCTGAATTAACTAGACACAAACGCATTCATACAGGAGAGAGACCACATTGCTGTGATATCTGTGGTAAATCTTTCTGTAGACGAAGGGACTTACCTAGGCACAAACGCATTCATACAGGAGAGAAACCATATCACTGTAATATCTGTGGTAAATCATTCTCTGTATCAAGTGGCTTAACTAGACACAAACGCATTCATACAGGAGAGAAACCATATCATTGTGATATCTGTGGTAAATCTTTCTCTGTATCTAGTGATTTGACTAGTCACAAACGCATTCATACAGGAGATAAACCATATCACTGTGATATCTGTGGTAAATCTTTCTCTAAATCAGGTTACTTGACTAAACACAAACGCATTCATACAGGAGAGAAACCATATCATTGTGATATCTGTGGTAAATCTTTCTCTGAATCAGGTCATTTGACTACACACAAACGCATTCATACAGGAGAGAAACCATATAATTGTGATATCTGTGGTAAATCTTTCTCTACATCAGGTTACTTGACTACACACAAACGCATTCATACAGGAGAGAAACCATATAATTGTGATATCTGTGGTAAATCTTTCTCTACATCAGGTTACTTGACTACACACAAACGCATTCATACAGGAGAGAAACCATATCATTGTGATATCTGTGGTAAATCTTTCTCTGAATCAGGTCATTTGACTACACACATGCGCATTCATACAGGAGAGAAACCACATCACTGTGATATCTGTGGTAAATCTTTCTCTGTATCAGGTCACTTGACTAAACACAAACGTAGTCATACAGGAGAGAGACCATATCACTGTGATATCTGTGGTAAATCTTCCTCTACATCAAGTGATTTAACTAAACACAAACGCATTCATACAGGAGAGAAACCATATCATTGTGATATCTGTGGTAAATCTTTCTCTGCATCAGGTGTCTTAATTAAACACAAACGCATTCATACAGGAGAGAGACCATATCATTGTGATATCTGTGGTAAATCTTTCTCTGTATCAGGTCACTTGACTAAACACAAATGCATTCATACAGGAGAGAAACCATATCACTGTGAATTCTGTGGTAAATCTTTCTCTGCATCAGGTCACTTGACTACACACAAACGCATTCATACAGGAGAGAAACCATATCACTGTGATATCTGTGGTGAATCTTTCTCTAAATCAAGATACTTGACTACACACAAACGCATTCATACAGGAGAGAAACCATATAATTGTGATATCTGTGGTAAATCTTTCTCTACATCAGGTTACTTGACTACACACAAACGCATTCATACAGGAGAGAAACCATATCATTGTGATATCTGTGGTAAATCTTTCTCTCAATCAGGTGACTTAACTAAACACAAACGCATTCATACAGGAGAGAAACCATATCATTGTGATATCTGTGGTAAATCTTTCTCTACATCAGGTTACTTGACTACACACAAACGCATTCATACAGGAGAGAAACCATATCACTGTGATATCTGTGGTAAATCTTTCTCTGTATCAGATATCTTAACGAAACACAAACGCATTCATACTGGAGAGAAACCATATCATTGTGATATCTGTGGTAAATCTTTCTCTGCATCAGGTCACTTGACTACACACAAACACATTCATACAGGAGAGAGACCATATCATTGTGATATCTGTGGTAAATCATTTTCTCAAACAAGTCACTTAATTAAACATGTATGTCCTCATACTGAAGGCTAACAGTCCCTATTTCAAAAGTCATTCTATGATAACATATATACCGGAGTTGAGTTGCAACCTGTAGATAGTATTAACAATGGGAAAGACTTGGTCCAATCTGATGAGTTCTATCTCAAATCAGGTCTCTGTATGCATATATATGTATGTTTGAAAATCTTCACGCATGGGCATTGCATGATAACACTAATTAATAATTATTGATAATGTTATTATTTATAAGATTTTTTTCTCAACTGAATGGCTGGCTGTAGCCTTCCGAATACAGTCCACATGTTAAAATCTGTACCCACTCTAGCATTAATGTCACCCTGCACGATTACCTTGTCTACCTGAGGGATATTTCTTATAACACCTTTCAAAGCATGGTAGAAAGATACTTTTCCTCATCAACAGAATTCATAGTTGGAGTATACACACTCACCAGGGTTGCATACCTTCCTTTGTCCAACGGAATTCTCATGGAAATAAGATGCTCACTAAGCAGTACAGTGAACGAAATATCTATGTGTATGGTAAACGACTTAGAGTGGTTGATCAGTTTGTCTACCTGGGAAGCACTGTCAATTAATACAGCAATGTTGATAATGAAATTCCACTCAGGATTGGGAAAGCTAGAAAGGCGCCTCTGGGGTTGGCAAGACAAAGGTGTACAAATCATGTATGCTCTCTTCTCTTCTTTATGCCTGCGAGACCTGGGTCACATATTGACACCACCTTAAAGATTCTAGAATACCAAAAGAACTCTTTTTATGGAGAGTTAGTTAAAGGGAAACGACCTCCACATAAACCAAAAAAGAGGTATAAGGATTTGTTGAAAGCCTCCTTGAAAGACGCTAACAACTCTGCTGATACATGGGAAAGCGTAGCTGCTGATCATAATAAATGGAGAAAGAGTGTAAATGAGGAGAAAGTTGCTTTTGAAGCATCTCGAATCGCATACGAGAAAGTAAAAAGGGATGTTAGGAAAGCCATTGCTGTTACATTTCCAGACAACAAAGGTCCTTCTATGACGCTGACATGCAGCGTCTGTGCAAGACTCTGCCTCAGCAAAGCTTGACTCGAAAGTCATCTTCGCTCTAATAAAGTGAGACCAGTGGTTGCCTACCAGGCTGCTGTCAGAGATGCTACTCATCATACCTGTCAAGCATGTGGAAAAGAGTGTAGATCAGCAGAAGGGCTCAAACGACATGCAAAAGTACATGAAGTCCAACCACAGCCGGCTGTTACCAGTGAATGTTTTGGTTGCCAACCCTGCAAGATATTTTAGATAATTGGCTTGGCTAAAAAGCCACATTCGGTTGCAGCGCAGTTAATTATTAATATGTGTGTTGTTTTTTTTTTTTCGTGCAATGGCCATACTCGATAACGAGGGGGCAGCCATCATATGATGTATGTATACAAATTCTACAACATTGATTGATATCTAAGTATAATAAATATATTAAATAATAATAATTCAATATTTTATCTGAAGCAGAGACTTGCAGTCCTGGTTATCTTCGTAAATATTCGCCAGAGAACATGACATTTCTGGCAATATCTGTAAATTACTGTATACCAACTTTCTTTAATATTAAATCATATGATTTAAAACATTTTTGCTTCTTTTTCTTCTTCGACCATTTATTCCTGAGAGGGTCATGGAGATAGAGTCCTCAAACACTACTTCCGTCTCCAATTGATCCTGCTGGATCCCCAAGCGAGATCAGCCAAGCTCATGGATGTTATCCAACCATCTTGCTTAGGGTCTGTCCCTTGGTCCCCAGGAGGTTGGTTTTGCCTGTAAATATGTCCAGCAATTCTTTCCTGAAACATTCTAACCACATACCCATAATACTGGAGCTGTGATTTCTCAATTTGGAGAAGTAGCAGCTCTACCTGGACTGACTCTCATCTCCAAACTACACACTACTGTATCGAGTAACCTCACTCCAAAGACCCCGCTTTCCTATTTAATTTTTAAAAATAATAATAATAAGCCTTCAGAGCCGAAGATTGTGGGTTCAAGTCCCATCAGGGTTGATATGCACAAGGTTTAATTTTCCTGACTTCTCCGATACATCATTTCAGATTTATATATATATATATAGTTATACTATGGGAGGGTCATATTGCCAATAAAAACACACACATCTGTTGGTCTTCACTTCAATTTATTATAAATGTCTGGTTGGTTGGTTGAATAACTGGAAGGTTGTTTATATATATTGTCAAAGCTCTTTCGTCACATTCTGTGACCTCCTCAGTGACAAGGTTTGTCTCTTCTTTGTTCTGTCCTTCCAGTTATCGAATCAACCAACCAACCAGAAATTTATAATAAATTGAAGTGAAAACCAACAGGTGTGTGTTTTTATTGACAACATGAGTCTCCCAAAGTATAACGATCTCTGTTCAACACGTTTTCAGATAAGAAATCTCTCAAAACAAATTCAAAAACGAATTATATATATACTAGCAGCAAGACCCGGCGTTGCACGGAGTAGGAAACGTGAAATAGCAAAATGCATATGCAAAGATTGAGGAATGTAGCTGTGTACTTTTTGAAATCCCTTATTCTCGGAGAATGATTGTTCATCTACTGGAAACGTGGAACATATGCAGGCTGAATCCAGGAGTAACAGTGTCAGTGTGCTGATTGCGGAAATCCTGTATGCAATAGGATTAAGAAGGTGTTGTGGGGCGATGTATGTTGTAAGTCTGTTCACGAATTACGTCACGGATGGGGAAGACATGTCAGTCTGAAGGAGTGACGTAGTCCATTGTGTGAAAACCACGTAGGGATGTTGAGATGACAAAATCAGCGTGGCAACACAGCTGCAGCAGAAGGGAGTTCATAGTGCAATTAGCACAAATGCTGGGTGGCACTGCATTTACACAGCAACAAAAGGGGTCACTGCAGAATTAGCACAACCACTGTTCATGCTGCAGTATAGGTGCAACAAAAGGGGTCTTAGTAGAAGTAGCACAGAGGTGAGTTTTATGGTGTCAATAACACGGCAACGTACACAGGGCCCGGATTTGCACGTGATGAAAGGACGAAGCCCCGACAAAAATTTTAAGGTCCTCCTCATTTCCTCAATCCCCCAAAAATGGTCCTGCTTAAAAGTAAGTAAGTATTCTGTCCTCTGCTAAATGAACAAAATTTTTAACAAAATATACGCTACTTACGATGTTTAAGTAGTGTTTATATTGAAAATGAAAATGGCATGTAATGTCCAATGCTAATTCGTAAATTTCCTAAAAACCATTAATGGAATCGAAAAATGTGTGCTGCAAATTTCGAAAAATTTCCCAAAACCCTAAAAATGCATTTAAAATGCGGCTTTTCGCCTAATGCAGGTCGTAGGGCATAAAAAGTTAAAAATATAAGTAGCGCATGTGCAAAGTTTGAAAAAAATTGGTCGGGTACTTTTTGTGTTTTAGGGATTTACACACACAGACAGACATCCTCTGTTATATATATATATATTTATAATAATTAATTCCTGCCATTATCCAAGATTTGAATAAAGATTATCTCAGAACCAGGTTGTTCTGGGTAACTTTGCCTTTCATCCTTATGGGGTCGATAAAATAAAGCACCAGTTATGCACTGGAGTAATTGCTGGCCTTGTGCCAAAAGTAGAAACATTATTAGTTCATGCTTTTTTATCACCAATATGAGACTAAGAAAGAAATTAAAAACACAATTGTTACTTATTTGAAGTTTGTTAGTTAAAAAATGATGTATTACTGTTCAAATAAGTAATGATCATGTTTTTAATTTCTTTGTAACACCTACATGACCACTTTACAGTGTGGACTGGGAGCCTTTTTACCGTGTCTCCTACATGACTACTTTACAGTGTGGACTGGGAGCCTTTTTACTGTGTCACCTACATGACTACTTAACAGTGTGGACTAGGAGCCTTTTTACTGTGTCTCCTACATGACCACTTTACAGTGTGGACTGGCAGCCTTTTTACTGTGTCTCCTATATGACCACTTTACAGTGGATTGGGAGCCTTTTTACTGTGTCTCCTACATGACCACCTTAAAGTGTGGACTGGCAGCCTTTTTACTGTCTCCTATATGACCACTTTACAGTGGATTGGGAGCCTTTTTACTGTGTCTCCTACATGACCACTTTACAGTGTGGACTGGGAGCCTTTTTACTGTGTCTCCTACATGACTACTTTACAGTGTGGACTGGGAGCCTTTTTAATGTGTCTCCTACATGACCACTTTACAGTGTGGACTGGGAGCTTTCTTACTGTGTCTCGTACATGACTACTTTACAGTGTGGACAGGGAGCCATTTTACTGTGTCTCCTACATGATCACTTTACAGTGTGGACTGGGAGCCTTTTTACTGTGTCACCTACACGACTACTTTACACTGTGGACTAGAAGCCTTTTTACTGTGTCTCTTACATGACCACTTAAAAGTGTGGACTGGGAGCCTTTTTACTGTGACTCCTACATGACCACTTTACAGTGTGGACTGGGAGCCTTATTACTGTGTCTCCTACATGACCACTTTACAGTGTGGACTGGGAGCCTTTTTACCGTGTCTCCTACATGACCACTTTACAGTGTGGACTGGGAGCCTTTTTACTGTGTCACCTACATGACTACTTAACAGTGTGGACTAGGAGCCTTTTTACTGTGTCTCCTACATGACCACTTTACAGTGGATTGGGAGCCTTTTTACTGTGTCTCCTATATGACCACTTTACAGTGGATTGGGAGCCTTTTTACTGTGTCTCCTACATGACCACTTTACAGTGTGGACTGGGAGCCTTTTTAATGTGTCTCCTACATGACCACTTTACAGTGTGGACTGGGAGCTTTCTTACTGTGTCTCGTACATGACTACTTTACAGTATAGCGAAGTTATATGTTTGTGAGAACGATTTACCACAGACATCACAGTGATATGGTTTCTCTCCTGTATCTATATGCTTGTGTTTAGTTAAAATATTTATACGAGAGAATGCTTTAACACAAACATCACAGTAATATGCGTTCTCACCTGTATGCTTTTGTTTGTGAATAGCCAGGCCATCATTTCGAGAGTATGGTTCACCACAGACAACACAGCGATAGGGTTTCTCTGCTTTATGAATGTATATGTGACTAGTTAAGTGATGTTTTTGAGAGAATGATTTACTACAGATATTACAGTGATACAGTTTCTCTCCTGTATGAGTGGGCTTGTGTTTAGCTAATGTACCAGGTGCAGAGAAAGCTTTACCACAGATATCACACCGATACGGTTTCTCTCCCGTATGAATACGTATGTGACTAGTTAAATGATTAGACTAAGAGAACGATTTACCACAGACATCACAGTGATATAGTTTCTCTGTTGTATGAATACGTTTATGAGTTGTTAGGCTATATTTTTGAGTGAATGACTTCTCACAGATATCACTGTCATAGAATATTTTTCCTATTTCTTTCAACACCTCATCAGGAAAATCATCCATTTTAGAATTGCCCTCACATAATTCATTTTCCATAATTTTTCCTCTCTTTGTTTTGATACTTTATTCTTAAATATTTCTTCTATATTTCTTATTTCTTAGCCAGTAAAGAGTCAGAATGACAGATAGAAATGCTTTACGGTATTTACTCTGGTAGTCTGTGCTCTGAGTTCAAATCACGCTGATGTCAATAGTGTAGTTCATTTATCCCAGTGTCATCAGATATTCTGAAATGATAAAGAAACAGTATAAGATATAGCAGACACTTCAAAATACAGATTTATATCCATCCTTCTCCTCCTAACCACAATTAGGAACCGAATTGATCTAGATGAAATGCAGTTTGGGTTTGTGCCAGGTAAAAGCACCACGGATGCTCTTTTCCTTGTACGGCAACTACAGGAGAAGTACCTAGCTAACAGTAAACTCCTCTACTTAGCTTTTGTTGATGTGAAGAAAGCCTTTGACAGAGTCCCACACACCTTAATCTGGTGGGCTCTTAGAAAACTAGGAGTAGAAATGGCTTGTGAGAGCTATACAAGCCATATATAGAGGAACAGTCAGCAAGGTTAGACTTAACAATGAATATAGTGAAGAATTAAGCGTAATAGTAGGGGTTCACCAGGGCTCCGTCCTTAGCCCCCTCCTATTTATTATTGTCCTACAGGCTATAACAGAAGGATTTAAGACTGGCTGCCCATGGGAACTTCTATATGCAGATGATCTAACTCTCATAACTGAATCCATGGCTGAACTAGAGAAGAAGTTCCAGACATGGAAACATAGCCTAGAATCAAAAGGCCTTAGAGTTAACTTGTCTAAGACTAAAGTTCTAGTATGTAGAAAGGAGAATAGGGCACAGGTGCCCTCTGGGAAATGGCCATGCTCAGTGTGTAAGAAAGGAGTAGGTAGAAATTGAATTCTATGCCCCAAATGCAAACTATGGGTACATAAAAGATGTAGTGGGATCACAGGTAAGTTATCTAAGAATGTAGATTTTATATGAGGCCGATGCTCAGGTGCAGTAAGTAGCAATGATCCATTGCATGCTATCTCCTTCAACTGCCTAGCTGGTTCTATAGAAATAGACACTTACCATTACCTGGGTGACAAAATCAGCAATGGTGGAGGGTTCTCTGAGAATGTAGTAGCCTGACGGATAGAAAAAGTACAGAGAGCTAATACCACTGTTGGCCACAAGGGGTTTTCCTCTAAAGGTGAAAGGCAGATTGCATAATGCTTGTATACGAACGGCGATATTACATGGTAGTGAGACCTGGGCCTCGTGTCCTGAAGACTTGCATCGATTAGAAAGAAATGAAGCTTGCATGCTCCGATGGATGTGTAATAGTAATGTGCGTGAACAGCGAAGCATAACCGAATTGAGAGAGAGACTAAGCATAAGAGGTATCAAATGTGTTCTGGAGAGGAGATTGCATTGGTATGGCAATGTGATGCGTATGAAGGACGACAGCTGTATAAAAAAGTGCAGTGCAATGAAAATTGATGGAAGCTACGGAGTGGGTAACAGATAATCCACGGGCATCATCAACGAGAGAATCTGATTAAATGCGACAAACACCTCATACTAATTCACCTAATACAGATTCTCTCGCTGATGATGCCCGTGGATTATCTGTTACAAACACCATCAGGACGAAACAGATTACTCTGTCCGAGAGATGTAATCGTTATTTAGACGGTCTGTATAATTTAATTTTATTTTTATCATTCTGTCTGCTTCTTTGTTAAATATTTCAAACAAATGTGGTTCTTTAACCCTCGTAATATTAGACACACGATTTACTGTGTTTATTACTACATATATTAGAGTTATTAACTCTACCTTTCATATATATATATATTCATATATATAACGAAGGAAATGAGTACTTTGGTGCGTTATGGTCCACCTGGTTCCTTACCACATTTCCTTCGTTATCTAGCTCCTATTCCCGTAGTAGAGCACTATCCGACCCTACCACGCCGTATCCAGACTTTTCCGCTAAGCTCAAGTTCTTTCACCCGCACCATGCGAAAACACAACATCGACTTCTCTACCAAGAACATCCCAGTCCCACCGAAAAAACTTGACCTTCGGATGCTCACGCAAAAAATCGATCTATTTGCGAAAAGACTTAGATGGAGAACTTTTTTCTACGACAGATATTGCGACAATCAGGACTTCGGTACCAAGGAGAGATTCGGATTTATTACCTACAAATCTCCCCCTCCGAACCCTATGCTCTCACCCTTCGATTGGGGTCCTACTCGTTCCTATATATATATATATATATATATATATATATATATATATATATAAAATGTGTGTGCGTATATATATATACATATATGTATATATCATCATCATCATCGTTTAACGTCTATCTTCCACGCTAGCTTGGGTAAGACGGGAATTGTACCGCTTGAGTCAAGATTGGTCGGTTGACCGTGTCTCGCTCGTATTAAAAAAAAGCTGCTCTGTAAAAGACGTACAGGGAATGAACAACACGAAGCTTTTGGTTGATAAACAACAATGAATGAAACATTGCGGGAGCTATTGTGTACATCAGACACTCTCGATTGATTAATTGACATGTATCGATGTTGTCGAATGTCCAAACACTCAGAATCCTTCGGGATGATCAAAGTTGACATACAGGAAGACAACGAAAAGAAAAAAAACCTGAAAACATTAAATCTTTGAAGAACTTCGAGTACTTCTTTGTTTCGTAGCCTGCGGAAGAATATTATTTTTTTCAGCTGTGCTGCGGTCGGAGAATTTAATTTTAATTTTGATTTTAATTTTAATTTACTAGACTGTATTTGTATTTTAAATTATTTTTACTGCTTTCAGTCATTAAACTGCTTATACAATTTTTAATTAGTCTGTTTTGCTTTTATCAAACAAACTAAAACAGGACCGCACAACATAGTCGTAAAAATAGAATCCTTGCGCAGAAGTATTTTAAAATGTTGGCAGTTGTCGTAAGATGTGTAATTCCTCTCTGTTGTATTTCAACATTAATTTGATTTCCTCTTCTATTATAATTCCACTAACACCTTGGAATTATAAAAAAATATATATATAGATATACACTCATATATATACATAATAACACATATATACATACAAACACACACACATACATTATATATATATATATTAAAAGATCGGAGACCATATTCAGTTGATTCAGGTTTATTTAAAACGCCGATATACATATTTCACCGAGGACTATCAGTTATGATAGCCTGAGCTCTTCAGGCCGTAAAGACATAAGAACATTGAAAGTTCCCCCACAAAAGCCTATAAATTTGGAAAAATCCAATAAAACGACAGAAAAGAAAGAAAATAGATGTAAGGAAACGTTTGTCACTTCCTATTTTCTCCGAGGGACGCCATCTACCGAAATTCTGACTATATTGATATATATATATATATATGTAAGTATTAAATTGAGCGAGAGGCAATGTACGAGATCACACCCATACATATATACACAGTCACACACACATACAAACAAAAGCATTATATATACTAGCAGAAAGTCCACCCCCCAGCTGGTTTTCTGCTAGCACGTGTAATGTGCATAATTATATTATACTCAAGTATATATACATGTAAAAATGAAATCGTAATTGATAATATGCGCAGAAATTGAATGAAATGTTATACTCTCTTTTGTAATCAGTAAAGTAATCGATGATACATTAAAAAAAGACGATATATATAATAAACTAAAATGTTATGAAAAAGGAGAAAATTAGCAACGGAAATGGTTTTATGTAGTGAAGTTACTTTTAAACAGATTAGAATAACAATCAAAGGGAAAGAAATTGTGCTGTCCTTCTTCAATATGCAACAAGATTTACTTCCCTTCAAATTTCTCTTACTTAATAAAAATTATTATTACGCGGTCGATAAAATAAAGTAGTCGCAACGCATTTGGGTGTTTCAACGACTTAGCCCCTTCCCTAAAATTGTTGGCCTGGTCCTTAAATTAGAAACCATTACTTTTTTTTTTAATAAGTAAATTACTACATAAAAATAATTGAGAAAAATCTAATAAATACAAAACACTATTAAAGGGAGCAATGTGGAAGGGACAGACACTACACCCCAGTTTGAGCGGAGCCTCAGTCGTGCCCTGCCCTGAAAATTGACAGAGAGACCCGCAGCAATAGCCATCCCACTTTACGGGGCTAGGGTGTGCTGCCGTCTTTCCGTTTCATTTGCATGAGACAGGTCAAGCAACACCATGAGTGGTTTACTCGATAATATTGACGTTTACTAATTTCTTTTTTTTTTTTTTCAAATCTGGTAGTTATCTTATCGAGACAGACGTATACATCACCCCAAAATTACTATAGAAGTAGTAGTAACTTTCGTATTTGTAACAGTAGTAGTAAAGTGAAATGAAATGTTTTGCTAAATATTGCAAATGATCTAATGTTATGAGAAATTGCAATGGGAAATAAATAATTTTCTATAAACACAACCACAAGGATATGGTCCAAACATGTTTTGCTCAAGAACTCAACACACAACCCAGTCCAGGAATTGAATCCATAACGTTATGGTCAGAAGTCCAATACCCTTACCATTAGGCCACCCGCTTCCATATCATCATCATTTTACGTTCGCTTTTCCCTGCTTACAAGGGTTGGACGGGTCCTATTCAGCACAGCATCCCTCCACTTGTCATGGTCCTTCGTCATCTCCTCGGTGAGTTTCAGCAATCTGAGGTCTGCTCTCACCACCTCCGCCCATGTTTTATGTGATCTACCTCTACTGCGTCTTCCCTCCACTGGGAATTCCTGGCACTTCTTCACCCATCGGTCATCCTCCATGCGCATCACATGTCCATACCATCTCAGCCTTCTCTCCTGCACACCACAACTTATCCCTCTTATACCCAGTTTCTTTCTCAACTCGTCTATGCTTGGTCGTTCACGCACATCCAACGGAGCATACTTGCTTCATTTCTCTCCAGCTGTCTTATATCTTCTGCAGTTGCTGCCCATGTCTCACTACCATGCAGCATCGCGCATCTCACACAGGCATCATATAACCATCCTTTCATACACAGGGAGAAACCCTTCTTTGTCAACAGAGGAAGCAACTCCCTAAACTTCTTCAAATCCGTCCTTATTCTAGATACTATGGCCTCAGAACACCCCCCTCCCATGCTAATCTGATCACCTAGGTACTGGAAGCTATCAACCACTTCTATAGAACCCACCTGCATTGGAAAAACAAGTCTATCACAGCGATTACTACTGCCAACTTTCCCTGTGCATCTAGTGCATACATAGTTTTCCCTGCCTTACATCTCTTGTGTACCCAAGATCTCCATTGTGTACATTTTATGGAATTTATGCCAGTTCCTTTCCTACATATCGAACATGGCCATTTCCCTGATGGAATCAGAGTATTGTGCTCTCTTCTATTTATCAACACTTTTGTCTTAGCTATGTTCACTCTCACTCCTCTTGATTGCAACTGCTGTTTCCATAGCCAGAATTTATTCTCTAGCTCCTTTACTGATTCTGCTATAAGAACCAGATCATCAGCATAGCGAAGTTCCCATGGGCATCCAGTCTTCAACTCCTCCGTTATGGCTTGGAGGACTATAATGAACAAGAGTGGGCTGAGGACAGAATCTTGATGTACACCTACTTGTATCCGGAATTCCTCACTAAACTCCATTCCTATTCTCACTTTACTGACAGCACCCCTGTACATAACTTGCAGTGTCCTCACAAGCCATTGCTCTACACCTAGTTTCCTTAGGGACCACCAGATGACAGATCGGGGTACCCTATCAAAGGCCTTCTCCAGATCAACAAAAGCTAACTATAGTGGCTAATTCTTCTCATGGATCTGGATTAATCGTGGAGACAACCTAGAAAAATTTGCGATTTTCTAACCCCTCCCCCTATTATTTGGGACCCGAGAGTATATATAATGTGTATATATGTGTATTGCATTTTATCATGGCACCTGCAATAGGGAGGTTGGCATGTCTTGGACACAACTGAGGAGGAGTCCTAACTCTTTTGTGTTCAGGGGAAGGTTTATAATATAAAACTTCCCCTGAACACAAAAGAGTTAATATAAATAATATATAATGTTGATATAAATTATATCAACAATTCCCATTAATATTGAAATGTGGTATTATTTCCACCATTAAATTTCTACTTTAAAGTAACCTTTATATCTTATACTGTTTCTTTCTTATTTCAGAGTATTGGATAACATTGGTATAATCATGAATATTTATCATCTTTTAAAGACCAGAAGAGATATAAAATCCTTTATATAAATCTTTGGAGTATTTACCCTCGGGAAGATTCATAGCCAAATCTTTTTTATTTCACTGTTTGGAAATCCAATTATAATACAATAGTGTCTTCCTTGTCTTCAGGTATCAACATCATTCGCAACTGGTGGAAATATGACAATAGAAATATTTGTTAATAATAAGATGTAAAGGATTATATATTTATTGTGAGGTGAGAGAAGAAAAATTATGGAAATGTGAGAATCATTCTGGAAAGAATGATTTCCCTGATGAGGTGTTGAAAGAGATAGAAAAAGCATCCTATCATTGCTTATCTGTAAGAAGTCATTCACTAAAACATATAATCTAACAACTCACAAACGTATACACACGGGAGAGAAGCTATATCACTGTGGTATCTGTGATAAATCATTCTCTGTCCAATAATTTAACTACTCACAAATCTATTCACACTAGAAAGAAGCTGTATCACTGTGTTATATGTAAAATGCCATTGTCTACAAGAGGTAACTTCACTGCCCATAAACGTATTAATATGGGAGAGAATCCATATCATTGTGATATCTGTGGTAAATTATTGTCTGCATCAGGTAGTTTAACTAAACATAAATGCATTCATACAGGAGAGAAACCATATCACTGTAATATCTGTGGTAAATCATTCTCTGTATCAAGTGGCTTAACTAGACACAAACGCATTCATACAGGAGAGAAACCATATCATTGTGATATCTGTGGTAAATCTTTCTCTGTATCAAGTGACTTGACTAGTCACAAACGCATTCATACAGGAGATAAACCATATCACTGTGATATCTGTGGTAAATCATTCTCTGTATCAAGTGGCTTAACTAGACACAAACGCATTCATACAGGAGATAAACCATATCACTGTGATATCTGTGGTGAATCTTTCTCTAGAACACACACCCTAACAACTCACAAACGCATTCATACAGGAGAGAAACCATATCATTGTGATATCTGTGGTAAATCTTTCTCTACATCAGGTTACTTGACTACACACAAACGCATTCATACAGGAGAGAAACCATATCATTGTGATATCTGTGGTAAATCTTTCTCTGAATCAGGTCATTTGACTACACACAAGCGCATTCATACAGGAGAGAAACCATATCACTGTAATATCTGTGGTAAATCTTTCTCTGCATCAGGTGACTTAACTAAACACAAACGCATTCATACAGGAGAGAAACGACATCACTGTGATATCTGTGGTAAATCTTTCTCTACATCAGATTACTTGACTACACACAAACGCATTCATACAGGAGAGAAACCATATCATTGTGATATCTGTGGTAAATCTTTCTCTAAATCACGTCATTTGACTACACACAAGCGTATTCATACAGGAGAGAAACCATATCACTGTAATATCTGTGGTAAATCATTCTCTGTATCAAGTGGCTTAACTAAACATAAACGCATTCATACAGGAGAGAAACCATATCACTGTAATATCTGTGGTAAATCATTCTCTGTATCAAGTGGCTTAACTAGACACAAACGCATTCATACAGGAGAGAAACGACATCACTGTGATATCTGTGGTAAATCTTTCTCTACATCAGGTTACTTGACTACACACAAACGCATTCATACAGGAGATAAACCATATCACTGTGATATCTGTGGTAAATCTTTCTCTGCATCAGGTGACTTAACTAAACACAAACGCATTCATACAGGAGAGAAACCATATCACTGTAATATCTGTGGTAAATCTTTCTCTGCATCAGGTGACTTAACTAAACACAAACGCATTCATACAGGAGAGAAACGACATCACTGTGATATCTGTGGTAAATCTTTCTCTACATCAGGTTACTTGACTACGCACAAACGCATTCATACAGGAGAGAAACCATATCACTGTAATATCTGTGGTAAATCATTCTCTGTATCAAGTGGCTTAACTAGACACAAACGCATTCATACAGGAGAGAAACCATATCATTGTGATATCTGTGGTAAATCTTTCTCTGATTCAAGTGAATTGACTAGTCACGAACGCATTCATACAGGAGATAAACCATATCACTGTGATATCTGTGGTAAATCTTTCTCTGAATCAGGTCATTTGACTATACACAAACGCATTCATACAGGAGAGAAACCATATTACTGTAATATCTGTGGTGAATCTTTCTCTAGAACACACACCCTAACAACTCACAAACGCATTCATACAGGAGAGAAACCATATCATTGTGATATCTGTGGTAAATCTTTCTCTGAATCAGGTCATTTGACTACACACAAGCGCATTCATACAGGAGAGAAACCATATCACTGTAATATCTGTGGTAAATCTTTCTCTGCATCAGGTGACTTAACTAAACACAAGCGCATTCATACAGGAGAGAAACCATATCACTGTAATATCTGTGGTAAATCTTTCTCTGCATCAGGTGACTTAACTAAACACAAACGCATTCATACAGGAGAGAAACGACATCACTGTGATATCTGTGGTAAATCTTTCTCTACATCAGGTTACTTGACTACGCACAAACGCATTCATACAGGAGAGAAACCATATCACTGTAATATCTGTGGTAAATCATTCTCTGTATCAAGTGGCTTAACTAGACACAAACGCATTCATACAGGAGAGAAACCATATCATTGTGATATCTGTGGTAAATCTTTCTCTGTATCAAGTGAATTGACTAGTCACAAACGCATTCATACAGGAGATAAACCATATCACTGTGATATCTGTGGTGAATCTTTCTCTAGAACACACACCCTAACAACTCACAAACGCATTCATACAGGAGAGAAACCATATCATTGTGATATCTGTGGTAAATCTTTCTCTACATCAGGTTACTTGACTACACACAAACGCATTCATACAGGAGAGAAACCATATCATTGTGATATCTGTGGTAAATCTTTCTCTAGATCAGGTTACTTGACTACACACAAACGCATTCATACAGGAGAGAAACGACATCACTGTGATATCTGTGGTAAATCTTTCTCTGAATCAGGTAACTTTACTAAACACAAACGCATTCATACAGGAGAGAAACCATACCACTGTGATATCTGTGGTAAATCTTTCTCTGGATCAGGTGTCTTAATTAAACACAAACGCATTCATACAGGAGAGAGACCATATCACTGTGATATCTGTGGTAAATCTTTCTCTGAATCAGGTCATTTGACTACACACAAGCGCATTCATACAGGAGATAAACCATATCACTGTGATATCTGTGGTGAATCTTTCTCTAGAACACACACCCTAACAACTCACAAACGCATTCATACAGGAGAGAAACCATATCATTGTGATATCTGTAGTAAATCTTTCTCTACATCAGGTCATTTGACTACACACAAGCGCATTCATACAGGAGAGAAACCATATCACTGTGATATCTGTGGTAAATCTTTCTCTGTATCAGGTCACTTGACTAAACACAAATGCATTCATACAGGAGAGAAACCATATCACTGTGAATTCTGTGGTAAATCTTTCTCTGCATCAGGTCACTTGACTACACACAAACGCATTCATACAGGAGAGAGACCATATCATTGTGATATCTGTGGTAAATCATTTTCTCAAACATGTCACTTAATTAAACATGTATGTCCTCATACTGAAGGCTAACAGTACCTATTTCAAAAGTCATTCTATGATAACATATATACCGGAGTTGAGTTGCAACCGGTAGATAGTATTAGCAATGGGAAAGACTTGGTCCAATCTGATGAGTTCTATCTGAAATCAGGTCTCTGTATGCAAATATATGTATGTTTGAAAATTTTCACGCATGGGCATTGCACGATAACACTAATTAATAATTATTGATAATGTTATTATTTATAAGATTTTTTTCTCAACTGAATGGCTGGCTGTAGCCTTCCGAATACAGTCCACGTGTTAAAATCTGTACCCACTCTAGCATTAATGTCACCCTGCACGATTACCTTGTCTACCTGAGGGATATTTCTTATAACACCTTTCAAAGCATGGTAGAAAGATACTTTTTCCTCATCAACAGACTTCATAGTTGGAGTATACACACTCACCAGGGTTGCATACCTTCCTTTGTCCAACGGAATTCTCATGGAAATAAGATGCTCACTACGCAGTACAGTGAACGAAATATCTATGTGTATGGTAAACGACTTAGAGTGGTTGATCAGTTTGTCTACCTGGGAAGCACTGTCAATTAATACAGCAATCTTGATAATTAAATTCCACTCAGGATTGGGAGAGCTAGAAAGGCGCCTCTGGGGTTGGCAAGACAAAGGTGTACAAATCATGTATGCTCTCTTCTCTTCTTTATGCCTGCGAGACCTGGGTCACATATTGACACCACCTTAAAGATTCTAGAATACCAAAAGAACTCTTTTTATGGAGAGTTAGTTATAGGGAAACGACCTCCACATAAACCAAAAAAGAGGTATAAGGATTTGTTGAAAGCCTCCTTGAAAGACGCTAACAACTCTGCTGATACATGGGAAAGCGTAGCTGCTGATCATAATAAATGGAGAAAGAGTGTAAATGAGGAGAAAGTTGCTTTTGAAGCATCTCGAATCGCATACGAGAAAGTAAAAAGGGATGTTAGGAAAGCCATTGCTGTTACATTTCCAGACAACAAAGGTCCTTCTATGACGCTGACATGCAGCGTCTGTGCAAGACTCTGCCTCAGCAAAGCTTGACTCGAAAGTCATCTTCGCTCTAATAAAGTGAGACCAGTGGTTGCCTACCAGGCTGCTGTCAGAGATGCTACTCATCATACCTGTCAAGCATGTGGAAAAGAGTGTAGATCAGCAGAAGGGCTCAAACGACATGCAAAAGTACATGAAGTCCAACCACAGCCGGCTGTTACCAGTGAATGTTTTGGTTGCCAACCCTGCAAGATATTTTAGTTAATTGGCTGGGCTAAAAAGCCACATTCGGTTGCAGCACAGTTAATTATTAATATATGTGTTTTTTTGTTTTTTTTTTGTGCAATGGCCATACTCGATAACGAGGGGGCAGCCATCATATGATGTATGTATACAAATTCTACAACATTGATTGATATCTAAGTATAATAAATATATTAAATAATAATAATTCAATATTTTATCTGAAGCAGAGACTTGCAGTCCTGGTTATCTTCGTAAATATTCGCCAGAGAACATGACATTTCTGGCAATATCTGTAAATTACTGTATACCAACTTTCTTTTATATTAAATCGTATGATTTAAAACATTTTTGCCTCTTTTTCTTCTTCGACCATTTATTCCTGAGAGGGTCATGGAGATAGAGTCCTCAAACACTACTTCCGTCTCCAATTGATCCTGCTGGATCCCCAAGCGAGATCAGCCAAGCTCATGGATGTTATCCAACCATCTTGCTTGGGGTCTGCCCCTTGGTCCCCAGTAGGTTGGTTTTGCCTGTAAATATGTCCAGCAATTCTTTCCTGAAACATTCTAACCACATACCCATAATACTGGAGCTGTGATTTCTCAATTTGGAGAAGTAGCAGCTCTACCTGGACTGACTCTCATCTCCAAACTACACACTACTGTATCGAGTAACCTCACTCCAAAGACCCCGCTTTCCTATTTAATTTTAAAAAATAATAATAATAAGCCTTCAGAGCCGAAGATTGTGGGTTCAAGTCCCATCAGGGTTGATATGCACAAGGTTTAATTTTCCTGACTTCTCCGATACATCATTTCAGATTTATATATATATATATATATATAGTTATACTATGGGAGGGTCATATTGCCAATAAAAACACACACATCTGTTGGTCTTCACTTCAATTTATTATAAATGTCTGGTTGGTTGGTTGAATAACTGGAAGGTTGTTTATATATATTGTCAAAGCTCTTTCGTCACATTCTGTGACCTCCTCAGTGACAAGGTTTGTCTCTTCTTTGTTCTGTCCTTCCAGTTATCGAATCAACCAACCAACCAGAAATTTATAATAAATTGAAGTGAAAACCAACAGGTGTGTGTGTTTTTATTGACAACATGAGTCTCCCAAAGTATAACGATCTCTGTTCAACACGTTTTCAGATAAGAAATCTCTCAAAACAAATTCAAAAACGAATTATATATATACTAGCAGCAAGACCCGGCGTTGCACGGAGTAGGAAACGTGAAATAGCAAAATGCATATGCAAAGATTGAGGAATGTAGCTGTGTACTTTTTGAAATCCCTTATTCTCGGAGAATGATTGTTCATCTACTGGAAACGTGGAACATATGCAGGCTGAATCCAGGAGTAACAGTGTCAGTGTGCTGATTGCGGAAATCCTGTATGCAATAGGATTAAGAAGGTGTTGTGGGGCGATGTATGTTGTAAGTCTGTTCACGAATTACGTCACGGATGGGGAAGACATGTCAGTCTGAAGGAGTGACGTAGTCCATTGTGTGAAAACCACGTAGGGATGTTGAGATGACAAAATCAGCGTGGCAACACAGCTGCAGCAGAAGGGAGTTCATAGTGCAATTAGCACAAATGCTGGGTGGCACTGCATTTACACAGCAACAAAAGGGGTCACTGCAGAATTAGCACAACCACTGTTCATGCTGCAGTGTAGGTGCAACAAAAGGGGTCTTAGTAGAAGTAGCACAGAGGTGAGTTTTATGGTGTCAGTAACACGGCAACGTACACAGGGCCCGGATTTGCACGTGATGAAAGGACGAAGCCCCGACAAAAATTTTAAGGTCCTCCTCATTTCCTCAATCCCCCAAAAATGGTCCTGCTTAAAAGTAAGTAAGTATTCTGTCCTCTGCTAAATAAACAAAATTTTTAACAAAATATACGCTACTTACGATGTTTAAGTAGTGTTTATATTGAAAATGAAAATGGCATGTAATGTCCAATGCTAATTCGTAAATTTCCTAAAAACCATTAATGGAATCGAAAAATGTGTGCTGCAAATTTCGAAAAATTTCAAAAAAGCCTAAAAATGCATTTAAAATGCGGCTTTTCGACTGATGCAGGTCGTAGGGCATAAAAAGTTAAAAATATAAGTAGCGCATGTGCAAAGTTTGAAAAAAATTGGTCGGGTACTTTTTGCGTTTTAGGGATTTACACACACAGACAGACATCCTCTGTTATATATATATATATTTATAATAATTAATTCCTGCCATTATCCAAGATTTGAAGAAAGATTATCTCAGAACCAGGTTGTTCTGGGTAACTTTGCCTTTCATCCTTATGGGGTCGATAAAATAAAGCACCAGTTATGCACTGGAGTAATTGCTGGCCTTGTGCGAAAAGTAGAAACATTATTAGTTCATGGTTTTTTTATCACCAATATGAGACTAAGAAAGAAATTAAAAACACAATTGTTACTTATTTGAAGTTTTGTTAGTTAAAAAATGATGTATTACTGTTCAAATAAGTAATGATCATGTTTTTAATTTCTTTGTAACACCTACATGACCACTTTACAGTGTGGACTGGGAGCCATTTTACTGTGTCTCCTACATGACTACTTTACAGTGTGGACTGGGAGCCATTTTACTGTGTCTCCTACATGGTCACTTTACAGTGTGGACTGGGAGCCATTTTACTATGTCTCCTACATGACCACTTTACAGTGTGGACTGGTAGCCTTTTTACTGTGTCTCCTACATGGCTACTTTACAGTGTGGACTGGGAGCCTTTTTACTGTGTCTCCTACATGACCACCTTAAAGTGTGGACTGGTAGCCTTTTTACTGTGTCTACTACATGACCACTTTACAGTGTGGACTAGGAGCCTTTTTACTGTGTCTCCTACATGACCACTTTACAGTGTGGACTGGGAGCCTTTTTACCGTGTCTCCTACATGATTACTTTTACACTGTGAACTGGGAGCCATTTTACTGTGTCTCCTCCTACATGACCACTTTACAGTGTGGACTGGGAGCCTTTTTAATGTGTCTCCTACATGACCACTTTACAGTGTGGACTAGGAGCCATTTTACTGTGTCTCCTACATGATCACTTTACAGTGTGGACTGGGAGCCTTTTTACTGTGTCACCTACACGACTACTTTACACTGTGGACTAGAAGCCTTTTTACTGTGTCTCTTACATGACCACTTTACAGTGTGGACTGGGAACCTTTTTACTGTGACTCCTACATGACCACTTTACAGTGTGGACTGGGAGCCTTTTTACTGTGTCTCCTACATGACCACTTTACAGTGTGGACTGGGAGCCTTTTTACCGTGTCTCCTACATGACCACTTTACAATGTGGACTGGGAGCCTTTTTACTGTGACTCCTACATGACCACTTTACAGTGTGGACTGGGAGCCTTTTTACTGTGTCACCTACATGACCACTTTACAGTGTGGACTGGGAGCCTTTTTACTGTGTCACCTACATGACTACTTAACAGTGTGGACTAGGAGCCTTTTTACTGTGTCTCCTACATGACCACTTTACAGTGTGGACTGGCAGCCTTTTTACTGTCTCCTATATGACCACTTTACAGTGGATTGGGAGCCTTTTTACTGTGTCTCCTACATGACCACTTTACAGTGTGGACTGGGAGCCTTTTTACTGTGTCTCCTACATGACTACTTTACAGTGTGGACTGGGAGCCTTTTTAATGTGTCTCCTACATGACCACTTTACAGTGTGGACTGGGAGCTTTCTTACTGTGTCTCGTACATGACTACTTTACAGTATAGCGAAGTTATATGTTTGTGAGAACGATTTACCACAGACATCACAGTGATATGGTTTCTCTCCTGTATCTATATGCCTGTGTTTAGTTAAAATATTTATACGAGAGAATGCTTTAACACAAACATCACAGTAATATGCGTTCTCACCTGTATGCTTTTGTTTGTGAATAGCCAGGCCATCATTTCGAGAGTATGGTTCACCACAGACAACACAGCGATAGGGTTTCTCTCCTGTATGAATGTATATGTGACTAGTTAAGTGATGTTTTTGAGAGAATGATTTACTACAGATATTACAGTGATACAGTTTCTCTCCTGTATGAGTGGGCTTGTGTTTAGCTAATGTACCAGGTGCAGAGAAAGCTTTACCACAGATATCACACCGATACGGTTTCTCTCCCGTATGAATACGTATGTGACTAGTTAAATGATTAGACTAAGAGAACGATTTACCACAGACATCACAGTGATATAGTTTCTCTGTTGTATGAATACGTTTATGAGTTGTTAGGCTATATTTTTGAGTGAATGACTTCTCACAGATATCACTGTCATAGAATATTTTTCCTATTTCTTTCAACACCTCATCAGGAAAATCATCCATTTTAGAATTGCCCTCACATAATTCATTTTCCAGAATTTTTCCTCTCTTTGTTTTGATACTTTATTCTTAAATATTTCTTCTATATTTCTTATTTCTTAGCCAGTAAAGAGTCAGAATGACAGATAGAAATGCTTTACGGTATTTACTCTGGTAGTCTGTGCTCTGAGTTCAAATCACGCTGATGTCAATAGTGTAGTTCATTTATCCCAGTGTCATCAGATATTCTGAAATGATAAAGAAACAGTATAAGATATAGCAGACACTTCAAAATACAGATTTATATCCATCCTTCTCCTCCTAACCACAATTAGGAACCGAATTGATCTAGATGAAATGCAGTTTGGGTTTGTGCCAGGTAAAAGCACCACGGATGCTCTTTTCCTTGTACGGCAACTACAGGAGAAGTACCTAGCTAACAGTAAACTCCTCTACTTAGCTTTTGTTGATGTGAAGAAAGCCTTTGACAGAGTCCCACACACCTTAATCTGGTGGGCTCTTAGAAAACTAGGAGTAGAAATGGCTTGTGAGAGCTATACAAGCCATATATAGAGGAACAGTCAGCAAGGTTAGACTTAACAATGAATATAGTGAAGAATTAAGCGTAATAGTAGGGGTTCACCAGGGCTCCGTCCTTAGCCCCCTCCTATTTATTATTGTCCTACAGGCTATAACAGAAGGATTTAAGACTGGCTGCCCATGGGAACTTCTATATGCAGATGATCTAACTCTCATAGCTGAATCCATGGCTGAACTAGAGAAGAAGTTCCAGACATGGAAACATAGCCTAGAATCAAAAGGCCTTAGAGTTAACTTGTCTAAGACTAAAGTTCTAGTATGTAGAAAGGAGAATAGGGCACAGGTGCCCTCTGGGAAATGGCCATGCTCAGTGTGTAAGAAAGGAGTAGGTAGAAATTGAATTCTATGCACAAATGCAAACTATGGGTACATAAAAGATGTAGTGGGATCACAGGTAAGTTATCTAAGAATGTAGATTTTATATGAGGCCAATGCTCAGGTGCAGTAAGTAGCAATGATCCATTGCATGCTATCTCCTTCAACTGCCTAGCTGGTTCTATAGAAATAGACACTTACCATTACCTGGGTGACAAAATCAGCAATGGTGGAGGGTTCTCTGAGAATGTAGTAGCCTGACGGATAGAAAAAGTACAGAGAGCTAATACCACTGTTAGCCACAAGGGGTTTTCCTCTAAAGGTGAAAGGCAGATTGCATAATGCTTGTATACGAACGGCGATATTACATGGTAGTGAGACCTGGGCTTCATGTCCTGAAGACTTGCATCGATTAGAAAGAAATGAAGCTTGCATGCTCCGATGGATGTGTAATAGTAATGTGCGTGAACAGCGAAGCATAACCGAATTGAGAGATAGACTAAGCATAAGAGGTATCAAATGTGTTCTGGAGAGGAGATTGCATTGGTATGGCAATGTGATGCGTATGAAGGACGACAGCTGTATAAAAAAGTGCAGTGCAATGAAAATTGATGGAAGCTACGGAGTGGGTAACAGATAATCCACGGGCATCATCAACGAGAGAATCTGATTAAATGCGACAAACACCTCATACTAATTCACCTAATACAGATTCTCTCGCTGATGATGCCCGTGGATTATCTGTTACAAACACCCTCAGGGCGAAACAGATTACTCTGTCCGAGAGATGTAATCGTTATTTAGACGGTCTGTATAATTTAATTTTATTTTTATCATTCTGTCTGCTTCATGGTTAAATATTTCAAACAAATGTGGTTCTTTAACCCTCGTAATATTAGACACCCGATTTACTGTGTTTATTACTACATATATTAGAGTTATTAACTCTACCTTTCATATATATAACGAAGGAAATGAGTACTTTGGTGCGTTATGGTCCACCTGGTTCCTTACCACATTTCCTTCGTTATCTAGCTCCTATTCCCGTAGTAGAGCACTATCCGACCCTACCACGCCGTATCCAGACTTTTCCGCTAAGCTCAAGTTCTTTCACCCGCACCATGCGAAAACACAACATCGACTTCTCTACCAAGAACATCCCAGTCCCACCGAAAAAACTTGACCTTCGGATGCTCACGCAAAAAATCGATCTATTTGCGAAAAGACTTAGATGGAGAACTTTTTTCTACGACAGATATTGCGACAATCAGGACTTCGGTACCAAGGAGAGATTCGGATTTATTACCTACAAATCTCCCCCTCCGAACCCTATGCTCTCACCCTTCGATTGGGGTCCTACTCGTTCCTATATATATATATATATATATAATGTGTGTGCGTATATATATATACATATATGTATATATCATCATCATCATCGTTTAACGTCTATCTTCCACGCTAGCTTGGGTAAGACGGGAATTGTACCGCTTGAGTCAAGATTGGTCGGTTGACCGTGTCTCGCTCGTATTAAAAAAAAGCTGCTCTGTAAAAGACGTACAGGGAATGAACAACACGAAGCTTTTGGTTGATAAACAACAATGAATGAAACATTGCGGGAGCTATTGTGTACATCAGACACTCTCGATTGATTAATTGACATGTATCGATGTTGTCGAATGTCCAAACACTCAGAATCCTTCGGGATGATCAAAGTTGACATACAGGAAGACAACGAAAAGAAAAAAAACCTGAAAACGTTAAATCTTTGAAGAACTTCGAGTACTTCTTTGTTTCGTAGCCTGCGGAAGAATATTATTTTTTTCAGCTGTGCTGCGGTCGGAGAATTTAATTTTAATTTTGATTTTAATTTTAATTTACTAGACTGTATTTGTATTTTAAATTATTTTTACTGCTTTCAGTCATTAAACTGCTTATACAATTTTTAATTAGTCTGTTTTGCTTTTATCAAACAAACTAAAACAGGACCGCACAACATAGTCGTAAAAATAGAATCCTTGCGCAGAAGTATTTTAAAATGTTGGCAGTTGTCGTAAGATGTGAAATTCCTCTCTGTTGTATTTCAACATTAATTTGATTTCCCCTTCTATTATAATTCCACTAACACCTTGGAATTATAAAAAAATATATATATAGATATACACTCATATATATACATAATAACACATATATACATACAAACACACACACATACATTATATATATATATTAAAAGATCGGAGAACATATTCAGTTGATTCAGGTTTATTTAAAACGCCGATATACATATTTCACCGAGGACTATCAGTTATGATAGCCTGAGCTCTTCAGGCCGTAAAGACATAAGAACATTGAAAGTTCCCCCACAAAAGCCTATAAATTTGGAAGAATCCAATAAAACGACAGAAAAGAAAGAAAATAGATGTAAGGAAACGTTTGTCACTTCCTATTTTCTCTGAGGGACGCCATCTACCGAAATTCTGACTATATTGATATATATATATATATATGTAAGTATTAAATTGAGCGAGAGGCAATGTACGAGATCACACCCATACATATATACACAGTCACACACACATACAAACAAAAGCATTATATATACTAGCAGAAAGTCCACCCCCCAGCTGGTTTTCTGCTAGCACGTGTAATGTGCATAATTATATTATACTCAAGTATATATACATGTAAAAATGAAATCGTAATTGATAATATGCGCAGAAATTGAATGAAGTGTTATACTCTCTTTTGTAATCAGTAAAGTAATCGATGATACATTAAAAAAAGACGATATATATAATAAACTAAAATGTTATGAAAAAGGAGAAAATTAGCAACGGAAATGGTTTTATGTAGTGAAGTTACTTTTAAACAGATTAGAATAACAATCAAAGGGAAAGAAATTGTGCTGTCCTTCTTCAATATGCAACAAGATTTACTTCCCTTCAAATTTCTCTTACTTAATAAAAATTATTATTACGCGGTCGATAAAATAAAGTAGTCGCAACGCATTTGGGTGTTTCAACGACTTAGCCCCTTCCCTAAAATTGTTGGCCTGGTCCTTAAATTAGAAACCATTACTTTTTTTTTTAATAAGTAAATTACTACATAAAAATAATTGAGAAAAATCTAATAAATACAAAACACTATTAAAGGGAGCAATGTGGAAGGGACAGACACTACACCCCAGTTTGAGCGGAGCCTCAGTCGTGCCCTGCGGACAAATTGACAGAGAGACCCGCAGCAACAGCCATCCCACATTACGGGGCTAGGGTGTGCTGCCGTCTTTCCGTTTCATTTGCATGAGACAGGTCAAGCAACACCATGAGTGGTTTACTCGATAATATTGACGTTTACTAATTTCTTTTTTTTTTTTTTCAAATCTGGTAGTTATCTTATCGAGACAGACGTATACATCACCCCAAAATTACTATAGAAGTAGTAGTAACTTTCGTATTTGTAACAGTAGTAGTAAAGTGAAATGAAATGTTTTGCTAAATATTGCAAATGATCTAATGTTATGAGAAATTGCAATGGGAAATAAATAATTTTCTATAAACACAACCACAAGGATATGGTTCAAACATGTTTTGCTCAAGAACTCAACACACAACCCAGTCCAGGAATTGAATCCATAACGTTATGGTCAGAAGTCCAATACCCTTACCATTAGGCCACCCGCTTCCATATCATCATCATTTTACGTTCGCTTTTCCCTGCTTACAAGGGTTGGACGGGTCCTATTCAGCACAGCATCCCTCCACTTGTCATGGTCCTTCGTCATCTCCTCGGTGAGTTTCAGCAATCTGAGGTCTGCTCTCACCACCTCCGCCCATGTTTTACGTGATCTACCTCTACTGCGTCTTCCCTCCACTGGGAATTCCTGGCACTTCTTCACCCATCGGTCATCCTCCATGCGCATCACATGTCCATACCATCTCAGCCTTCTCTCCTGCACACCACAACTTATCCCTCTTATACCCAGTTTCTTTCTCAACTCGTCTATGCTTGGTCGTTCACGCACATCCAACGGAGCATACTTGCTTCATTTCTCTCCAGCTGTCTTATATCTTCTGCAGTTGCTGCCCATGTCTCACTACCATGCAGCATCGCGCATCTCACACAGGCATCATATAACCATCCTTTCATACACAGGGAGAAACCCTTCTTTGTCAACAGAGGAAGCAACTCCCTAAACTTCTTCAAATCCGTCCTTATTCTAGATACTATGGCCTCAGAACACCCCCCTCCCATGCTAATCTGATCACCTAGGTACTGGAAGCTATCAACCACTTCTATAGAACCCACCTGCATTGGAAAAACAAGTCTATCACAGCGATTACTACTGCCAACTTTCCCTGTGCATCTAGTGCATACATAGTTTTCCCTGCCTTACATCTCTTGTGTACCCAAGATCTCCATTGTGTACATTTTATGGAATTTATGCCAGTTCCTTTCCTACATATCGAACATGGCCATTTCCCTGATGGAATCAGAGTATTGTGCTCTCTTCTATTTATCAACACTTTTGTCTTAGCTATGTTCACTCTCACTCCTCTTGATTGCAACTGCTGTTTCCATAGCCAGAATTTATTCTCTAGCTCCTTTACTGATTCTGCTATAAGAACCAGATCATCAGCATAGCGAAGTTCCCATGGGCATCCAGTCTTCAACTCCTCCGTTATGGCTTGGAGGACTATAATGAACAAGAGTGGGCTGAGGACAGAATCTTGATGTACACCTACTTGTATCCGGAATTCCTCACTAAACTCCATTCCTATTCTCACTTTACTGACAGCACCCCTGTACATAACTTGCAGTGTCCTCACAAGCCATTGCTCTACACCTAGTTTCCTTAGGGACCACCAGATGACAGATCGGGGTACCCTATCAAAGGCCTTCTCCAGATCAACAAAAGCTAACTATAGTGGCTAATTCTTCTCATGGATCTGGATTAATCGTGGAGACAACCTAGAAAAATTTGCGATTTTCTAACCCCTCTCCCTATTATTTGGGACCCGAGAGTATATATAATGTGTATATATGTGTATTGCATTTTATCATGGCACCTGCAATAGGGAGGTTGGCATGTCTTGGACACAACTGAGGAGGAGTCCTAACTCTTTTGTGTTCAGGGGAAGGTTTATAATATAAAATTTCCCCTGAACACAAAAGAGTTAATATAAATAATATATAATGTTGATATAAATTATATCAACAATTCTCATTAATATTGAAATGTGGTATTATTTCCACCATTAAATTTCTACTTTAAAGTAACCTTTATATCTTATACTGTTTCTTTCTTATTTCAGAGTATTGGATAACATTGGTATAATCATGAATATTTATCATCTTTTAAAGACCAGAAGAGATATAAAATCCTTTATATAAATCTTTGGAGTATTTACCCTCGGGAAGATTCATAGCCAAATCTTTTTTATTTCACTGTTTGGAAATCCAATTATAATACAATAGTGTCTTCCTTGTCTTCAGGTATCAACATCATTCGCAACTGGTGGAAATATGACAATAGAAATACTTGTTAATAATAAGATGTAAAGGATTATATATTTATTGTGAGGTGAGAGAAGACAAATTATGGAAATGTGAGAATCATTCTAGAAAGAATGATTTCCCTGATGAGGTGTTGAAAGAGATAGAAAAAGCATCCTATCATTGCTTATCTGTAAGAAGTCATTCACTAAAACATATAATCTAACAACTCACAAACGTATACACACAGGAGAGAAGCTATATCACTGTGATATCTGTGATAAATCATTCTCTGTCCAATAATTTAACTACTCACAAATCTATTCACACTAGAAAGAAGCTGTATCACTGTGTTATCTGTAAAATGCCATTGTCTACAAGAGGTAACTTCACTGCCCATAAACGTATTAATATGGGAGAGAATCCATATCATTGTGATATCTGTGGTAAATTATTGTCTGCATCAGGTAGTTTAACTAAACATAAATGCATTCATACAGGAGAGAAACCATATCACTGTAATATCTGTGGTAAATCATTCTCTAGATTAGCTGAATTAACTAGACACAAATGCAGTCATACAGGAGAGAGACCACATCGCTGTGATATCTGTGGTAAATCTTTCTGTAGACGAAGGGACTTACCTAGGCACAAACGCATTCATACAGGAGAGAAACCATATCACTGTAATATCTGTGGTAAATCATTCTCTGTATCAAGTGGCTTAACTAAACATAAACGCATTCATACAGGAGAGAAACCATATCACTGTGATATCTGTGGTATATCTTTCGCTGTATCAGGTTACTTGACTAAACACAAACGCATTCATACAGGAGAGAAACCATATCACTGTAATATCTGTGGTAAATCATTCTCTGTATCAAGTGGCTTAACTAGACACAAACGCATTCATACAGGAGAGAAACCATATCATTGTGATATCTGTGGTAAATCTTTCTCTGTATCAAGTGAATTGACTAGTCACAAACGCATTCATACAGGAGATAAACCATATCACTGTGATATCTGTGGTAAATCTTTCTCTGTATCAGATGTCTTAACGAAACACAAACGCATTCACACAGGAGAGAAACCATATTACTGTAATATCTGTGGTGAATCTTTCTCTAGAACACACACCCTAACAACTCACAAACGCATTCATACAGGAGAGAAACCATATCATTGTGATATCTGTGGTAAATCTTTCTCTACATCAGGTTACTTGACTACACACAAACGCATTCATACAGGAGAGAAACCATATCATTGTGATATCTGTGGTAAATCTTTCTCTGAATCAGGTCATTTGACTACACACAAGCGCATTCATACAGGAGAGAAACCATATCACTGTAATATCTGTGGTAAATCTTTCTCTGCATCAGGTGACTTAACTAAACACAAACGCATTCATACAGGAGAGAAACGACATCACTGTGATATCTGTGGTAAATCTTTCTCTGAATCAGGTGACTTAACTAAACACAAACGCATTCATACAGGAGAGAAACCATACCACTGTGATATCTGTGGTAAATCTTTCTCTGCATCAGGTGTCTTAAATAAACACAAACGCATTCATACAGGAGAGAGACCATATCACTGTGATATCTGTGGTAAATCTTTCTCTGTATCAGGTCACTTGACTAAACACAAATGCATTCATACAGGAGAGAAACCATATCACTGTGAATTCTGTGGTAAATCTTTCTCTGCATCAGGTCACTTGACTACACACAAACGCATTCATACAGGAGAGAGACCATATCATTGTGATATCTGTGGTAAATCATTTTCTCAAACATGTCACTTAATTAAACATGTATGTCCTCATACTGAAGGCTAACAGTACCTATTTCAAAAGTGATTCTATGATAACATATATGCCGGAGTTGAGTTGCAACCGGTAGATAGTATTAGCAATGGGAAAGACTTGGTCCAATCTGATGAGTTCTATCTGAAATCAGGTCTCTGTATGCATATATATGTATGTTTGAAAATCTTCACGCATGGGCATTGCACGATAACACTAATTAATAATTATTGATAATGTTATTATTTATAAGATTTTTTTCTCAACTGAATGGCTGGCTGTAGCCTTCCGAATACAGTCCATGTGTTAAAATCTGTACCCACTCTAGCATTAATGTCACCCTGCACGATTACCTTGTCTACCTGAGGGATATTTCTCATAACACCTTTCAAAGCATGGTAGAAAGATACTTTTTCCTCATCAACAGACTTCATAGTTGGAGTATACACACTCACCGGGGTTGCATACCTTCCTTTGTCCAACGGAATTCTCATGGAAATAAGATGCTCACTAAGCAGTACAGTGAACGAAATATCTATGTGTATGGTAAACGACTTAGAGTGGTTGATCAGTTTGTCTACCTGGGAAGCACTGTCAATTAATACAGCAATGTTGATAATGAAATTCCACTCAGGATTGGGAAAGCTAGAAAGGCGCCTCTGGGGTTGGCAAGACAAAGGTGTACAAATCATGTATGCTCTCTTCTCTTCTTTATGCCTGCGAGACCTGGGTCACATATTGACACCACCTTAAAGATTCTAGAATACCAAAAGAACTCTTTTTATGGAGAGTTAGTTAAAGGGAAACGACCTCCACATAAACCAAAAAAGAGGTATAAGGATTTGTTGAAAGCCTCCTTGAAAGACGCTAACAACTCTGCTGATACATGGGAAAGCGTAGCTGCTGATCATAATAAATGGAGAAAGAGTGTAAATGAGGAGAAAGTTGCTTTTGAAGCATCTCGAATCGCATACGAGAAAGTAAAAAGGGATGTTAGGAAAGCCATTGCTGTTACATTTCCAGACAACAAAGGTCCTTCTATGACGCTGACATGCAGCGTCTGTGCAAGACTCTGCCTCAGCAAAGCTTGACTCGAAAGTCATCTTCGCTCTAATAAAGTGAGACCAGTGGTTGCCTACCAGGCTGCTGTCAGAGATGCTACTCATCATACCTGTCAAGCATGTGGAAAAGAGTGTAGATCAGCAGAAGGGCTCAAACGACATGCAAAAGTACATGAAGTCCAACCACAGCCGGCTGTTACCAGTGAATGTTTTGGTTGCCAACCCTGCAAGATATTTTAGATAATTGGCTTGGCTAAAAAGCCACATTCGGTTGCAGCACAGTTAATTATTAATATATGTTTTTTTTTTTTTTTTTCGTGCAATGGCCATACTCGATAACGAGGGGGCAGCCATCATATGATGTATGTATACAAATTCTACAACATTGATTGATATCTAAGTATAATAAATATATTAAATAATAATAATTCAATATTTTATCTGAAGCAGAGACTTGCAGTCCTGGTTATCTTCGTAAATATTCGCCAGAGAACATGACATTTCTGGCAATATCTGTAAATTACTGTATACCAACTTTCTTTAATATTAAATCATATGATTTGAAACATTTTTGCTTCTTTTTCTTCTTCGACCATTTATTCCTGAGAGGGTCATGGAGATAGAGTCCTCAAACACTACTTCCGTCTCCAATTGATCCTGCTGGATCCCCAAGCGAGATCACCCAAGCTCATGGATGTTATCCAACCATCTTGCTTGGGGTCTGCCCCTTGGTCCCCAGTAGGTTGGTTTTGCCTGTAAATATGTCCAGCAATTCTTTCCTGAAACATTCTAACCACATACCCATAATACTGGAGCTGTGATTTCTCAATTTGGAGAAGTAGCAGCTCTACCTGGACTGACTCTCATCTCCAAACTACACACTACTGTATCGAGTAACCTCACTCCAAAGACCCCGCTTTCCTATTTAATTTTTTAAAATAATAATAATAAGCCTTCAGAGCTGAAGATTGTGTGTTCAAGTCCCATCAGGGTTGATATGCACAAGGTTTAATTTTCCTGACTTCTCCGATACATCATTTCAGATTTATATATATATATATATATAGTTATACTATGGGAGGGTCATATTGCCAATAAAAACACACACATCTGTTGGTCTTCACTTCAATTTATTATAAATGTCTGGTTGGTTGGTTGAATAACTGGAAGGTTGTTTATATATATTGTCAAAGCTCTTTCGTCACATTCTGTGACTTCCTCAGTGACAAGGTTTGTCTCTCCTTTGTTCTGTCCTTCCAGTTATCGAATCAATCAACCAACTGGAAATTTATAATAAATTGAAGTGAAAACCAACAGGTGTGTGTGTTTTTATTGACAACATGAGCCTCCCAAAGTATAACGATCTCTGTTCAACACTTTTTCAGATAAGAAATCTTGCAAAACAAATTCAAAAACGAATTATATATATACTAGCAGCAAGACCCGGAGTTGCACGGGGTAGGAAACGTGAAATAGCAAAATGCATATGCAAAGATTGAGGAATGTTGCTGTGTACTTTTTGAAATCCCTTATTCTCGGAGAATGATTGTTCATCTACTGGAAACGTGGAACATATGCAGGCTGAATCCAGGAGTAACAGTGTCAGTGTGCTGATTGCGGAAATCCTGTATGCGAAAGGATTAAGAAGGTGTTGTGGGGCGATGTATGTTGTAAGTCTGTTCACGAATTACGTCACGGATGGGGAAGACATGTCAGTCTGAAGGAACGATGTAGTCCATTGTGTGAAAACCACGTAGGGATGTTGAGATGACAAAATCAACGTGGCAACACAGCTGCAGCAGAAGGGAGTTCATAGTGCAATTAGCACAAATGCTGGGTGGCACTGCATTTACACAGCAACAAAAGGGGTCACTGCAGAATTAGCACAACCACTGTTCATGCTGCAGTGTAGGTGCAACAAAAGGGGTCTTAGTAGAAGTAGCACAGAGGTGAGTTTTATGGTGTCAATAACACGCCAACGTACACAGGGCCCGGATTTGCACGTGATGAAAGGACGAAGCCCTGACAAAAATTTTAAGGTCCTCCTCATTTCCTCAATCTCCCGAAAATGGTCCTGCTTAAAAGTAAGTAAGTATTCTGTCCTCTGCTAAATAAACAAAATTTTTAACAAAATATACGCTACTTACGATGTTTAAGTAGTGTTTATATTGAAAATGAAAATGGCATGTAATGTCCAATGCTAATTCGTAAATTTCCTAAAAACCATTAATGGAATCGAAAAATGTGTGCTGCAAATTTCGAAAAATTTCAAAATACCCTAAAAATGCATTTAAAATGCGGCTTTTCGCCTAATGCAGGTCGTAGGGCATAAAAAGTTAAAAATATAAGTAGCGCATGTGCAAAGTTTGAAAAAAATTGGTCGGGTACTTTTTGCGTTTTAGGGATTTACACACACAGACAGACATCCTCTGTTATATATATATATATTTATAATAATTAATTCCTGCCATTATCCAAGATTTGAATAAAGATTATCTCAGAACCAGGTTGTTCTGGGTAACTTTGCCTTTCATCCTTATGGGGTCGATAAAATAAAGCACGAGTTATGCACTGGGGTAATTGCTGGCCTTGTGCCAAAAGTAGAAACATTATTAGTTCATGCTTTTTTATCACCAATATGAGACTAAGAAAGAAATTAAAAACACAATTGTTACTTATTTGAAGTTTTGTTAGTTAAAAAATGATGTATTACTGTTCAAATAAGTAATGATCATGTTTTTAATTTCTTTGTAACACCTACATGACCACTTTACAGTGTGGACTGGGAGCCTTTTTACTGTGTCTCCTACATGACCACTTTACAGTGTGGACTGGCAGCCTTTTTACTGTCTCCTACAAGACTACTTTACAGTGTGGACTAGGAGCCTTTTTACTATGTCTCCTCCTACATGACTATACTTTACAGTGTGGACTGGGAGCCTTTTCACCGTCTCTCCTACATGACTACTTTACAGTGTGGACTAGGAGCCTTTTTACTGTGTCTCCTACATGACCACTTTACAGTGTGGACTGTGAGCCTTTTTACTGTGTCTCCTACATGACCACTTTAAAGTGTGGACTGGGAGCCTTTTTAATGTGTCTCCTCCATGACTACTTTACAGTGTGGACTAGGAGCCTTTTTACTGTGTCTCCTACATGACCACTTTACAGTGTGGACTGGGAGCCATTTTACTGTCTCCTACATGACCACTTTACAGTGTGGACTGGGTGTTTTTTGTCGGTATTATTGGTTATATGAACAATCATGTATGATGCCACCCTAACTCCTGATGGAGAGTGTGGCCGTCATGACATACTGTGTGTCGCAGGGAGTTTTGAAAACTGGCGGAGCTCCTTCTGTCACTAGGTTGGAACACAACTGATTTCTTCAAGAGAGAGAGAGGAAGTGTGTGAGAGAGAGAGAGGGAGGGAGTGATAGAGAGGAAGTCAGAGAGAGAGGGAGAAGTGTGTGAGAGAGATAGTGATAGTGAGGAAGTCAGAGAGACAGAGAGAAGTGTGAGAGAGGAACTCTAAGTGAGAGGTGTGTGAGAGAGGAAGTCTGAGAGAGAGAATTGTGAGAGAGGAACTCTAAGAGAGAAGTGTGAGAGAGGAAGTCAGAGGGAGGGAGAGATAGTGAGAGAGGAAGTGTATGAAAGAGGGAGAACACGTGTGTGTGATAGAGAGGACGTGTGAGAGAGTGATAGAGAGATAGACAGGAGAAATCAACTTCAGTATTTGACTATTTTCTTCATTATCGAACTTAAAAGGACCAAAAGCAATGTTGACCTGATCACGTAGAGACTGGAATGGATACTATAAATGCCAGACAGTCCCATATGAGCGAGACATGGTCACCTGACCATTCTTGGCTCAAGTAAGACAACTCCCATCTAGAATGTATACTATAAATACCAGACAGACCCATATGAGCGAGACATGGTCACCTGACCATTCTTGGCTCAAGTAGGACAACTCCCATCTAGAATGTATACTATAAATGCCAGAGTCCTATATGAGCGAGACATGGTCACCTGACCATTCTTGGCTCAAGTAAAACAACTCCCATCTAGAATGTATACTATAAATACCAGACAGTCTTATATGAGCGAGACATGGTCACCTGACCATTCTTGGCTCAAGTAAGACAACTCCCATCTAGAATGTATACTATAAATACCAGACAGTCCCATATGAGCGAGACATGGTCACCTGACCATTCTTGGCTCAAGTAAGACAACTCCCATCTAGAATCATCATCATCATCATCATCATTTTACGTCCGCTTTTCCCTGCTTGCAAGGGTGGGACAGGTCTTATTCAGCACAGCATCACTCCACTCGTCACAGCCCTTCGTCATCTCCACCGTGAGCTTCAATGATCTGAGGTCTGTTCTCACCACCTCCGCCCATGTTTTTCGTGGTCTACCTCTACCACGTCTTCCTTCAACTGGCATTTCCTGGCACTTCTTCACCCATCAGTCATCCTCCATGCGCATCACATGTCCATACCACCTCAGTCTCCTCTCCCGTACACTACATTCTATCCCTCTCAGACAGTTTCTCTCTCAACACATTTATGCTGGGTCGTTCACGCACATCCAATGGAGCATTGCCTCATTTCTCTCCAGCCATCGCATATCCTCTGCAGTTGCTGCCCATGTCTCACTACCATGCAGCATCGCGCTCCTCACACAGGCATCATACAACCGGCCTTTCGTACGCAGTGAGAAACCCTTCTTCGTCAACAGAGGAAGCAGCTCCCTAAACTTCTTCCAACCTGTCCTTATTCTAGATACTATGGCCTCGGAACACCCTCCTCCCATGCTAATCTGATCTCCTAGGTACCGGAAGCTATCCACCACTTCTATAGCGCCCTCCTGCATTTGAAAAATGTGTCTATCAATGTGACTTCTGTCTAATTTCCCTGTACATCTACTGCATACATATTTCTCCTTACCTGTTAGTTTGCCTGCTATCCCACTACATCTCTTGTGTACCCAGGATCTGCATTGTGTGCATTTTATAGAATTTATACTTTAAATGCCAGACAGTCCCATATGAGCGAGACATGGTCACCCGACCATTCTTGCCTCAAGTAGGACACATATATATATCATCATCATCATCGTTTAACGTCCATCTTCCATGCTAGCATGGGTTAGGTGGGATTGATCGGGAGACCGTGTACGGAAGTGTCTCTGGCAACTTTTCTATGGCTGGATGCCCTTGCTAACACTAACCACATTTACAGTGTGGACTGGGAGCCTTTTTACCATGTCTTGTACACAACCACCTTACAGTGTGGACTAGGTGCCTTTTGTTGTGTCATTGACACAGTGGACGGAAATAGAAGGATGGGATAGGGTGTGTGGGGTGGGGTGTATATTGGGTTAAGAAGTACGTACTGACTATACGCACTTCTTAACCCAATATACACCCCATCCCACACACCCTATCCCATCCTTCCACTGTGTCAATGACACAACAAAAGGCACCTAGTCCACACTGTAAGGTGGTTGTGTACAAGACACGGTAAAAAGGCTCCCAGTACACACTGTAAATGTGGTTAGTGTTAGGAAGGGCATCCAGCCATAGAAAAGTTGCCAGAGACACTTCCGTACGAACGAGACACGGTCACCTTATCAATCCCGCCTAACCCATGCTAGCATGGAAGATGGACGTTAAACAATGATGATGATGATGATATATATATATGTGTATGTGTGTATATATATGTATATACATATATGTACGTATATATATATATATATGTGTGTGTGTATATATATATATATATATGTATATACATATATATATATACACACACACACACATATATATATATATATATATATATATATATATATATATATTATATAATATATATAGATAAAAACATGAGAAGAATGAATACTGCGTGGTGGCACATGGGTTACATATGATAAAAATAGTCCTTCATCAGTGATTTTCCAACCTTCATTGGTATTTCATCGCTTTAAAAATTATATACCTCCAGTTGGTGCGAGCAATAGCTAAATAAAGCTATTGGGACAAGTAAATCGCGTAAAGCGAGCGAGACATGTAAACAAACATATATATATAATCATACACATATGTATGACAAACAACGTGACTGGTGGCTGTATCAATCACAAAATAAAAAAAGGATGTGTCAGCCAGGATTATTATGACACAGGACCGAGATCTCTGGCGATACACAGAAATACAGAACACCCGACTTCCCACGAGCACAAGCCGAAGCATATATACAGTATGTGCCAACCCATCCCCATGAGGACGGCCAAAGTAAATGCATCCAGTGAAGCCCCCAGTCTACACTGTAAACTGGTCGTGATGGTGTCACGGCAAAAAGCACCCATCACACTGGAAATATGGTTGGTGCTATGAAGGGCATCCAGCCGTAGAAAACCGGCCAGAAACAGTCCTATATGAGCAGTGTGACCTAACCTGCCTCTAAATGGGACAAATCCACCTAACCCATAATAACGTGGAAGATAGACTTTAAACGATGATGATGATGGAAACAGTTATTTTTACGAGGAACTGACCAGAGGGAAAAGGCCACAGCATGTCGAGGGTATTGGTAAGGTTATAATGAGGTTTTTAATCTTAAACAACTGATTTTGACATGTCCAAGGTATGAAACGTTCGTAAATCAGCATTTAATGTAAAAACGTGTTTGGTATCTATTTCATATATATATAATTAAGGGTGAGTTCCCGATGGGGATTTGGTAGGTGACCACAGTTAAAAAAGGTACTCAATACGTAGGTAGAGTATAGGTATATTTCTTTTTACATAGAAATGACTTCTACAAGACTGTCTCTACGTTTAACCGTTTGTTTAGAACACGTAACATAGCGGTTGGACAAAAGACAATCGATAAATTGGCATACGTCAAGACGAGCGGTCTCAAAAGTGAAAGTAAATTTATTTTCATTTTCGAACGTCGTGTTTACATTTTGTGTGTGTGTTCAAACGAAACATGCTGGCGACGAAGCTTCTTCTTTGCACGGCTCCATGTCTTCTATATGAGCGGTGTGTGCACATCAAGGTCCGCAGGATCTACAAAGTTCCGTTCGTGCACCACAACATCATGAACGTAAATCCCACCTTCAGTTTCCGAATAGGAAGCCCAACCATCGGAGATGATGCGGCTGCCTGGCAAAATCCCTGCTGAATGATGGGGACGAGAGTGTCAGAGCTTCGATTTGGGACTTCTGCAAGGCAGCAGCGTCTAGAATGGCGGACTCACCATTCTGCAAGCCTCATTACAAGATTACTTCGGTATTGAGTACTCTTCTCTCAACCGTCAACTACACACACATATACATATATATATAATCAGTTAAAACGACACTTAATTTAGATCTAAACACACACACAAAATGTAAACACGACGTTCGAAAATGAAAATAAATTTACTTTCACTTTTGAGACCGCCCGTCTTGACGTATGCTGATAAATTAATAAGATTATCAAATAAAAAAAGAGGTCGATATGATACAGTACATCACGTTCCTTATAGTGGTGTTCCAGCATGGCCGCAGTCAAATCGGAGAAATTTAACAAGTGAAAGGGAAGTAAATCTTGATACATAGTGAAGAAAGCCAGTATTACTTTCCCTTTGATCAATATTTTAATCTGTTATAAAGTTACTTCACTAAATGACACCAAGTCTTTACTTGGTCGCGTTACCAGTTTAAAATACATTGAACAAAATAAATAAATGGATAAAACTTGATCAAGAAACAACTTATTCGCCATAATCACATTTACAAGTTTAAGACATTGCTAAGATAACATAACGAAGGGATTTAAAATGTAAACAATATTGTACAAATGTTATAAACAGATGATAGCTATGTGTTTTTGAGTGTAAATATATATATGTTCATATGCATGTATGTATATATATATATTTGTGTGTGTTTGTATATATAGTATATTTATGTGCGTGTTGGCGCCACTGTCACTGTTTACCTGTCAATATGTAATAAAATCATTAACCATCAATCATGGATTCTCTCCTGTTGTATCCTTCTTTCACTTTCTTTTCTCTCTCACATTAAACCATTTATAATTAAAATAAATAAAAACAAACATTTTTTTCTTCTATTAAATACTTAAAAATCTCCAGAAAACCACGGCAGCCATTTTACATTAGAAAAAAACAACAACAGAAATATTCTTCCGCCGACCGCACAACAAGCGTGAAAAAAGTAATATTCTTCCGTACACCGCTGCTAAACAAAATAATCCCTGAAATTGTGTTTCGCGGTTTTTTAAATTGTTTTTTTCTGACTAGTCATATATATATTATATATTATATGTATTAAATATAATATATATTATATATTATATATATTAAACATTATATATTAGATATATTATATTTACTATATATATATATTTACTATAATTTGGTGGCATTTTCTAATATATCTCCCTAATTCCGACTACATTCAATCGATATTATGTAAGTATTATAAATATATTGAGATATTATATATATATATATATATATATATATATATATATATATATATATATTCATTAATTTTACTTCCAAACCGAAGAATATATCACCGATCATTCGGATTAGGTAGACACAGCTTACCTTGCGGATGTATTTGTTGTTGTTATTGTTATTATTCTTGCAATATCTCCTTTTCTTCTAGCAATGTTGAGATATCTTTTGATTTCTTGGTAAATTTATAGAAAGAAAAGCACCCTACAGTGGTTCGGTGGGAAATTGTTAAATATAATATATATATATATATACTCATACAGACAGGGCCGTCTTAACGCATGGGCACGCTGGGCAGTTGCCCGGGGGCCCCACGAGGATAGGGGACCCATTTGTATTTTTATTCCTGTGAGTGGTTGTGTAGGTAGGGGGCCCCAGTGCTCTGCTTTGCCGGGGGGGGGGGGGGGGGGGGCTATAATGCTGTTAGACACACA
>OZ024759.1:16216904-16234404 GCA_964016885.1 Eledone cirrhosa | reverse complement strand
CACTGGGGTAATTGCTGGCCTTGTGCCAAGTGTAGAAACAATTATTATTGATGGATTGGCAGTATCGGTAGAGGGTCGGACGCCATGCTTTGCAGCAAAGAGTTACGTCTGAGTTCAAATCCCGCTGGGGTTAACTTTGCCTTTCATCCTTACAGGGTCAATAAAATAAAGTACCAGTAATACACTAGGATAATTGCTGGCCTTGTACTAAAAGTAGAAACAATTAATTATTGATGGCACTGGTTCACTAGTTTTATATCAAATCCACTGTGGATGTTTTTAGCCTTCACAAACTGACATGCCATCTTTATTCTGATAGTCTTGTATGCCATACCACACACGACAAAATCTTTGCGCATGACTTAGATGCTGCTGGCTTCCCATTGTAGCACGAATCAATAAGATTAAACTGAGGGGACAGTGGATGGCCGGATGGCATCACACAATTTTTCCCTTCTGCAATGGTAAGCTCCTCACCTAGGAAACGATATGCACGGACACTTTTTCCAGCAATAATCTGGTGAATTCGGTGACAGAAGACCTATGGCTTATTGTCCGACAAGCTGAAGATCACAAATTATTGAAGTATTGGGCACTTTCTGATAGGTTTCTTGTTAAATCTAGTAGAGACTTCGGGTGTTCTGGATTTCTGAATAACCTACCTATTTCATCATCATCCAACGGCCTCAGCCGAAATGGAATCAACAATTGATCTCCACGTGGGTCTGTCATTCATTGGCGCTGCCAAGTCCTGGATTTCAATATCAGAATCTCCGGAGATGACATCGGGATAGGAGAGCTTGCGCCCCTGCCATTAGTCACCACCTGTGGTTTCCAAAGCTCTAATGGGGACACCGCCTCAGAGGTAGCACGATGGCAGTGGCCAGAAAATCGGGATAGGAGTTTGAGACCCCTGTTATTAATCACTGCCTGTGGTTGCCAAAGAACTAATGGGGCCACAGCCTCATAGGTGTTACAATGGCACTGGCCAACAAATCTTACTTTCCTTTTACATACAACGACAGATATGCTTGGGCGGTTGGCATATATATTTCTTTCAAAGTCAGATGTCGTGAGCTTATGTTCTGAGTGTGTCGAAGTAGGCGAGTGTAGGTGCCATCAAGGCGCTTTTGTTGTTTGGATGAAAGTGTCCATGTTTGATTTACTGCTACATCCTCCAGGTTAACTCTTTCTTTTTCTGTCCACTGGGGCTACCACATTGTCCAACATGTAACATTGGGGTAGTGATGGTAGTGGTCTATGTACTTATATATATATATAAATATAAATTAGCGAGAATCGTTTTCAGCTCAGGAATTAACGAAAATCAACGTCCGATATGTGTGGCAAGCGCTCGATGAATCATATGAATCAGAGCTACAACATACGTTAAGGGCCAAACACACTGAGATGATGGTTAAACATATCATCCGCACAGCCAAAACAAAACGACCAAGTAATTCGGGTCAAACAATAAAAATATATGTGCTGATACTTTCCCGGACCCTGGACATGGTAAAATCCAGTATTGGTTTCTGCGACTCCAAAATCAGGTACTGTCCGCCTACATAAAGAATGTTGGGCTTCTGGTGAGATGATGAACAAGAAAGTCGTGTTATCAACGGGTTTTGCTCCAAGATGCTATAGATAGTGTGGCTATTACTGACCCCTCGTGGGATTCAGCAAGGGAGGTAACACCTCTATTAAGCGAATGATTCAGTTGTGTATTATTGCGAGAATGCAAAATATCACAATTCGAATAAAGCTTTCGACAGAATAGTTAAATATAACAGAGCTATTCAACAGTCAATATATATATATATATATATATATGACCGGGTGATGTGTTGTTTCCTTGAGCAAGACACTTTATTTCACATTGCTCCAGTTTACTCAGCTGTAGAAATGAGATGATAGGGACTGGGGTTCCTATCATTCCACTGCAAAGTGGTCGTGGAGGTGCCACAGCAAAGAAAGCACCCAGCACTCACTGTAAATGAGGTTGGTGTTAGGAAGGGCATCCAGCTGTAGAAATCAAGCCAGAATAAGTTGCCGTCCCACCCTTGCAAGCAAGGAAAAGCGGACGTAAAATGATGATGATGATGATATATACACACATATGAATATATATTTATATATATATATAGTAATAATAAAACTTTTAATCTGTACTAATAATATATATATACACACATACACACACACATGTATATATATATATATATATATGTACATACATACACACACAAACATATATATATATATATATATATATATATATATACACATACATATACACATATATATACATACACAAGCATCTTTATTAGTTTTTTTTTTCTATTATTTCAGAGTATGCAAATAATATTACCCTAAAGTAATTTTTATTTTAAATTTCAGATGAATCATCAATAATTATATTTATCATCTTTTAAAGATCAAAGGTGCCCCCAACACATTGGTACATTTTTTAAAGGATGAAAAGCAAAATTGACCTCAGGGAGATTTGAACTCAGAGCACAAAGAGCTGGAATATTATCTCTAACATTCTAACAACTCTACCATTTACCCTTTACATCCTTGATCCTTGATCCAGGGTCTTGAAATCACTCACGGAGGAGGAATCCCTCCACGGACTCCTTTCACCGATTTCTGTCCCTTGCTAATCTTGGCCAGGAGGGCCCTAGGTGGTTGGTGAGGTTGTCTCATCATCTTGTCTTGGACATCCTTTTGATCTTGTCCATTTTCTTGGTGTCCACTGTGTCATTCTGATTGTCCATCTGTTGTCACTGAGTCATGAGATGTGGCCAGCCCATATATAGTATTAAATGAAAATTGCAATAAACTTGGACAAAATATAATTCATAAAACAATGAGAAAAACACAAGATGCTGTCAATGACAGAGTCAGGTAAAAATTAGCTCAAAGGACAGAAATCAGTGGCAAGAAATGTGTTGGCCTGCAGAAGTGATAGAAAGAAAGAAACAAAGGAAGAAAAGGAATATAAAATTATATTAATAGAGATAATAAGTACTGTAAAGTCTGAAAGATTAAAACGTAGCCATTTGTTCATGATTTGGTTTTAGACTTAGTTGGTAATAGTACAACCTTCTTACAACCTTCACTAATTAGGAATATAATCAGCACAATGAAAAATATGTTGTCGGGGCCCTTTACAACTTTCACTAATTAGGAATATAATGGAAAATATGGAAGCAATTTTTAAATATTAGCAAATGTCAAAGTTGATGGAAATATAACAATAGAAATGATTAGTTGGAATACATTATAAAAGTCTTTCTCAAGTAAAATATCCTTGTGTTGTGGTAAAAAGAGGAAAATTATGGAAAATGAACTGTGTGAGAAGGAAGCTAAATATAAAAGACGGCCTAAAAGTATTAAGTTACATACCTGTAACATCTGTAGAAAGTCATTCCCTCGTAAAAGGAACCTAAATGAACACATACACATTCATACAGGAGAGAAGCCATGTGATTGTGATATCTGTGGTAAATCATTCTCTCATCGCAGTAACTTAATTAGACACAGATATATTCATACAGGAGAGAAACCATATCACTGTAATATTTGTGGTAAATCGTTCTCTCAAACAAACCACTTGACTAGTCACATACACATTCATACAGGAGAGAAATCATATCACTGTGATATCTGTTGTAAATCATTCTCTGAAAGTAGTCAGTTAACTATTCACAAGCGCACACATACTGGAGAGAGACCATATTACTGTGATATTTGTGGCAAATCATTCCCCCAAAGTGGTGGTTTAGCTACACACAAACGTATTCACACAGGAGAGAAGCCATATCACTGTGATATCTGTGGGAAAATGTTCTCTCGGACAAGTGACTTAACTAAACATGAACGCATACACACAGGAGAGAAGCCATACAAGTGTGATATCTGTGGTAAATCTTTCTCCCAAACAAATCATTTGACCACGCACAAACGCACACATACAGGATAAAAATGATATCATCATCATCATCATCATCATCATCAGTCTTGTAATCATCATCATCATCATCATCAGTCTTGTAATCATCATCACCATCATTGTTGTCATCATCATTGCCACTTAATGCCTGCTTTTCCATGCTTGCATGGGTTGGACGGGTCTTCTCCTGCCCAGCTTTACTCCACTTGCGTTCCTTCTGTGAGTTTTGAACAATTTGATATCAGCTCTCACTACTTCTGTCCAAGTTTCCCTTGGTCTTCCTCCACTTCCGCTTCTTTCCACTAGGATCTCTTGATACTTCTTCACCCAATAATCATTATCCAAATGCATGCATCTCATGTCCATACCAGTGCAGTCTTCTCTCTTGCACACACTACATCTGATTCCTCTTATGCCCAGTTTTTCTCTTACCTCGTCTGTGCTTTATCGTTCATGTGCACTAACATTACACATCTATTGGATCATGCTCAATTCCTATAATATCTGGCAAATAATTCTTAAGCAGGTAGCTTAAAGAGAAGAGACACATGTATACTCACAGAAAAGGAGCCTCATCAATGTAGAGTTTCCTAAGTCATTCATGTAAAATACCACTAGTACCTTTTTCTATGGAAGAGTAAGCCATATCGTGGTGATATGACAGATATAGCTTGTTTAACCCTTTAGCATTTACATTCAAAATGTTTGAGGTGACTTTTTCATGTTAATTTTATGAGCCTACTCTTCGATGCTGGCTCAAAACATGTTAGAAGAGAGCGTTTGTAGGGTAACGCAAAAACCAGTGTTTTTATTGTGACACCATTACTAGGTGGGCTGTCAACCAAGACTCAGAGAGACTCCACCCACCCTCATTCAGAGGCTATCCTGCGCCAGATCTTAACTTGGTACTTTAACCTTTGCGGCACTTGAACTTTGCTCTTTAAACTCTGCTGCCGGTGATCGAACTTTGTGGAGAAAAATATCTCATGTTGATGCGCAGTCTGCAACTGGTGGAGTTTAGAGTCAAAGAAAGAATTTACATTACTCTATATATACTATTGTATTTACATGGTAAAAGCTTTACCTCACATAATTATCTCATAATATTGAATCCATGAGATTTTCATTTTATTTATTTTGAGAACAATACCTTAATATCAGTATGAGTGGCCAGTTATGGCCAGTTTGAACAGAAAGAGGAGAGAGAATTCTGGTCGGTTTAAATGTTGAAGGGTTAACCATTGATATATTCACAGATAAAAGATGATATTACAGTGTGATTTCACCCACCCATCATGATGTTTTATATAACCACATATCTATCTACACTGGTATGATAACTTATTGCTGTGATATTTTAAAATCATCATCATCATCATTTTTATTTTACATCCACTTTCCATGTTGGCATGGGTTGGATGAACTGATATAATCCTAAAGGAGCCTGGTCACAACTGGATGCCCTTCTTAATTCTAACCACTTTACAGAGTGAACTGGGTGTATTTAATTGTGTAGTACGAGCACTATTACTTCACAGGTAGGTGACACCAATTCTACCACTTTACAGAGTGCACTGGGTGCATTTTAGCTTTGATAAAAATCATTTTAACATACACACAAACATGCACGCATACATATACACAAACACACACACTCACAAACACAGACACAAACACCACACACACACAACAAACACACACAGCACACATTTACACACCGTCTGTTTCAGACGATACAATGTTATGTTATAATTTTAAATCTCTTCACATTTTTTTCATAGCAATGTCTTATTTAAATGTGATTATGGCGAATAAGTTGTTGTTTCTTGATCAAGTTTTATCCATTCATTTATTTTGTTCAATCAATTTTTAAATGGTAGAGCGACCAAGTAGAAACTTGGTGTCATTTAGTGAGGTAACTTTAAAACAGATTTGAATAACAATCAAAGAGAAATATTTTCCGCCCTTTTTAAACATGAACAATTTTTATTTATATAAACATTTCTTATAATAAACATGGAAAGGAAAAAGAAAATTGGAGACGAAAGGCAGGTGCAGACGTGTGCAGATGGTACAATGGAAGCGAGCATCAAGATTACTTCCCTTTAACCGTTTTCTAATTTAACTAAAATTATATTCCAGTTAAATACCTCCTCAACATATATGGCAGATTTATGCATATAATATATATATATATATATATATATATATATATATATATATATATATATATATATATATATATATATATATATCTATATAGGAACCAGTAAGACCCCGACAGCTGAGCTCAAGCCGTTTCGACGGCTAATTCTGGACTAAATGAAAATTTATCCTGGTATTTAAATAGCCGATCTTCTCAAGGGGTAATTCCATAACGCACCAAAGTATTGAGTACTTTGGTGCGTTATGGTCCACCTGGTTCCTTACCACATTTCCTTCGTTATATATCTATATATACATATACATAACTTTGGTAGGTTTCGACCAGTAGCAAAACGTGGTAAAAAATTAAAAATACCTCTGACGGCACTCGAACCCGCAATCCCCAGCTTAGGAGGCCGGTGCCTTATCCATTGGGCCACAGAGGCTTGCGATAAATATATATATCTAAATATACATATTTATACACACACATCTATATATAATAAATATGTAGACCAACTATATACACACATCTATATATAATAAATATGTAGACCAACTACAATAAGTCAGATTTACTCTGTGTGTGTGTATGTATATATTTCTCTCTCTTTATATATATACACATAAATATACATATTTAAACACACATACGTATATATATATATATATATATATATATATATAAATATTCAATATATTAATAAATGGAAACTATTTATAAAACCAAAGCGCACCAATATTGGCTTGGTCGCCCTTGAAATCTATATATATAAAGCTGTGGTTGTCTGTCTGTCTATCGATTTTTGGCACACATCTCTTAGAATCTCTCACGGAATTGCACCGAAATTGCTAGACTTGTACATTGAGCCCTAGCGAAGACATCGGAAAAAAAAAATTTCAAATTGACCCACCCTATCTGACGAAATCGAATATAATGTATCGATTTTTGAGCATAAGTGATCAGTTATTTCCCTTTGTTCTGTTTACATTGAGCGTCTTACGTAAAAAATTACGCTGGCTTTAACAGTTGTCGAGCCAGCAAAATATTGACCTGCAAAATTCATCAGTTCGAACACTAAGCTTCCGTTTTGCTTCATTTCCATTTAAAAGCATTTTAAAACAATATTTTTACTTGAAAACAAGTCTATTTAAAGACTACGTAAAACAAGCAAATATTTCGTCGTTAGGCGTGCAGACAGACAGTCGTGCAGACAGATAGTCGTGCAGAGAGGTGATATAGGCGTGCAGACAGATAGTCGTGCAGAGAGGTGATATAGGCGTGCAGACAGACAGCCGTGCAGAGGTGATATAGGCGTGCAGACAGACATAACTGATAATTTGGTTACGCTAATGTTTTTCTCTGCGTTGCAGTGTTTACATTTTCGATCTTTGTTAATAAATAACCAGTGCAGTTTTTATCCCCAGCATCCTCTTTTGTTATAACATTCGGGTTATCGTTATGTTTTCTTAACTTCATAAGGCATATTGTTGGTTGAGGGAATATTAATCAAAAACACCACATGCAAGTCTGCACAGTAGACACTACAGTTTTTAAGCCAAAAAAGAAACTTAACATTGTAACTTTAACACAGCTACTGAGCGACCCCGAGCAACGCCGGGCTTTACTGCTAGTCTATAATAAAATAATTATGGTTTTATTAATATATTGAATATTTACTCCAGTAATTTGTTGAGTGCTCTATATGAGTTATAAACTTTTAAGTTTGTTGGAATCCCAACAAATTAAATATAACTTCTACATATATATATATAAATATATATCTTAGTGTGTGTTTGTCTTTTGTGAGCTCGTGAGCTCGAGCGTGTGTGCACGTGCACTCACCCAGTAACCGGGCTGTGTGCTTAGTAAGTTAAGTTACCATGGCAACAACCTCGAGCCAACACTAGGACGACAAGAATTCTAGAAGTGAATTTGGAAGAATGGAAACTGCCCAGACCGCCATACCCCCTCTCTCTCTCTCTCTCTCTCTCTATATATATATATATTTATATATATTTATATATATATATTTATATATATATATTTATATATATATATACACACATACATACATACATACATATATCTATATCTATATCTACACTCACACACATATATATATATATATATATACCTATCTGTTTAATCTGGTATTTTAATATATATATATATACACATATATATGTATACACACACACATATATATATATATATATATATATGTGTGTGTATATATATATACATACATATGAGTTTCAGAAGATCCCGTTAATGGTGAAAGCAGCGATTCTTTGCTTAAATCTGTTTTTTTAAAATAAATATATATATATATATATATATATATATATATATATATATATATATATATATATATATATATATATATATGTGTGTGTATATATATATATTTATATATATATAGGGAACAAATAATATCTGAATGATTTATTCTCTACAAATATTAGACTATGAATGATAATTGTATTTGAAAAGTCGTTTTCCCGGAGGATGGTAAAGGAGATGCGCTGGAAGAGCCATCCCAACTCGCGAGGCTCACACCTGCGGCTTGCTAGCTCAGCGCCTATGGTGGCGAATAGGGAGGTAGCCCAAGGGCCAAGGACACCAGAAGTCACTACTGCCTAGAGAGCGACCGGTACTTGGAGAGTTTGGCCTCTTCAGCCCGAAAGCACAGCTTAAAATAACTTGTAGAGAGAGCGAGATGGGGGCTAAAGTGAAATGTCTATTCTAAATATTTTAAAATACAACACAAACACGAACACACACAACTATCGTCTGTTTCAGACGACGCAATGTTGCGTTTTAATTTTAAATCTCTGTTTTTCCTTAGCAAAGTCTCATTATAAAGTTGTGAATGTGATTATGGCGAATAAGTTGTTTCTTGGTCAAGTTTTATCCATTTATTTATTTTGTTCACTGTACCTTTAAATGGTAGAGCGACCAAGTAGAAACTTGGTGTCATTTAGTGAGGTAACTTTAAAACAGATTTGAATAACAATCAAAGAGAAATATTTTCTGTTTTTTTTTAATCATGAACATTTTTATTTATATAAACATTTCTTATAATAAACATGGAAAGGAAAAAGAAAATTAAATAATGAAAAAAGAAAAATTGAGACGAAAAGGAGGGGGTATACAGATGGTACAATGGAAGCGAGCATCAAGATTACCTCCCTTTAACCATGAAATGTTTTTTTTTAATGTACAAATGGGAGTGAAAATATAAACACATGATATATACAAAGCATATAAATAAATTTACAGTAGAATAACATAACAAATATGTTTTAAATATATACATAAATAACATTACAAATGCTTAAATAACACTATAAATTGCTCGCGATTCTTTCAGAAGGATATATTCCTTTAATGTTGCAATATTAAAGAAATTGTGAAATTGTTTTCTAATTTAACTAAAATTATATTCCAGTTAAATACCTCAACATTTATGGTTGATTTTATAGTATTACCCTGGTTTATATTTACAGGATACAAGACAATAATTTACTTGGGGAATTGATTAGTAAACTCTACCTACTCCAAAGTTTTCTAATTTTGCGAATTATCAGCAACGCATGTATTTATATCAGACCTGTCAACTCCTCATCTGACGGATAGCTGAGAAATGTCTTCTCTTGTAAAAATGGGTATAACTTTCATTATGTAAAATCTCTCCATTTACCCCCCCCCCCCCCATATATATATAGCAAAATTGATTTATTGTAGTTGGTCTAGCTTATGTCTACCACTAAATCCAGAAATTGGCTTAAATTTGATGTTTAATTGCTTCTCTGGGTTGATAATTTATCTTTTCTTTAAGACGTCGACATTAGAGGCAAGTATTCACACACACACATACAGACACACAAACACTCACACACATATAATTATATATCTTAGTATGTGTTTGTCTATTTGTGAGCTCGTGAGCTCGAGCGTGTGTGCACGTGCACCCACTCAGTAACCGAGCTGTGTGCTTAGTAAGTTAAGTTACCATGGAAACAACCTCGAGCCAACACTAGGCCGACAAGAATTTTAGAAGTGAATTTGGAAGAATGGAAACTGCCCATATGGGATAACAAGTTATCGTTTTAGGTAATTCAGTTAGAGGTTGTGAGTGACGCAATTTCGATTAATTAGCGGTCTTTAGACACACCCGATCAATAAAACAATTGTTAATACTGTAAATAAAACCCTTTTTGTACAGCCAACCATGTTATTCTTCACTCTTTCACAATATATATATATATATAACGAAGGAGGTGTGGTAAGGAACCAGATGGACCATAACGCACCAGAGTACTCAATACTTAGGGTAGTAGAGTGGGTAATAAGAAAATGTATGACCCCGACGGCAGAGCTCAAGCCGTTTCGACGGCTATATATATGGAATGTAGAGAAGTGCGACACGAGTTGATATATATAAACAAATTGTAAAAAGGAAAAAAAATACAGTAGAAAATGCTAGAGGGATATTTTCAGTATAATATTCCTCTAGCATTTTCTACTGTATTTTTTTTCCTTTTTACTATTTGTTTATACACACATATATATATATGATAATAAGTTATCGTTTAAGGTAATCCAGTTAGAGGTTGTGAGTACTCTGTACTGTGGATAGTTTTAACGTACGGCGTTGTTTGACTCAACAAGAAGTTTCCTTAGGTGGCGAGTTTACGAGAATACCTATGCAAATAAAACCCTTTTTGTACAACCAACCATATTATTCACCCTTTCACTATATATATATATATATATATATATATATATATATATATGAAAGTGTATGACCCCGACGGCAGAGCTCAAGCCGTGAGTCCAGAAATAGCCGTCGAAACGGCTTGAGCTCTGCCGTCGGGGTCATACACTTTCCTATTACCCACTCTACTACCCTAAGTATTGAGTACTCTGGTGCGTTATGGTCTATCTGGTTCCTTACCACAACTCCGTGATATATATATGTATATATATATGAAGTGTTTCCGTAGGAAAGGTAAAGGAAAAGAGAGTGCTTTATGTAGGCTACAGAGCTTTTTAGTTATGTAATAAACAACATAAGATAATCATTTCATTTACCAAAGGTTTCACAAAGATAGACGAGCCTGACACAGACGTCTGACTTCGGTCGTCAGAATCTGACACACACACACACATATATTTGGCAATATAGTTTTAATATAGATGAGATTCTACAGGACTAGAACTGTTTCATTCTTGAAGAATCTGACTGTCCAAGTAAATATTTACTTTGACAGTCAGATTCCTGATGATTTCTCAAGAATGAAACAGTTCTAGTCCTGTAGAATCTCATCTATATATTAAAACTTTTATACGCTGCTATGTATTGAGTACCTTTCTTACTGTGGTTACCTCCGATTCAACCCGGAATAACTTATATATATATATATATATATATATATATAAACCTTTGTTCGTACTGCTTCTCTGTTTTGTTCCCGTTCCATTTTTCACTATATATATATATATATATATATATATATATATATGTTGATTTAAAACTGCACTATTCACAAGTGTGTTTTAACCTTCATATCATGTCTCCCTATTTTATCTGACGAAAACGCAAATGTTATTGCATGATGATATTTGTTTTTGAAATGCGCATAATAAAATACATGGAACTCTTTTAACCATCTTTTGATCTTATATATATATATATTATATATATATATATATATATATATATATATATATATATATATATATAGATAATTTAATATATCTACTAACATAAGCGCACAGATGTACGCCAATGCCAGCAAATACACAGGTTATGTCATAGTACCTAGGTGGTTCGATGCAGGAGAATGCAGAACAATAATATAAAAGACGTAAAATAAGAAAATTTAAAAAAAAAAAAAAAAAAAAAAAAATTAACTTACTTACTTAAATTTTAGTAAGTAAGTTAATTTTTTAAACATTTTTTTTCTTATTTTACGTCTTTTATATATATATATATATATATATATATATATATATATATATATATATATATATATATATATATATATATATAAGTTTGTTGGAATCCCAACAAATTAAATATAACTTCTGCATATATATATATATGCTATATGGCGGCTACTCGATTCATATCCAATATTATATTGCTCGGCGTTCAACGTCCGAGCTCTTGCCGTGTCAACAGCTAGTTCCTGTCCTGATATAATCTATACGAACTTTTATTAAAGTTTGTTGAAGAATCTTTCTCTTGTCCATTCTTTTTATTTATTTATTTTAAAATTACATTTCCATTTTTATTTTTCCTTCTTGTCCTTTTGTAATTTTTTTTTCTAAATAGTATTATTAATAAATTAATTATATATTTTATAAATATTAAAAAAAATATATTTAAAATATTTAAAATAATTAATCAAAGTAAATCAAAACAGAGTTCGACCGAAGCTCCGCCATTAATAAAATAAAATCCTTCCGCCGACAGCTAAACAAATAATCCCGGAAGTTGTGTTTAGATTTTTTTTTTATCAATGTTCAACTTCTGACCGTTTTCCACATAATTTTCATCTCATTTCCACTATATTCATGTATGTAAATATAATATATATATATATACAATTATTAATTCGATATTGTATTATTATTATTTCACGTAGAGTCCATAACTCGGCCTTGATCCGAACCTAACGTATTTTTGTTTTGTTTTATTAAACGAAAGAATGACTCGATTTGGCTGCTGTTTCCAACGTAACATTTACCACATACAGGTCCCCTCGTGTGCATATTTTGTTGTGTGTTCTTGTTTTGATAATATACCCTTGAAATCAGAGGTACAGTTAATATACAGTTTTATTCACAGTTGTATAAATAACATACTTTACGGTATTGCGTCCCACTTCATTGCGCTCTCTGAGTTCAAATCCCGCATCAGTCAACTTTGCTTTTCATCCTTTCGAGGTCGATAAAAAAAGCACCAGTCCAGTACTGGCGTCGATGTTCCTCTATAGAAAAAAATCGGCTGTGTTCAGACCTGGAAATGTTTGGGTTCCGCCAGGTTTTAAAATGCCCTAGACACGCCATATGACCGTGCCTCTACGATTCCACAAGGAGTTATGTGATTTCTATCTGTTATCCTATAAATAACATTAGAAATTGTTTATCATTTTTACAGAATGAAAATATAAACACAAATATAATATATATATATATATGCAAAGTTTTATTTAAATTGTTGGGTTACAACGAGTAAATATTTATAACTGATATAAAAGCACTCAACAAGTATTTGGAGTATATTTACGATATTAAATAAATGGAAACTATATTTATAAAAGCATATTTATTTCATTATATATATTTCAGGGATATCATATTAAGGCATACCATATTTTTAATATGATATCCCTGAAATATATATAATGAAATAAATATGGTTTTATAAATATAGTTTCCATTTATTTAATATCGTATATATATATATATATATTTATATTTATTAAAATAACAGATTAAAGTTTAAGCAAAGAATCGCTACTTTCACCCTTAACGGATCTTCAGAAACATATATATATATATATATATATATATTGTTTCATATATATATATATATATATATATATATATATATATATATATATATATATATATACAATTAATTATTGTTAGGAACCTTAGAAATATAATTGTTTCTACTTTTGGCACAAGGCCAGCAATTAAACAGTACATTACTGGTACTTTATTTTATCGGCCCCATAAGGAGGAAAGGCAAAGTTAACCTCGGCGGGATTTGAACTCTGTCCGTAAAGGGACGTAACTCTATGCTGGGAAGCATGGTTTCCGACTCTACCGAAACTGTCAATCCACCAATATAATACACAAAAATATATAAACAAAGCGAGGGACCCCCTCCAAACAAAAACCACCTCATCTATTCAACACGCTCACAGCATTACCTTGGATGATGGCGTGGCTAAGGCGCAGAAACAACCAAGCAACCTCATGTGCATCAGAGCGATGTTTCTGTTGCGGTAGTTAACGTGGAAAAGTTTGACTTAGCAAAAGTGGACTGGCTCTGTGGACATGTAAAGTGCCAAGTTATGCAGTGAGCTCAGCTTTTGGGACTAAACCTGATATAGCGGTGTAGCTAAGGGTGTATATATATATATATCATCTGTTTTACGTACATTTTCCACACTAGCATGGATTAGACGAGTTGTCTTGTTGTGGGCAATGCTAGGTCATATCCATAGATTTGATGTAATGTGAGGTAAGGCCTTTACACGAAAATTCAACAGTAAATATAGAGTAATGTAAATGCTAAAGGGTTAAAGCTGAACTGAGGAGGGTAGGGTTATACAATAACAACCCCAAACATCTATTTTTGATTACATGTCATCTCAGTCAGTAATGATCTGGGTCTACGCAATCTGAAGACTGAGTTGCAGCCTGAAAATATAAATTACTTCAGACGTGGTTGGGTGATTTAATCTTAACCTGTTGACTACCGAGTATATTTTACACAGCTACAGTTGCTGTGCTGAGGTTTTTTTCCAGTAAAATGACTATTTTGATTGACAAACATCACATCAATAAACTAGTAACCTCAACTAGATTTGAAGTTATGAATTGTTGGAAATGAGTTCATAACTTCAAAGTTATGAACTGTTGGAAGAGAGTTCAAACATCTTAGGACGAGTTATCTCATCCATGGCACTGGAATACATATATGTTAGGACGAGTTATCTCGTCTACATCACTGAAGAAGTTAATGAATTAAAAAAATGAAATTTAGATGTTCAAGTAAACAGTTTTGTTTAGAATTTATCAGTTTTTGCTGAGTTTATTTAATTTCAATTCTTTATTTAAAAATTTATTTTTTTATATGAATAAAATATTGTTTATTTACTGAAGTGACATAACAAGGAAAAAAGATATAATTTACATTCAACAATATTTAACAGGTATAGTCAATAAAAAAAAAACCCGACTAGTTTGTTTGGAGGTAGAGGACGTTTGGAAATGCAAAATTTCACTGTTGAAAATATGCTTTATACGGTTTCTTTATTATTTCAGAATAGCAGATGATATTGGCATGGAATAATTGTTTGCTTCAGATGCATCATAAATACTTATCTCTTAAAGACCAAATGAAGACACTATTCTCAGTAGATATAACTCTGCTTTTATAAGCTATGATAAATTTGCTTGGAAATTAATAGCAAATTTTCTCTACTTTACTGTCAGGAATGTTTATAACAGGATTTTGAAATCTAGTTAAAAAACTTGGACAAATATATACCAAAGCTGATCACACTTAATAAAAGTATAGCATTAGAATAAAATATAAAAACTAAAAGAAGAAAAAATATCTGTATACTGTGGTGAGAGAAGGAAATTTATGGAAGATGAATTAAGAACCAAGTTAAATGAAAGAAACTATCTTAATGGATTTATTTTTCTATTGAGATCCTGAACAAGTGAGGGAGAAAACACCATACAATTGTGATATATGTAAAATGTCATTCTCTGAAAAAGATAACTTAACTATTCACACACATTCTCATACTAGAAGAAACTCATATCACTGTATGATTTGTGGTAAATCCTTTTCTAAAAAAGGTCACTTAGCAAGTCACATACACATCCATAAAGGAGAGAAACCATATCACTGAGATATCTGTAGTAAATCATTCTCTGAAAAAAGTAGCTTAACTACTCACAAGCATATTCACATGGGAGAAAAACCATACCGCTGTACTGTCTGTGGCAAATCTTTCTCTCAGAATTGCACCTTAGGGAGTCACATGCATGTTCATACAGGGAAGAAACCATATTACTGTGATATCTGTGGTAAATCATTTTCTCAAACAAGTCAGGTAAAAAGACACAAACGTATTCACACAGGTGAAACACCATATCAATGTGATATCTGTAGTAAATCATTCTCTCAACCAAATCAACTGACAGCTCAAACGTATTCATACAGGAAAAACACCATATTACTGTAATATTTGTGAGATATCGTTCTTTACACTAAGTAATTTAACTCATCATAGACATGTTCACAGGAAAGAAGTCATATAACTGTGATATCTGTAGTAAATCATTCTGTAATCGAAGCAACTTAAATGGTCACAAACGTGTTCACACAGGTGAAAAAGCATATCACTGTCCTATTTGTGGTAAATCGTTCTCTTCCCAAGTTAGTTTAACCAAACACATACTCATTCATGCCGAAGGGAAACTATATCGCTGTGATATCTGTGGGAAATCATTCTCTCAGCTAGGAAATAGAAATAGACACAAACATGTTCATACAGGAGAGAAGCCATATCAGTGTGATATTTGTGACAAATCTTTTTCTACACCAGGTAATTTGACCGTACACAAACGCATTCATACAGGGGAGAAGCCATATCACTGTAATGTTTGTGGTAAATCATTCTCTTGAAAGGTTAGCTTAACTAACCATGTACGTATCCATACAGGAGAAAAACCATATCACTGTGATATCTGTGGGAAATCTTTCTCTCACAGAAGTAATTTAATCAGGCATGTATGTGTTCTTAGAGATCATGCATGAGATTGATTGCATTTAAGCAAGCATGGGCTCTTAACTCCTAATTGAATATTAGGAGCATCATAATAACACAGTATGAAGCTGCATGGCTTAGTGGTTAGAGCATTGGGTTTGCAATCGAAAGGTTGTGAGTTCAATTCTCGGACCAGGTGATGTGTTGTTTCCTTGAGCAAGACATTTTATTTCACATTGCTCCAGTTTACTCAGCTGTAGAAATGAGATGATAGGGACTGGGGTCCTTATCATTCCACTGCAAAGTGGTTGTGGAGGTGCCACGTCAAAAAAGCATCCAGCCCACACTGTAAAGTGGACGTGTAGGTGCCACGGCAAAAAAGCACCCAGCACTCACTGTAAATGAGGTTGGTGTTAGGAAGGGCATCCAGCTGTTGAAATCAAGCCAGAATCAGTTCCCATATGAGCAAGACAAGGTCAGCCGACCGGACACTGCCCACAACAGGACAACCCGTCTAACCCATGCTAGCGTGGAAGAATGGCCGTAAAAAACGGTGATGATGATGATGATGATGATGTACCTTTAGTATTTAAAACTGGCAAAGACCATCCTTCACAAGGGCTGAGCACCGCCGATTTCTTCCAGAGAACGCAAAATAGCAAATGAGTGGAAGAGAGGAAATTAAGAAGAATTAGCTCCAGTACATGACTGGTACTTTATTTATCAGCTTCAAAAGGATGAAAAGCAAAGTTTACCTCAGGATTTGAACTCTGAGCACAAAGAACTAAAACAAACACCACAAAGCAGTCTATCTGACATTCTAACAACTCTGTCAATGTACTTCCTAGATTAACTGTATCA
>OZ024759.1:16179404-16211904 GCA_964016885.1 Eledone cirrhosa | reverse complement strand
AACATAGCTAAGACAAAAGTGTTGATAAGTAGAAAAGAGGACAAAACTCTGATTCCACCGTGGAAATGGCCATGTTCGATATGTAGGAAAGGAACTGGCATAAATTCTATAAAATGTACGCAATGCAGATCTTGAGTACACAAGAGATGCAGTGGGATAGCACGAAAACTAACAGGTAGGGAAAATTACGTATGCAGTAGATGTACAGGGAAAGTTGACATTAGTAATCGCAGTGATAGACACATTTTTCAAATGCAGGTGGGTTCTATAGAAGTGGTTGATAGCTTCCGGTACCTAGGTGATCAGATTAGCATGGGCGGGGGTGTTCTGAGGCCATAGTATCTAGAATAAGGACGGGTTGGAAGAAGTTTAGGGAGCTGCTTCCTCTGTTAATAAAGAAGGGTTTCTCTCTGCGTACGAAAGGCCGGTTATATGATGCCTGTGTGAGATGCGCGATGCTGCATGGTAGTGAGACATGTGCAGCAACTGCAGAAGATATGAGACGGCTGGAGAGAAATGAAGCAAGTATGCTCCGTTGGATGTACAATGTCAATGTGTGTGAACGACCAAGCATAGATGAGTTGAGAAAGAAACTGGGTATAAGAGGGATACGTTGTGGTGTGCAGGAGAGAAGGCTGAGATGGTATGGACATGTGATGCGCATGGAGGATGACCGATGGGTGAAGAGGTGCCAAGAAATTCCAGTAGAAGGAAGACGCAGTAGAGGAAGACCACGAAAAACATGGGCGGAGGTGGTGAGATCAGACCTCAGATCGCTGAAGCTCACGGAGGAGATGACGAAGGACCGTGACAAGTGGAGAGATGCTTTGCGGAATAGGACTCGTCCCACCCTTGCAAGCAGTGAAAAGCGGACGTAAAATGATGATGATGATGATATATGTCCCGCAGAGAATGTTTTGGTAAAAACAGGAAGCAAGCAGGAGAAAGCTCTCAACATTTGTAGTCTTCAGTTACGATGGAGATTTTATAAAATTTTGTGTGACAAAATTATAAAGTCGAACCCCTATCAAGCTAAAACAATTTATAACAGATAGACACCTTTAGAAACAATCACCTCTCCGGTCAAATCTAAGGTCATTCAACCTTATGTTTTTCCACCACTAGCCCCTCACACCCTCTCGGAACTCCTCTCCTTCCCACCGTTCTCCTGATGAAGGGCTTATGCCCGAAACGTCGTCCCCCACCCGTACTCACAAGTGTGAACCTAATGCTTATAACACCTTTCGTAACTGTACTTCTTGTTGTTGTTATTTACTTTTCCTATATATATATCTATATCTATATATAGTGACGAAACATAAGTCAATTGCATGAACTCATAATCCTTTATTTACTGCTATATATATTTCGATGATAGCCATTGAATGGCTATGACCTCATCAGGCAGTTAGTCAGTTCTTAGATATGCCAGCTCTGTGTTTATGGCGTTGATGATATCAGAGCCTTGGGACATATATGGTAAAGAGATGTCAACATGAATGGACCTATTATTTTTATCTAAAGACATTTTTTCCAATTCCATTCCATTCCATATATATATATATATATATATATATATATATATATATATATATATATATATATATATATATATATATATATATATATATATATATATATATATATATATATGTATGTAAAAGGTAAACAGAAATAACAACACAATTGGTACTGTATACGGAAGGTATATATTAGGTTAACGCTTGCTATAACAGGAAGAGGGTCTTAACGTTTCGGACGCTAGTCCTTCATCAGAAGAAAGAATGAGAAATAAAATAGATTGAGGGGACGGGCGGGATGGAATTGGAAAAAATGTCTTTAGATAAAAATAACAGGTCCATTCATGTTGACATCTCTTTACCATAACAGTCTATAACGTAATCTACAGAAGTTGAACTTTTTGGGTTACCGATTGACTAAAGATACTGATTAGCATTGGGCTTCTATAATATTTACCAGGACAGATATTGGTAAACTCCAATATAACACACACACACACACACACACACACACACACACACACACACACACACACACACACACACACACACACACACATATATATATACAGGACCCCGACGGCTGAGCTAGCTGTTGGGGTCCTGACTCTTTTCCTATTACCCACTCTACTACCCTAAGTATCGAGTACTCTGGTTCGTTATGGCCCACCTGGTTCCTTACCACAATTCCTTCTTTATATATATATATATGTGCGCGTGCGTGTGTGTATGTGTGTGCGTGTGCGCGTGCGTGTGTATATATATAATAGTAATATTTATGAGAGTAAATCAGAGCCAGTATATAGTTACAATGTGCTTATGAACCAAAATTAAAAGTTCAAGACATTTAATCACTGACAATTGTTTCTTCCCACAGTAATATGGTTTCTTATATAGGCACAAGGTCAGCAATTTTGGGGGAGGGGACAGTCGATTAAATCGACCCCAGTGCGTGATTGGTACTTTATTTTATCGACCCCGTAAGGATGAAAGGTAAAGTTAACCTTGGCGGGTTTTGAACTCAGATCATAAAGGGCCGTAACTCTATGCTGCAAAGCACGGCATCCGACCCTCTACCGATACTGCCAATCCATCGCCCTTCTTCCTACAGTAATATACCACCAACAGAAAGTTATTTTATTCAACAATTTGCTATTAGTTAGCACATACCATAGGAATCGTCAGAGTTTAATTAAAATCCAAAACGATTATCAATACAAATCATTAAAAAACAACATAATATATATCACTTATTTAATTAAGTAACTGATCAAATAACAGCTGTCAGATGTATTAAAATACTTAAATGTTATTTGGAAGAGTAGTAACTTTCCAATTATGAATTGGAAGTTATAAAATATTATATGTAGACAACAAATTTTCAAAGTGGTTTCACTTTGAAAACATGTTGATGTAAACAAAATAAATTTTGAAAGTGATTCTACTTTGAAAATATTTTGATGTAAACAAAACAAATTTTCAAAGTGATTCCACTTGGAAAATTTTTGTGTCTACATATAATTTTTTGAGTAGTTGGATTCGATTTAATTTGATTGAAGGAGTCGAATGTTAACGATCCTAGACTGATTATATAACAAATACAAAGAAACACGCGTCAGTGTTATGCAATAAACGATTTTTTGTAAATTTCTATATATACTCCATAAATTGTTACATTTGGAACTTATAGTGGAACTATCACCTGACTTACCAAACGAAATAATCGACCATTGAGCCAAACGCTACTGTAAGTGGCTTCAGTTTCTTGTTACATAATCACTCTAAAATAATGGATTACACTAACGGAAACTGAATACTACTATATTTCTCTCTCTCTTTCTCCCCCTCTCTCTCCCTCCTCCTCTCTCTTTCTCTTTCTCTCTTTATATATATATATATAAGGATAGAACCAGTTTAAAACTAGTTGAACCATTATTCAACAGAGTACTCGATACCTCTATACTTGGGGAAGTAGAGCAGGCATGTCAAACTGAGGGTCCTCCGAGGGCCACATACGTGTTGTCTGAGGGCCACACATGACAACTAATTGTGTACATTACAACTAATATTTTTTATTTTATATTACGCTCACGCTGTAAAAACTTTTGTGCGGGCCATAGGTGTCCCCGAATCTATATAACATAGCCATACTCTACTTCAGGCACGTAAAACATGCGGCTATGTTATATAGATTTGGGGCCAGATGGCTGAGCTCTTGCCGTTTCACCAGCTAGTTCCAGCTATTTGAATATATATATATATATATGCACAACTCTGGATGTCGGTGAGCATGTCCAGCTAACCTCAGTCTCCTCTGTGTCACTTTTGAGCTGACTTTTGGGATGCTCCCATACAGCTCTGAGTTTTTCATCCTCAGTGTATACTGATTAATGTTCAGAGCCATCCTCAGCATTCTCGTGTAGCACCCATCCACCATCTGAGCCCTACATGGACACACTAGAAGAGGAAGACCAAGGTTAACGTATGTTGATGCCCTAAGGACAGACACTGGTCTGTTGGAGACGCAGGACATGGCAGCGATAATGAGGGACAGAGACCGCTGGAGAGAACTCGTCCATGGATCTCGGGAATTTTACCCGCCTTAGAAAAAGAATATATGCACAGAGTGTTCCACAATGATAGGTCTCGTTTTTTTCCCCCAATATTCAAGAGCATGGCCATTCGTCTGTTTTTAAAATGTTTTTTTTAAAGTATATGGTGTGGAGTTAATTTACAACGTATCCCGTTGTAAGTGGACACCCTCTATTTACTGACCTCACGGCAACAGAACTGAAGCCAGCGCTGAACGTTTGTCCGTCACGTTCTTTCGTTTACTCGTATCTGTCTTTCACCAAACGTAGTTGTTAAATCATGTAGAGATGTTATCCTCCACCCCAACAAACGATGGCGAAGGAGATACGATGAAAATTACCCCCCCCCCCCCAAAAAAAAAAAATAAAAACTCCCCCAGCCAACCAGTCAGCCAGTTAAAATCTCGCAGGACCCATTCACGTACAGGTTATACTGAAGTAATCATGCGTTGTTTTTACATAATTGTTTCTACTTTAGGCACAAGACCAGCAATTATCCAGTGCATTACTGGTACTTTATTTTATCGACCCCGTAAGGATGAAAGGCAAAGTCAACCTCGGCGGGATTTGAACTCAGATCGTAAAGGGACGTAACTATGCTGGAAAGCATGGCGTCCGACCCTCGACCGATACTGCCATTTTGCTGTTTGGTTTCCTATTATTACGTATGCATAAGAGGATGACGTAGAATTTTTTCTTTGAATGCGTATTCAAGAGTTTTCTCTCTCCGCGGTGTACATTTTCGTTGTATGTGAACAAAAAAGAAGAGAAAATGTCGCCTTCTATTCATATTAGTAAGTATAGGTATAAGGCCAGTAATTTTGCGGGAGAGGAAAGTCGATTAAAGTGACCCCAGCACATTACTGGTGCTTTATTCTATCGACCCCCCGTAAGGATGAAAGGCAAAGTTAACCTCGGCGGGATTGGAACTCAGACCGTAAAGGGCGGTAACTCAATATTGACATATATTCTTCCCTCCACTTCTAAACCTCTTGTTCATACGCCAGATTGCTTACGGTAATATCAGCGTTCTTTCGTTTTAAGTAGACAAGCAATCGCCAATATATAATTGCTTCTACATTTGGCACACTAAATCGACCCATGTGCATTATTTTATCGACCCCAATGCATTACTGGTACTTTATTTTATAGACCAACCCCTTCCCGTAAGGATGAAAGGCAAAGCTAACATCGACGGGATCTGAACTCAGAACGGTAGAGGGTCGTAACTCCATTCTGCAAAACATGTTGTCCAACGCTATACGGATACTGCCAACTTAGAGAGTCGTAACTTTATTCTGCAAAGCATGTTGTCCGACGCTCTAGGGATACTTCCAATCTATTACTCTATCGCCAGTATACAATAAAATGTAAATTAACAGTACCTGATTGATCTGTATAAGTACATTTTGAATGATTTATTAGTAAAATAAAAAGAAATATCTCAACACACAAGGATGGACATCACTGTATCTTTCCACGTATTTTCTAGGATATTGTATATGTAATTTCAGAATGATTTAATGGTTTATTTGTAAAAGAGAATGTTTAAAATTGAATGTATTTGATGATAATGATTAAAGAAAATACGAAGTGAAATCATTGTAACGAAGGAATAATTTATTTAAAGGAATATATAATGAAATTATTGACTAGAAATTGCCATCTACCGAGAACGAAAGAACGTTGAATTATCTAAGTTTGTATATCTTAGAAAAATCATCTCAAAATTTGGCACTGAGATCGGGATTTTTCCATGAAAAAAAAAAAAAAGGTTTTTGAATCCAATATCTGAAACTCGGAAAACTGAGTTTTCTATATAAAAAATGATGTAGAAAGAATGAATGTTCTATTGGAGTGGGAGTGGGAGTGATTGTGGGGACAGTTGGGGAGGAGGTAAGACAAATGTTATTTGCAGCTCTTTATACGTTTATCCTTTTCTTTCTTTCTTTCTTTTTTTCACTCTCTCTATCACTCTCTCTATGCGAAATAGATTTCCAACACCTCTTTCCACTGTTTTTCTTTCACACAGATATAGACACACACACACACACACACACACACACACACACACACACACACACACACACACACACACACACACACACATATATATATGGAAAAACAAACAATCCCTTCTAATCAGTCAACCTCTGGAAATCATTTTGGTTTCAGTGCATTAGGGTTGATACTTTTCATTCTAATGTACTTTGAAATACAACAAAACTGGAAATTACCAGACTAGTGGTGAATTTTGGTGATATACTCTGAAACTATAGTGATTTCTAGAAGTTGACCAAAGAAAAAGGACTTTGTTTTCCCATTGTCTTTGTCTTGTGTGCCTCGCTCCCCTTTTTAAAAATTCAAATTCGATTTATTTTTAGCCACATGGGCTTTTTAAACACCTGTATATTATATATATATATATGTATAGCCATTGCATGATATACCATTATTAATAATTATTAATTAATTCTATCGTGCAATGCCTGTGCGTGAAGATATTTTTAAAGAAAATATACATACATACAAAAAGAGAAATATACATACATGCATGTATGTATATTTCTCTTTTTCTTAATTTTGAGTACATTTTTGACTGGCCACCTTCCTGGTGGCAAGGTTGTAAAAGAAAAATTGTCATCCCTTGAATCGAGTGTATGTATGTAGGAAGGGCAGAAGAACTCATAAGAGTCAACGGCCATCCAAAAGTGTAAATATGTATATACACATGTACCGTGCAGTTAAACTACTGGGAGTGAAGGACCCCTAGCCTTTGTCAGGGCATTCTTCTAGGAGAAGGCAACTCAAGAAACTGGGATAACTCCGATATAAAACCTGCGGCTCAGTAGTTACCAATGATGTTGATCTTTTCTTCTTTTCGGGTTATAGCTACTGTTGCTCAGAGAGTGGGATTGGCTCAGTGCACAGCCTTTCCTCACTTTAAAAAATATCTTCACGCACAGGCATTGCACGATAGAATTAATTAAAAATTATTAATAATGGTATATCGTGCAATGGCCATACTCGATAACGAGGGGGCAGCCATCATGTATGTATGTATCATCATCATCATTTTACATCCGCTGTTCCTTGATTTCTAGGGTAGGATGGGTCCTTTTCAGCACAGCATCTCTCCATTTGACATGGTCCTTCGTCATCTCCTCTGTGAGCTTCAGCGATCTGAGGTCAGCTCTCACCATCTCCACCCATGATTTTCGTGGTCTTCCTCTACTGTGTCTTCCTTCCATTTCTTGGCACCCCTTTACCCAGCAGTCATCCTCCATGTGCATTATATGTCCACAGTTTATCCCTCTTATACACAGTTTCACTCTCAACTCGTCTATGCTTGATCGTTCACGCACACTGACATTGCACGCCCATCGGAGCATGCTTGCTTTATTTCTCTCCAGTCATCGCATATCCTCCACAGTTGCTGCCCATGTCTCACTACCATGCAGCATCGCGCGTGTGAATGTATGTGTCAGGTTGCTCTTCAGCGCTACTGGTAACATGTAACCCAGTACAACCTGTGCATGGTCGGGTCGTTGGTGACTAAACTGGCAATGCCACCAAGCCTGCTTGGTGAGGAGGGTGAATTTGGACACCCTGTGGGATGAAAAACAAAACCCATCACAGGGCGGAGGAACTCAGCAGAATCAACGGCCATCCAATAAAGTTTTTTTTTTGTGGAGCGAGAGAATCCGAGTCTTCATTAAACATCTCTCTAGGAGAAGGTCACTCTGATATAAAACCTGCGACTTCATTTGCATCCAATGATGTAGACCAGTTCTACTTTTTGGGCAAATGCATTCGATGTTCAGAGAGTGGAATTGGCTCTGTGCAAAGCCTTTCCTCACTTAAAAAAAAGCTTCAAGCACATGCATTGTTTGATATGTGACATTTATTGCGATGCATGGCATTGCTTGCCATGGGCAAGTCCCTAGCAGGACTAAAAAGCCACATTCGTGATGTTCATGCTTAAGTATCAAGTGATGGAATTACTTGAAATTGAGTTGCAGCCATCATGTATGTACGTTTATACGTATGTTGCGTGGGGACATAGAAATAATTTGGCTGGATACCCGTTCGCGCGGTTAAACCACTGGGATTGAAGGACTCCTAGCCTTTGTCAGGGCATTCTTCTAGGAGAAGGCAACTCAGGTAACTGGGATAACTCCGACATAAAACCTGCGGCTCAGTAGTAACCGATGATGTTGATCTTTTCTTCTTTTCGGGTTTTAGCTACTGTCGCTCAGAGTGTGGGATTGGCTCAGTGTATAGTCTTTCCTTACTTTAAAAAATATCTTCACTCACAGGCATTGCACGATAGAATTAATTGATAACTATTAATGATGTTATATCATGCAATGGCCATACTCGATAACGAGGGGGCAGCCATCATATACGTATGTATGTGTGTGTGTGTGTGTGTGTGTGTGTGTGTGTGCATGTGTGTATACATATATATATCATCATTATCAATATCATCATCATTTTACATCTGTTTGTGTCCATGCTTGCATGTGTATAATATAAATGTGAGTATTTTTTATATTTAGTTGTTTGATCGTATTCCACAAGATGATAAAAGGGGTATGTATATGGATACATCAATTGAGGTAAATATTTATTTATTTATTCTTCATAGAATTAGTCAAAGTGGGATTTGGTCTGTTTCATTGGGACTCTTGCCTCTCTACATATATATATTTCTGGAGGCACATGGCTAAGTGGTTAGAGCATTGGCCTTGCAATCAAAAGGTTGACATGCTGTTTCCTTGAGCAAGACACTTTATTTCACATTGCTCCAGCTTACTCAGCTGTAGAAATGAGATGATAGGACTGGGGTCCCTATCATTCCACTGCAAAGTGGTCGTGGAGGTGCCACAGCAAAAAAGCACCCAGCACTCACTGTAAAGTGGACGTGTAGGCGCCACGGAAAAAAAGCACCCAGCACTCACTGTAAATGAGGTTGGTGTTAGGCAGGGCATCCAGCTGTAGAAATCAAGCCAGAATCAGTTCCCGGCCCACCCTTGCAAGCAGGGTAAAGCGGACGTAAAATGATGATGATGATGAGGATGATATTTCCAAGATATGTCAACATGAATGGACCTGTTATTTTTATCTAAAGACATTTTTTTCCAATTCCACCCCACCTGTCCCTTATTTCTCATTCTTTCTTCTGATGAAGGACTAGCATCTGAAACGTTAAGACCCTCTTCTTGCTATTTCAAGTGTTAACCTAATATATTCCTTCCATATACTGTACTGATTGTGTTGTTATTTCTGTTTACCTTTTACACACACACACATATATATATATATAGGTATTAGAGGCGCAAATTAATTGTGTATATAGGCAGTATGCCAAGATGAGCACTCTGTGCTCTTGGGGAGCAGAGTATCAATAATAATAATATATAAGGGACCAAAGAATCAGTGTTGCATCATATACATATTTAATTACATATTACATGTGTTTCACTGTCGATCAAGAGGTGCGAGTCTACATGTGAACACAATTCTGAGGAGCTTCTGATTCCAGAATCAGGATCGATCATTGATCGATCATTCCTCAAGCTGAACGACAGTGAAACACATGTAATATGTAATTAAATATGTATATGACGCAACACTGATTCTATGTTCCCTTATATATTATATATATATGTGTGTGTATATATATATATATATATATATATGCCTCTAAATGGGACAAACCCGTCTAACCCATGCTAGCATGGAAGATGGACGTTAAACAATGATGAAGATGATTAATATAATATAATGATAATATGATAATAATAATAATAATAATAATAATAATAATAATAATAATAATAATAATAATAATGGTTTCTACTTTTGGCACAAGGCCAGCAATTATCCCAGTACATTACTGGTACTTTATTTTATTGACCCCGTAAGGATGAAAGGCAAAGTTAACCTCAGCGGGATTTGAACTCAGAATGACAAGGGCCGTAACTCTATGCATCAAAGCATGGCATCCGATCCTCTACCGATACTGCCAATCCAAAAAGCAGATGAAAAATGATGATGATGATGATGATGATATGGATGCTAAACAGTGATGATGATGATGATGATATATATATATATATATATATATATATATATATATATATATATATATATATATTATATATATATATATATATATAAGAGTGGAAGTTAGTAAAATCAAAATTGCCGCATTCAGCCAGCATCCACGAAAGAAATAAAATTTGGAGCTTTGCACGAAGCACTCAATAAGAAGATATCGATAAATCGATAAGTTGCATCTTAGAGTAATAAACATACGTTAAAAGGTGTGACAAATTGAAAACTATGGTTAAGGGGACAAAGCCACAAAAGCCACTACAACAACAAAAATACAATCAGGTTAAATAACAAACCTCGACCATATCGAAGGATATTATACAATATCCTCGATTGGTTTCTGTGAATCCAAAATCAACAATCTAACTTGCGTAATATGCAAGTTTCTGTCATTTGAAGACCGAAACGTGGACTCACGTTATCAACAGGTCTCCATTCCATACTTAGAACTTGGTATATATATATATATATATATATATATATATATATAGCTATTTTCCTTATCTATATTTCCCTTATTCTTTTCATGACCAACCAAATAACCAAATATCCAAAAGTCTGAAGTGTTTGCTCATGATTTTTTCCCTGTTTTTCATTCTTGTTTCTTCTCTCAAGAATGACTTACCAGCTGCCAATACTTGGCAGGCTTACCGATACATTAATTATGAAATGACACAGTTTCTGTTGAAATCTCCCTTGGCGGATGTAGAAAAGTGAGTTCTTTTTCTCCACAGCACTTCTTGAAACTCCTTCTCGAAACTGTTTCTCTTTTTCTCTCTCTATCTTATGCCTCCATTCTCTCACTTTCTCTCTCTCTTGCTATATGTATTAGATATATGTGTGTGTGTGTCTGTATATATATATATATATATATATATATACATATATACTTGCAAAAAATTTTAATTCACTCTTGGTGTAATGGTAAGATAGTTGTCCAGCATACATGCAGCAGGCGTGAGTTGTATATATTTCCACAAGTGACTCTGTCCACTTTTCTCCATGTCTTAGGATTTATATTCCCGACTTGTTCAACTATTTTATAGTCAAACATACTTTCTAGAATAAGCTAACATACTTTTAAAAATTCAAATTCACTCAATTATTTGTAAAATGAATTTTCTGTTTACATCTCTTAGATGATAGATAAGGCTTAACCCTTTAGCATTTAAACTGGCTATATCTGGCCAGAATTTTCTCACCTCTTTCTGCTCAAACTGGCTATAACCAGCAGTTCATACTGATGTTAAGGTATTTTTCTCAAAAGAAATAATATCAAAATCTCGTAGATTTGATATTATGTGAGATAATTATGTAAGGTAAAGCCTTTACCATGAAAATATAATAAATATAGAGTAATGTAAATGCTAAAGGGTTAAAAATGACTGTTAAGTGGTCAGTCTTGCATTGGTGTAACGGTAACACAGCTGTCCAGCATACAGCATGTTTGAGTTGTATTTCCACAAGTGACTCTTTCTAGTTTTTACCATCTATAGTGGTTTTATATATACCCAAATTGCTCGACTGTTCAACCTCTTCAGTATCGTAGCCGATATAACTTGTCCTAACATGTTTGAGCTCTTTTCAACAGTTCATAACTTCAAAGTTATGAACTCTTTTCCAACAGTCCATAACTTCAAAGTTATGAACTCTTTTCTAACAGTTCATAACTTCGAAGTTATGAACTTGTTTCCAACAGTTCATAACTTCAAAGTTATGAACTGTTGAAAAGAGCTCAAACATGTTAGGACAAGTTATATCGGCTACGATACTGAAGAGGTTGAACAGTCGAGCAATTTGGGTATATATACCTTCAAAGTTATGAACTCTTTTCCAACAGTTCATACCTTCAAAGTTATGAACTCTTTTCCAACAGCTCATACCTTCAAAGCTATGAACTTTTTTTCCAACAGTTCATAACTTCAAAGCTAGATGGGGCTACTAGTTTATTGATGTGACATTTGTCATTCATTCAGATATGAGTTGTTAATAAATGTTTGTTTAAAAAAATAGTCATTTTACTGAGAAAAAAACCTGGAACAGCAACTGTAGCTGTGTAAAATATATGTGGCAGTCAACAGGTTAATAACTAAACTTGTGTGTGTGTAGCAAGTAACTTGCAGTAAGCTAACTTACTTTCAATTTTTTGTTTCTTTTTAACATTTTCCCAGAGAGATGATAACATTTCTCAACTTGATTCAACCGTCTGTGGACCTGAAAGAAGCCGTAATGCTGGATTATTTTGTGGCAGGAATTTACTGGGCTCACAGTCAATCTTATAGCAATGAACAGTTTTCTGGCTTCTTCTCTTTACTTTATGATCTGCTGAGCAACGTCAAAGGTTTGTCCTATTTTCAAGGGTCAGCTGAAACATTCATAGGTTGACCAAGATACACTCATGGAATGACCATTTTTTCTCCTTCTTCTTCTTGCTTCTGCTCAATGAGATGAGACTGGGGTCATCTCAGGTCAGTGGTCTGAAGCATCATCATGCGTAGAGCTGATCAGGTCCACTTTTGTCCTCCATCGCTGGCAGTCTCATGCCAACCTCTCTGTATCTCCCAAGATGATGTCGAGCCTCTAGAGATCATCCTTGATGACATCCAAATGATGTTTATTTTTCAACATAGTCTCTGGAAAGAAACAATGCAGTTATTAATGAGAAGAGTTGAAATTAATGCATGCAAGATTTCACAGCTCTAACACCACTCATCCATAGGCTGACCAAGATACTCTCTTGGAATGACCAAATGAGGTTTATATTTCAACATAGTCCCTGGAAAGAAACAATGCAGTTATTAGTAAGGAGAGTTGAAATTAATGCATGCAAGATTTCACAGCTCTAGCATCACTCCTCCATAGGCTGACCAAGATACTGTCTTGGAATGACAAAATAAGGTTTATTTTTCTACATAGTCTCTGGAAAGAAACAATGCAGTTATAAGCAGAATTGAAATTAATGCATGCAAGATTTCACAGCTCTAGCATCACTCCTCCATAGGCTGACCAAGATACTGTCTTGGAATGACCAAATGATGTTTATTTTTCAACATAGTCCCTGGAAAGAAACACTGCAGTTATTAATAAGAAGAGTTGAAATTAATACATGCAAGATTTCACAGCTCTTGCATCACTCCTTCCCAGTCAGATTATGACCTCATAACGATGAAAGGCAAAGTTAACCTCGGCGGGATTTGAACTCAGACCGCAAAGGGCCGTAACTCTATGGTGCAAAGCATGGTGTCTGATGCTCTACTGATACTGCCAATCCACCAGCTAAATAATAGAAATATAGTTATATTACTAAATCCTTCCGAATTCTTGATTATTTTCATTAGAAATATGGTAGCAAAAGGGTTAAAGTGTTTATATATTTATCTAAAAACCTTCCATCATAATTTTCTGTAAGCATCTTTACATTATATACTAAATAAATAATAAATTTCTTCAAATTCTTGATTCATCATCATCATCATCATCATTTAATGTCCATCTTCCATGCTAGCATAGGTTGGACGGTTTTGTCCCACTTGAGGCGAGATTGGTTGGGAGACTGTGTCTCACTCATACAGAACTGTCTCTGGCAGATGTTCTATGGCTGGATGCCCTTTCTAACATCAACCACATTTACAGTGTGGACTGGGGGCCATTTTACTGTGTCTCCTACACGATCACCTTACAGTGTGGACTAGGTGCTTTTTGTTGTGTTACTTACACGACCACTTTACAGTGGACGAAAATTGGAGGATGGAGTAGGTGTGTAGGGTGGGGGTGTTCATTGGGTTAATAGGTGGTTACTGACTGTGGGTTTAAGTTTGTATGCAAGGAAGGCAGGTCTTCTGTATAACTGCATAGCGCCAAAGATCTCGATCTAGTGACATTGTCTTAGAGAAGAGTAAGTGAACAAGTTCAGTTTTTATCACCTTGTCCCAGGTTTTTCTTGGTCTACCCACTCAAAATTATTTGAAAATCATTGGCAGTGTCTTTCATTAGAAATATGGTAACAAAACGGTTAAAATAGTTCTTGTTGTCACTGCTGCTTCTGTTGTTCTTTTTACTTGACATTTTTATTTCTGGTATATTCCAGACAAACATTTCTCAATTGGAGCCAATTTACAGGAACTCCGGAAATATTTGGCTGGCATTGCAGTTTCAGATATTTTAAACGAGAATGGAGGAATGATCTTTTTTAATTTGAATGCTGCCAAAAGTATCGTAGAATATTTTCAAGCAACGTGAGTGAAATTTGAACCTTAAATCAAGCATTTTACATTTCAAGTGATCTTAAAATAGTAAAATAGCACCACAGCCTTGGAAAATAGGCAATGAACGGTGATGATAATGATTACGAGGGTCAGCTGAAGAGTTCATAGACTGACCAAGATACTCTCATGGAATGACCAAATTAGGTTTATTTTTCAACATAGTCCCTGGAAGAAACAAATGCAGTTATTAATAAGAAGAGTTGAAATTAATGTATGCAAGATTTCACAGCACTAGCATCAACCCTTCATAGTCAGCCTATGAACCTTTCAGCCGACCCTTGTGTACACACACACACACATATATATATATATATACACAGGTTGTTTCAAAATGTTTGATATTGAGATGTGAATATTCCAGAAACTACAAAATCTTGGACAACAAGACTGAGCAGGCTTAACCCTTTAGCATTTAAACCGGCCATATCCGGCCAGAATTCTCTCACCTCTTTCTGTTCAAACCGACTGTAACCAGCTGCTCATACTGATGTTAAGGTATCGTTCTCAAAATAAATAATATCAAAATCTCATAGATTCGATATTATGTGGGATAAAGCCTTTGCTGTGAAAATACAATAGTAAATATAGAATAATGTAAATGTTATGTGATATATTATGTGAGGTAAAGTCTTTGCTGTGAAAATACAATAGTAAATATAGAGTAATGTAAATGTTATGCAAGATATTATGTGAGGTAAAGCCTTTGCTGTGAAAATACAATAGTAAATATAGAGTAATGTAAACGTTATGTGAGATATTATGTGAGGTAAAGCCTTTGCTGTGAAAATACAATAGTAAATATAGAGTAATGTAAATGTTATGTGATATATTATGTGAGGTAAAGCCTTTGCTGTGAAAATACAATAGTAAATATAGAGTAATGTAAACGTTATGTGAGATATTATGTGAGGTAAAGCCTTTGCTGTGAAAATACAATAGTAAATATAGAGTAATGTAAACGTTATGTGAGATATGTGAGGTAAAGCCTTTGCTGTGAAAATACAATAGTAAATATAGAGTAATGTAAATGTTATGTGATATATTATGTGAGGTAAAGCCTTTGCTGTGAAAATACAATAGTAAATATAGAGTAATGTAAACGTTATGTGAGATATTATGTGAGGTAAAGCCTTTGCTGTGAAAATACAATAGTAAATATAGAGTAATGTAAACGTTATGTGATATATTATGTGAGGTAAAGCCTTTGCTGTGAAAATACAATAGTAAATATAGAGTAATGTAAATGTTATGTGATATATTATGTGAGGTAAAGCCTTTGCTGTGAAAATACAATAGTAAATATAGAGTAATGTAAATGCTAAATGGTTGAGCAACATAAAATTTATTCCTCAAAATTTGTCAACATTATGACAGTAATTCACATATATTTTAATGTGACAACCTTGAGAACAATCGAGAAATGACAAGACAGACACAAAGTTTAATTAATATCATGCTTAGAAAGTAGTAGAAGAGGGTCAGACATTACGGTCATAAGTCCTTCTTCAGGAAATGGAGAATTCAGAGGGAGAGAGAGTTTGGAGAGACAGAGAGTTCAGAGTTTGAGAGAGAGTTCAGAGAGAGAAAGAGAGAGTTCACAGAGAGAGAGAGAGTTCAAAGAGGGAGAGAGAGAGAGAATTCAGAGAGAGTTCAGAGAGAGAGTTTGGAGAGAGTTTGAAGAGAGTTCAGAAAGAGTTTGTGTGTCTGTGTGTGTATCTGTGTGTGTGTGTGTGTGCGCGTGTGCACATGTATATCATATCACATCATCATAATTTTTTTGTCCACATTTCTATGTCGACTTGGTTGGATTTTGTTGATTTTTGCTGTCATTTTTCTTTTTTCTTTCTAGATTATTCCAGCATTACTGTTTATATGAATATATCTATACTCACTCACAAGCTGAACAGATCATTGGTACGGACGTAAGTAGTGTTTTGTAGTTTCTCTTATATTGGGTTGGACAGAAAGTTCCTGCCTTTTTTCAAAAGGAGGTATTTTGGTTGAGTTTTCTAAAAAATGATGAAGTTTGTGCATGTGTACATATACAGGAAGTGAATTTGGTATGCGCTTCTCATTTCCTGTTATGCTGTCAAAGAAGAAGCTACATGGATCTATCCAAATCGTTTATTCGTAGCTGTTTACTTTACACCATGTCTGAATGCAGTGTCAGTGACTAGTTCACATGCTTCCATTCTGGTGAATTATAGCCTAGAAGATTGACCTTGTGTAGGATCTCCATCCGACTTCAATGACGAGCAATTGTGGGGGCTGGTGGAAGCCGACCCACGCCAGACATCACACCAACTCTCCAAAGTGCTTGGAGCATCGAAAAATAACCATCCTCAATTACTTGCATGCAATAAGGAAATAATAAAAAAAATGGTGAGAGCTTTCTGTTCAGCCTAATAGTTTTGTCATTAAGTCTTTACATCCTGCAGTAATTTTACAGAAAATATCTGAAAACAGAAGAATTTGTAAAAATGGAATTGAATTAGTAATTTTCACCATATTTTTTATTACAGTATAGTGTCTAATAATGGTTTTTGATCTAGGCACAAGGCCAACAATTTTGTGGGAGGTGAAAGTCGATTAAATCAACACCAGTACATTACTGGTACTTTATTTTTATTGATCCCGTAAGGATGAAAGAAAAAGCAAACCTGGGCAGGATTCAAACTCAGACCGTAAAAGGCTGTAACTATAATAATTATAATAATAATAATAATAATTGTTTCTACTATTGGCACAAGGCCAGCAATTACCCAGTACATTACTGGTACTTTATTTTATCGACCCCGTAAGGATGAAAGGCAAAGTTAAATAATAATTGTTTCTACTTTTGGCACAAGGCCAGCAATTACCCTGTACATTACTGGTACTTTATTTTATCGACCCCGTAAGGATGAAAGGCAAAATTAACCTTGGCGGGATTTGAACTCAGACCATAACTCTTTGCTGCTAAGCCTGGTGTCCGACCCTCTACCGATACTGCCATAATAATAATAATAATAATTGTTTCAACTTTTGGCACAAGGCCAGCAATTACTCCAGTGTATTACTGGTACTTTATTTTATCGACCCCGTAAGGATGAAAGGCAAAGTTAACCTCGGTGGGATTTGAACTCAGAACATAAAGGACCATAACTCTATACTGCAAAGCATGGTGTTTGACACTCTACCGATACTGCCAAAATAATAATAATGGCTTCTTATTTAGGCACAAGGCCAACAATTTTGTGGGAGGTGAAAGTCAATTAAATGAACCTCAGTACATTACTGGTACTTTATTTTTTATTGATCCTGTAAGGGTGAAAGGCAAAGCTAACTTAAAATGTAAATGGACGTAACTATATGTCACAAATCATGTTGTTCGAAGCTCTACTGATACTGCCAATCCACCAACTAGAAAATAGTCTAATAATAAAACAGTCTAAAACTGTGTACAAACTCCAAAGAATGGTAAAATATGGGCATCAGCATGCATGAGAATTGAACCCAACACTTAGATTCCCATGCAGATACCCACTTTTTTCCATTCTTGGGGTTTATACATCCTCTTGTTATTAGACTATTTTCTGTATTAAAAAAAATATAGTGAAAGTTACTAATTCAATGGAATGGAATGGCTGGGTCATGTGTTGAGGAAGGATGAAAGTGTGTGGGTGTGAGGAGTGATGGAAATGGAGCCAGTGATGAATGTTGTGAAGAGAAATGGACTGAGATGGTTGGGTCATGTGTTGAGGAAGGATGAAAGTGCGTGGGTGTGAGGAGTGATGGGAATGGAGCCAGTGATGAATGTTGTGAAGAGAAATGGACTGAGATGGTTGGGTCATGTGTTGAGGAAGGATGAAAGTGCGTGGGTGTGAGGAGTGATGGGAATGGAGCCAGTGATGAATGTTGTGAAGTGAAATGGACTGAGATGGTTGGGTCATGTGTTGAAGACGGATGAAAATGAGAGGTATTATGGAAATGAATGCAGAATGATGTTGGAGAAGACTGTTAGGAGCTTTGAGCCCATGACATGGTATAGCATGGCAAAAAATAACTAAACAAAATAAAAGATGCTTCATTCGTTCTGAGATTTTGATGAGTTCACTTTTCTTTTTGCCTTAAAATATTTTACAGTTAAAAATTTTACCTAGTATTGGACTGGGCCCTTGTTTTGCACCCCCATTAATTGAAGGTGTTCTGGAAGACTCCTATCTCAACTACATTGATCTTCCTCCAGAAACTGAGTTAGACAGTGCAGTAGCTGAGGTAAATAAGAACATTTCATTTACTTTAAATTACCATCACTTGAAAATTAAGAGCGTGACCTAAAATTAATTCTTTTGCTGCCATAATGTTTAAAAATAAGAAACTCTCAGTTGAGCTAGACAGCAAAAGGTCTTCAAAGAAGAAGTGCCCTATTCCCCACATAAAGCAGGCCAGGCCACATCCATGTCATGACTTCTGGGGGGCCCTTTTTATCTACTGATTCTGTGAATGCACAGATAAAACTCCAGAGTAACAAGACTCACCATTTAGCCTTAATAAAGAATATTTAAACTCTACTTTGGTATTGAGTACTCATTCTCACTTCCGTCAATAATACGTGTATATATAATGTATATCTGTATACAACTATGCCTGAAGCTAAATTATAGTTCTATTCTAATATAAGTTGAGCCAACTTATACAGCTTCATTTGCAAATGAAATTAATTACCTCATTTACACAGACGAGAAAACCCTATATTCTCGCCTGTTTTCAAAGTCCAGCAGTTGCAAGAGCGGGAGGGACCGTGCTGATGAGAACCAGTTCAGTTTGAAATGCGCATCTCCTTTGCTTCTGCTGGACACCACCAGATGGTGTTAGTCGCTGGTGTTTTGGCATAACTTAAGGCTCTCTAAATGTTTATTTTAAACACCGGATTTCTTCTGAAATATGAAATTCCTATACATATATATGTATATATATATATATATCATCATCATCGTTTAACGTCCATCTTCCACGCTTGCATGATATATATATATATATATAGTAATAATAATAAAATTGAAGACTAAAATCCAAAGAGGGCTCGATAAGGAAAATATATATCAAATATATAAGAACCGTAGAGCAAAATGTCTTTGCGTGTAATTGTTTTTCACCGCTCCTATTAATGACGTATTATTCGTTTTTTCCCGTTCTTTGCCAGCGAACGTTACCACGAACCAAAGTATCGTCTTCCTGTCTTCCTCCGGTTGCAACGTTTTTTGAAATATCCAGTTCTGCGTTTACAGATTGACTTTGTTAGTTTCAGAAGATCCCGTTAAGGGTGAAAGCAGCGATTCTTTGCTTAAACTTTAATCTGTTATTTTAATAAATATATACATATATATATATATATGCAGCTGTAGAAATGAGTTGCGATCCAGCCAAATCAATGGGTGGCAGTAGTTCCAGCTGCACGCATCAAAGACTGGTGTAGTGGTTCTGAGAACAATGCGGCTTTGCAGATGATCAATGCAAATTAACGATGGAAAGGCGCTCCCACTCGAGTTAGAAGAGAACTGTTGACCATCTGGAGAAGCAGCGACCCCTGATTGTATTCAGCAACTGAAACAAATATGAAGTACACCAAATCCAATGCTCCTAGGGGCGGCCCTGGTTCTTCTTATTTGTGAGTGAAAACTCGGCCAGATTAGATTAGATTAGATATATACAGGATATCTGTATATAAAAAATCAAGGAAAACAATGCTCAATCTATTGTAAGGGAGCTTATTTAGTACAAATAAAGTTTCATGCATGTAACATGTATGTGTGACCATTGGTTTTGGGGTCCAGTTATGGCCACCACTGTATATTGGAGGAGGCTTTTTACAAACTGACCCCTCATTAAGCACCAGGATAAATAAATAAAAGGGGTCAGTTTGGAAGAGCCTCTTCCAATATACAGTGATGGCCATAACTGGACCCTGAAACCAATGGTCACACATACATTGTTAAGTGTATGAAACTTTATTTATATTATATATATATCATCATCATCCTCATCATCATCATTTAATGTCCATCTTCCATGTTAGCATGGGTTAGATGGTTTTGTTCCATTTGGTGTGGGAGTGGTCGCGAGGCCGTGTCTCGCTCGTACGGAAATGTCTGTGGCAGGTTTTCTACAGCTGGATGCCCTTCCTAACACCAACCACATTTACAGTGTGGTTATATATATATACATATATATATATATATACATATATATATTTATATATATATATATATATATATATATATATATATATATATATATATATATATATATATATATATATATATATATATATATATCATCATTATCATCATCATCATCATTGTTTAATGTCCATCTTCCACGCTAGCATGGGTTAGACGTTTTTGTTCCATTTGATGTGAGAATGGTTGCGAGACCATGTCTCGCTGGTACGGAAGTGTCTCTGGCAGGTTTTTTTACAGCTGGATGCCCTTCTTAACACCAACTTCATTTAATATTCATTTTATTAAGGCTAAATATTGAGTCTTGTTACTCTGGAGTTTTGCCTGTTTATTACAGAGTCTGATGACCTTGTGATAAACAGGCAAAACTTCAGAGTAATAAGACTCACTATTTAGCCTTAATAAAATATATATATATATATATGTGTGTGTGTGTGTGTGATTTTTAACCAGCAGTGCCCCATAGAAGTAACATTTCCTGTTGGAACTGATATGAGTTTCCTGCACACTGTCACCAAGGAAGATGTGGAGGAGATATTCCAGAGTGTAGCAAATGAACTTCTAGCAAATGTACAGGTAAATTGGACTATATTACATCACAGCTTCTCATCTCATTATTTTCTTTGTATGATTCTCTGTCTGTCTGTCTCATTCTCTACCTGTCTCATTCTCCATCTATCTGTCTGTCTATCTGTCTGTCTGTTAGTCTGGTTTTCCCTCTGCCTGATTCTCTGTTTGTCTGTCTGTCTGATTTTCTGTCTGCACAATCCTCTGTCTGTCTGTTTGATTCTTTGTCTAATTCTCTGTATATCTGTCTGTCTGTCTGTCTGTCTGATTCTTTGTCTGTCTGCTTGATTCTCTGTCTGTCTGTTTGTCTGATTGATCCTCAGTCTAATTCTCTGTATATCTGATAGATTCTGTCTGTTTGTCTGTCTGATTCTCTGTCTGTCTTTCTTTCTTTCACTCTTCATCTTACTATTTATTTTTATTATTAACATCCCCATCACCATGATTGTCTCTAAACATACACATGTTTTCTCCTTCTTTTCTGCTGCCTAACCGCTGTTACAGGAGGACATTGCCATTCAAATCCGGGAACAAGAAAACCACTTAATCAACAAAATAAACGATATCTTTACCATACAGAACCAATCTATGAACATATCAAAGAAGAAATGAAGAGGAACGGTTCAAGTGATCATTATTCCATGTACATTGGCCAGCGACTGAATATTTCATTGTGACGGGAAGATAATGGTAAAAACAATGGTAAAAATAATGGTAAATGATGGGTGAAGGAAGATTGAAGAGTGAGTGTTGAGAAGGCTGCTCCAATTTAATCAGTCATGAAAAGATTAGAAGCAAAACGGATTTCAGCAGGATTTGAACGCAAAGCACAGAGACTTTGCTAAGTCGACCACAATTGCATATAGCAGCTCCACATTAATGTATGCTATTTACACTTATCAGCACTGTTCTCTGAGTTCAAATCCCACTGAGGTTAACTTTATCTTTCATCCATTCGAGGTGGATAAAAAAAAAGTAGCAGTTTAATACTGGAAGAAATCTACTACATTCAGATATAAAGAAGATATGGGCTCTGCCAGGTTTAAAAGATGCCCTAGAAACGTCATATGTCTATATAGCACTTCAACAACTCCCTTGGGAGTTATGGATCCATACATGCATAGCCACATAAAGAATGAAGTGGAATATGAATGCGCAGAGTTGTTTTCTTGTCTTGGTCTTCCAAAAGCCAAATATATTTAGGAAAGAATGTAACATTACACACGTTTCTGAATCTAAACAAATTAAATTGCTGTTTGAACCTAGCTTTAAATGTATTGTCAGCTGATTCTACATTTATTCTGTATATTATTTCTTTTGACAGGTGTTTTCCGGTTGTGTATCTTCAATGGAATTTGTGTGTGGAATTACGTAAAAGATTCACATGTCTGTGGAATACTCTTCCACATTTATGTTAATTTAATGAGTAATTATGTTAATTTAACAACTGAAATACTCATCAATGAAAACGATAGAGGATTAATTAATTTTCTCTTTTCTATGTGCCAAATGTATCTGTCTGTGTGTATACTGTGGTGAAGCATATAATCGAATATATTGACCCAGAACTTGACTGGAGCTTCATTTTTATCACTACCTCCCCTCACAATTTCTTGGTCCACTATATATGAATTAGAAACCATTATCATTGTTGATTGGCAGAATTGGTAGAGCGTCAAACGACATGCTCGCGACATAGACTTACGTACCTTTACGTACTCTGAGTTCAAATCCCACCGAGGTTAGTTTTGCCTTTTATCCTTATGGTTTCAATAAAGTAAAACAACAGTAATGCACTGGGATCGATTTAACCTCATACCCCCCCCCCCCCACCCCCCCTGAATTTTTTCCTGCATTGAATAAAGATATAACAAAAAAAGAATTGAATAAAGATATAAGAAAAAAAACAAAAACAAACAAACAAATAATTGGAGTTGAATAGAATGTAAAGTGTGTGTGTGTGTATGTGGCCGGTGCTCAGGTGCAATAAGTAGCAGCAAGTGGCCACAGAATACTAGCTTATTCCATTGCACAGATGGTTCTATAGAAATAGTGGACACCTTCCGCTACCTGGGTGAAAAAATCAGCAGTGGTGGCAGGTGCTCTGAAAGTACAGTAGCTAGAGTCAGAACAGGATGGAAAAAGTTCAGAGAGCTTATACCACTATTGGCCGCTAAAGGGTTCTCTCTAAAAATGAAAGGCAGGCTGTATGATGCCTGCATACGAACAGCAATGTTACATGGCAGTGAGACTTGGGCATTGTGTGCAGAGGATATATGCAGACTGGAGAGGAACAAAGCTTGCATGCTCCGTTGGATGTGTAATAGTAATATACGTGAACGGCAAAGCATAAATGAACTAAGGGAGAAATTAGGAATAAGAGGGATCAAATATTGTTTACTCGAGAGAAGACTATGTTGGTACGGTCACGTGATGCGCATGAAAGACGACAGCTGTATAAAAAAGTGCAGGGCGATAGTAGGCAGACCCAGAAAAACCTGGGACGACTTGATAAATTCCGACCTCACACACTTACACCTCTCCAAGACAATGTCACTGGACCGAGATTTTTGGCGCTATGCAGTAATACAGAAGACCCGCCTTGCCTAAGTACAAAGCGAAACCTACAGTCAGTAGGCACCTCTTAACAAAAATACACCCCCGTCCTACTACCCCCACCCCTTTCGGTGTAAAGTTATGTTGGTACCACAACATCCAGTCCGAAATAAATGAGGTCGTGTAGGTGTCACGACAAAAAAAACACTGTCCACGCTGTAATGTGGGCGTGTAGGTAACACGGTAAAACCCTCCCAGTCCACACTGTAAACGTGGTTGGTGTTAGGAAGGGCATCCAGCCGTAGAAAACCCGCCAGACAGTCCTATACGAGCAAGACAACCAATCTTGCCTCAAGTGGGAAAATTCCCATCCAAACCCATGCAAGCGTAGAAGATGGACGTTAAATGATGCTGCTGCTGATGATGATGATGATATATATATATATATATATATATATATATATAAACCCATGCAAGCGTGGAAGATGGACGTTAAACGATGATGATGATGATGATGATGATGATATATATATAAATATATATATATATATATAAACCCATGCAAGCGTGGAAGATGGACGTTAAACGATGATAATGATGATGATGATATATATATATAAATATATATATATATATATATATAAACCCATACAAGCGTGGAAGATGGACGTTAAACGATGATGATGATGATGATGATGATGATGATGATGATGATATATATACTATGATAATCAGTGTTGGTTGATCAAATCAATCAACCAAAGATAGCGTAAGCATTCGATGCCATGGATGCCACAAACTATTACGTATATGGAGTATCAATATTAAGAAAACGAAGAGGGTTGGTATCACATATTCAACATCATTTTATTCCATTACGTCATACCTATATAGGCTTGCCGAACATTGAGATGTAAACATGTCTTACATGGCTGACATATTGAAAATAAAAATAAAACTATTTTTACTTACATACAAACATACTGTTTGACGAAAACGCATTGAATAATTCTTGAACAACGACCTTTCTGTACCTTTGAAATATGCATAACAGGATAATGTAATGGAAGAAAATGATATTGAATATGTGATTCCGTCTCTCTTCTTTTTCTTATATATATATATAAGAAAAAGAAGAGAGACGGAAAAATATATATTCTCTCCATCTTAACATGCTAACCATACTCCCACACACACATATAACACCTATACACACACACACATAACTCCCTCCCTCATTTCTACTAATAGAATCATCTTCCTACACACACACACACGAGCACACAAATAAAAATACATATCTCTACTTTATTTCAATAGAAAGTCTGAATTTTGACACCCCTAGCACATCAGCCATACTCACTGAACCAGAACATTATCTTTTGTTTGGCACAAAATTCTCTAAATGGCTACAAAAAAATTCCCAAATATGGGCGCGTAATTTAATGTACTTGTTCACGTGACAGTCATAATTTCATTTATAACCAATCAAATTACATCTATAAAAAAATCCTTCTTGAGCCATTTTTTTTAAAGTAAAAAGAAATTCAAACACAAACTGGCGCGAAAGTTGATGTGCTTATTCACGTGACTGCATCAGCCAACCAAATTTCACTCATATATGAAAAAACAATTTCGAGCTACTTTTTTCCATATAAAACAGAAGTAACATTCGAACACCAACCAGATGCGAGAAAAACCACAAACCCTCCATCTCAATTCTACCTTTGAAAAGCACAAGAACTGCGAAACCGGTAAAGGAACCAAATAAATATAAAAAAAAGACTCCAGTTGCATTTTCGATTTCATCTTTTTTCCTTATACTTTCATTCGTGTAGGACATCTCGTTTTTTTTTTATTTTGTAAAACAAACATAATTTTCTAATATATATATATATCATCATCAACGTTTTACCGTGATGATGATATATATATTTTGTAAAAAAAACATTTTGTAAAAAAAACATCATTTTCTAATATATATATATATATATATATATATATATATATATATATATATATATATATATAATATATATATATATATAATATTTACATATATGTGCATATATATATATATGTATATATATATGTATATGTGTATATATATGTATATATGTCTATATATATATCAACATACACGCGCACACACACACAGACACGCATACACATAAATATATCCAGCTCTCGGGAATCACCCATATATATATATATATATATATATATATATATATATATATATTATGCAGACATACAGCTTTTCAAAGACGTGTACACACACACACACACACACACACACACACACACACACACACATACACACACGCGCGCGCACACACACACATACACACACACACACACACACACACACACACACACACACTCATGTATTCACTTAAGAACATGTGCACTAGAATGTGTAAATATGCAAAGCTGCCAGTGAAGTTGTTAGTTGTGCTCGAAACTAGTATGTTGTTCTCTGTAAGTGCAGTCTGGTGCATCTTGTTGCACTTTGATGCAGAAAATGCAATAAACACGCTGACGTGTTTATTGCATTTGTGAACGATTCATGAAGCAAAGAAGAATAGAGAGAGAGAGAGAGAGAGAGAGGGAGGGGGAGAGTCAGGTAAGAGGGAGGAGAGAGGAGAGAGTCAGAGAGGGAGAGAGAGGGGGAGAGAGGTGAGAGGGATGGAGGGCGAGAGAGCGAGGGGGAGAGATGAGTGAGGGTCAGAGAGAGAGAGAGAGGAATAGAGATGAGGAGAGAGGAGGAAAGAGGGAAAGAGGGAGAGAGAAAGGGAGATATAGAGAGGAGGAAAGAGGAGAGATGGTGTGAGGGTGAGGAAGAAGAGGAGTAAATTATCGATTTAATTTAAACTTTTATGACAAAATTTAATTACAACCTCAACAACAACAACAGCAGAAGCAATAGCAACATCAGCAGCAGCAACAGCAACAATAAAAAAAAACAATTGCAACAGCAACAACAACAAAAACAATTGCAGCAGCAGCAGCAGCAGCAGCAGCAACAATAACAACAATTGCAGCAGCAGCAACACTAACAACAAAAACAAAAACAGTTGCAGCAACAGCAGCAAAACAACAACAACAACAACAACAACAACAACAACAACAACAACAATAAAAATCGTTTCATTTATTGGCCACAAGGCCTGACATATAGGGGACACTACAATAGACGGAGACAGTGGGGGGGGGGGGGTTTACATAAAAATCGAGTAAAAAATAGGAAAACAATAAAAATAAACAGGAAAAACAACAATGAAAATTCCCCAATAGGAGGGATAACCACCCAGGGTTGATTCAGGGACCCCACCAATCCCGAACCACCCGACGCTTCGGAGGCACACGGGAAGGGCACCCCTCTCCTCCTCAAATTCACCAGCCTACAGGCAGATGATCGGATCATAGGCCCAATCACACGAGCCATTCTCGCCACATTCACCCACCTTTCAGTAAATGTACTGGGAGTCTTAGCCGGGTTGGGTCAGGGTTAGAGAAGGTGGACCCGACTTCTGCAGAGTGTTAGGAGAAATCAAGGGCTGAATCACTTGCTTGACGGTAGTTCTTACCCCAAAGACCCCCCCCCCCCCCTCCACACCCACTATCCACTCGCTCTGTCACAACTGTGACAGGCGAATTAATTTGCATTTAATTTTCAAAGGTGACATTTCACAATTTTTGTGGTACACTTCTCTCTCCACCCTCACCTTTCTTTCCAAGTGAAATTCGAAAAAGTTGATGAGGGATTGGCCGAAGAGAAAAGTGTCTGTCGTCAAGTCTTTTCAACCTGGTCCACCATACATCCTCTTTAGCTACTGCCACCAGACGGAGGAAATTTGCCTGCCCTTCCTTCCTGGCCAAAAGATGGCGGCGGGTCGATCTTCCCTATGGATTGTTCGACATAACTCTACAAGTCCAGTAATGCACGGACACTGGAGGAGTGCGTGCAGAACGGTTTCGTCGTTCTACTCGCATCTCGGGCAGGTCTGTTTGACAACATTTCCGTGCCTGTAGAGTTTATCTCGAAATAATTGTTTTTACTTTTGGCACAAGCACTTCTCTCTCCACCCTCACCTTTCTTTCCAAGTGAAATTCGAAAAAGTTGATGAGGGATTGGCCGAAGAGAAAAGTGTCTGTCGTCAAGTCTTTTCAACCTGGTCCACCATACATCCCCTTTAGCTACTGCCACCAGACGGAGGAAATTTGCCTGCCCTTCCTGCCTGGCCAAAAGATGGCGGCGGGTCGATCTTCCCGATGGACTCAGCCGATAGCTGAATCCGTTCTACACGCGACAACAGCTGTTCGACATAACTCTACAAGTTCAGTAATGCACGGACACTGGAGGAGTGCGTGCAGAACGGTTTCGTCGTTCTACTCGCATCTCGGGCAGGTCTGTTTGACAACATTTCCATGCCTGTAGAGTTTATCTCGAAATAATTGTTTCTACTTTTGGCACAAGCACTTCTTTCTCCACCCTCACCTTTCTTTCCAAGTGAAATTCGAAAAAGTTGATGAGGGATTGGCCGAAGAGAAAAGTGTCTGTCGTCAAGTCTTTTCAACCTGGTCCACCATACATTCTCTTTAGCTACTGCCACCAGACGGAGGAAATTTGCCTGCCTTACCCTTCCTGGCCAAAAGATAGCGGCGGGTCGATCTTCACTATGGACTCAGCCGATAGCTGGATCCGTTCTACACGCGACAACAGCTGTTCGACATAACTCTACAAGTTCAGTAATGCACGGACACTGGAGGAGTGCGTGCAGAACGGTTTCGTCGTTCTACTCGCATCTCGGGCAGGTCTGTTTGACAACATTTCCTTGCCTGTAGAGTTTATCTCGAAATAATTGTTTCTACTTTTGGCACAAGCACTTCTTTCTCCACCCTCACCTTTCTTTCCAAGTGAAATTCGAAAAAGTTGATGAGGGATTGGCCGAAGAGAAAAGTGTCTGTCGTCAAGTCTTTTCAACCTGGTCCACCATACATTCTCTTTAGCTACTGCCACCAGACGGAGGAAATTTGCCTGCCCTTCCTTCCTGGCCAAAAGATGGCGGCGGGTCGATCTTCCCGATGGACTCAGCCGATAGCTGGATCCGTTCTACACGCGACAACAGCTGTTCGACATAACTCTACAAGTTCAGTAATGCACGGACACTGGAGGAGTGCGTGCAGAACGGTTTCGTCGTTCTACTCGCATCTCGGGCAGGTCTGTTTGACAACATTTCCATGCCTGTAGAGTTTATCTCGAAATAATTGTTTCTACTTTTGGCACAAGCACTTCTTTCTCCACCCTCACCTTTCTTTCCAAGTGAAATTCGAAAAAGTTGATGAGGGATTGGCCGAAGAGAAAAGTGTCTGTCGTCAAGTCTTTTCAACCTGGTCCACCATACATTCTCTTTAGCTACTGCCACCAGACGGAGGAAATTTGCCTGCCTTACCCTTCCTGGCCAAAAGATGGCGGCGGGTCGATCTTCCCGATGGACTCAGCCGATAGCTGGATCCGTTCTACACGCGACAACAGCTGTTCGACATAACTCTACAAGTTCAGTAATGCACGGACACTGGAGGAGTGCGTGCAGAACGGTTTCGTCGTTCTACTCGCATCTCGGGCAGGTCTGTTTGACAACATTTCCTTGCCTGTAGAGTTTATCTCGAAATAATTGTTTCTACTTTTGGCACAAGCACTTCTTTCTCCACCCTCACCTTTCTTTCCAAGTGAAATTCGAAAAAGTTGATGAGGGATTGGCCGAAGAGAAAAGTGTCTGTCGTCAAGTCTTTTCAACCTGGTCCACCATACATCCTCTTTAGCTACTGCCACCAGACGGAGGAAATTTGCCTGCCCTTCCTTCCTGGCCAAAAGATGGCGGCGGGTCGATCTTCCCGATGGACTCAGCCGATAGCTGGATCCGTTCTACACGCGACAACAGCTGTTCGACATAACTCTACAAGTTCAGTAATGCACGGACACTGGAGGAGTGCGTGCAGAACGGTTTCGTCGTTCTACTCGCATCTCGGGCAGGTCTGTTTGACAACATTTCCGTGCCTGTAGAGTTTATCTCGAAATAATTGTTTCTACTTTTGGCACAAGGCCAGCAATTACCCCAGTACATTACTGGTACTTTATTTTATCGATCTCGTAAGGATGAAAGGCAAAGTTAACCTCGGCGGGATTTGAACTCAGATCATAAAGGGCCGTAACTCTATGCTGTAAAGCATGGCGTCTGACGCTCTACCGATACTGCTAATCCACCTAATAACAATAATAATTGTTTCTACTTTTGGCACAAGGCCAGCAATTATTCCAGTACATTACTGGTACTTTATTTTATCGACCCCCGTAAGGATGAAAGGTAAAGTTAACTTCAGCGGGATTTGAACTCAGAACGTAAAGGGCCGTAACTCTATGCTGTAAAGCATGGTGTCTGACGCCCTACCGATACTGCTAATCCACCGCCTATACTAATAATAGCAGTAGCAGTAACAAAAACAACAACAGCAACGACAACAAGCGTCGAACCAACGGGGAAACCTATACGTGGTGTCCTCAAATGCTAGAAATAGCTGCCAAAATCTCCCCCAAATTACAATGCTATTGGTATGTATGGACCCTTGACTCCTAATGGAATTGCAGGAGCGCCACGGGGTCATACGCCATTCCTGACGGTGCTCCAAGTATGAACCCAGCCCCGCCGATTTCTTCCAGATAAGGAGAGAGAGAGAGAGAGAGAGAGAGAGAGAGAGAGAGAGAGAGAGAGAGAGAGAGAGAGAGAGAGAGAGAGAGAGAGAGAGGGGATGTGATGTCAACTTTATCTTTCATCCTATAGAAATGTGGTACCCTTCTCTGAAGGTCTAAACACAGCTGATTTCTTCCAGAGAGAAAGAGAGAGAGAGTGGGATAGAGTGAGAGAGAGAGAGAGAGAGAGAGAGAGAGAGAGAGAGAGAGAGAGAGAGAGAGAGAGATAGTGAGAGATAGATAGTGTGAGAGAGAGAGAGAGAGAGAGAGAGAGAGAGAGAGAGAGGGGATGTGATGTCAACTTTATCTTTCATCCTATAGAAATGTGGTACCCTTCTCTGAAGGTCTAAACACAGCTGATTTCTTCCAGAGAGAAAGAGAGAGAGAGTGGGATAGAGTGAGAGAGATAGTGAGAGATAGTGAGAGATAGATAGTGAGAGAGAGAGAGAGAGAGAGGGAGAGGGAGAGAGAGAGAGAGAGGGGATGTGATGTCAACTTTATCTTTCATCCTATAGAAATGTGGTACCCTTCTCTGAAGGTCTAAACACAGCTGATTTCTTCCAGAGAGAAAGAGAGAGAGAGTGGGATAGAGTGAGAGAGATAGTGAGAGATAGTGAGAGATAGATAGTGAGAGAGAGAGAGAGAGAGAGAGGGAGAGGGAGAGAGAGAGAGAGAGGGGATGTGATGTCAACTTTATCTTTCATCCTATAGAAATGTGGTACCCTTCTCTGAAGGTCTAAACACAGCTGATTTCTTCCAGAGAGAAAGAGAGAGAGAGTGGGATAGAGTGAGAGAGATAGTGAGAGATAGTGAGAGATAGATAGTGAGAGAGAGAGAGAGAGAGAGGGAGAGGGAGAGAGAGAGAGAGAGGGGATGTGATGTCAACTTTATCTTTCATCCTATAGAAATGTGGTACCCTTCTCTGAAGGTCTAAACACAGCTGATTTCTTCCAGAGAGAAAGAGAGAGAGAGTGGGATAGAGTGAGAGAGATAGTGAGAGATAGATAGTGAGAGAGAGAGAGAGAGAGAGAGAGAGAGAGAGAGAGAGAGAGAGAGGGAGAGAGAGAGAGAGTAAGAGAAAGGAAGAATCGACCTCAGTATTAGACTGGTACTTTTTTATCGGCCTTGAAAGGATGAAAGGTAAAGTTGATCTCGAAGAGATTTGAACTCAGGGAGCAGTGAGCCAGAACGAATACGGCAAAGCATTCTAAGCATTCTATCAGATGTTCTAATAACTCTGACAATTCGCCTCGTCAAATCACAACGCTACTGTCGTTTTAAAATATCAATGAACACATCAGAAATTCCTAACAAAGAAGGGTTGTTTACAATTGGAATTTCTTTGATCATAATGTTTTGCTCGATCAGGGTGACACGAATCTAAACAACACCAACAACAACTACAGCAACAACAGTAACTCCAATAACAACTACAACAACTGTAGTAACAATAGTAAACCCAATAATAATAACTACAACTGCAGGAGCGGTTACATCAATAACAGTAATAAAAACAATAGTAAAAATTAATTACAGCCTAAAAAAAAAAAAAAAAAAAAAAAAAAAATGGACAACAACAACGGCATCGAAATATGCCTGTTGCGTAAAAATATGAAGCCATCATGCTGTTGGGTTAAACATTACCTCGAAGCTTAGAAATCAGCGGCTCGAAGTGAGTGGCTTGAAGAATAGATAAGTAGGAAGAAATAGAATGGATGATAGGAGATTACAAATATTTAAATACACTCATCAACTTTCAGACCACCTGCAGTTTCGACGATTTGACTGAAAGGAGAATATTTCAAGCTGCTAAATATAGATTACAGTTGAGAACAATAGATATTTCCCATTAGGGGGAAAACCCAGGTTTTGTAGGTTTAAATAGATGTGAAGTGTTAGTTTTTTT
>OZ024759.1:16154404-16164404 GCA_964016885.1 Eledone cirrhosa | reverse complement strand
AAAGTAAGGTGAAACTATTTAAAGAAACCTCATTTCAATACTGGACATGGTGTGATCTAATTTTCCTTGGAAAATAGAGTGAAATCCTTTGAAGGAAGGTTATTGTAATATCGAACGTACCGTTATTTGATCATTCCATGAGAGTATTTTGGTCAGACTATGAACTTTTCAGTTGACCCTTGTAGCATGGTATCTTTTGTGTCTTGATAATTGAGCTGATGTTAATACGGAAGTGTCAGTATTACCACAGATTTTATATGTATGTAAATTGGGTGTTGTAAATTGTGAATAATTTTCATAAATGTTTTAATGTCAGTTGAGCATGGATTGGAGATGAGAGTATCTTGGTCAGCTTATAAACTTTTCAGCCGATCCTCGTAATGTAATCTTGCTTATACGTTTTCAATTAAGAAAGCACGAAGGTATTAATATATTTTTTTATATTGATATAATTTTATATTAATATATTTTTATATTAATATATTTTTATGTTAATGTATTTATATATTAATATATTTTTATGTTAATGTATTTATATATTAATATATTTTTATATTAATGTATTTTTATAATAATTGTTTCTACTTTAGGCACAAGGCCAGCAATTACCAGTGCATTACTGGTACTTTATTTTTTATCGACCCCGTAAGGATGAAAGGCAAAGTAAACCTCGGCGGATTTGAACTCAGACCGTAAAGGGACGTAACTAATGTATTTTTATATTAATGTAATTTATATATTAATATATTTATATATTAATGCATTTTTATATTAATGTATTTATATATTAATATATTTATATATTAATGTATTTTTATATTAATGTATTTTTATACTTCCCCACCTATTTTTGAAACTTTCAAAAACACACATTTTATATAGATTTCTTTCGACCTTTTACAAAACACTTTTCATATAGATTTTTTTCGATATTTTACAGGAAAGGAGAAAGAGTTATAGAGAAAAAATAAATCAACCCGTATATGTGGCCGGTACATTTTTATTGACCACGAAAAGATGAAAGGCAAAGTTCGCCATGGTAGGTTGGAACTTATAGTGCAGAGAGTTGTAACTAATATAGACTCTATCAGTTAGAATATATATATATATATATATATATATATATATATATATATATATATATATATATATATATATATATATATATATATATATATATATATATATATATATATATATATATATAAGTTTAAAAATAGGGGAAGTCAACGAAATATTGTTGAGAATGTCAAATCATAATATAGTGGTTTGGTCATGAAAGATGTCATCTATGCATTGTAGATAAGTACAACATATTAAGTATCACTGCCAGTATTTTGAACAAGAGGAAGGAAATATCCACGACATTATTTCAAAATAGAAAATAATTCAACCTCTCATCTTCCAAAGACATCTCACTTTCTGATGCATTTGAAATACAGACCGGATAAAAGATATTTCCTCTAAACTATTGAACAAAAAAGAAAACAAAAAAAAACATAGAAAACATGATGAAGAGTTATTTCCCCTCTACGTAATTGCAAATGTAGTTCTCACTCATTAAATGCACGTTCAACACGCAAGTGTTGCCACACTAACACCACATGGCTTGATTCGACCAATGAAATTAATGTGTAAGACATTTTGATCGAGTAGCCATTTTCTCCTCGCGTTTCTCAAACAAAATGGCTGTGTTTAGTGATTGATAGTTGAGTAGGAAGTTGCTACATTGAAATATAGTGATTACTAACGGTTGGATAGAAGTGACATTGATATATTGTCAAATAGATTAGATTTGTAACTGGGACATATATATATATATATATATATATATATATATATATATGTACACACACACACATACACCCACACACACATATATATATAATATGCATGCGTGTGTGAGTCTATCTATCTATCTATCTATCTATCTATCTATCTATCTATCTATCGCTCTATCTATATATAGATATATACACACACACGTGTGTGTGTGTGTGTATATAACACATAAAACACCCACCTACACAGGAAAACTGTAAACGTTGCTGTCTTCCGATTTTGCAATGTTTTATGCAATGAGACAATGAGACAGTCTGCTTCAAAACCACATATCCTCCCAATCCTCCACCCTCACCACCAGCTTCCCGCCACCAGTTCCCCGCCACCACCTTTCGCCACCAGCTTCCCGCCACCAATTTCCCGCCATCCACATCGCGCCACTAACTTCCCGCCGTCAAAATATCCAGCTGTGTTCTTTTATTTGATAAATCACTCAATCGATGCATTATCTGAAAGAGAGAGAGAGAGAGCGAGAAAGATTGAAATTGAGAGAGAGAGAGAGCGGGAGAATTATGAAGGTGAAATTTGAAATATAGATATGAATAAAAATAACAAGAGGTGGGAAAATCAGATTCAGATTTCGCAATTGAAGATTAATGATGTCTTTCCTTACCAGTATTGGTTTCGTGTTACGTAAAACATTTCCATACATTTTGAAAAAAGTATACTAGCTTTATGTAAGCTGCTTCAACGCAGGCTTTCTTACTATGAAAAATAGTTGAACAAGTTGCCCAAATGATCATATAAGCTACTAGAGACATTAAAATCTGCAGTATCGCCTATGGTAATCGAACTCACATGTCTCCGTATTGTATCGGCTTTCGCAACCCCCTCTTTATCATTTATTACTTATCTCACAATGCTTCACACACACACACACACACACACACACACACACACACACACACACACACACACACATATATATATATATATACATATATATATAAATATATATATAAATATATATATATATATATATATATATATATATAAATATATATATATATATATATAAATATACACCTAATTGTGTATGGTTGACGGTATATTTAGTCAGTTTCTACATGCTGTTGAAATGTTGGGTAAATACCCTATCGTGGCCACCGCGAAGAGGCCGCTTTCGGTTATTTGTCGAAAATTTCTTCATAGGAGTCTTTATTCTTATAGCTTGGTCTAATTGATTTTTTATATGGTTAATTATGCTAATTGGGAGAGGAAATGGTATATATTTTATCTAGTGATTCTAAGGACATGATTTATGATATCTATAAATAAATATATATATATATATATATATATATATATATATATATATATATATATATATATATATATATGTATGTATGTGTATATATATATGCGCACGTATTTCCCTTCTATTCACACGTGCTACAGGTCAGTTACTCTGGTTCTCTTTAGTAGTGGGGACAATATTGGCTTGAGCACATGCAGATGATCCACAAAGGTGATTTTGAACCCATTATACGGTGAAACAATCTCTTAGTGAGTTTGTATATGAGCGATTTAGTTATGAGGTTGGTTTTTCATTATAATGTATCCTTTTAATTATTATGTTTTTCTTTCACCTCTCTTAGCTTATATTCTCTTTACGCTGGTGGTTTAAAATCCTGCAAATGAAAACACACTCTCCTGTGTTTTTCCTCTCTATATTGTATTATATATATATATTATATATATATATATATATATATATATATATATATATATATATATATATTCGTCGAAACTGCTGGAGGTTGAGATCTGACGGGCTTATTTTAATGTTTGTGACCTGTTCACTTTCATCCATTCTTTTTCCTCCTTCCTATCTTCTATTCCTTCCCCCGAGTCAACTCATATCTAGTTACTGATCTCAGTCCTTCGAGGTAATATTTTACCCAACGCCGTTTCGACGGTATTTTGCTGTTCTAAGTTTTCCCATTTTTCCGAGAATATATATATATATGGGAAGGTGCAGAGTAGGTGTAAAATCCCGACGGTAAAATCTATATAAAAAGTGCGTTTTGTAAAATGTCGAAAAAATATCGATATGAAAAGTATGTTTTTGAAAGTGTCGAAACAAAATATGTATAAAAAATGTGTTTTGAGAAAGGTTGAAAAAAATTTATATAAAAAGCGTGTTTTTGAAAGTTTCATATAAAAAAAAAAAACTATATGAAAAGCATGTTTTGTGAAAGTCGAAAAAATAAATCTATATGAAATATGTGGTTTTGAAAGTGTCGAAAATAAAAATCTATATGAAAAGTGTGTTTTGTGAAAGGTCGAAAAGAAATCTATATGAAAAGTCGGTGGGTTGCAGCTTGGCGCCTGGAGAGGCAAGTCCATGCCGTCGAACAACGTTGTCGGGCGCTGGACGGACCAGTAAAGTTGCTCGGGGTTTGGTTTAGACCAGACCTCGGTGAACAGGTGTGGTCGCCATTTGTGAGACAAGACAGGCATTTCTGCAGCTCAGCTCTTTGACTGATCAACAGTCCTCGGTCAAGAAGAGACCGAAACTAGGTGCCTGGCATTTGGAATGGTGGAACTTTCACTCTTTAATTCTTTAGAGAATCAGTGGTGGGCATGTGCGACGACGCTCTCGGAGAGTTTCTGGGCGTCGACCAAGTCGAATCGACCAGTCTGTTCTGGATGACCTTCGAGCTGGGGGCGATGGGTAACTTCCAGAAATGCATCGCTGGGCAGTGCTACTGGGAGGCACTGCCGGTTCGAGATAAACTCTGCAGGCACGGAAGTGCTGTCAGACGGACATGCCCAAGATGCGCGCAGAGCGTGTCCGTGCATTACTGACTTGTGGAGTTATGTCGAACAACTGTTGTTGCGTGTAGAACGGATCCGGCTATCGACCGAGTCCATAGTGAAAATCGACCCGCCACCTTCTTTTGGCCTGGAAGGGCAGGCAAGTCTTTTCTGTCTGGTGGCAGTAGCGAAAGAGGTTGTATGGTGGACCAGGTTGAAAGGATTAAAGACAGACACTTTTCTCTTTAGCCAATTCCTCATCAACCTTTACAAGTTTCACTTGGGACGGAAGGTCAGGGTGGCGAGAGAGGTGCTGCCCTCCAGTATATTTGCTGAACGGTGGATGAATGTGGCGAGAATGACCCATACTCTCAGCATGCGCCTGTAGGCTGGTTAATTTGAGGAGAAGAGGGGTGCCCTTCCCGGGTGCCCTCGAAGCGTCGGGTGGTTAAGGATTGGTGGGTTACCTGAGTTGACCCTGGGTGGTTATCCCCCTATTGAGGAATTTTCATTGTTGTATTTTTCTTATTTATTGTTATTATTTTTTATACTGTCTACTCGATTTTTTTCTGTAAACCCCCCACTGTCCCCGTATTGTCGGTATTTTTCTATATGGCGGTTCTTGTGGCCAATAAAGAAATTATTATTATTATTTTTTTCTTTTGGAAGATGTTTTGCCAAAACCAATTCCTTGCGGCTGATTGATAGAGTGTCTAGTTACAATAAATTGGTTGGTTATCAAATCAAAACCACCGAACGATCGATCAATACATTTCTCCTCATCGAACTGACAATGTAAAGCCATTCACTCAAATTCCTTATTTCCAATTGCAATTTGCTCCTTAAAACCCCGAAAGAAAGAAAGAAACAAGAGGAAGAAGGAAAGTCTCACGTTGAATTTAAGCATTCACTCATTACAACACAAATAGTATTTCAATTCTTTTGTTGCCATTGTAAACGGACGCCATGTTGTAGGGGTTCCTGGTTGTATGTTTACATGTCTGTAAATGACATTCATGTCATAAAGAGATTGGTGGCGTTGAGGGCGACACCTGCTGACGAATTATATTCACCAACATATCGCACACACATCGTATATTTCTTTCTTTATAAATCATTCTACTTTTTATCGATCTATCTATCCATCTATCTATCTATCTACCTATCTACCTACCTATCTTTCTTTCTTTCTTTCTTTCTTTCTTTCTTTTTTTCGTTCACATTTATAAATCTATCTATCTATCTATCTATCTATCTATCTATCTATCTATCTATCTATCTATCTATCTATCTATCTACCTATCTACCTACCTATCTTTCTTTCTTTCTTTCTTTCTTTCTTTTTTTCGTTCACATTTATAAATCTATCTATCTATCTATCTATCTATCTATCTATCTATCTATCTATCTATCTATCTATCTATCTATCTATCTATCTATCTATCTACCTATCTACCTACCTATCTTTCTTTCTTTCTTTCTTTCTTTCTTTTTTTCGTTCACATTTATAAATCTATCTATCTATCTATCTATCGACGTGACAGTAATGGTGTCGAGCGCCTCGCAAATCGAGGAAGTCGGCACCTTACTAAAGGAATACGAAAGTCTCACAGGAGCGAAGCTGAACCGGGACAAGTCCATCGGTTTGCAACTCGGATCGTGGAGAGGCAGACCGATGCCTTCCGATGGCGTCGTCGGACGCTGGACGGAAGGACCGGTAAAGCTGCTCGGGGTCTGGTTTGGTCCGGACCTCCAGGTGGAGAAGAACTGGAACGAAGTGACGGCCAAGGTGTTTGCACTCACCCAGAAGTGGGCCGAGTGCAAACTATCCTTGAAAGGTCGAGCGGAGGTGGCGAACACTTTTATAGCGTCCGCCATCTACTACCGCTTGACCGTCGTGCCTTGTCCAGCCAAAACGCTCGCCAAAATGGAGCGCGCCCTCTTCCGATTCCTTTGGAAGAGGCGGGCTCCTTTGGTAAGAAGATCCATCTGCTGCCAACACCCTTCTAACGGAGGGCTGGGGATGCCGTGGTTGACGATGCGCAAACACGCGCTCAGGCTGCGGCATCTCTACGTATTCCTCACCGGACAACCGGTGTGGGCCCCGTTCGTGAGGCGAGCCTTCCCACGACTCGTCTCGCTGACCGAGCTGCAGTCCTGGGTCAAGCAGAGACCGAGGAAAATGGGCGACTGGCACATCGAATGTGCTCAGGCGCTCACAGCCCTCTGGCAGGCGGACCCGGCGATCAGTGGAGACTCCACTTCGTCATTCTATAGAGGGTTGGTCCGCAGCAAGTGCGACGACGCGCTCGGTGAAACTCTAGGCGTGGAGGAAGATGAACTGGCCAGTCTGTTCGGTAGGACCTTCCGCCCGGGACCGATGGACAACTTCCAAAAGTCCCTGGCCTGGCAGTGCTACCGAGGAGCTCTACCAGTTCGAGACAAGCTCTACAGACATGGGCGCCCGGGAAGGGACCCTGCAAAAAAGATCTGTCCGAGGTGCGTGCGAGACGAAGAAACCGTCGCGCACGCATTCATACACTGCCCGGGCGTCACTGACCTGTGGGGCTATGTGGAACGACTATTGTCGCGGGTGGGACCAATCCAGTTGACCACCGAGTCCATTGTCATGATCAAACCGCCACCCTCCTTCAAAAACGAAGGAGAGGCGGTTTTCCTTTGTGTGATAGCTATGGCGAAAGAGGTTGTATGGTGGACAAGGTTGAAAGGGCTGAGGTCAGACACCTTTCTCTCCGGCCAACAACTGATTCTTTTTTTCAAATACCACTTTGGAAGAAGAATCAGGATGGAGAGAGAGGTGCTGTACCCCAGCAAGTTTTATGAAAGGTGGGTGAAAGTGGCGAGAATGGCCCGAGTGAATGGGCCTTCTCTCTATATCAGCCTGTAGGTTGAGGAAAAGGAGGAGGAGAGGAAAGGAGTACAAGCTCTTCGTACTCCTGGAGATGAGGGTTGCACATTTTTTTCGGGGGTCTGTGTTACCCATATAAACTGTCTCCCTCTATTGGGGAAAATCGACTAACTTTTAAATTCCATCTGTGATAACATTTTACACGTTTTTATTGTATGTAAACTTCCCCCTTTGTATTTGTCCCCTTCTTTTGTGCCCCTGTGGCTAATAAAGAAATATATCTATCTATCTATCTATCTATCTATCTATCTATCTATCTATCTATCTATCTATCTATCTATCTACCTATCTACCTACCTATCTTTCTTTCTTTCTTTCTTTCTTTCTTTTTTTCGTTCACATTTATAAATCTATCTATCTATCTATCTATCGACGTGACAGTAATGGTGTCGAGCGCCTCGCAAATCGAGGAAGTTGGCACCTTACTAAAGGAATACGAAAGTCTCACAGGAGCGAAGCTGAACCGGGACAAGTCCATCGGTTTGCAACTCGGATCGTGGAGAGGCAGACCGATGCCTTCCGATGGCGTCGTCGGACGCTGGACGGAAGGACCGGTAAAGCTGCTCGGGGTCTGGTTTGGTCCGGACCTCCAGGTGGAGAAGAACTGGAACGAAGTGACGGCCAAGGTGTTTGCACTCACCCAGAAGTGGGCCGAGTGCAAACTATCCTTGAAAGGTCGAGCGGAGGTGGCGAACACTTTTATAGCGTCCGCCATCTACTACCGCTTGACCGTCGTGCCTTGTCCAGCCAAAACGCTCGCCAAAATGGAGCGCGCCCTCTTCCGATTCCTTTGGAAGAGGCGGGCTCCTTTGGTAAGAAGATCCATCTGCTGCCAACACCCTTCTAACGGAGGGCTGGGGATGCCGTGGTTGACGATGCGCAAACACGCGCTCAGGCTGCGGCATCTCTACGTATTCCTCACCGGACAACCGGTGTGGGCCCCGTTCGTGAGGCGAGCCTTCCCACGACTCGTCTCGCTGACCGAGCTGCAGTCCTGGGTCAAGCAGAGACCGAGGAAAATGGGCGACTGGCACATCGAATGTGCTCAGGCGCTCACAGCCCTCTGGCAGGCGGACCCGGCGATCAGTGGAGACTCCACTTCGTCATTCTATAGAGGGTTGGTCCGCAGCAAGTGCGACGACGCGCTCGGTGAAACTCTAGGCGTGGAGGAAGATGAACTGGCCAGTCTGTTCGGTAGGACCTTCCGCCCGGGACCGATGCCAAAAGTCCCTGGCCTGGCAGTGCTACCGAGGAGCTCTACCAGTTCGAGACAAGCTCTACAGACATGGGCGCCCGGGAAGGGACCCTGCAAAAAAGATCTGTCCGAGGTGCGTGCGAGACGAAGAAACCGTCGCGCACGCATTCATACACTGCCCGGGCGTCACTGACCTGTGGGGCTATGTAGAACGACTATTGTCGCGGGTGGGACCAATCCAGTTGACCACCGAGTCCATTGTCATGATCAAACCGCCACCCTCCTTCAAAAACGAAGGAGAGGCGGTTTTCCTTTGTGTGATAGCTATGGCGAAAGAGGTTGTATGGTGGACAAGGTTGAAAGGGCTGAGGTCAGACACCTTTCTCTCCGGCCAACAACTGATTCTTTTTTTCAAATACCACTTTGGAAGAAGAATCAGGATGGAGAGAGAGGTGCTGTACCCCAGCAAGTTTTATGAAAGGTGGGTGAAAGTGGCGAGAATGGCCCGAGTGAATGGGCCTTCTCTCTATATCAGCCTGTAGGTTGAGGAAAAGGAGGAGGAGAGGAAAGGAGTACAAGCTCTTCGTACTCCTGGAGATGAGGGTTGCACATTTTTTTCGGGGGTCTGTGTTACCCATATAAACTGTCTCCCTCTATTGGGGAAAATCGACTAACTTTTAAATTCCATCTGTGATAACATTTTACACGTTTTTATTGTATGTAAACTTCCCCCTTTGTATTTGTCCCCTTCTTTTGTGCCCCTGTGGCTAATAAAGAAATATATCTATCTATCTATCTATCTATCTATCTATCTATCTATCTATCTATCTATCTATCTATCTATCTATCTATCTATCTTTAAGTATCACTTTAGAAGGAGAATCAGAGTGAAGAGAGAGGCACTGAACCCCAGTAAATTTACTGCAAGGTGGGTGAATGTGGCAAAAATGGCCCGAGTGATTGGGCCTTCTCTGTATATAAACCTGTAGCTTGAAGAAGAGAGCAAAAGGAAGAAAGGAAAACTTGCACAACATTCTCCTGGAGTTGAGAGTTGTTCTATCTACGGGGTATAAAACAACCCATTTGTAACGCTTCCCGTCTATTGGGGATTTCAATTGTTGCGTTTGTATGTTAAAAATGTTTACACGATTGTATATAAAATCCCCGGCATGTGTCTTTGTATTGTCCCCTTTTCTTATGCGCCCTTGTGGCAAATAAAGAAATCTATCTATCTATCTATCTATCTTTTTTCTCCATCGCCCTAACAACAAACT
>OZ024759.1:16139404-16141904 GCA_964016885.1 Eledone cirrhosa | reverse complement strand
ATGTATGTATGTATGTATGTGTACGTATGTATTTAGTACGTCTGTATGTATGTATGTATGTATGTATGTATGTATGTATGTATATGTATGTATGTATATAAGTATGTATATGTCTGTGCGTATGTATGCATGTGCATATTTGTATGTATGTACGTATATATGCATGTATATATGTATATATGTATATATGTATATATGTATATATGTATGTATGCGTATGTATGTATATTTGTATTTATGTATGTATCTATGTATTTATGTGTATATTTGTATATATGTGTGTATGTATGTATGTATGTATGTACCCATGTATGCATTTATGTATATATGTATGTATATATGCATGCATGCATGTATGTATGTATGCATGTATGTATGTATGTATGTATTTATGTAGGTAGGTACATAGATATATACGCTTTTATTCTCTTAATTTTGTGAGTTTTTTTTTACCGACCATCTTCCCGTTGTCAAGGTTGTAGAGAAAGGAAATTGTCGTCATCTCTTGTGAAAGCGTTTATCATTTTGTAAGAATGTTTTAGAAATTTTGAAGATTAGAGATAACGCGGCAGTTTGTAGGTTATGAATTAAGGAGTGACGTTTTTTCTTCACAAATCTAACTTCAGTTATACTCAGGTCGAGGTGTGTTGGTATATAATGTCTGACTGTCTGTCTGTCTGTATGTTTTCAATAAAATACAAACCACAGACTCACCCATATATATATATATATATATATATATATAGGAACCAGTAAGACCCCGACGGCTGAGCACAAGCCGTTTCGACGGCTAATTCTGGACTACGCCAAGTATTGAGTACTTTGGTGCGTTATGGTCCACCTGGTTCCTTACCACATTTCCTTCGTTATATATATATATATATAAGTTTTAATATGTGGTTACCTCCGATTCAACCCGGAATAACGTATATATATATATATATATATATATATATATATATATATATATATATATATATATATATATATATATATATATATATATATATATATATATATATATTATATATATATATATATACCTACAAATATACAAATATTTTTAAATGTATACAAATATCTTTGTATACTTATATATACCTACACACGCACTCACTCACATATATATAGGAACTATATATATATACCTATATATTTAGGTATATATATAGGTATATGTATATATAGTACCTATCTAATCGACTCCGTTAAGGTGTGCATGCATGGTTGAAGGCAATACTGAATCACTCAGTATTTCAACTCTTAACCATAGAGAAGACAGATTTGAAACTGAAAAATACTGCACATTTGTCCACATTGTCTGGCTTTCTGTCTACAAGCTTCATTTTATCTGATTGTTAACACCACAAATATTTACCCCGCTTGCTCTGTTATTAATGTTCCCCTTTGGTTTTGCTTAGTTACACACTCTTGTAAATACACTCTGGTAATGATGTGGTTTATTATGGCGTTCATGCATGCTGTTCTTTATTCTATGGGGCATAATTATTCGTCGAAGCCGAGTACAGTTGGTTTTTTAAAAATTAATATTTCTGTTATATATATATATATATATATATATATATATATATATATATATATATATATATATATATATATATATATAAACAAATATTTATATACGTATACATATATAAAATACATATACGTATATATATATATATATATATATATATATACATAACATATTTATATATATACAAATATATATACATATATATATACAATATATATATATATATATTTGAATATATATGTGTGTGTGTATACGTATGGATGTATAAGTATATTTATATGCATATGTATATGCATATGTATATATGTGAGCGAATACATATATACACACACACACATACATATATGTATATACATACATACATATATATATATATATATATATATATATATATATATATATATATATACACATATTTATATGCCCACACAATTTTTCGTCTAAAATTATGGATAATTCCCTCCAATCACGTCTGCTGTGATTGTTATTGCTGTTGTTGTTGTTGTTGATGTTGTTGCTGTTGTAGTTGCTGTTATTACTGTTGTTGCTGTTGCTGCTGTTGCTTTGATGAAGGAGAAGCAGAAGTCTCGCATCGGCGGTACTTTCGACACTTCTGTTTTCACATATTCATATTGTACGGTAAAATGGCGTCTGACGGTTTTTTTCCGTTGGGTGATCGATGTCTCTAAGTTCGATCTGTACCATCGGTGTCTTTCTGCCTTTTCTTTTATTATTTTTCTTTTATTATTATTATTATTGTGGTTGTATTGTTGTTATAATTTTCTTTCTCAGAAACATTTGTTTTTATTTTATATATATATATATATATATGCATATATATATATATGCATATATATATATATGCATATATATATATATATATATATGCATATATATATATATATATGCATATATATATATATTTATGTATTTATGTATATATATATATGCATATATATATAT
>OZ024759.1:16131904-16134404 GCA_964016885.1 Eledone cirrhosa | reverse complement strand
TATATATATATATATATATATGTCTATATATATGTCTATATATATATATATATATATATATATATATATATATATATATATATATATATATATGTCTATATATGTCTATATATATATACATATATATATATATATATATATATATATATATATATTTATATATATATATATATATACACAATCACAAACACTCGCTTTCTCCCAGACTCTAACACTTACATCCACGCATACAAACACACACATACATCTACACACACGCACACCTTACTTTCCGCCATCCCTCTCGGACTCCAATTTTCCTTGCCCCCTTTCTCTCCCCTCCACCCACTCTTTACGCTCCACCACACCCATAAACGCCTCTCACTTTTTAATATTGTGTTTTTTTTTTAAAATTCTGCGTTTTCTTTATATATTCCGTTTAATTCTCTTTCTATTTATTTTGACTTCATGTTTTGTATTTTTCCCATCCTTTCATGTTTTTCCCGCTAACCCCCCCCCCAATCACTCCCTCTCGTAGTCCCCCCCCACTCTCCTGATGAAGGACTTATATCCGAAACGTCGGAAACAATACCCCCACTTTCTCCAAGCGTGAAGTTAACCAAGAAACGAAAGAGAGGTGAGAGTGAGAACGAGAAAGAAAGAGACAGCAGTATGAAAGAATAAGACACCCACACATACAAACACAAGGAGAAACCATTTCTTACCGGAGTCTCATTGTCTCTCTATAGATTGCCAACACATAAGTTACTTCTTTCTACGCACATTCGTTGGTTCGTTTATTATCCTTTCCTTTCATAAATACATTTATCAATAATAATTGAAGTAAGTTTTAAAAAAAAATACAGCTTTATATATTTATCTATTTAGTTATTTATTCCTTTATTCACTTCAATGAGTTATTTTACTTTCTTTTCTTACATATTTTTGTGTTCGTATTTTAAAATTTATCTTATTTTTATACATCGTCACGTCAAAAAGTTGGTCTTTCAGTAATTACTATTTGTTAGAAAAGAAAATATAACTTAGAACTTTTTGTGGGAGTGGAAATGTAGGAAATATATAAACATCTATCTATCCCTCTCTTCTCCATTCTGTACGCACTGACTCTAGAGCCACTACTGCGGAAGTTGGGGCTTCTGCAGGGCATCCCGCTGGAACCGGGACTGCGTGGCAGTGATGGTGCCGGAAACCTCAGAAATCAGGAATACGAAAAGCTCACAGGAGCAAAACTGAACCCTGACAAGTCTGTCGGTTTGCAACTCGGAACGTGGAGAGGCAAACCGATGCCATCCAACAGCGTCGCGGACGTTGGACGGAAGGACCGGTGAAATTGCTCGGGGTCTGGTTCGGTCCAGACCTCCAGGTGGATAAAAACTGGAACGAGGTCACGGCCAAGGTATTTGCGCTCACCCAGAAGTGGGCAGAGTGCAAACTATCCTTGAAAAGTCGAGAGAAGGTGGCGAACACTTTCATAGCGTCCGTCATCTACTACCGCTTGACCGCCGTGCCTTGTCTCCGTGAATACTTCACCAAGATGGAACGCATGCTCTTCCAGTTCCTTTGGAAGAAGAAGGATCCACTGGTGAGGAGATCCGTCTGCTGTCAGCACCCTTCCAACGGAGGGCTGGGAATGCCGTGGAGGATGATGCGTAAACATACGCTGAGGCTACGGCATATCCAGGTATTCCTCACCGAACAACCGGTGTGGACCCCGTTTGTGAGACAGGCCTTATCTCGCTGACGGAGCTATATATGTGTATATATATGTATATATATATATATATATATATATATATATATATATATATATATATATATATATATATATATATATATATATATATATATATATATATATTTATATATATATATATATATATATTTATATATATATATATATATATATATATATATATATATATATATATATATATATATACATATATACATACATATGTATATATATATATGTATATATATATACATATACATATATATATATGTAATATATTAATAAATGGAAACTATATTTATAAAACCATATTTATTTTATTATACATATTTCAAGGGCAACCAAGGCAAATTATGGTGCGCTTTCATCAGATAAAATAGTGTTTTATAAATAAATATTGACATACCTGGAAATCAGTTATAAAAATGTTTAAGCTACTTGAATCCTAACAAATTAAATATAACCTCTGCATATATATATATATATGTATATATACATGTATATATATATATATATGTATATATATGTATATATAAATGTGTGTATATATATGTATTATAAATGTGTGTATATATATATATATAATATTCTATTTTATCTGATTAAGGCATACTTGATTTAGTATCCTTGAAATACGTATAATAAAATAAATATGGTATTATAAAGATATTTTTCATTTATTAATATTATTAATATATATATATACATATTTATATATAGCTGCAATCATATGTATATATACACATATATATATATATGTATACATAT
>OZ024759.1:16116904-16121904 GCA_964016885.1 Eledone cirrhosa | reverse complement strand
AAGAAGAAATGTGTGTGTATATGTGAGTAAAAGAGTGTGTGTGCATGTAAGTATGAAGCTATGATCAAAGAGAAAGCGATAGGAATCTAGGGGTGTGATAATGGACGGGGTATTAGAGAAATTGGGGAGGTGAGTTGAGTCCAAGAGGGGAATCTGACTTTGTTCAGTCCTGGTGCGCGAGGCCTCTGATCCATGATGTAAAAGGACACCTAGGACTGAAACATGTAGGGAAGAATGACCAGGAGAACAGAAATGACGGGCGACAGGAGTATCCAAACAGGACTAGCGTCCGAAACGTTAAGACCCTCTTCCTGCTATATCAAGCGTTAATCTAATATATACCTTCCATATACTGTACCGATTGTGTTGTTATTTCTGTTTACCTTTTACATACATACATATATAACTCTGCGATGGACTTGTATCCTCTCCAGGGGAGACTCTTGTACTCCCAGTCACTTAACGCCACATAAACTGGGATATAATCTGCTTGAAGACTCTCCGGGAATGAGACAGACTTTAAACTAAGTACTAGACTGGTACCCCCCCTTTTTAAAAAAAAATCTAGCCTAGTAAGGTGAAAGGCGAAGCTGAACTGAACTCGGCGGGATTCGAACTCAGAAAGAACGGATCCAGAAGAAATACTGCTAAACATTTGTCCTACGGTTTAACAACCCTTTCCTCCACCAACTGACCTCCCTTAGGAATGTTGTTAATAAGGCTTGTTTCTGTTTGTGTATATAGTTGGCTTTCGAAAGCAAAATAAAGGCAATAAACATATAATTAAACGAAGGAAAGAAAGTCAGAAAAAAAATATGTAAAAACGAAACGAAATCTAATCTTGAAATTAGCCAGAGACTATTGACTGAAGGTTCGTCAATATGGATCTTTGCTAACTAGATTTTCCAGCTAATATAAAATACTCTATAGCAATGGCGTTAGCTGTATTGGTGTCCTGGTGATGGTGATCGTGGTGGTGTTGTTGTTGGTGGTGTACTGGTGTTGATCGTGGTGGTGGTGGTAGTGTTGGTAGTGGAGTTGGTGGCGTTGGTGGTGTTGATGGCGATGGTTTTGTGGTGTTGTTAATGGTGTCCTGGTGATGGTGGTGGTAGTGTACTGGTGTTGATGGTGGTGGTGTTGGTGGTGTACTGGTGTTGATGGTGGTGGTGGTAGTGTTGGTGGTGGTGCTGTTGGTGTACTGGTGTTGATGGTGGTGTTGTTGTTGTTGGTGGTGTACTGGTGTTGATGGTGGTGGTGGTGGTAGTGGTGGTAGTGGAGTTGGTGGCGTTGGTGGTGTTGATGGCGATGGTTTTGTGGTGTTGTTAATGGTGTCCTGGTGATGGTGGTGGTGATGTACTGGTGTTGATGGTGGTGGTGGTAGTGTTGGTGGTGGTGTTGGTGGTCTACTGGTGCTGATGGTGGTGGTAGTGTTGGTGGTGTACTGGTGTTGATGGTGGTGGTGGTGGTGCTGGTGGTAGTGGAGGTGTTGGTGGTGTTGGTGTGCTGGTGGTATTGATGGTGGTGGTTTTGTGGTGTTGTTAATGGCGTTGATGGTGGTGTTTGTGGTGTTGATCGCGGTGTTGGTGGTGGTGGTGGTGTTGATGGTCTTGATGGTGCTGGTGTTGATGGTGGTAGCGTTGGTGGTTTCGTGATGTTGATGGTAGTGGTTTGGTGGTGGTGTGTTAATGGCGTTGATGGTGGTATTGGTGATATTGATGGTGGTGGTGTTGAGGGTGTTGCGGTGTTGATGGTATTGTGGTGTTGGTGGTATTGTGGTGTTGGTGGTATTGTGGTGTTGGTGGTATTGTGGTATTGATGGTATTGTGGTGTTGGTGGTATTGTGGTGTTGGTGGTATTGTGGTATTGATGGTATTGTGGTGTTGGTGGTATTGTGGTGTTGGCGGTATTGTGGTGTTGGTGGTATTGTGGTGTTGGTGGTATTGATAGTATTGTGGTGTTGTGGTGTTGATGGTATTGTGGTGTTGGTGGTATTGTGGTGTTGAGGGTGTTGCGGTGTTGATGGTATTGTGGTGTTGCTGGTATTGTGGTGTTGGCGGTATTGAGGTGTTGGTGGTATTGTGGTGTTGGTGGTATTGTGGTGTTGGTGGTATTGTGGTGTTGGCGGTATTGTGGTATTGATGGTATTGTGGTGTTGGTGGTATTGTGGTGTTGGTGGTATTGTGGTATTGATGGTATTGTGGTGTTGGTGGTATTGTGGTGTTGGCGGTATTGTGGTGTTGGTGGTATTGTGGTGTTGGTGGTATTGATAGTATTGTGGTGTTGTGGTGTTGATGGTATTGTGGTGTTGGTGGTATTGTGGTGTTGAGGGTGTTGCGGTGTTGATGGTATTGTGGTGTTGGTGGTATTGTGGTGTTGGTGGTATTGTGGTGTTGGTGGTATTGTGGTGTTGATGGTATTGTGGTGTTGGTGGTATTATGGTGTTTGTGGTATTTGGTGTTGGTGGTATTGTAGTATTGATGGTATTGTGGTGTTGATGGTATTGTGGTGTTGATGGTATTGTGGTGTTGGTGGTATTATGGTGTTGGTGGTATTGTGGTGTTGATGGTATTATGGTGTTGGTGGTATTGTGGTGTTGGTGGTATTGTGGTGTTGGTGGTATTGTGGTGTTTGTGGTATTGTGGTGTTTGTGGTATTGTGGTGTTGGTGGTATTGTAGTGTTGGTGGTATTATGGTGTTTGTGCTATTATGGTGTTGGTGGTATTATGGTGTTGATGGTATTGATGGTGTTTGTGGTATTGTGGTGTTGGTGGTATTATGGTGTTGGTGGTATTGTGGTATTGGTGGTATTGTGGTGTTGGTGGTATTGTAGTGTTGATGGTATTGTGGTGTTTGTGGTATTGTGGTGTTGATGGTATTGTGGTGTTGGTGGTATTATGGTGTTGGTGGTATTGGTGGTGTTTGTGGTATTGTGGTGTTGGTGGTATTATGGTGTTGGTGGTATTGTGGTGTTGGTGGTATTGTGGTGTTGGTGGTATTGTGGTGTTTGTGGTATTGGTGGTGTTTATGGTATTGTGGTGTTTGTGATATTGTGGTGTTGATGGTATTGTGGTGTTTGTGGTATTGGTGGTGTTTATGGTATTGTGGTGTTGGTGGTATTGTGGTGTTGGTGGTATTATGGTGTTTGTGGTATTGTTGATGGTGGTCTCTGGTGACTGTTCTTTACATTTACAAAGACCCGTTCAAAATGGCAGAAGGGGTTTTATGTAAAAATCCATTAGTCGTTGATAATAATGGCTACCTCCTTGCAATCGTCTGCTTTATTTGATTTCTATCAATTCTTCCATTGTCTTTCTCCCATGCCATTTTATTCTCTCTTTTGCCCAATTATTTCTTTCATTTTTTCCACTCTTTGACACCCTCTTCCTTCATTCCTTTCCTTTTTTTTTTATCCATTTGATCCATTTTCTTTCTATCTTTCATTTATTTTCATTTATTTTGACTTTCCATTTTTTCGTTCTTTATTTAACTTTTTTATTTTTTATGATTCATTCTTTCTTTCCCTTTTCTTTCTTTCTGGCATCATTTTATCTCTTTCCTTCTTTCAATCATTAATTCTTTTTTCTTTTTCTTTTTCTTTTTCTTTTTATGTTTCTTTTTCAATCTATCTGCTGTCTGTCTGTCTGTCTGTCTGACTGTCTGTCTGTCTGTCTGCCTGTCTGTCTGTCTGTCTGTCTCTCTGTCTGTCTATCTGTCTGTTTAAACTCATACATATAAAAGCGTATTCATAGTATCATACAGTATTGTATAGTATTGTACTATATTGTATAGTATTGTGCAGTATTATATAGTATCGTACAGTTTTGTGTAGTATTGTATAGAATATTATAATTTTTTTTATTCACAATCGAGAGAAAGAGTACTTTTTAGAGTATTATAAAATATTGGGCTGTATTGGGACAGTGAACTAGAATAGAACCTGTTTCAAGATTTGATAGAATGCGTGTGGTGTGTATATCGGGTTTTGAAAGTCTTTTCCGTTAACTCCATTTTGATAGCAAGTGATATTTTCACCGAAAGAGTGATAGAGAGGAAAACCGAGAGAAGAATCAATTGCATTGGAAGAGTACCGTGTCTATGAATATCAAAAGCATGAAAAGCAAAGATGTCCCGACAGAATTTGAACACAGAACCCAAAAGAACAGGGACCATTATTATTTGTTTGAAGTTGAAAGAATTTTGACAATCAACCGATCTATAAATGTGTTACAATTCAAAATAAATTACTTTCTTCAAGCTCCGTATTGTTTGCTAAATCATATGCAAGCGTGTCTCTGTTTTATGGGTCTGTGTGAGTATATGTGTACGTGTATTGTGTGCATATGTATGTGTGTATGTGTGTATGTGTGTATGTGTGTGTGTGTGTGTGTGTGTGTGTGTGTGTGTGTGTGTGTGTGTGTCTGTTTGTGTAAATGACAGTTTATTTCCCTAATTTGCATTAATATTCTGATGAGAATTCTTTTGTTTCTTTGTGAGTGTACACACACACACATATATATGTATACACACACGTACACACACACATGTATATATATATATATATATATATATATATATATATATATATATATATATATATATATATATATATATATATATATATATATATATAAATTGTTATATATATATATTGTTATATTTGGTGGTGGGTGTGTGGGTGAGAGTGTGTGTATTTAATGTTTGCTGAAATTTGAAATATGATAATAACCATATTTCGATGACGTTTCTAAGCCAATAAACTCATTTAGAAATTCCTATATTTTTCATCAGTGAAACTACAAATTATGATGGGGAAAACAAGAAAAACATAAACCAAGCGAATGAAAAGTATAGAAAACAAAAGTACAATTATAAAAAGAGAAATTAAAATAATAAAAGGAAACGAAACGAACCTAAAAATTATATTTAGATGGCCATAAACATAAAAATATTATTACACTGCTGTATATACACATATACTCATCTAGACACACACACACACA
>OZ024759.1:16091904-16094404 GCA_964016885.1 Eledone cirrhosa | reverse complement strand
ATGACGTTGTAGCGGTGGTAAATGACTTGTTAGCGGCGGTAAATGACGTTGTAGCGGTGGTAAATGACTTGTTAGCGGCGGTAAATGACGTTGTAGCGGTAGTAAATGACTTGTTAGCGGCGGTAAATGACGTTGTAGCGGTAGTAAATGACTTGTTAGCGGCGGGGGTAAATGACGTTGTAGCGGTGGTAAATGACTTGTTAGCGGCGGTAAATGACGTTGTAGCGGTAGTAAATGACTTGTTAGCGGCGGTAAATGACGTTGTAGCGGTGGTAAATGACTTGTTAGCGGCGGTAAATGACGTTCTAGCGGCGGTGAATGACTTGTTAGCGGCGGTAAATGACGTTGTAGTGGTGGTAAATGACTTGTTAGCGGCGGTAAATGACGTTGTAGCGGTGGTAAATGACTTGTTAGCGGCGATAAATGACGTTGTAGCGGTGGTAAATGACTTGTTAGCGGCGGTAAATGACGTTGTAGCGGTGGTAAATGACTTATTAGCGGCGGTAAATGACGTTGTAGCGGTGGTAAATGACTTGTTAGCGGCGGTAAATGACGTTGTAGCGGTAGTAAATGACTTGTTAGCGGCGGTAAATGACGTTGTAGCGGTGGTAAATGACTTGTTAGCGGCGATAAATGACGTTGTAGCGGTGGTAAATGACTTGTTAGTGGCGGTAAATGACGTTGTAGCGGTGGTAAATGACTTGTTAGCGGCGGTAAATGACGTTGTAGCGGTGGTAAATGACTTGTTAGCGGCGGTAAATGACGTTGTAGCGGTGGTAAATGACTTGTTAGCGGCGGTAAATGACGTTGTAGCGGTGGTAAATGACTTGTTAGCGGCGGTAAATGACGTTGTAGCGGTGGTAAATGACTTGTTAGCGGCGATAAATGACGTTGTAGCGGTGGTAAATGACTTGTTAGTGGCGGTAAATGACGTTGTAGCGGTGGTAAATGACTTGTTAGCGGCGGTAAATGACGTTGTAGTGGTGGTAAATGACTTGTTAGCGGCGGTAAATGACGTTGTAGCGGTGGTAAATGACTTGTTAGCGGCGGTGGTAAATGACGTTGTAGCGGTGGTAAATGACTTGTTAGCGGCGGTAAATGACGTTGTAGCGGTGGTAAATGACTTGTTAGCGGCGGTAAATGACGTTGTAGCTGTGTTAAATGACTTGTTAGCGGCGGTAAATGACGTTGTAGCGGTGGTAAATGACTTGTTAGCGGCGGTAAATGACGTTGTAGCGGTGGTAAATGACTTGTTAGCGGCGGTAAATGACGTTGTAGCGGTGGTAAATGATTTGTTAGCGGCGGTAAATGACGTTCTAGCGGCGGTGAATGACGTTCCAGTGTTACAGTGGCTAAGAAAAAAAAAATATATATATATATAAAAATTGATGAGCAGAACAAACAAACATTAAATAATCCTTTAAATAAATTAAAAAATGTTTCAAATATCTACCTGTTCATAATGATGAAGTTTACTTTCCGTTGGAAATTCTCTGAATTTCTAATCTTTTGTAAATGGAAACCGCCGGTAATAGCATTATGAACAGGTAGATATTTGAATCATTTTTAATTTATTTAAAGGATTATTTAATGTTTGTTTGTTCTGCTCATCAATTTTTATAGTTCTGGTATCTCGAATTAGTACCACAGAACAACAATTATATTTATAGAAACCCTATATGGGTACTTAGTACTATGGGTACTTAGTACTCAGTGAGATATTTACCTCATTTTTATATATTCTCCAATCTATGTAGAGAAAAAATTCGTTGTTGCTTACTGCTATTTTTTTAGCAGCAAAGCCATCAACAAGTCTGTAATATTCCCGCTTACACTAGCGGCCGGTTCACGTGTGGGTCACTTTAACGGCCATAACTCATACGAGCTGGTAGTTGGCATTATATTTGCAGACCGAGGGACTTAAGTCCTATAGAATGGAAATAGCTATCTGATGAAGAGTTTACACCCTATATATCTCTATGGGTACTTTGTACTCAGTGAGATATTTACCTCATTTAAATATATATATATATATATATATATATATATATATATATATAGAGAGAGAGAGAGAGAGATTACAATAATCAAAGTTCAGTTTAAGTCATCTATTTGCTTACAATTGTTTCCTCCAAACCGAGGTTTGGATTCTTCGGAGCAACTATTTACTGATCTATACATATATATATATATAAAAAAAAAAAATTATTGTCATTTTGCAAAAAAAACACAGTAGTGTTGATCATATATTTTTTAAATTATAATATATATATATATATATATATATATATATATAGTGTGGGTGAGAGAATTGGATTTGCAATCGTGAGGTTGCGAGTTCGATTCCTGGACCGGGAGATGCGTTATGTCCTTGAGCAAGACAATTTATTTCACGTTTGGTCCTTCAATCTGGAGTTGCGACCGATAGATAGTATTAGCAATTGGAAAGACCCATGGAAATATTGTTTCCTCGGTCTGATTTGACGAAAGTCGATCGACT
>OZ024759.1:16074404-16081904 GCA_964016885.1 Eledone cirrhosa | reverse complement strand
TATATATATATATATATATATATATACCCCAAACAAGATGGTTGGATAACATCCATGAGCATGCCTTGTCTCGCTTGGGGATCTAGCCGGATCAATTGGAGGCAGTTGCTTCTGACATGACCCACCGGAAGGAATGTTTGTATATATACGGTAGAGGATCCTCTCACTTGGTTTAGCTGGGCATAGAGGATTCTGAAATATTTAGACTAGGGACCATAGTATATATATAAAAGATTTAATATAGAAATGGTTTCAACAGGACTAGAACTGTTTCCTTCGAATGAAACAGTTCTAATCGTGTAGAAGCCATTTCTATATTAACTCTTGTATATATATATATATATTGAGCACCGATTGAACCCCGGACTCACGCACACACACCAACACACACGCTCACACACACACACACACATACACATACACCAACACACACACACCAACACACACCAACACACACACACACACACACACACACACACACACACACACACACACACACACACACACACACACACACACACACACGCGCACACACACACACACACACACACACACACACCAACACACGCTCACACACACACACACACACATACACATACACCAACACACCAACACACCAACACACACACACACACACACACACACACACACACACACACACACACACACACACACACACACACATATATTTGTAGGTATAAAAATAATCTTACCATACATCGGAAACAGAACCCTAAAGCGTAATCCACGGGTATCACAGCTACAGTTTCACTCTGATTACAACACTTCATTGCCGAACAAGGCATGCGCGGCTGATCCCAGGCGTAGCCCAGCGTACCGTGACAGCAGTTACTTTCAGGGTCGTCACTTAACTTCCGATGAGGTGTCTGCAAGATAAGAGAAACATTTTTTATAAAAATCAAATAAAGCAAAAAATGGAGAAAGTCGATTAAATTGACCCCTGTGCATTACTGGTACTTTATTTCATCGATCCCGCAAGGGTGAAAGGCAAAGCTAACCTCGACGGGGTTTGAACTCAAATCATAAAGGGGCATAACTCTATGCTGCAAAGCATGGTGTCCGACGCTCTGCCAATCCACCGCCCTTATATAAAAGAAATATGGATGACGAATAAGTTCTTTCTAATATTGGCACAAGGCCACCGTGGGGGCAGAGTCCTGAAACACCCCTTTCAGCGGGGCTTGTCAGAAGCAACCGTCTCCAACTGATCCGGCTGGATCTCCAAGCAAGACCAGCCAGACTTATGTATGTTATCCAACCATCTTGCTCGGTGTCTACTCCTGGGTCTCCAGTCGGTTTGTTTTGCTCTTAAAATATGTCCAGCGATTCTTTCTTTAAAAATATCAACCACATGTCTATAGCATCAGAGCTGTGATCTCTCAATTCAGGGTTAGTAGCGGCTCTACCTGGAGCGACTCACTGATCTCAGAGCTACGCACGCTCTCGATTAATCTAACTCCAAAGACCCTTCGAAGGAACCCCATTTCAGCTGGTTGTATTCACGATCGTATTCTTTCAGCTATTGCCCGAAATACATGAGCATAGGTAAAGGTTGGAACGAATACCGAATTGAAGTTTGGTATAAGCGAGTTTATCTTTTACACCTTTACACTTTTACACTTACTTCCCTTTTTCTGATGTCCGAATAGAGACTCGTTCGTTGGGATCGATATGACACCTTGATATAGAATTCTTAAAGAACACGTGTTCGATTATTGCACACAAGAATGATTTCCGCATAAATCAGAAAAAAAAAAAATTTTTTTGGTGGAAAATTATTTATTTATTCATATATTTATGTATCTATTTATTATAATATTTTTTGCGTGACATTTTTACCGAATCTAATTTTTAGAGTGAAATAGCGAAATAACCAAATACATGCAGGAAAATTTGAATATCACTGGAGTAAGACACTCTGATTGCTCAGCCCGTCACAACACCGTCTCTACTTCACACCTCCCCACTGGGCCCTTAATAGGAAAATCAATTTATATAATTTGGGTCAGTAGAAATGGTTGAATAATAACACCAATACCTTTTTTTAATTTTTAACTCTATTTTTGTGCCTGTGTGTGTTTGTGCGTGTATGTAAGTCTGTGTGTGTCTATGTGACAGCATGTTTGTGTGTGCGTGTGTCTGTGTGTCTATGTGACAGCATGTTTGTGTATGCGTGTGTCTGTGTGTGTATGTGCGTGCATGTATGTCTGTGTGTGTCTATGTGACAGCATGTTTGTGTGTGCGTGTGTCTGTGTGTCTATGTGACAGCATGTTTGTGTATGCGTGTGTCTGTGTGTGTATGTGCGTGCATGTATGTCTGTGTGTATCTATGTGACAGCATGTTTGTGTGTGCGTGTGTCTGTGTGTCTATGTGACAGCATGTTTGTGTATGCGTGTGCCTGTGTGTGTATGTGCGTGCATGTATGTCTGTGTGTGTCTATGAGACAGCATGTTTGTGTGTGCGTGTGTCTGTGTGTCTATGTGACAGCATGTTTGTGTATGCGTGTGTCTGTGTGTGTATGTGCGTGCATGTATGTCTGTGTGTGTCTATGAGACAGCATGTTTGTGTGTGCGTGTATCTGTGTGTCTATGTGACAGCATGTTTGTGTATGCGTGTGCCTGTGTGTGTATGTGCGTGCATGTATGTCTGTGTGTGTCTATGTGACAGCATGTTTGTGTGTGCGTGTCTCTGTGTGTCTATGTGACAGCATGTTTGTGTATGCGTATGCCTGTGTGTGTATGTGCGTGCATGTATGTCTGTGTGTGTCTATGTGACAGCATGTTTGTGTGTGCGTGTGTCTGTGTGTCTATGTGACAGCATGTTTGTGTAAGCGTGTGTCTGTGTGTGTATGTGCATGTGTGTTTCTGTGTGCGTGTGTCTCTCTCTGTGTGTATGTGCATGTGTGTTTGTGTGTGCGTGTGTGTCTGTGTGTGTATGTGCATGTGTGTTTGTGTGTGCGTGTGTCTGTGTGTGTGTATGTGCATGTGTGTGCGTGTGTCTCTGTGTGTGTATATGTGCATGTGTGTGCGTGTGTCTGTGTGTGTATGTGCATGTATGTATGTGCGCGTGTGTCTATGTGCCAGCATGTGTGTGTGTGTATGTGAATGTGTTTGTGTGCGCGTGTGTCTGTGTGTGTATGTGCATGTATGTTTGTGTGTGTCTATGTGCCATTTTGTGCGTGCGTGTACATGTGTGTGAGTGCGTATATGTCTGAGTGCGAGTACCTGCGTGTGTGTGCGTGATTGTGAACATGTGCATGTTTATATGTGTGTGTTTGCGTGTGAGTGTGTTTCGTATGGAGTTTAGGAGTTGCGTGTGTGTATGTGTGTGCGTTCTTGCATGTGTGTGTATGTTTGTGCGTGTGTGTATGTGTGTATGTTTGTGCGTGTGTGTATGTGTGTATGTGTGTATGTTTGTGCATGTGTGTGTATGTTTGTGCGTGTGTGTTTGTTTGTGCGTGCGTATGTGTGTATGTTTGTGGTGTGTGTGTATGTTTGTGCGTGTGTGTGTATGTTTTATGTTTGTGCGTGTGTGTGTATGTTTGTGCGTGTGTGTGTATTTGTGTGTGTGTGTGTGTATGTTTATGCGTGTGTGTGTATGTTTGTGCGCGTGTGTGTATGTTTGTGCGCGTGTGTGTATGTTTGTGCGTGTGTGTGTGTGTATGTGCGTATGTGTGTATGTTTGTGCGTCTGTATGTGTGTGTGTATGTATGTGTATATTCGTGTATGCATTTGCTTGTATATGTTTACGTATGTGTATGTATGTGTATGTGCATGTATGTGTATGTGTGTGTATGTGCATGAATGTCTGTGCGTATGTATGAGTATGAGCATGTATGTGTATATGTGTATATGTGTGGGTATGTTTCTTATGGAATCTAGGCGTTGTGTGTGTGTGTGGTAAGCATGTGTTTGCATGCGTAAGTGTATGTGTATGTCTGTGTGTATGTATGTGTATATGTGTATATGTGTATGTGTGGGTATGTTTCTTATGGAATCTAGGTGCTGGGTGTGTGTGTATGTATGCATATGTATGCATGTGTATGCATGTGTTTGCATGCGTAAGTGTATGTGTATGTCTGCGTATGTATGTGTATATACATGTATGTGTATATATGTGAGTGTGCGGTGGCGGAGAGAGAGAAGTAAGGGGGAAAAGAAGAGGAGGAGGAGGAGGGGGTCTTACAATTTGAGTTGGTTGCCATTTATTAGTTGATTCAGGTGTCACAATTAATTCCATCGAAACTCTTAACAATTATTTTCAACGATGTTCTCGAAATTTCTACCTTACCAATACACCATGAGTAATTGCTTCCAATCACCATTATAGCTACTACAACTTACTGGTTCTCCGTCAAATGCTGGTTTCCTCCTAAAGTCGCCATCTTTTTTTTAATGCATCAGTACCGAAGCAATACCGTTTGTGATGTTTTAATTCATCTGCATTCATATTTAACTTTATTTATTTGTTCATTCATTTATTTTTCTTTCTTTCATTAATATTACCACCACCACCACCACCACCACCACCACCACCACCACCACCACCACCACCACCACCATCATCATCGTCATTATTATTATTATTATTATTATTATTATTATTATTATTATTATTATTATCTCCCAGATTGTTGGCCTTGTGCCTATACTAGAAATCATTATTATTATAGAGGGTCGATAAAATAAAGTACCAGTAATGCACTGGTGAATTGCTGGCCTTGTGCCTAAAGTAGAAACAATTATTATTATAGAGGGCGGTGGATTGGCAAAGGCACCACAGTTACGTCCCTTTCCGGACTGAGTTCAAATCCCGCCGAGGTTAACTTTGCCTTTCATCCTTACGGGGGTCGATAATATAAACTACCAGTAATACGCTGGGGTAATTGCTGGCCTTGTGCCAAAAAGTAGAAACAATTATTATTATAGAATGCAAAAAGGGCGGTGGATTGTCAGTATAGGTAGAGAGTCGGGTACCATGCTTTGCAGCATAGAGTTACGGCCCTTTATGAACTGAGTTAAAATCCTGCTGAGGTTAACTTTGCCTTTCATCCTTACGGGGTCGATAAAAAAAGTACCAGTCACGCACTGGGGTCGATTTAAACGATTTCCCCCTCCACCAAAATTGCTGGCCTTGTGCCTAAAACTAAAACAGAAATCACTATTAATTTTATTACTTTGATATCTCAGTCATTGATGTTATTTAACCGGAAAATTTGATTCTACCTGCTGCTTCAGATATGCAGGACACACAGCACACATGTAGACACAAAGACACACATGTAGGCACACAGCACACATGTAGACACACAGCACACATGTAGGCACACATCGCACATGTAGACACACAGACACACATGTAGAGACACAGACACACATGTAGGCACACAGCACACATGTAGACACACAGACACACATGTAGAGACACAGACACACATGTAGACAGACATGTAGACAGACGGACACACATGTAGACAGACATACACACATGTAGAGACAAAGACACACATGTAGACACACAGACACACACATGTAGAGACACACATGTAGACACACAGACACACATGTAGACACACAGACACATATGTAAGCACAGAGCACACATGTAGACACACAGACACATGTAGACACATAGCAAACATGTAGACACACAGAGCACACATGTAGACACACAGCACACATCACACATGTAGACACACAGACACACATATAGAGACACAGACACACATGTAGGCACACAACACACATGTAGACACACAGAGAACACATGTAGAGACACAGACACACATGTAGACAGACAGCACACATGTAGACACACAGACACACATGTAGAGACACAGACACACATGTAGACAGACATTTAGACAGACAGACACACATGTAGAGACACAGAGACACATGTAGACAGACATGTAGACAGACGGACACACATGTAGACAGACATACACACACGTAGAGACAAAGACACACATGTAGACACACAGACACACATGTAGAGACACACATGTAGACACACAGACACACATGTAGACAGACATGTAGACAGACGGACACACATGTAGACAGACATACACACATGTAGAGACAAAGACACACATGTAGACACACAGACACACATGTAGACAGACATACACACATGTAGAGACAAAGACACACATGTAGACACACAGACACACATGTAGACAGACATACACACATGTAGACACACAGACACACATGTAGACAGACAGACACACATGTAGACACACAGCACACATATGTAGGCACACAACACACATGTAGACACACAGAGCACACATGTAGACACAGCACACATGTAGACACACAGACACACATGTAGACACACAGACACATATGTAGACAGACAGACACACATGTAGACAGACATACACACATGTAGACACACAGACACACATGTAGACAGACAGACACACATGTAGACACACAGCACACATATGTAGGCACACAGCACACATGTAGACACACAGACACACATGTAGACACACAGCACACGCATGTAGACACACAGAGCACACATGTAGACACACAGCACATATTTAGACACACAGACACATATGTTTACAGACAGACACACATGTAGACAGACAGACACACATGTAGACACACAGCACACATGTAGGCACACATCACACATGTAGACGTAGACACACAGACACACATGTAGACACACAGACACACATGTAGGCACACAGCACACATGTAGACACACAGACACACATGTAGGCACACAGCACACATGTAGACACACAGACACACATGTAGACACACAGGAGCACACATGTAGACACACAGACACACATGTTTGACAACCAACATTTTGAAAAGAAATAATAAACAACCTTCGGCCTACAGGACGCATAGTAGATTTTGGAGACGGTAACTGATCCTCCTGTATTTTCTTTTACCCTAAGTCAGGAATTGTTTGGCACCCCCACCCCTCGTATGTGAGACTCCTTTCTCCATGTCACTGATGTTGTCCAAAGAATAGACAGGGATCGATACAGCTCGGCAACTGTGATTTCGAAGGTGAACACAGACTGCAAACGGCCGAAAAAGATACCGCAAGGCATCAGAGTGTGTTCGATATTAACAATTTCGTCAAGTGACTCGTGTTATATTTTACTGCCAGTATCAGTAGAGCGTCATAAACCATGCTTTGCGCCATAGATTTGTGGCCCTTTACGTTCTGAGTTCAAATCCCGCCGGGGTTAACTTTGCCTTTCATCCTTATAGGGTCGATAAAATAAAGTACCAGTAATGTACTGGGGTAATTGCTGGCCTTGTGTGCCAAAAGTAGAAACAGTTTTATTTTACTGGGTGGTCTAGTGGTTAGGATATTGAACGTACCACCGCAATGGCGTGGCCTCGAGGGCATTGTGTTTTTGATGAGTATTAGGAATATCTGGAGTGGGGATTAACACTGCGATGCGATTGATTGGTGTTGTGTTCATGGGAAGA
>OZ024759.1:16049404-16056904 GCA_964016885.1 Eledone cirrhosa | reverse complement strand
TAGAAATGACGCCTGCACCGCTCAAGCCATGCTTTAGGAGTCTTATATGGGAAATTAAACTACATGAAATATTTCCCATTTGACAATTATGGTCCAATTTTATTATAAATTTCTACCTAGACCGGTTAAAATTCTTTTAGAAATTTAACCTTTAAAGGTGAATGACTTTGTATTTATCAATTCCTAAATTTTCTAAATAGCGGTGGATTGGCATAGAGTTACGCCCCTTTACGGTCTGAGTTCAAATCCTGCCGAGGTTAACTTTGTCTTTCATTCTTACGCGGTCGATAAACAAAACTACCAGTAATGGACTGGGGGTAATTGCTGGCCTTGTGCCAAAAGTAGAACAAAAAATTAATTTCTAAAAGGAAATGTTAGTTTTTACAGATATAATGAATGTGTCTATGACAACATAATCCACTGTATGATGATGATTATAATGATGATGATGATGATGATGATGATAACACATGCACAAACACATACACATACACACACGTATATATATATATATATATATATATATATATATATATATATGGTATCTCGCCAATCCTGTTAAGATCCAACAAATGATTGTAATAGGATTTAAGTACTGAGTATGAAGAAGAGAGAAAGATGATTAATTAGTTAGTTAGAGAGAGAGAGGGGGGGGGGGGTAATTTGTAAAGGGGAGAAAGAGAGGGTGAGAGTGAGAGAGGGGGAAATAGTTGTGAAGAATATATTTGGAGAGAGAGACAGATTGAAAAGGAAAAGGAGATAGATAGATAGATAGAGAGAGAAAGAGACATAAAAATATATATATATATATAGAGAGAGAGAGAGAGAGGGGAGAGAGGGAGAGAAAGACAGAGGCAGAGATAAAGAAAGGGAGAGTGGGTAAGAGAGAGAGAGAGAGAGAGGGAGAGAGAGAGAGAGAGAGAGAGAGAATAAGACAAAGAGGAAGGGAAGAGAGAGAGAGAGTGAGAGAAAGAGGAGGGGTAGAGAGATAGAGTAGTAGTAGTGAGTGAGAGAAAGAGGAGGGGAAAGAGAGAGAGAGAGAGAGAGTCAGAGTCAGAGTCAGCAAAAGTAGTAGTGTAAAGTGTTTTATATAAGGAATTGTATAGAATTAGTGTTTTAAAAAGAGATTGAAAAAGCTGGGATAATTATCATAGAAGACTGAGCGGCACCAGAGAAGAATTAAAGAGGAGATATCTTGAAACGACACATACAAAAAGGAAAACAAACAAACAAACAAACCCAGAGAAGGCTTGGTATGAATATAAAGTGTATGTATGGAAAAGGTTTCTATGGTGATGGATGAAGGTGTGGATATGGAGAAATGACAGTCAAAGATAAGGATGAATAAAAAAAATATATATATATATATTAGTTAGATTTAAATCCTGCTACTGAAGAACTGATCTTTGAAGATACAAAGATTGGTACAGAGCTCCCCCACTCCCCCAAACCCCCCAAACAATAACAACACCATCCACTCCACCCTCTTCAAAAAAAAAAAAAGAAAAGCAGAAAAAGAAGCTGACAAAAAAGGAAACAAAACAAAAAAATTGAGATATATTGAAATTTCCCTCAGTGGAAAATAGTTTATATTTTGAGCCGACGAACGAATCTCTAGATGGTCACTTGTATTGTTAGAAATAGTAGTAAACACTAAAACTAACACTAACACTAATACTAAATGTAAACCTATCATTAATACTATCACTAACACTAAATGTAAACCTACCACTAATACTAATACTAATACTAACTGCAAACCTAACATAAATACTAACACTAATTGTAAACCTAACACTAACACTAACTGTAAACCTGTCATTAATACTAACACCAACACCAACACTAATACTAACAGTAAACCTATCACTAATACTAACACTAATACTAACTGTAAACCTATCACTATCACTAACACTAACTGTAAACCTATTATTAATACTAACACTAACTGTAAACTGTAAACTAACACTAACATTAACACTAACTGTAAACCTATTACTAACACTATCACTAGCACTAACTGTAAACCTATCACTAATACTAACACTAACTGCAAACCTATCACTATCACTAACACTAACTGTAAACCTATTAGTAATACTAACACTAACTGCAAACCTATCACTAACACTAACTGTAAACCTATTATTAATACTAACACTAACTGTAAACCTATCACTAACACTAACATTAACACTAACTGGAAACCTAATATTAACTAGAAAGCTAATACTAATCCTAACTTTAACACTAGTAAATCTAAATCGGAAACTAACATTAACAGTAACCCCAAACCTCACACTGACACAAACTTTAAAGCTAACCCTAACCCTAACATTAACCCTAATCTTAACCCTTAAGGTCTTAAGAAAAAGAAAAAAAGATGTACATATTCAATAATGTGGTCATTGATGCACATGAAAAAAATTATCTAAGAGGAGAGGTTCAGAGTTGAAACTCTTACGATCTCTAACAACACCAGTTCAGAATTAAGAATCCCAAATTCACTATCGTGAGCCGAACATGATTACCACTAGGCCACGCACATTCACGGGGAGATGTAGGAACAAATTCACCCATCAGCTGGTCATCTATTCGTTTACTTGATGGCACAACATTATATTCTGCTAATGCTTCCCAATTTGAGTATCCTCAACAATGTGAAGGAAATTTAGCGACAATATAAAAAAAATGTCGTTTATAGTAAAAAGAAAATGTAAAAAAAAAAAATGTGTCCCTTATAGTAAAAAGAACAAAACAGTGGGAATCGGTAACAATACAATGAAGGAGCTGGACAGTAAGCCGGACAGATAATTTACTACTGCTGGGAGGGGAGATAATGCAGGATATGCATAATTCTGGCTTTCTATCGATACCTGAGCTCAGATGAAAGTAAATCTGTGTGTAAAAGCTGTGTGAATGAGAATGATGAATGAATATTTTAACAGAGAATGTAAAAACAACAACAACAACAACAACAGAAACAGAAAAACAACAACAAACAAAGAAATCACAAATATAAACAAACAAAAACAAAGCAAATAAAAAGAATCCTTCACAAACTCATCTGAATAGCAAGAAAATAATCTGTGCCATTAACACATTTGCAGAACCAACCATTATATAGGTTTCCGCAGTATTGGATTGGAGCGTATCACATAGCGCCAATAGACTGGAATCAGCTACAAAAAAAAACTCTTGTATAATACATAATAAATATGACTGCTAACAGCGAATTGACAGATTCTTAAAAGAATTGGATGAGTCGCTAGAACAGCGGTTCCAAAACATTTTCTGGACTACCGTTTCCTTTCTTTATTTTTTTTGTAAAGAGAATATATTTCATCAGTGATCCCAACTGTAAAGTTAATAGAAAGGTTTAAAGCTTACATTGACAATAACATTTTGATAGAAAATGGCCTGTTTTATTTAGATGGCTACAACAATGCAAATAGAATACGAGCCCTTCTTTATTCCTTCTTTACCCCTTCCTCCTTTTTTCATTACTTAATTTCGTTTTTATCTGTTTTTCTTTTCAGATTTCTATCATTGTATAATTTCTTTTTGTAAAAGATAGTTGACATAATATGTTTATGTATAAACTGAATGTTTAGTTGCTAAATTGATATACTTTGAACAAACGAAAGGAATTTCTGTGACTGTTAAAAAAGAAATATTAACAATGGCGGTGCCTCAGCATGGCCCCAGCCTGTCGGCTGGAACACGTAATAGAGTAACAATAACTATAACAAAGTTGTTGGTATGTTATCTTAGTTAAAGTCTGTTCTTAGCTGAAAGCTCGTCAAGTTTGTGCTTATCCTCGGTTTCCTTGGGGTTAGGCGACTGAGAGCACAAGACTCTCCCTTGATAGGACGCCGGTTTATCGCAGGATTAACTCCCCAGATACTGCTGGTACTCACTCTCAGCTCAGTGTACTGGAGCAACGTAAAATAAAGCGTTTTCCTCAAGTACACAACGCAGTACCCTGTCCAGGAATCGAACTGACGACATTATTATCTTAAGCCCAACATTGTGCCGATGTTATCTTGGAAGTGTTTAATTAGTTTTTAATATTTCGGGATAAAATCCCTTCGTCATATGAAGAGTTAAGTAAACTAAGTCGGAGAAGGACACCTTGTGTTGTTCTTATCATGACATTTTTGAATCAGAACGTGGTGGCTTTTTCAACACGGGATAATCTTTTAAAAATTTTATTGCAGCATTTACTGAATCACAAAAGGGGACCGTTTTACGAGCAACTACTAATTTGTGTCCCCTTTCTGCCCTCACAATTCCTGGCCTTCTAACAACAATACACCTATCATTCCCTTGTCTTCCAGTGCCCTCTCATGAGTCTCCCTGCTTCCACATTGGAATTCATTGCGTTAGGACGTAGGAAATAATGACTGCGCTATTTGTTCTGTGTTCTGAAGAGATGGACTCCGCCGGGTTTAAAATGACAAAGAAAGGCTGTATGTTACAACGGCGTTCCTACAACTCCATTATAAGAAGCTACTATTAAAAGGGAACGGAAGGTAGTGGTTAGAGTAACATTAATAAGGAACGGTAATACGTTACCAAATAGAAACGAGAGGAGACAGCGTTATAATGATAAGAATAAGGCAAATATACAACACACACACACACACACACACACACACACACACACACACACACACACACACACACACACATATATATATATATATAATATAAGATCAAAAGATGGTTAAAAGAGTTCCATGTATTTTATTATGCGCATTTCAAAAACAAATATCATCATGGGATGATACTTGCGTTCTCATCAGATAAAATAGGGAGACATGATATGAAGTTTAAAAAACACTTGCGAGCAGTGAAGTGTTAAATCTACATATGTACAGTCCTATAAACTGTTGAGTGCTACTTATCCGATATTTGCATTGCTTTATTGTGCTACAATAAAACTCACCTCATATATATATATATATATATATATATATATATATACGCACACATATCACGCACAAATATATATATACACACGTACTTACAACCACACGGCTATGCACATATATATGTATGCATACATATATATATGTGTGTGTGTGTATGTATATATATATATATATTTATGTGTGTATATATATATATATATATATATATATATATATATATATATATATATATATATATATATATTTATATATATATATATATATATATATATATATATATATATATATATATATATATATATATATACGTATATATATATATATATATATATATATATATATATATATTTATATATATATATATATATATATATATATATATATATTTATATATATATATATATATATATATATATATATATATATATATATATATATATATATATATATATATTTATGTGTATATATATATATATATATATATACAAATACATGCACAGAAAGAAATAGGTAATATTCGTTGCGTATGAAGTGTGTATGCGTGTATATGTGTATATGTGTATGTGTGTATATGTGTATGTATTTACGTAAGTTTGCGTATATGTAGGTCGAAGAATAAATAATAGAGATCGATTTCTGTCCTTAGTCATAAGATCGATATATGCCATGTGATGGGTGATATATTCAATTGACTCATCTCCTTCGTATCACCTATAAATGCTAGTTATTTTATCGATCTGGAGGTATGAACGTCAGGTTCGATCCAAGAAAAAGGACTTAAATATGATTGTCAGGAAGGAGAGAAAATTTTATTAACTCTTATGATGATTTAGCAGAAGATATCTAAAAACTGGTTTGTTTTTTCAAATGTTTAAAGTATAATTACTTTGTGAACACTTACAATAAACTAAAGAAAAAAACTGCAATATTTAATTGTTTCTACTTTTGGAACAAGGCCAGCAATTACCCAGTGTATTACTGGTGCGCTGTCATCTTGCTGTTTTGTACTTTTCAAGAATGTTTTGCTCATGTGGTTTATTAATTCAAATCTATGTTGTTTGGTGGACAGATCATTGTAAAAAAATACTAGCATTAGAGTAAAGCATTTATTTTTTAATGTGATGCAGTCATGATGCAGTTTTATTTTCAAGAATGCCTTGCTAATGTGGTTTATTAATTCAAATGTATGTTGTTTTGTGGACAGATCTTTGTGAAAATGTGTAGTATTAGAGTAAAGCTTTTAGTTTTTAATGTGATGCAGTCATACTTCTGTTTTATACTTTTCAAGAATGTCTTCTTAATGTGGTTTGTTAATCAAAATTTTTATAGTATCTTTGATAGATAGATAGATGATTTGATAGATCCTTGTGAAAATTTAGTTATTTAAAATAAAGTCTTGAAATTTTAATTGGAAGCAGTCATAGTTTTTAAAAAAAAATTATAAGGATGTTTTCTTAATGTGGTTTTATGTGGTTTCTTAATTCAAATGTTTATAATATCTCCGCTGGTGGACTGATGAGTGTGAACATTTACAGTATTACAATTATTGTATCTAAACTGTAATGTTGAATGTGGAGCAGCAGAGAAGACTGGAAAGAATAGAGAATGGTTTGGTAGATGAGAAAAGTATTGCTTAGACAGGAAACAATGTGTTCTAGAAGATGATGGGAATAGAGCCAGTTGTGAATGAGAAATGCAATGAGATGGCTGGGTCATGTGCCGTGGAAAGATAAAAGGGATTGGGTGAGAGAACTAGAGTCAGTGATGAATGTTGGTAAGAGATATAGAGTGAGGTGGTTGGGTCATGTGTTGAGGAAGTGGCTGAATGAGAGGAGTAGTGATAATAGAGCCAGTGTTAAATGTGAAGAGAAATGGAATGAGATGGTTAGGTCATGTGTTGAGGAAGGATAGAGAACTGACTGGATGAGAGGAGAGGTGATAATGGAGCCAGCGCCAGTGATGGATGTTGTGAAGAGAAATGGAATGAGATGGTTGGGTCATGTGTTGAGGAAGGATGAAAGTGATTGAGTGAGAGGAATAGAGACAGTGATAAATGTGAAGAGAAATGGAATGAGATGGTTAGGTCATGTGTTGAGGAAAGATAGAGAAATGACTGGCTGAGAGAGAGAGAGAGAGAGAGAGAGAGAGAGAGAGAGAGAGAGAGAGAGAGAGAGAGAGAGAGAGAGAGAGAGAGGTGGTAATAGAGCCAGTGATAAGTGCTGTGAAGAGAATGTCTTGCTAAAGGGGTGTCATGTACAGGACGATAAAAGTTAACTATTTTGCCAATCCCCTGCCCTCAGTAATATACGAGATAGATAATAAAGATTTTTGTAAACTAGATATAATCGAACTCTACCCTTTTATAACCAAATTCTTTAAAAAAACATCTATCGTTCGTCATCTGAAACTTCGTTGTAGGATAGAATTTGACTTTAATGACCCCGGATCGATAAAATAGCTATCAGATATAGATGATACGTGCGGGGGATTGATTCAGTCAAGTATATCACTTATCACATGGTAAATATTGATCTTGTGACTAAGTAAAGAAATCGATCAT
>OZ024759.1:16041904-16044404 GCA_964016885.1 Eledone cirrhosa | reverse complement strand
TCCCTTCTCTACACCCCCACACCCCTCTCCCCTCTCTACACCCCTTCTCCCCTCTCTCGACCTCTCCAGTTTCTTGATACACAGTAAACATGATCAGCATACTACAGCCTCACTATTTACCCCCCCTCCCTCTACAAACAATTATCTTTACATTGACAACTTTAAGAGAATCTCAACTATCCTTGTTGCTACAATTCACTATAATCTTGTTGGTTAGTCCTCCCACGATCCTCTCTCAGGATGGTGTAATTGGTAACGTGGACAGTTAAAAATATGGATGCCTTGATTAAGTCCGATCTTGATTTAACTATTAACATCCTGCAAGGATTTAGCAGAAAAAAAAAAGATATATATATATATAAATGGGGTTTGTCAATTCGAAAGCTTACAGCATCCATACTACAAAATGGGTTTGTCAATTCAAAAGCTTATAGTATCTAAACTCTTGTGAAAATTTGCAGTATTAGAGCAAAGGTATTGGTTTTTAAAGTAATTGAATCAATTATGCTAAAAATAATGTCGCACATGCGTGGATGTTAATGTACACTTAACATCCTGTAATTATTTAGCAGAAAATATTTAAAAGGGTTTGTCAGTTCAAATGCTTACAGCTTCTATACTACAAAATGGGTTTGTCAATTCAAAAGCTTATAGTATCTAAACTCTTGTGAAAATTTGCAGTATTAGAGTAAAGGTATTGGTTTTTAAAGTAATTGAATCAATTATGCTAAAAATAATTGTTTCTACTTTTGGCACAAGGCTAGCAATATCTCAGTGTATTACTGGTGCTTTATTTTATCGATCCCGTAAGGATGAAAGAAATGTTAACCTCCACGGGATTTCAACTCAGATCATAAAGGGCCGTAACTATTTGCTGCAGAGCATGGCGTCCGACCCTCTACAGATACTGCCAATGTCGCACATGCGTGGATGTTAATTTACACTTAACATCCTGTAATTATTTAGCAGAAAATATATAAAAAATGGGTTTGTCAGTTCAAATGCTTATAGTATCTTACGGACACACACGTAAACACACACAGAGGACCACAGACATACAGGAACATACACATATGAACAGACACAGGAACGCACACACACACACACACACACAGGAACACACACACAAACACATGCACACAGGTACACACATGTGCATAAACACACACACACACACACACACACACACACACACACACATATATATATATATATATAAGTGGGAGGTATATATATATATATATACGTAAACACACACACACATGAACACATACCTAAATACACACACAAGAACACATACGTAAATACATACACACACAGGAACACATACGTAAATACACACATAGGAACACACATATACGTAATCATATATACGTATACAAACATATATACACATATTATGTATATAGACAATGAATGGCCAATATTTATTATTCAATATTTATTCTCTAATGAACTGTTCGCCATGTTTATGTTGATGAAATAGTTATAAGGAAGTCGTTCGGTTAGCCATTTTATATAACAAAAATTTCACATTCAAAGCCAGCAGACGACATCATTACAGGCGTTCAAGTATTAGTATTAGTTTTATTAATTTCATATTGTTCATGACGTTTTTATATATATTTTATATATAAGTCATTGATAGTTTGTTTTCCTTTTTATTGTCATTATGTAAATTTCTACAAATTTGTTGTATATATTTATATACATTTGCTGTATATGTCAGAATTTTAAATTGAGAAATTACGTGTTTTTTTTTATATTTGTATTTATATGTGTGTGTGTGTGTATGTATGTATGTATGTATGTCTGTATGTATGTATGTATGTATGTATGTATGTGTGTATGTATGTATGTATGTATGTATGTATGTATATGTGTGTGTGTGTGTGTGAGTATGTGTGTCTGCGTGTATGTACAAATGTATGGATATACACATACATATAACTATATATATATATAGACCACATTGAATATTATATATATATATATATATATATATATATATATATATATATATATATATATATATATACATATATATATACATATATATATATATATATATATATATATATATCGCATGCTTACAAGGCTGATTAGGCTGGTAAAAAAGGCATAGATTCGTTTTATACACAAACACACACATAGTACAATCATATAAACACCTATACATACTGATACAAACATATATACATCCCAAAATGCTTTATATTAACTATACTGGTCTAATCACACACACACACACACACACATATATATATATATATTAATTTATATATGTATATAAGTATATATAAATTTACATATATATATGAGTACGTATATGAATTTATATATGCATATAATATGAATATATATATAGTATGAATATAAATATGTATATGTATATAAATTTATATGTATATGTATATATGAATATATATATATATCTATACTACACACACACACATACGTTAATGCATATAAGGAACAACAACTCATAAATCAGAACGCC
>OZ024759.1:16026904-16029404 GCA_964016885.1 Eledone cirrhosa | reverse complement strand
ATAAATTAAAAAATATAATTTAAATATTCACCTATTCCTTTTGCTTTTACCGACGGTTTCACTTCACAAAAGATTGGAAATCCTAGGGACTTCCAATAGACCCTATATATTTCCAGGAGTACTTAGTACCTGTGGTGATATTGATCTCCTTTTATATATTCTCCGTTATGTAGAGAACAAATCCGTTGTTTTATTTAGCTGCTATTTTTAGTGGCGTGATAGACAACACGTCTATGTTTACTTCCGCTTCTACTAAGGGCTGGTTCATGCACAGGTCAAGTTTACGGCCTCATTCGATCATGTGCTAGCTGGCAGGTGGCAATATATTTTGCCGTTCCTGGGACTTTTGTCCTAGGTAGGGAAAATGCTTTCTGAAGATCTAAATATTTCCATTGGAAGTCCCTAGGATTTCCAGTCTTTTGTGAAGTGAAACCGCCGGTAAAAGCAAAAGGAATAGGTGAATATTTGAATTATATTTTTTAATTTATTTAAAAAAATTGTTTGAATCTTGCTTGCTCCGCTTATCTCAATTTTATAGTTCTAGTATGTCAAATTAATACCATAGAACAACCACTGTATCATAGACACCCTATATATTTCCAGGGGTACTTAGTACCTATTGGGATATTGATCTCCTTTTATATATATATATATATATATATATATATATATATATATATATATATATATATATGTATATGCATATATGTATATATATAGATATACATATACCTTTACATAAATATATATATATATATATATATATATATATATATATATATATCAACTAGAGATAGATTGACATATATATATAAAATAAACATATGAAACAATCACAGGGAATAATTTGTAAAGAATGTAAGCATACATAGCTAGGTAGGTAACTAATTAAAGTTTAACTAGAACTTCAAATATAGATACCTTTTAAAATGATTAATCTCCTTTGTATATATTTCTTTAAGTAAGAAATATATTTCACCAATTAATCCGTAAATCACAGTAGTTAAATTCTCGGATGTTCACCAAAGGAGAATGCTCGGATCTAATCTTTGAGCTTATTCTACACTGGATATGGCGCATATCTCTCAGACATGACAACCCTTAATTTTAATTTTGGATATATATATATATATATATATATATATATATATATATATATGTGTGTGTGTGTGTGTGTGTGTGTGTGTGTGTGTGTGTCTACTAATACATACACATATATATATCCATGTATATATTTATACTTAAGCCCACATACAAAGATATATATAATACTGAATTACAAATTCTTAAAAACTGTTCTTCTATATAAAGTAAAATTAATATCAGTTTGAAAAAAACATTTAGAAGCCTGGTGCATCAAAACGTTTCGTTATAATTGTATATTTATAGTGGAATAGCAGAATCTGTAGAACGTCGGTCAAAATATTTTGTGACATTTACTGATGGCTCTTTACGTTCTGAGTTTAAATCCCATCCCGGTCACCTTTGCCTTTCATCCTGTCGAGGTCGATATAATATAGTATATCAGTGAAGTACTAGGGTAGATTTAACGACTCTCCCAATAGCCCAGTACCAAACTTAGAAATTATATATTAATATATCTTCTACTTCTTCTTCGCCCACTTATTCCTGACAGGGTTGTGGGAGTAGAGTCCTTAAACACTACTTCCAGCGGGTCTTGTCAGAAGCAACCGTCTCCAACTGATCCGGCTGGATCCCCAAGCATAACCAGCCAAGCTCATGGATGTTATCAACCATCTTGCTCGGAATTTACTCCTGGGTCCCCTACCTGTTGGTTTCGCCCGTAAAATCTGTCCAGCGATTCTTTCCTGAGACATTCTAATCACATGTCCATAGTATTGGAGATGTGATCTCTCAATTCGGAGAAGTAGCGACTCTACCTAGAATGACTCTCTCATCTCCGAACTACGCACTTTATCGAGTAACCTTACTCTAAAGACCCTGCGGAGGAATCACATATTAATATATAAAAAATTATACTTCTACTTTATTTTATAGGGATATGCCAAGAATAGTTTCTATTTAACTATATCTCGCTCTGTACATGAACCGCCAGGATTGTGATAACTATTTTTTTTATTCTATTGATTTTACAAATCCACCGCCATATTGTCTTTGGATTTTACAAATCCACCGCCATCTTGTACATCGACTCTACAAATTCACTGCCATCTTGTCTACTGACTCTATATAACCACTGACACCTTGTCTACTGATTCTACAAATTCTCACAACCATTCAGAAGCACGTAGATCTAATTATAGTTGTAGAGTCTTAGGGTTAGGGTTAAGGTTAGGGTTAAGGTTACGATTAGCGACCATGGCAATGGTCTTGGCTTCTTAGCCTCAACGTCAGTGCAAAGAAAACCAAAGACATGATCATAGACAATCATAACTCTTATTCTGGTTTGACAGTAAACCAGCAAGGAATTCACAATAGGAAGCTCAATACATTATCAAGGTGACAGAAACCACGAACT
>OZ024759.1:16011904-16021904 GCA_964016885.1 Eledone cirrhosa | reverse complement strand
GTGGATCTAGTACCAACTTGCCCACTTACTCAGGCTGCTACTATTTATATGTAGTGGTCCAAGCCCATTCTCGCTAGGGGTGGGTGGGTGGGTGGGTTGTACTCTCGCACAACACCAACTAAACCTCATAGAAGCTCTGCTAAACCGCATAGGAGACCTGCTAAACTCCACAGGAGGCCCGAATAAACCTCACAGGAGGCCAGCTAAGCCTTAAGGAGGCCAGCTGATTTAATAGGAGGTCATCTAAACCTCTAAGAATGCTGCTAACCCTACACAGGTATGACTCGCAGCAACAGCTTAACACCAGGCATGCTTTTGTGAAAACCCTCTCAGACAAAAGCTAGATTCCTATATGTCAGCTATTTTGCATTCGATTTCATCTTAGCTTCAGGCCAAGATGAAAAATCTATTTCGCTGAAGGCAACGTCACATCGATATTCAATAATTTTTTTTTTTTTTTAAATTTAGACGCCATCTTGCTTCAAGCTGTATCGATATCTTTGATGGCTTCTATTGATAAAACCGATGTACAAATGAAAAATGAAAATTAAACTTTTAGTAAAAATAATTAAAATTTTTGCAATCGAAATGAGATAGTTATGAAAACAACAACAACAACAACAACAACAATAACTAATACTACTACACTAATATTAATAATAACAACAATAACGGTAATAAAATGCAACAATACCGCCAACAATAGGAACGAAGTAAAATGTAATAACAACACAATAACAACAACAATAGCAAAGTGAAATGAAAACAATAAAATATTAAAACAATATATAAAACATAACAAAAAAAGTGTAGCTGTGAATCTCAACGATGAATTTATATAGAACATTCGAATACTGAAACAGCAGCAGCAGCAGCAGCAGCAGCAGGCAGCGGTAACAACAACAACAACAACAATAATAACAAGGAAAACAATAACAACAACAACAAAGTGGTAACAGTGACAATGATATGACAATAAAGAGAAAAAAAATAGACGACGAAAAGTAACAACAACAATGGCAGCAACAACAACAACAACAGCAGCGACAACAGCAGTAACAGCAATAGCAACGACAATGACAACGTCAACAACAGCAACAACAGCAACAACAACAACAACAGCAGCAACAATAACAACAGCAACAACAACACTATCAACAACAGCAACAACGACAACAATATCAATAACAACAATAACAACAGCAACAGCAACAACAGCAATAACAACAACAACAGCAACAGCAGCAGCAACAACAACAACACTATCAACAACAACAACAGCAACAACAACAACACTATCAACAACAACAACAATAACAGCAACAACAACAACAACAACAACAATAACAACAGCAACAACAACAACAACAGTAACAATAGCCACCACAACAACAACAGTAACAACAACAACAACAACAACAATGGGAGCATAATAAACTACAACAAACAAACAAAACAAAAGCAAATAAAAAAATTTTAAATAATTTTCCTAATAATTTCCAAAGAGATAAAAGGAACTTTTGTAAAATATAAACTGAAAAAATATTGCCCTAAGAAACAACAACGACAACGACAACAACAACGACAACGACAACAACGACAAGGACAACAACGACAAGAACCACCACCACCACCACCACCACCACCAACGCCACCACCACCCAAAGACTTGGGGGGACAAATTTAAGGGCAAAACAACACAGAACGGGGTTTATATTGAGTAAAGGAAAAGGAGCAACTTCGATGGGAAAGCAGTAGGTATAACAATAACAATAAGGCACAAGGCCAGCAAATTTTTTTTTTGGTAGGAAGGGGGGGGGGGGGAGTCGATTAAACCGACCGCAGTACATTACTGGTACTTTATTTTATCGACCCCGTAAAAAAGAAAGGCAAAGCTAATGTCGGTGGGATTTGAGCTCAACATGGCCAAATAATGGTTTCTGATTAAGGCACAAGGCCAGCAATTATCCAGTGCATTACTGGTACTTTATTTTATCGACCCCGTAAGGATGAAAGGCAAAGTCAACCTCGGCGGGATTTGAACTCAGATCGTAAAGGGACGTAACTATGCTGGAAAGCATGACGTCCGACCCTCCACCGATACTGCCAATCCACCACCCTCTCAACATGGCCAAATAATGGTTTCTGATTAAGGCACAAGGCCAGTAATTTGGGGAGAGGGAAAAGTCGATTAAATCGACTCCAGTACATTACTGGTACTTTATATTATCCACCCCGTAAAAAAGAAAGACAAAGCTAACGTCGGCAGGAGTTGAGCTCAACGTAACCAAATGATGGTTTCATTTATTGGCCACAAGGGCCGACATATAGGGGCCAAACACTAGACAGGGACAGAGGGAGGTTTACATGGAAAACGTGTAAAAATATAAATAACAATAACAAAGTAACAAGAAAAATACATCAATGAAAAATTCCCCAATAGGGGGGGGGGATAACCACCCAGGGTTAACTCAGGTACCCAACGTAACCAAGTAATTGTTTATACTTTTGGCACATGGCCAGTAATTATCCAGTACATTACTGGTACTTTATTTTATCGACCCCGAAAAGATGAAAGGCAAAGTTAACCTCGGCGGGATTTGAACTCAGAATGGCAAGGGCCGTAACTCTATACGTCAAAGCATGGCGTCCGACCCTCTACCGACACTGCAAATAATAATCGTAATTATAATTGTTTCTTTATGGACTGGGTTCAAATCCCGCCGAGGTTAACTTTGCCTTTCATCCTTACAGGGTCGATAAAATAAAAGTACCAGTAATGCACTGGGTAATTGCTGGCCTTGTACCAAAAGAAAAAAAACAATAATTATAATTGTTTCTACTATTGGCACAAGGCCAGCAATTACCCTAGTGCATTACTGGTACTTTATTTTATCGACCCTGTAAGGATAAAAGGCAAAGTTAACCTCGGCGGGAATCGAACTGCGAGACATTTAGCATAAAAATATCCGGGGCACTTTTAGTGCAAGAGAACGCTATTTGATTGCACCGAAAAATACCCAACAACCTTTTCTTAGTAAATAACATATCACTTTAAATTATGTTAAAAAATATCATGGACTTTACCTACTATTCTGCGAAAAAAAAATGACAACAATGGTTAACGAAAATTCTTCAGAGAATCTGTAAGTTAATATTTATAAATTTTATTCATAAATTTTTTTTTTTACCACGTATAATTGATATTGTAACACATGTGCATAGCGTTCGGTATTCTGATGCCACGAGCGAATAATATACGAGGATCAGCTGAAAATTTCCTAGACTGACTATGAAGGAGTGATGCAAGGGCTGTGAAATCTTGCATGCATTAATTTCAACTCTTTTTATTAATAATTGCATCTTTTCTTTCTAGGGGTTATGTTGAAAAATAAACCTCATTTGGTTATTCCATGGGAGTATCTTGGTCATAGGCTAACTATGAAGGAGTGATGCTAGAGCTGTGAAATCTTGCGTGCATTAATTTCAACCCTTCTTATCAATAACTGCATCGTTTCTTTCCAGGGACTATGTTGAAAAATAAACCTCATTTGGTCATTCCATGAGAGTATCTTGGTCACCCTATGAACGTTTCAGTCGACCCTCGTACACTCGTAACGTTTATGTTTTATCTGTCAGTAGCTTAGCTAGAGCATGTGTGCCTTGCCGGGGGAAGCCCTTGAGTTTGTCGCAAACCCTCCGCTCTGCGGACCTCTACTTATTTGAAAATATAACTAACCCAATAGGGTTGCTCGCCATTGAAGTGTCGCCCGGGACGGGACCCCCTTGTTCGACCTGCCCCGCCCTTTCACCTAGCTACGTTACTTTTATTTGTGTGTAAGTAAACCCTGCATAGTTGCTCCCTTCGTTTTGAGTGGGATTCTATCAGCTCCGTCACCAGGCTTTAGTGCTCGGGATAGGGAAGGGGTTAGTAGGGGTGGCGTGGGGGTTGGGTGGTGTTGGGTGGTGTTGGGTGTGGAGGTGAAGTGCTATTGGTGTGGAGTATGTGGTGAGTGTATGTTTTGTGATGAGGTGGTGTGGTGTAGTGTGGGTGACGTGTATGATTTGGTGATGAGGTGGTGTGGTGTAGTGTTGGGATGTGTGGGATAGTGGGGTAGGAGTAGTGGGGTGGCAGTAGTTGGGTGGGGGTAGTAGAGTGGGGTTGGGGTATGATGTAGGGACTTGATTAGGGGGCTTCGGGCCATTCCAGGGCTAGCCATCTAAATCGAAAATAATTATCAGGCGGAGTTTCGAAATAAAGATATTACCATAAATTTTCCAAAATCTAAGGGTACAACATTAATAAATAGGGGTGGAGGTCAGTACCACCCCATGCCCCCTTTTTGGAGACGGGCCCGACTTCTATATGGAATTAGAGTATTGTCAACCAATATTTTCTTTTTTTTTATCTAATTTTGTTGCTTGTTCTGTATGATAATGTCGGGGCGTAACTCAATGCCACAAAGCATGTTGTCCGACGCTCTACCGATTATTACCAATCCATCGTGCCCTCAGAACAGCAATAATGAATTGATTGGTTAAAGAAGCTTTCGCGCAGGAGGAGGAAGACGAGGAGGAGTCCATTGATTGTTTGATCGATTGCTTTTGATTGTAAATATAAGAGGATGTAATTAAAACATTAAAAAAACCATTGATTACATAATCGATATTGTAACGAATTGACAGAGATGCTAGAGAACGTCAGATCTACTCCAGCACTCCGTGTATTGAGTTCTGGCATCAGCGAGGTCAATATGCTTTTCGTCCTTTGTCTTTGCTCAGATTTCTACCAGAGAAAGATAGATAGATTTCTTTATTAGCCACAAGGGCGCAACAAGAAAGGGGACAATACAAAGACATGCCGGGGATTTTACATACAGTCGTGTAAAAAATATAAAAACAAACAATTTCAACAATCGAAATCCCCAATAGGGGGGAGGCGCCACAAATGGGTTGTTTCATACCCCGTCGATAGAACAACCCTCAACTCGAGGAGCGTGTTGTGCAAGTGCTCCTTTCTTCCCTTTGCTCTCTTCCTCAACCTACAGGCTTATAAACAGAGAAGGCCCAATCACTCGGGCCATTTTCGCTTCATTCACCCACCTTTCAGTAAATTTACTGGGGTGCAGTGCCTCTCTCTCCACCCTGATTCTCCTTCTAAAGTGATACTTAAAGAAGGGAATCAATTGTTGTCCGGAGAGAAAGGCATCTGTCCTCAGTCCTCTCAACCTCGTCCATCATATAACTTCTTTCACCATAGCCACCGTACAGAGGAAAACCGCCTCTCTTTCGTTTTTGAAAGAGTCTGGCGGTTTGATCCTTACAGAGAGAGATAAGTTTCTTTTATTTGCCACTAGGGCATCAAAAGTGGGACAAGTACAAAGGGGGGAGTTTACACAAAAAGGCGTCCTCAATAAGGAGGAGGCAATAACAAAATATAAAAATAAAATAAGATATAACAAAAATAAAATTTTTAACAAAATCCTCAATAGAGAGGAGGCGCCTTGGGGGGTCGCACACACCCCCGAAAAAAGTGTGCAACCCTTTTCCTCAGGAGCACAGAGAGGGGGTGCTCCCTCGTTCCTTCCTCTTTTCCACCTACAGGCTTATGTAAAGAGAAGGCCCATTCACACGGGCCATTCTCGCCACTTTCACCCACCTTTCATAAAAACGACTGGGGTGCAGCACCTCTCTCTCCATCCTGATCCTTCTTCCGAAATGATATCGGAAGAAACGGACCAGTTGTTGGCCAGAGAGAAAGGTGCCTGACCTCAGTCCTTTCAGACGCGTCCACCATACAACCTCTTTCGCCATGGCTATTACGCACAGAAACACCGCCTCTGCTTCATCTTTGAAGGGGGGAGGCGGCTTGATCATTACAATAGACTCGGTGGTCAACCGGATCGGTCCCACCCTTGACAGCAGTTGTTCGACATAGCCCCACAGATCGGCAATGCCCGAGCAGTGTACTAATGCGTGTGCAACGGTTTCCTCGTCGCACACGCATCTGGGACAGATCTTTTTGGCGGGGTCCCTACCCGGGCGCCCGTGTCTGTAGAGCCTTTCTCGAACGGGTAAAGCCCCTCGGTAGCACTGCCAGGCCAGGGACTTCTGGAAGTTGTCCATAGGTCCCGGGCTGAATGTCCTACCGAACAGGCTGGCCAGTTCGTCCTCCTCCATGTCTAGGGCTTCTCCAAGGGCGTCGTCGCATCTGCTGCGTACCAGCCCTCTATAGAATGTTGCGGTGGAGTCTCCACTGATAACCGGATCCGCCTGCCAGAGGGCGGTGAGCGCCTGGGCACACTCAGTGTGCCAGGCGCCCAGTTTTCTCGGTCTCTGCTTGACCCAGGATTGCAGCTCGGTGAGTGAGACGAGTCTGGGAAAGGTTCGTCTCACAAACGAGGCCCACACCGGTTGTCCGGTGAGGAATACGTAGAGGTGCCGTAGCCTTAATGCGTGTTTACGCATCATTAGCCACGGCATCCCCAGCCCTCCTTTCGAAGGGTGTTGACAGCAGATGGATCTCCTCACCATAGGAGCCCGCCCCTTCCAAAGGAATTGGAAGAGCGCGCGCTCCATCTTGGTGAGGGTTTCCCTTGGGCAGGGCACTACAGTCAGGCGGTAGTAGATGACGGACGCTATATAAGTGTTCGCCACCTCCGCCCGACCTTTCAGGGATAGTTTGCAACTGGCCCACTTCTGGGTCAGTGCAAACACCCTGTTCGTAACCTCCGCCCAGTTTTTCTCCACCTGGAGGTCCGGTCCGAACCAGACCCCGAGCAACTTCACCGGGCCCTCCGTCCAGCGTCCGACGACGCCATCGGAGGGCATCGGTCTGCCCCTCCACGTGCCGAGTTGCAAACCGATCGACTTGTCCCGGTTCAGCTTAGCCCCTGTGAACTTTTCGTACTCCTCCAGTAAGGTGCCGACCGCCTCGATTTCGGAGGCCGTCGACACCATTACTGTCACATCATCGGCGTAGGCTGACACCGCTTTCCGCAATCCCGGTTCCAAAGGGATGCCCTGCAACAACTCCAACTTCCGCAGTAGTGGCTCGAGAGTCAACACATACAGAAGGGAGGAGAGAGGGCACCCTTGTCGGATGGACCGCGCGATTTTGAACGGCTCCGAGAGGTAGCCATTCACCTTGACCCTAGAGCAGATGCGGCTGCTGTGCATAGCAGTGATCCAGCCCCTGAAAACGGGTCCGAAGCCTGCCGCCGCTAGCACCGCATCCAGGTAACCATGGTCGACCCTATCGAACGCCTTAGATTGATCCAAGTTGATCAGAGCCCCACCAAAGCCGGGTTCGTTCCCAACCCTCTCTATGATGTATCGCATGAGGTGGAGGTTGTCATGGATGGACCTGGACGGGATAGCGCATGTCTGCGCATCTCCCACCAGGTTGCCCACGACAAGCGCCAACCTCTTTGCTAGCACCTTGGCCAAAATCTGTAACTCTGTATTTAGCAGAGTTATGGGCCTGAAGTTACTTATTTCGTCCCCCTTGTTCTCGTCCTTCCTCACTAGCGTGACTACGCCCTTGGTCACAGTACAGGGAATTCTCCCGTTCTGTTGCCAGTTGCAGTAGACCGCCTCGAGGAGATCGGGGAACAAGTCCGGCATAGCTAGATATAATTCGTAAGGAAGACCATCGAGACCCGGGGATTTGCGTTTGCCGCATTGGCCCAGCACGTTCTCTATCTCAGCGGCCGAAATCGGCTCCTCGCAAGACTTCGCCTCCCTGTCCGAGAGGCGCGGCAGGCCGTCGAGGTATGGACCGAAGTCCACGTTTCCAACCGGCTCCCCGCCCCTCCCGAACAGTCGGGCAAAGTGCCTTTGAAAGGCCTCACACATCTGCTTAGGCTCAAGAATCGCCCGTCCATCCAGGTCTCGCAAAGACCGGATGGTGGATTTAGTTCCACTGTTGGCCTCTGTCACGCGGGCCCAGCTAACAGCTTTGGCCCCCTCGTTCCCTAGAGCACGTATTTTACTTCGGACAACGCAGCCTTCGTGCTTCGCGTCGAAAAACTGGCTCAAAGCCGTTCTCGACGCTAGCACTCTGGCCACGTCGCCGCTTCTAATTGCCTCTTCTACTCTATCTATTAGCTCCCTTTCCTTCCTATTCCTATCCGCAGCTAGAACCTTACTAAATTCAATGGAGACTACTCTAATCTCTCTCTTTAGAGATACCCACCACCTGCTGTTGACGATCGCTCCAGTCAACCGTTCCTTAACTAACGTACTAATCCGATTCCTGTAGGCTCTACTTGCCGGCAAGGACAAGTTGAGCTTCCAGTAACCGGGGCCCTGTCTATGCGTTCTATCAAGGTTGACCATGCAGGTCACCAACTTGTGGTCTGAATAGCCAACCATGAGCATTTCTGGACAACTTAAAAAGTCCCTGTCCTTATTTCTAACTAAAAATCTGTCTAGGTACGATCTAGATGATCCGCTGCGATTTGACCAAGACCAGGTTGGCACCGTCGGAAAATCTAGTCGAAATCTATCGGCCAGGTCAAATCGGCCGAGTAACCCCTTGAGGCTGTTGCACCCCTCTCTATCGGGACATGCCCCTGCATAGTCCCAACGTGCATCCAGGATACCATTCCAATCCCCCACTAAAAGCAGGGAACGGGACGTCCCTAGAAAAGACTCCAGACGCTGGAAAAAGTCGGGCCGCTCTGTCCCAAAAGGGGCATATGCGGCTATCAGCCTAAGGGCTCTACCTTCACCACTGCCAAGGTCCAGCACCACCAGTCGACCCCCTGGGTCCAAGTGAACTATCTGTGTTGCAAGGCCCATATGTTTTTGCAGCAGAACGACAACCCCACCCCCACCTCCGGGCTGACAGAGAGATGCGTGCATCTCAAAGTCGTCAAAGGTGGGGGCTAGCTGTCGCATGCTGCTGATCCGGGCCTCGCAGATAACCATCACATTTATAGATTGTGACCTGAGGTCATTTAGAAGCATTGCTTGCTTCCAAGACGAGCCCAGGCCACGCGCATTTAGACACCCTACTCTTAGCACAGCCATGTTGGTGGTAAAGAGAAAAGGCACTTACCTCTCTGCGTCCCGGGAAACGGGCCGCTCAATTTCCATGCTGGTTGGGGATGGGTTGTTGGGTGGGGTTGTGGTTTGTGGAAGTGAAGGGGCATCGGTGTGTTGTGGGGTTGGGGTGTTTGTCGTTGAGTGGGTGTCTGGGTGGGGTGGGGGGGGTGAAATTTTTTAGGAGGACGCGGTTGATTGGTTTGGCGCAGGGGGGGCCCACGTCCTCCGTGAAATTTATTTTCAGTGTTTTGTACAAGTGCATTGGGACTTTTATCATTTTCAAATGAGGTAGTCCCACAGCAGTTATAAAGTTTGGCCCTTCAGTTTGGACCGAAGGGTTTGCTGAAATTGTTTTCCGTAATTCTTTGTTGTCTGTGTTCATGTATGTGTATTGTAAGGTCTTTTTTTGTGTAGCAGTTAGTGTTGTGTGACAGGGAGGGGTGGTTTGTGTGTAGTTTGTGTTCTCTTGGGGGGGGTTAAAGTTAACATGTGTGTCTGTGGTGCGTCTCCTCTTCTTTCTTTTTACTTGTTGGAAGGGATCTTTTTCGTCTTGCGACGAAAGAGGTTCGTCTTCCTTGTTGGGTGGGAGGGGTATGTTTTCTGGTAGTGTTTGCGGTGTGCGTGTTTTTGTATTTGTTTTGGGTGGGGAGGGATTGGGTGGGACAGTATTCTGTGTTATTTTTTCACGTGTTTGTTGTTGTTGTTGTTGTGGTGGTGGTGGTGGTGGGGTTGTTGGTTTTTGTTGTTGTTGTGGTTGTTTTTGTTGTTGTAGTTGGGGTGGTGTTGGTGTTGGTAGCAGTGTTTTTTTCTGTGTGAGCTGGGGACAGGCAGCCCTCAGGTGACCTCTATTGCCACAGAGGTAACAGGAGGGACGCCTACCCTCCACAATAATGTTGAGGTGGGTACGGTCATCCAGCATGACGCGCTCAGGGATTTGGGCGATGCGTTC
>OZ024759.1:15994404-15999404 GCA_964016885.1 Eledone cirrhosa | reverse complement strand
GTATGTGATGTGTGTGAATGTGATGTGTGTGTGATATGTTTGTATGTGATGTGTGTGAATGTGACGTGTGTGTATGTGGACGCTAGAATTAGATTGACAAGTAATGCAGACGATTTCTTTTGAGAACAACACGTTCATCATAATAGCAAAGTAGAATTATATACATCTTTTGAGGCATGCGCAACAGATGACTTCAGTGCAACCATACAATGTGTATATGTCTAATTATTCAATATACATTACAAGAAAATATGGCGACGAATTGGCAAAATCGTGAGAATGTCGGATAGATGGCTTTGCGGTATTCATTTCGGTTCTCTGTGTTCTGAGTTCATATGCAGCCAAGGCCACCATTTTCACTCATTCTTTGGAGCTCTCGCTGACACCACTACCACCACCACCATCGCTGACACCACTACCACCACCACTACCATCGCTGACACCACCACCACCATCGCTGACACCACTACCACCATCGCTGACACCGCTACCACCACCACCATCGCTGACACCACTACCACCACCACCATCGCTGACACCACTACCACCACCACCATCGCTGACACCACTACCACCACCACCATCGCTGACACCACTACCACCACCACTACCATCGCTGACACCACTACCACCACCACCATCGTTGACACCACTACCACCACCACCATCGCTGACACCACTATCACCCCACTACCACTACCACCGCCACCATCGCTGACACCACTACCACCCCCCACTACCACAACCAGACACCACCATCACTAACACCAATGTACCAGTTGAGTACTGATTTCGATTCTTGCTCTATATCATTTTCTCTCCTCTTCTGTATCACCCCCACCTCTTTCTCTGGAAGAAACCGACTATGGAGAAGAAGCAGGAGAGTCTGTAGTTGCTGGCATTCTTGGCTCCACAAACTGGCCATGTTGGTTGGTGGATCACTATTTGTTTTGTGGTCTTTACCAAGTCCATACAGCGTCGGTATGTCAATTTTCCAGGCCTGGAAATTATTAGCTGTACGCTTGTTTGATTTCATTATACAATGCGAAGAACATATTATCATGTGAGCGTTGAGGGTGTTTTCTCTTTCCTTGTGGTATTGTTTATCTTGGATTGGAGAGGGGATGGTCCCCGCCAAGTTAAAAAAAAAAACGAAAATTCCTAGACCCGTTATATATCACTACGACGCCATTATGATTCCATCGGGAGTTTCAGGTTCACATACCGTAATACAAAACGGAAACAAACAGCTGAAGCTGTTTATATACGCTTGACTAGCTGTAATTAGAAGCCAAATACCCCTGAAATAAGTCTCTGATTAGTTAAAAGTCAAAGAAATTGTGTAAAATATATGCGAGAAATAGAATAGAATGTGAAGTAAAAGAGTGAAAGGGGGCGAAACAAAGAAGAAATTGTTAGGATGTTTGGAATAACGCGGTTCTAGATACGTTGTCTGAACATAGGATGGGATAGTCATGGATGAAACGGGTTTGATCATAGATATCCTGAGATCTGGAATTTGAAGGCGGGTGGCTTAGTTGTTATGGTATTCGGCTTACGATCTTAAGAACATGAGTTCGATTATCAGCGTCAGTATAGTTCAAATCCCGCCGAGGTTAACTTTGCCTTTCATCCTTATGGGGTCGACAAAATAAAGTACCAGTAATGTAGTGGGATAATTGCTGGCCTTGTGCCAAAAGTAGAAACCATTATATGTGAAGCCGCATGGCTTAGTGGTTGAGGTGCTTGTTTCACAATCTGCAAGTCGACAGATCGATCCACAGCTGCGCTTTCTATTTTTCAGCAAGACATTCTATTTAATGTGGGTTGGAACAAGCTGTACTAGATAACAGCTAATGAAACTTAGTCGGAAACATCAGCATTCTCTTTAATGCGTTAATTGCGTTTTTTAATTGATTTATAATGAGTCATTGATTGTGTTAATTAATGGTCCATACTTTAATTATGGCTGATATATTTCGTGATTTCAGTAAACGTTTTTTTTATGACGTTGCATGGTTTAATTGTTAATGTGCTGAGCTCAAGGTCTTAAGAACCTAGGTTCGATTCTCGGTGAAAGGTTGTTCCCCTGAGCAAGGAACATTATTTCCGAGGTTAACTTTGCCTTTCATCCTTACGGGGTCGATAAAATAAAGTACCAGTAATACACTGGGTAATTGCTGGCCTTGTGCCTAATGTAGAAATAATTATTTCACGTTGTTCCAGTGAACCCAGCTGGCAAAAATGGGTTCTACTTGTAAATTCAAAGGGCAAGCCTTCTCTCTCCCCCCTCGCTCTCTCTCTCTCTATCTCTATCTCTCTCTCTCACACACACACACATACAAACGCATATATACAGAGAGACAAACACACACACACATACACACATTACACACGCACACACACGCACAAACAGACAAACACACACACATATACATACATAGACAGACAAACACACACACACATACACATACACAGTCAAACAAACACACACACATATACACATACACGGAGACAAACACACACACACAAACACAGACAAACACACACACGCTGTGAGATGTTGAATCTACCTAAGAACTAGGCTAACGGTACACGTGTCTGTGGAATGCTCAGTCACTTGCATGTTAATTTCAGGAGCTGGCTGTTCCATCGACCAACCAGCTGGAACAATCCCCGCGTATTGTGTTGTATTGTAGTTACTTATGTAACGACGTACGTGACATCCAGCTTTGCTGTCTGCCTGTCTGCCTGCCTGTCTGTCTGTCTGTCTGCCTGTCTGCCTGTATGTATATATGTATGTATGTATATATATATTATATCAGGTCGCTCTCGAGTGCTACTGGTAACATGTAACCCAGTACAACCTGTCTCATGGTCGTTTCGTCGGCGTCTAAACCAGCAGCCTCACCAAGTAAACGTGGTGAGGAGGATGATATTTGGACAGCCTGAGGGATGAAATACAAGACCTGGCAAAGGGTGGAGGAAATCAGCAGAGTCAATGGCCATCCAAAAGTGTGTAATGAGAGTGCAAAACCTATCCTGGAAACGACATCCCACCTTGTCTAAAATCTATGGCAAACTCCCTCGAGCCTCTGCCTTTCTAAAATCCCGGAGAGCTCAATTTGCTGGCCACTGTCACCGTGCCAGCAATGAAATCATATCCGCTCTCTTGCTCTGGAACCCCGACTCCAGCCTGACTAGGAGTAGGAAGCTGTCATTCCCTGACGTTATCTCTAGGGATACGGGAATCAGCAGACAGGACCTGGGGGCAGCGATGGGGGACAGGGGATTCTGGGGCATGAGAGTGAGATCCATCATCTCAACAGTAGTCGACGAGTGATGATGGTGTGATATGTGTATATACATGGGTGTATGCATATGCGCGGGGACATAGCAATAGTGGGGATGGACTCCCGATCGCGCCGTTAAACCACTGGGAGGGAAGGACCCCTAGCATTTATCAGGGCATTCTTCTAGGAGAAGGCAACTCAGGAAACTGGGATAACTCCTATATAAAACCTGCGGCTCAGTAGTTACCGATGATGTTGATCTTTTCTTCTTTTCGGGTTATAGCTACTGTCTCTCAAAGAGTGGGATTGGCTCAGTGCACAGTCTTTCCTCACTTTAAAAAATATCTTCACGCACAGGCATTGCCCGATAGGATTAATTAATAATTATTAATAATGGTATATCGTGCAATGGCCATACTCGATAACGAGGGGGCAGCCATCATCATGTATGTATGTATGTATGTATGTATGTATGTATGTATGTATGTATGTATGTATGTATGTATCCTTGTATGTATGTATGTATGTATGTATGTATGTATGTATGTATGTATGTATGTATGTATATAAATGTGTCTGTGTCAGTGTGTATGTATGTGTGTGTGTATCATTGTATGTATGTATGTATGTATGTATGTATGTATGTATGTATGTATGTATGTATGTATGTATGTATGTATGTGTGTGTATGTATATATGTATGTACGATTTATTAGCTGGGTGCTCTACCAGCCTGTCTAACACGCCTGGCACGTCTAGCTTACATTGTATACCTTGTATAGCTGGCCTGCCTGGCTACCTTCTAAGCTGCGCATGCGTTCTAACACGTAAAAAAAGCCAAACAAACAAGCGAAAAACAGCCACAACAACAACCGTGTCATTTCCGCCATTACTCATCTTTTCTAAGTAACGGTGTCACGTGCTAACTCGTACTAGCTTCTTCCCACTCGCTAGAAGGTGAAATATGCTTTCAATGTCGGCTTCTCTTCTCTTAGTTGAGTTTCTTGTCTCTGACTTCGTACTTACCTGTTACCTGTTAGCTCTGAGCTAACAACAAAGGAAGATGGTGGAAGAAGAAGGCGGAGAAGAAGAAGTAGTAGTAGTAGTAGTAGTAGTAGTAGTAGTAGTAGAAGGGGAAGTGGTAGTAGTAGAAGTTGTAGTAGTAGTAGTGGTAGTGGTAGTAGTAGTAGAAGGAGAAGAAGAAGAAAAAGGAGGAGGAGAAGAAGTTGTAGTAGTAGTAGTAGTAGTAGAAGGAGAAGAAAATGTAGTAGTAGTAGTAGTAGTTATAGAAGAAGGAGAAGAGGAAGAAGGAAGAGAAGAAAGAGGAGAAGGAGGAAGAGAAGGAGGAGAAGTAGTAGTAGTCGCAGTAGTAGTAGTAGTAGTTTTAGTTGTACTAGTAGCAGTAGTCGCAGTAGTAGTAGTAGTTGTAGTTGTACTAGTAGTAGTAGTCGCAGTAGTAGTAGTAGTAGTTTTAGTTGTAGTAGAAGTAGTTGTAGTTATAGTAGTAGTAGTAGTAGTAGTAGTAGTTGTTGTTGTTGTTATAGTAGTAGTAGTTGTAGAAGAAGAAGAAAGCAGAAACAATGCTTAGCATTTCTCTGTGAACACTATTCAAACCAAAAGAAACATTTGATTTCTTCTTCTTCTTCTTCTTCTTCTTCTTCTTCTTCTTCTTCTTCTTCTTCTTCCTAACCTCATGCATTTCGTAAT
>OZ024759.1:15969404-15986904 GCA_964016885.1 Eledone cirrhosa | reverse complement strand
ATATATGTTTGTATATATATGTATATATTTGTATGTTTGTATATATATATATGTTTCTATATATATGTATATATATATATATGTATGTTTGTATATGTATAATCTCTGTCAATATACGAATGTATGTTTATATATATATATATACATATGTATTTAAGTATTTTGATATATGTTAATACGCTTAGTATGTTAGCATGCTTAGAAAACAAAATGTCGAATGTAGGTACGGTTTTTCAAAGTTTTACTATATAACATATACGTCTATTTTAGGAGGCATTGCAGGACAGCTTTATCAAGATTTATTGTAAGGTCTAACATGTTACATACCAATGAAATCTTATCTATACCAGTTTGTAGGACAGTTTGCATTGTATGTGACAATATCGCAATCATTGGCGGACAAGAGGTCTCTTATCGGAGATAGAAAATAGAAAAGTTGTTTGATTTAGAATGAAACCTTTTGAGACGAAATAATTTACTAGTTGAGCGCTATCGAATATAAATATCCCTCAGAGCAGACATTTGAAACTGATTCAAAGAAACCATTGTGAGTAAACGGAAAATATATGGCAAATATAATAGAAGTAGATAGATATATCACTCCATTTTAAGGTATACCGCTGCTAATTGGAAACAGGCGTTAGTATTGTTCACCAATTGCACATACATACATACATGCATACATACATATATGTATCAAAACACAAATAGACGAAGGGACCTTTATATATGCATACAAACATATATATACACATATCCATACATACATATATCCATGCATATACATACATATATCCATCCATATATACACACACACACACACACACACACACATATATATATATATATATATATATATATATATATATATATATATATATATATATATATATATATATATATATTTGTGCATATTCAATTGTATTTATATGTTCTGAGTTCAAATCCCACCGTGGTTAGCCTTGCCTTTCATCCTTATGGGGTCAATAAAATAAAATAATCGTAACGCACTGGGTCGATTTAATCGACCTTCCTCTCCCGCTAAATTGTTGACCTGTCTAAATCAGAAACCATATATATATATATATATATATATATATATATATATATATATATATATATATATAATAAGTAAAAGCGAAGTAGTTTCAGATGTTCAAGTCCTTTAATAATAATTGTTTCTACTTTAGGCACAAGGCCAGCAATTACCCTGTGCATTACTGGTACTTTAATTTATCGACCCCGTAAGGATGAAAGGCAAAGTCAACCTCAGCGGGATTTGAACTCAGATCGTAAAGGGGCGTAACTATGCTGGAAAGCATGGCGTCCGACACTCTACCGATACTGCCAATCCACCGCTATAATAATGCTGTGATATATATTTCAATGACGACACTGGCCACACTGTTCTGTGTGCGAGTGTCGTGACATCATCAGACAGCTTGTTACATAATAAGGTTGTTTCCGAGGCAATCCAAGTGGAATCGACATGGGAACGGACGAAGTGTGTACTAAAGGACTTGAACATCTGAAACTACTTCGCTTTTACTTATTCGATATTTACTCCGTCACTCCTATGTGGAAAAAGTACGTTGAGTGCTTGAATTGAATTGCATCAATGTTTACCCTAAGTATATATTTATATATATATATATGCTAAAACTCTGTGATTGCTTGCTTGCTTGCTTGTCTGTAATGTAATACAGCCAAAGGGCGCATAATTGGAAAATACTTTTAGAATATTATATATAAATTAAATCAAGAAGTGAACCTAAACATCGAGTGCTCTCCCGGGTGAACCTACAGTAACTCCACGTTACACTCCCTGATCTATCTATCTATCTATCTATCTATCTATCTATCTATCTATCTATCTATCTATCTATCTATCTATCTACCTATCTATCTATCTGTATTTGTCCCCTTCTTTGTGCCCCTGTGGCTAATAAAGAAACATATCTATCTATCTATCTGATTCTTTTTTTCAAATACCACTTTGGAAGAAGAATCAGGATGGAGAGAGAGGTGCTGTACCCCAGCAAGTTTTATGAAAGGTGGGTGAAAGTGGCGAGAATGGCCCGAGTGAATGGGCCTTCTCTCTATATCAGCCTGTAGGTTGAGGAAAAGGAGGAGGAGAGGAAAGGAGTACAAGCTCTTCGTACTCCTGGAGATGAGGGTTGCACATTTTTTTCGGGGGTCTGTGTTACCCATATAAACTGTCTCCCTCTATTGGGGAAAATCGACTAACTTTTAAATTCCATCTGTGATAACATTTTACACGTTTTTATTGTATGTAAACTTCCCCCTTTGTATTTGTCCCCTTCTTTTGTGCCCCTGTGGCTAATAAAGAAATATATCTATCTATCTGTATATGCATGTATATGTACACACACACACACACACACACACACACATATATATATATATATATAATGAAATTACTAACTTTACCGTATTTTTTTTGACAAGAGAAAATAATCTAATATTTTCATCGACGAAAAAAAATGGCCATTTTTTTCAGTTCTAGGGGTTTATATTTTCTGTTATTATTAAACTATTCTCTCGTCAAAAAATGCGGTGAAATTACTAACTCTATTCAATTTTCAAATTCTGCTGCCGTCTTCTAATCACAGGGAGTTTACTTATACATATATATATACATATATGTACACACACACATATATATACACACACATACACATATACACTCACAGACACACACACACACACACACACACATATATATATATATATATACACACTCACATATACACACACACACACGCACACACACACACATATACACACATACACATACACACATATATATATATATATATATACACACTCACACACAGACACACATACACACAAATACCTGTATATATATGAAACAAATATATAGATTGGGTGCTTTATAGAAATGTAGGTATATAGAATACAGACAGAAACAACAACACACAACCATACAAATTTGCATGTATCAATCAATCGATATATTGATATTTTTTATACGACAACTACATGTTTACGTTGTTGTTTTTTTCAATTAATTTCCCTGCTTATATTCTCGAATATATGAATATTATCTGGATGTAATTTGTGATGCAGTTAACAGAGTGCAAATAGGCAGTGCAACTGCACGAATGCACTCTGTACCCGACTCACACTTGAACCTAGCTTGAAAAATAATTCTTGTTTTTATTGTTGATATTGGTGGATTGGCAGTATCGGTAGAGGGTCGGACGCCATGCTTCGCAGCATAGGGTTACGGACGGCCCTTAATGGTCTGAGTTCAAATTCCGCCGAGGTTACCTTTGCCGTTCATTCTTACGGGGTCGATAAAATAAAGTACCAGTCATGCACTGGGGTCGATTTAATCGACTTTCCCCCCTCCCTCCAAATTGCTGGCCTTTTGCCTATATAAGAAACAATTATTATTATTGGATTGGCAGTATCGGTAGAGGGTCGGACGTCATGCGTTGACGCATAGAGTTATGGCCCTTGCCATTCTGAGTTCAAATCCCGCCGAGGTTAACTTTGCCTTTCATCCTTACGTGGTCGATAAAATAAAGTACCAGTAATGTACTGGGTAATTGTTGGCCTTGTGCCTAAAGTAGAAACAATTATTATTGTTATTTTCTTGGCGTCTCAGTCATTGGTGTTATTTAACTGGAAAGTTTGTCCAAATGAACATCAAACCGCTACATGCAGCCTCAGATATTCAGGACGTATCGGAGGGTTCTTGTTGTCCCCAGCAAGCATTCCTTTTGAAGTGTTCCAAAAAAGGGTGTTGGAGTAATGCTCTTTAACCATCCTTGAAAACTCTTTGAGATAATTATCACTACTACTACTATTACTACTACTACTACTACTACTACTACTACTACTACTACTACTACTACTACTACTACTACTACTACTACTACTACTACTACTACTACTTTGATATCTCATTGATATAATTTAACCGGAAAATTTGCTCTAATGAATATCAAGCCGCTACCGGCAGCCTCAGATATTGAGGACGTACCGGAGGGTCCTTACTTCTAATTTAGGCACAAGGCCAACAATTTGGGGGTAGAGGAACTCATTTGAATCGACCACCAGTGCTTTACTGTTGTATTTCATAGAAATTTCTCATATGTTTTAATGGTAGGGGCCCCTCTCCTATCATATTGCTGTTACAGTTCACACCTATGTAGGTTCAGCTGGCCTCCTACGAGGTTGTATCTCATAGGTGGTTTCTCGGGTATTTTAGCTACAGAAGCCCCACTTCTATCATGTTGTTACAGCTTACACTTATGTAGGTTTAACTGGCTTCCTATGAAGTTGTTTCTCTAAGGAAGTTTCTTGGGTCTATAATTATAGAGGCCCCTGTCCTATCGTACACACATATATCTATGTAGGTTTAACTGGTCTCTTACGATGCTGAATCCAATACAGAGTTCCTAGGTGTTTTAATGATAGGGATAACAGTCCTATTATGTTGGTACAGCTCAAACATGTCTAGGTTCAACTGGTCTCTTACGAAGTTACACCCATACACGGTTTCTCGAGTAATTTATATATATATATGTATATATATTATATACACTATATATTATAAATATACTACTACTACTACTACTACTACTACTACTACTACTACTACTACTACTACTACTACTACTACTACTACCACCACCCACACACACAGACACAGACACAGACACACACACACACACACACCTATAAATATATATATAAATGGACGCCATTTTTCATTCAGTTTTAGTTCTTGTGATCGATAGAATCCATGTTTTCTTTTTTGACACCGAAACGTCACATTTGTGATTATATATGAAAAAAACGTTTGACACATGTATTTCAACCAATATATATCGTATGGCTATAGAACATTACAGAAAAAAAGAAGAAAAATATCGAAAAAGAAATCTACGTACACACACACACACACGCGTATATATATATATAAATATACACACAAAGACACACTCATACACACACATATATTTATACATATATACCCATTTTATTCATCTCCTATACACACACATACACATATATATATACACACACACACACATATATATATATATATATACATATATATATATATATATATACATATATATATATATATATATATATACATATATATATATATATATATATATATATATATATATACATATATATATATATATATATATATATATACATACATATACACACACACACACACACATATATATGTATATATATGTGTATATACAAGTGTGTATATATAATGTGTATATATATATATGTGTATATATGTATGTGTATATATATATATATATGTATGTGTATATATATATGTATGTTTATATATATATGTGTGTATATGTACATGTGTATATATCTATGTGTATATATATATATATATATGTATGTTTATATATATATGTATATATATATATTTAGACTGACAGATAAACATCAAAGGAGTTTATTCATTTCTCTTATTCTCCTCCTCCTCCTCCTCTTCCTCTCCTCCGCCTCCTCCTTCTCCCCTCCTCTCATCTCTCCTTATACAACATCCCCCTTTCTCATTTCCCCCTCTTCTCTTCATTTTTTCCGTCTCATTTCCATTATCTCTCTCGTTCCACTACAATCTGTCTCCCTCTACTCTCACTCTCCTCTCTTTCTGTGTTTTTCTCTCCCCCTCTCTCCTTCCGTCTCTCTCTCAGTTTATTTACTTTCTTCTCCATCTCTCTGTCCATCTCTCCCTCTCTCTCCCTCCGCCTGTCCCCCCTCTCTCTCCACCTCTCTCTCTCCCACCGTTTCTCTCTCAGTATATTTTCTTTCTATCTCCCTCCCTCCGCATGTCCCCCTCTCTCTCCTCCCTCTCTCTCTCTCCCTCCATCTCTATCTCAGTATATTTTCTTCCCCCTCCCTCCGTCTGTCTCCCCTCTCTCCCTCTCTCTCTCTCGCTCCGTCTCTCTCTCACTATATTTTCTTTCTTTCTCCCACCCCTCCGTCTGTCCCCCCTCTCTCCATCTCTCTCTCTCGCTCCGTCTCTCTCTCAGTATATTTTCTTTCCTCTCCCTCCCTCCGCCTCTCTCTTTTTCTCTCTCTCTCCCTCCCTCCCTCTGTCTGTCCGTCTCACTCTCTCTCCCTCCCACTTTGTGTCTATCCATTTCTCTTTGTAAATTTTCATTTTTTTCTTCCTCCATCTCTCTGTCTATCCGCCTCTCTGCGTTTTTTCTTTCTCTTCCTCTCTCTCTATCCCTCCGTCCATCTTTGTCTCTCTCACTCTCTCTCATTCTCACTCTCTTTATCTGTCTGTCTGTCTGTCTGTCCGCCCGTCTATATCTCTCTTTCGCCCCTTTCCTCCCCATCTCACACACACCATCTCTATTTTTCTCCTCCTTTCTCATTCTCCCTCTCTTCCTCACACACAGACATACACTCTCCTTTTCTTAGTATTCCCAGTTCTTTCGTCTCTCTCTCTCTCTCTCCATTTTCTGATCTCCCCACTCCCACTCCCCCTCTCTTTGTCTCTCTTTACTTCTCTTTTCCCTCCCCACTATCTCCACCGTCACCACATCTCTATAAATCCCCCCTCTCTCGCCCACACTCATCTGTGTTCTTTGTCAGTAAAAAAAAAAAAAAATCTACCAAACAAAACAGATTAAAACCCACCCAATAAAAAATCCCTCCTTCCCCCACCACAAGGAATGTATTCAACGGGTCGAAGAATTAAGATCTACTTGTGTTAGCCTTCTCAATAGAAATCATTTTACCTCAAAGAACATCGTAGTTCAGCTTTCATAAAATGAATGCACAAAAGATCAGAAAAAAACCCTCCCCAAAATACATAAAAGTGAAAAACATAAATACATAAAAAAATAACAATAGCAAAATAAACGTAAGTTACAATAAAATAAATCTTATGAAAATGGAGGCGGTGGGAGGAGTGATGTAATGGAGGAACGGAAAAATATAAATAAATAAACAATAATAATATAATAATAACAATGATGATGACGATGATTATGATGATGGAATAATAATAATAATAAAGATAATAATTAGTAATAATGGTGATGATAATAGTTTCTACTTTTGGCACAAGGCCAGCGATTACCCCAGTGCATTACTGGTACTTTATTTTATCGACCCCGTAAGGATGAAAGGCAAAGTTAACCTCGGCGGGATTTGAACTCAGAATGGCAAGGGCCGTAACTCTATGCGCCAAAGCATGGCATCCGACACTAATAATAATGATAATAGCAGTACTACTACTACAATTACTAGTAGTAGTAGTTGTAGTAGTAGTAGTAGTAGTAGTTGTAGTAGTAGTAGTAGTAATCAAACAAGAGAAATTTACGTATCCAAGAAAGAGAGAGAGAGAGAGAGAGAGAGAGAGAGAGAGAGAAGAGAGAGAAAATGTCGTATAAAAGATTATCAAATAGAACGGTTAGTTTTTGTTCTTTTAGTTGCTTTTAAATAGCCAACGTTTAAAGAAAACAAAAGCGCAATGACCCTCCACCATCACGAACAGACAACAAAAGCTCAATGACCCTCCACCACCACGGAAAGACAGCAGCAGCAACAACAGCAACAAAAAATGAAGAAAAACAGACACAATCCTCTTAAAAATACAATAAAATAAATAAAACCAAAAATAACAGAGCCGCAACAACAACAAACAACAAAGGTGTAAATATCGAACGGAATATAAGGTGAATTAATGTGAATATTAATCACATATGTTCGATTAAATGTTAGAGCAGAATATAGCGTACATGTGTGTGTGTGTGTGTGTGTGTGTGTGTGTGTGTGTGGTTGTGTCTGTGTATGTTGTTGTTGTGTGTGTGTGCTTGTGTGTGTGTTTGTGTGTGTGTGTGTGGTTGTGTGTGTGTATGTTGTTGTTGTGTGTGCTTGTGTGTGTTGTTGTGGTTGTGTGTGGTTGTGGTTGTGTGTGTTTGTGTGTTTGTGTGTGTGTGGTTGTGTGTATGTGTGTGGTTGTATGTGTGTGTGTGTGTGTGGTTATATATATATGTGTGTGTGTGTGTGTGTGTGCCGGTTAAGTATTCCACTAATACGTACACATTTAACGTAGTCCTCAGGGAGATTCAACGTCACAAAGTGTGCGACAATTTCTGCTCTTTGAAGTACAGATACAGTTCATTTGTTTTGTGTCAACTGAGTGGACTGGACAACGTGAAATGAAGTGTCTTGCTCAAGGACACAACGGGAAATGAAGTGTCTTGCTCCAGCACAGGACGTGAAATGATGCGACTTGCTCTTGGATACAACGTGAAATGATGTGACTTACTTAAGGACACGATGTGAAATGATGTGACTTACTTAAGGACACGACGTGAAACGAAGTGTCTTGCTCAAGGACAATGTAAAATGAGTTTTGCTCAAGCACACAACATAAAAAGAAGAATCTTGCTCAAGGACACGACGTGAAAGGAAGTGTCTTGCTCAAGGACATGACGTGAAATGAAGTGTCTTGCTCAAGGACACAACGTGAAATGATGTAACTTACTCAAGGACATGACGTGAAATGAAGTGTCTTGCTCAAGGGCACGACTTGAAATGATGTAACTTACTCAAGGACATGACGTGAAATGAAGTGTCTTGCTCAAGGACACAACGTGAAATGATGTAACTTACTCAAGGACATGACGTGAAATGAAGTGTCTTGCTCAAGGGCACGACTTGAAAGGATGTAACTTACTCAAGGACATGACGTGAAATGAAGTGTCTTGCTCAAGGACAATGGGAAATGAGTCTTGCTCAAGCACACAACGTAAACTGAGTCTTGCTTAAGCACACAGCATAAAAAGAAGAATCTTGCTCAAGCACACAACCTAAAATGAAGTGACTTGCCCAAGGACATAATGCGCCACCAGGAATCGACCTCATGATTTTAAGATTGCGAGTCGAACACTTTAACCACTAAGCCACGCGCTTCCACGAAGCATTTTTCGTAGTAACAGTAAAAAGAAAGAAAGAAAAAAGAAATTAGAGGTTTTGCATAAGAAGAGATATTTTTATATAAAAGATATAAATTATGTGTAAAATAGTTTTCATATATAAAATATCTTTGCTTTTGTATTTTTGTTGCGTGGCAACTTGACGTCAGAAAGTTCTTTACGAAGTTTTGCATTACTATATAAAGATAGGTATTATAAATTTTAATGCTCCATTTACTAAAAAAAAAAAAGAACATGTCACCAAATCAGTCTTTTATACGCACGATTGACCTTGTTACAAGCAGCAGCTAAATATTCCTAAAATCAAAGTAACGTGTTGGAAATTTATGAGTGGAAACTGTAAATGTAGGTGTTAAGTATTGCTAAAAAGATGTACCGTATTTCCCGGCGCCGAAGACGCTTCGTACTCGAGGACGCACCCTAATTTTGACAAACAAAAATTTGAAAAAAAAAATAATAAGCAGCATTGGCCTCCAGGACGCATGGTAGATTTTTGAGACTTATTTTAGGAAAAAAAAGTAGCGTCTTTGACGCCGAGAAATACAGTATGTATGGAGTCTAGGTGCGCCAACGAAACATACGTGCGTGTCTTGGGCACTTTAAACCTGACAGAGTCCATTACCGTTCCATGTGTGAGCAAAGCCAGTTTCTTTCAAGAGAGAGAGAGAGAGGGGGAGAGAGAGAGAGAATCGACACCAGTACTGGACTGGTACTTTTCTAATTGACCTCGAAAGGATAAAAATATTAAAAATTTTGATGCTCCATCTATTAAAACTATGTTACGAAAGAGTCTCAACGCGATTGACCGGCCTTGCTAAATTTTCCCCGAATTATACCTTACAATACTGGTCAAGATGACGTCAGAATTCTAATGACCCATCTATAAATAATTCCTTTCCAATTTAATATCTTGTTGATATATGGGTGGTAGGGGTTGCCTATAAAATATAGTTATCGTTTCTATATTGTCTGGAAAAACCGTATGAGGGTTCTGTGACAAAATAACTTTGGCTGTGCCTCCTATACGTTTACCAATAAGACATTGGTATAGGCAGCGGTGGCGGCGGATTGTCAGAGCCGTTAGAACGTCGGATAAAATTGAATTCAGAACGTAAAGGGCCGTAACTCTATGCCGCAAAGCATTTCGTCCGACATTCTAATGATTCTGCCAATCCACTGCCATATTGAATTAATAATATTATTAATAATAATTGTTTCTACTTTGGCCACAAGGCTTGCAATTACTCCAGTGTATTACTGGTACTTTATTTTATCGACCCCGTAAGGATGAAAGGCAAAGTTAACCTCGGCAGGATTTGAACTCAGACCGTAAAGGGCCGTAACTCTGTGCCGCAAAGCATGGCGTCCGACCCTCTACTAATACTGCCAATCCACAATGATTTCTAGTATAGGCACACGACCAGTAATTTGGGGGAGGCAAAAGTCAATTAAATCGACCCCTGTTTATTACTGGTACTTTATTTTATCGACCCTGTAAGGATGAAAGGCAAAGTTAACCTCGGCGGGATTTGAACTCAGACCATAAAGGGCCGTAACTCTATCTTGCAAAGCATGGTGTCCGACCCTCTACCAATACTGCCAATCCACCATAATAAGAGTTGATCAAAATACACAACCAAGTAAATAAGACACAGCAAGAAACCATGCAGATATGCAACACTGCAAGTCTTAAACTCGACCCTAATGAATAAATAAAGGGACAAGAGAGAACAAAAAAAAAAAATATATATCTTCTTTTGCCTTCGTTTCAGTGATTCATTATTTATTGAAATTGCAAGGTCAGTGGATTGGCAGTATCGGTAGAGGGTCGGACGCCATGCTTGCAAAGCATGGAGTTATGGCCCGTCACGTTCTGAGTTCAAATCCCACCTGAGATTAACTTTGCCTTTCATCCTCACGGGGTCGATAAAAATGTAAAGAATAATTGTTTCTACTTTTGGCACAAGGCCAGCAATTATCCCAGTACATTACTGGTACTTTATTTTATCGACCCCCGTAAGGATGAAAGGCAAAGTTAACCTCGGCGGGATTTGAACGCAGACCTTAAAGGGCCGTAACTCTTTGCTGCAAAGCATGGCGTCAGACCCTCTACCGATACTGCCAAGCTAATAATAACTGTTTCTACTTTTGGCACAAGGCCAGCAATTATCCCAGTGCATTACTGGTACTTTATTTTATCGACCCTGTAAGGCTAAAAGCCAAAGTTAACCTTGGCGGGATTTGAACTCAGAATGGCAAGGGCCGTAACTCTATGCGTCAAAGCATGGCGTCAGACCCTCTACCGATACTGCCAATCTAATAATAACAATAATTATGAATAGTTATTTGCTTCAACACACTCTCGTGGAAAATGAGAGCCAGCAACACGAGATTGTCAGGAGCGTGCGAGAGCTTGTGGTCTCGTATCTCGTATGTGTGCGCCTGCGTGTATGTAAGTGTGCATATATGTGTGTGTGTATGTATGTGTGTGTATCTGTGTGTATATATGTATATATGTATGTGTGTTTATGTGTGTATGTATGTATGCATGTGTGTATATGTGTGTGCATATATGTATAAATGTATGTGTGTGTATGTGTGTATGCATGTGTATGTATGTGTGTGTGTAAATGTGTGTGTGTGTGTATCTGTGTGTATATATGTATATATGTATGTGTGTTTATGTGTGTATGTATGTATGCATGTGTGTATATGTGTGTGCATATATGTATAAATGTATGTGTGTGTATGTATGTGTGTATGCATGTGTGTGTGTATGTATGTGTGTGTATCTGTGTGTATATATGTATATATGTATGTGTGTTTATGTGTGTATGTATGCATGTGTGTATATGTGTGTGCATATATGTATAAATGTATGTGTGTGTATGTATGTGTGTATGCATGTGTATGTATGTGTGCATGTGTGTAAATGTGCGTGTGTGTATATATGTATGTGTGTATGTGTAGGTGTGTGTGTGTACATGTATATGTATGTGTATGTAGGTGTGTGTGTATGTATGTGTGTGTGTGCATATATGTATGTGTGTATGTGTAGGTGTGTGTATGTACATGCATATGTATGTGTATGTAGGTGTGTGTGTGTATGTATGTATGTGCGCATGTGTGTGCATATCTGTGCGTATATATATATATATGTTTATATGTATGTGTGTGTATGTTTGTGTATGTATGTGCGCATATGTGTGTATATATGTATGTATATATGTATATATGTATGTGTGTGTGTGTGTATGTATGTATGTATGTATGTATGTATGTGTGTGTATGTACGTATGTGCGCATGTGTGTGTATATCTGTGCGTATATATGTATATATGTATGTGTGTGTGTGTTTGTGTATGTATGTGCGCATATGTGTGTATATATGTATGTATATATGTATATATGCATGTGTGTATGTATGTGTGTGTATGTACGTATGTGCGCATGTGTGTGTATATCTGTGCGTATATATGTATATATGTATATATGTATGTGTGTGTGTGTTTGTGTATGTATGTGCGCATATGTGTGTATATATGTATGTATATATGTATATATGTATGTGTGCGTGTGTGTATGTATGTGTGTGTATGTACGTATGTGCGCATGTGTGTGTATATCTGTGTTTATATATGTATATATGTATGTGTGTGTGTGTGTATGTATGTGTGTGTGTGTATGTGTGTGTATGTATGTATATGTGTATAAATATAGACCAATAATGAATTTACTGCAGTATGTTTTCTGTTATGAACATTAATGGCTGTCATTTCCCCTGAGATCAACTTTTTAATGTGTGTTCTATACAGGAAAATACATATTTATGTGTAAATTTCAAGCTACACATATAATCATATCCACATACACACGCACATATACATACACACATACCCACAGAGGCATATAAAGGCATAAAATCACATGCAATTGTGCAATATAAATATCTACATACATACGTACGTACGTATATATATAAATATATATATATATATATGTCTCTGTGTGGGTATATATATATATATATATATATATATATATATATATATATACTCACACCCACCCAGAGACACATTTATGCACTCACACATGTATATATATATATATATATATATATATATATTTGTGTGTGTGTGTATGTGTGATTTTTATGCCTGTGTGTGTGTCTCTGAGTGGGTGTGAGTATATATATGTATATATATATATTCACACTCACTCAGTGACATACACAGGCATAAAAATCACACACACACACAGACACACACACACACACACACACACACACACACACACACACACACACACACACACACACACACACACACACACACACACACACACACACATATATATATAAATATATACATAGATATATATGCGTAAATATATGTAGATATATATATGTAAATATATGTATTTATGTAATTATATATGTATATATATATATATATATATATATATATATATATATATATATATATATATATATATAATGTATTCACCATGGTCAGGCATCATGTTTTTTGGTCTCAGTGGAATGAAAAAGAGATTGAATATTTTCAATAGTTATTGATGTCTCATCAGAGTTCAGTCTGTCATGTTTTGACGCAGAGAAAAAGAAAGACAGAAAGAGAGAGAGAGAGAGAGAGAGAGAGAGAGAGAGAGAGAGAGAGAGAGAGAGAGAGAGAGAGAGAGAGAAAGAGAGAGTTAATTGTAGCTTATAGTTAGAATTGTATCCACAAAGTAGAACAGAACCACATTGGTCTGTCTAATTAAAATAAAGTCACAAGTGTTGGCAACGTGATTGTCTAACTTAGAATCACTATATAAAAGAGATTTGAATTATATGGCTCTAGTCATGATCGAATGCCTACTCTAGTCTAGTCTAAACTGTGTCTCAAGCAGGAGGCTGATCAGGCCGCTGTTTATCCCGGTTTCGTAGCATCAAGCAACTGAGAGTACACGACTCCTCTACCCTAGACAGGACGCTAGTTAATCGCAGAGTTAAAGCCCCAGCTATTGCTGATACTTCTTTTCAGCTGAGTGTACTGGAGCAACGTGAAATGATGTGTTTTGCTCAAGAACACAATACACAACCCAGTCAAGGAGTCAAACCCACGATATTATGACCGTAAGTCCAACACCCTCCATAAACCGCCTCCACCCTCCACAAACCGCCTCCACATTCCGAAATCGAGTTTTACATTAGTTTGACATCTTGCGTCATTAAAACATAATACAACGATAATGATGAACAAAAATTAAATCGGAAAATCGTCAGAATGTTTTCATTGCTGTTACGTATTCTCTGTCGTTCGCGATTCCTGGCAGAAGAAAGGAGCTGATCATCAGATCTGACCAAGGAATCAATGTTTCCATTGGTCTTTTCATTGCCGACTCTATCTGTTGATTGTAACATCTGATAGAAGAAAGGAGCTGATCATCAGATCTGACCAAGGAATCAATGTTTCCATTGGTCTTTTCATTGCCGACTCTATCTGTTGGTTGTAACATCTGATAGAAGAAAGGAGCTGATCATCAGATCTGACCAAGGAATCAATGTTTCCATTGGTCTTTTCATTGACGACTCTATCTGTTGGTTGTAACATTTGATAGAAGAAAGGAGCTGATCATCAGATCGGACCAAGGAATCAATGTTTCCATTGGCCTTTTCATTGCCGACTCTATCTGTTGGTTGTAACATCTGATAGAAGAAAGGAGCTGATCATCAGATCGGACCAAGGAATCAATGTTTCCATTGGCCTTTTCATTGCCGACTCTATCTGTTGGTTGTAACATCTGATAGAAGAAAGGAGCTGATCATCAGATCTGACCAAGGAATCAATGTTTCCATTGGTCTTTTCATTGCCGACTCTATCTGTTGATTGTAACATCTGATAGAAGAAAGGAGCTGATCATCAGATCGGACCAAGGAATCAATGTTTCCATTGGTCTTTTCATTGCCGACTCTATCTGTTGATTGTAACATCTGATAGAAGAAAGGAGCTGATCATCAGATCTGACCAAGGAATCAATGTTTCCATTGGTCTTTTCATTGCCGACTCTATCTGTTGATTGTAACATCTGATAGAAGAAAGGAGCTGATCATCAGATCTGACCAAGGAATCAATGTTTCCATTGGCCTTTTCATTGCCGACTCTATCTGTTGGTTGTAACATCTGATAGAAGAAAGGAGCTGATCATCAGATCTGACCAAGGAATCAATGTTTCCATTGGCCTTTTCATTGCCGACTCTATCTGTTGGTTGTAACATCTGATAGAAGAAAGGAGCTGATCATCAGATCGGACCAAGGAATCAATGTTTCCATTGGTCTTTTCATTGCCGACTCTATCTGTTGATTGTAACATCTGATAGAAGAAAGGAGCTGATCATCAGATCTGACCAAGGAATCAATGTTTCCATTGGTCTTTTCATTGCCGACTCTATCTGTTGATTGTAACATCTGATAGAAGAAAGGAGCTGATCATCAGATCTGACCAAGGAATCAATGTTTCCATTGGTCTTTTCATTGCCGACTCTATCTGTTGGTTGTAACATCTGATAGAAGAAAGGAGCTGATCATCAGATCTGACCAAGGAATCAATGTTTCCATTGGTCTTTTCATTGCCGACTCTATCTGTTGATTGTAACATCTGATAGAAGAAAGGAGCTGATCATCAGATCTGACCAAGGAATCAATGTTTCCATTGGTCTTTTCATTGCCGACTCTATCTGTTGATTGTAACATCTGATAGAAGAAAGGAGCTGATCATCAGATCTGACCAAGGAATCAATGTTTCCATTGGTCTTTTCATTGCCGACTCTATCTGTTGATTGTAACATCTGATAGAAGAAAGGAGCTGATCATCAGATCTGACCAAGGAATCAATGTTTCCATTGGTCTTTTCATTGCCGACTCTATCTGTTGATTGTAACATCTGATAGAAGAAAGGAGCTGATCATCAGATCTGACCAAGGAATCAATGTTTCCATTGGTCTTTTCATTGCCGACTCTATCTGTTGGTTGTAACATCTGATAGAAGAAAGGAGCTGATCATCAGATCTGACCAAGGAATCAATGTTTCCATTGGTCTTTTCATTGCCGACTCTATCTGTTGATTGTAACATCTGATAGAAGAAAGGAGCTGATCATCAGATCTGACCAAGGAATCAATGTTTCCATTGGTCTTTTCATTGCCGACTCTATCTGTTGATTGTAACATCTGATAGAAGAAAGGAGCTGATCATCAGATCTGACCAAGGAATCAATGTTTCCATTGGCCTTTTCATTGCCGACTCTATCTGTTGGTTGTAACATCTGATAGAAGAAAGGAGCTGATCATCAGATCGGACCAAGGAATCAATGTTTCCATTGGCCTTTTCATTGCCGACTCTATCTGTTGGTTGTAACATTTGATAGAAGAAAGGAGCTGATCATCAGATCTGACCAAGGAATCAATGTTTCCATTGGCCTTTTCATTGCCGACTCTATCTGTTGGTTGTAACATCTGATAGAAGAAAGGAGCTGATCATCAGATCTGACCAAGGAATCAATGTTTCCATTGGCCTTTTCATTGCCGACTCTATCTGTTGGTTGTAACATCTGATAGAAGAAAGGAGCTGATCATCAGATCGGACCAAGGAATCAATGTTTCCATTGGTCTTTTCATTGCCGACTCTATCTGTTGGTTGTAACATCTGATAGAAGAAAGGAGCTGATCATCAGATCGGACCAAGGAATCAATGTTTCCATTGGTCTTTTCATTGCCGACTCTATCTGTTGGTTGTAACATTTGATAGAAGAAAGGAGCTGATCATCAGATCTGACCAAGGAATCAATGTTTCCATTGGTCTTTTCATTGCCGACTCTATCTGTTGGTTGTAACATCTGATAGAAGAAAGGAGCTGATCATCAGATCGGACCAAGGAATCAATGTTTCCATTGGTCTTTTCATTGCCGACTCTATCTGTTGGTTGTAACATTTGATAGAAGAAAGGAGCTGATCATCAGATCTGACCAAGGAATCAATGTTTCCATTGGTCTTTTCATTGCCGACTCTATCTGTTGGTTGTAACATCTGATAGAAGAAAGGAGCTGATCATCAGATCTGACCAAGGAATCAATGTTTCCATTGGTCTTTTCATTGCCGACTCTATCTGTTGGTTGTAACATCTGATAGAAGAAAGGAGCTGATCATCAGATCGGACCAAGGAATCAATGTTTCCATTGGCCTTTTCATTGCCGACTCTATCTGTTGGTTGTAACATCTGATAGAAGAAAGGAGCTGATCATCAGATCGGACCAAGGAATCAATGTTTCCATTGGCCTTTTCATTGCCGACTCTATCTGTTGGTTGTAACATCTGATAGAAGAAAGGAGCTGATCATCAGATCGGACCAAGGAATCAATGTTTCCATTGGTCTTTTCATTGCCGACTCTATCTGTTGGTTGTAACATCTGGCAGAAGAAAGGAGCTGATCATCAGATCGGACCAAG
>OZ024759.1:15936904-15941904 GCA_964016885.1 Eledone cirrhosa | reverse complement strand
GAGAAAAAAATATGGAAAAATATATATATATATATTTATATCTTTTTGGTCTTGACTGGAGAAATGTGAACACTTTTGGAGATGAAAGTATATGAGCAGTGGTAAAGAACACCACCACCACTTATACCACCATTACCACCATTACTACCATTCTCACCACGAGCAACATCACCCCAACCACTCTACCACTACTACCACCACTTATACCACCATTACCACCATTACTACCATTCTCAACATCAGCAACATCACCCCAACCACTCTACCACCACTAACACCACCTATACCACGACTACCACCACATATGCCACGAGAAACATCACCACAACCACTCTACCACCACTACCACCACCTATACCACCACTACCACCACCTATACCACCACTACCACCGCCTATGCCACCAGCAGCATCACCATTCTCACCATCAGCAACATCACCACAACCACTCTACCACCACTACCACCACCTATACCACCACCACCACATGCACCACCAGCACCACCATCATCATTATCAGCTACACCACCACCACCACCACCCTACCACCACCACCACCACCACCACCAGCACCATCAGTACCAGAACGCCCCACACTACCACTAGCATCATCACCACCACCAGCAGCAGCACCTCCATTTTCATCACCCCCCCCCCCCCCCTCCCCCCTCCCCCCCTCCATCACCACCACAACCACCACCGCCACCATCATCATTATCAGCTACACCACCACCACCACCACCACCACCAGCACCATCAGTACCAGAACGCCCCACACTACCACTAGCATCATCACCACCACCAGCAGCAGCACCTCCATTTTCATCCCCCCCTCCATCACCACCATAACCACCACCGCCACCATCATCATTATCAGCTACACCACCACCACCACCACCACCAGCACCATCAGTACCAGAACGCCCCACACTACCACTAGCATCATCACCACCACCAGCAGCAGCACCTCCATTTTCATCACCACCAGCACCACCTTCATCACCCCCCACCATCACCACCACAACCACCACCGCCACCACCACCACCACCATACAAGAGTCTATTGAAGTATACTGCGGAGGGAGATATACGAAATGGCAGAGCAATAATTCTCGATGAAATCTTTGACAGTTTGTTGTCAATAAATCTCAAGACTCAGATCTCCAATGACATTAAACATGCACACATTCGTAATAATAATTGCTTCTACTTTTGGCACAAGGCCAGCAATTACCCCAGTACATTACAGGTACTTTATTTTATCGATCCCCGTAAGGATGAAAGGCAAATTTAACCTCGGGGAGATTTGAACTCAAACCGTAAAGGGCCATAACTCTATGCCGCAAAGCATGGCGTCTCATACTCTACCGACATTGCCAATCTACCACAATAATAATAATAATTGTTTCTACTTTTGGCACAAGGCCAGCAATTACCCCAGTACATTACAGGTACTTTATTTTATCGATTCCCGCAAGGATGAAAGGCAAAGTTAACCTCGGCGGGATTTGAACTCAGACCGTAAAGGGCCATAACTCTATGCTGCAAAGCATGGCGTCTCACACTCTACCGACACAGCCAATCTACCATAATAAGAATAATAATTGTTTCTACTTTTGGCACAAGGCCAGCAATTACCCCAGTACATTACAGGTACTTTATTTTATCGATCCCCGTAAGGATGAAAGGCAAAGTTAACCTCGGCGGGATTTGAACTCAGACCGTAAAGGGCCATAACTCTATGCTGCAAAGCATGATGTCCGACTCTCAACCGACACTGTCAATCCACCGCCCTAATAACAACAATAATAATAATTGTTTTTACTTTTGGCACAAGGCCAGCAATTACCCCAGTGCATTACAGGTACTTTATTTTATCGATCCCCGTAAGGATGAAAGGCAAAGTTAACCTCGGCGGGATTTGAACTCAGACCGTAAAGGGCCATAACTCTATGCTGCAAAGCATGATGTCCGACTCTCAACCGACACTGTCAATCCACCGCCCTAATAACAACAATAATAATAATTGTTTTTACTTTTGGCACAAGGCCAGCAATTACCCCAGTGCATTACAGGTACTTTATTTTATCGATCCCCGTAAGGATGAAAGGCAAAGTTAATAATAATAATAATGATAATAATGATTTCTGATTTAGGTACAAGGCCAGTAATTTTGGGGTGGAGAAAGTCGATTAAATTGACCAGTGTATTACTGGTACTTTATTTTATCCTCAGTGGCATTTGTAATCGAGGACTTATTAACATGGGCCGTGCTTTCGTTAAATTTATGGGGACCCCAATAGACACGAGCAGTCACAGAAAAAAATTCACGACACGCAACCTTTAATCCAACGGATCAACAATCCAGAATGTGAGTGCTACAGCGAGAGTGAGACGGAGAGAGAGAGAGAGAGAGAGAGAGAGAGAGAGAGAGAGAGAGAGAGAGAGAGAGAGAGATAAAAAGACAGATATATAGAGAGAGAAAGAAAGAGAGATATTATATATATACAGAGAGAGAGAGAGAGATAAATATATATATTATATATATACTGAGAGAGAGAGAGAGAGAGTGAGAGAGAGAGAGAGAGAGAGAGAAGACAGATATATAGAGAGAGAAAGAAAGAGAGATATTATATATATACAGAGAGAGAGAGAGATAAATATATATATTATATATATACTGAGCGAGAGAGAGAGAGAGAGAGAGAGAGAGAGAGAGAGAGAGAGAGAGAGAGAAGACAGATATATAGAGAGAGAAAGAAAGAGAGATATTATATATATACAGAGAGAGAGAGAGATAAATATATATATTATATATATACTGAGCGAGAGAGAGAGAGAGAGAGAGAGAGAGAGAGAGAGAGAGAGAGAGAGAGAGAGAGAGAGAGAGAGAGAAGACAGATATATAGAGAGAGAAAGAAAGAGAGATATTATATATATACAGAGAGAGAGAGAGATAAATATATATATTATATATATACTGAGAGAGAGAGAGAGAGAGAGAGAGAGAGAGAGAGAGAGAGAGAGAGAGAAGACAGATATATAGAGAGAGAAAGAAAGAGAGATATTATATATATACAGAGAGAGAGATAAATATATATATTATATATATACTGAGAGAGAGAGAGAGATAGAGAAAAAGACAGATATATAGAGAGAGAAAGAAAGAGAGATATTATATATATACAGAGAGAGAGAGAGAGAGAGAGAGAGAGAGAGAGAGAGAGAGAGAGAGAGAGAGAAAATACAGATATATAGAGAGAGAAAGAAAGAGAGATATTATATATATACAGAGAGAGAGAGAGATAAATATATATATTATATATATACAGATATACAGAGAGAGAGAGAGAGAGAGAGAGAGAGAGAGAGAGAGAGAGAGAGAGAGAGAGAGAGAAAGACAGATATATATAGAGAGAAAGAAAGAGAGATATTATATATACAGAGAGAGAGAGAGAGAGAGAGAGAGAGAGAGAGAGAGAGAGAGATAAATATATATATTTTATATATACAGAGAGAGAGAGAGGTACATATATATCCACAGTCGATCGATTTTCGTCAAATCGGACCGAGGAAACAATGTTTCCGTTGGTCTTTCCAGTTGCTTATACTCCCTATCGTTCGCAACTCCAGGTAGAAGGAGCAACGTGAAATAAAGTGTCTTGCCCAAGGACATAACGCATCACACGATTGCGAATCATATATATTTATATACACACACACATATATATATATATATATATATATATATATATAGATATATATAGAGATATATTTTTCCAATTCCAGCACACCCGTTCCTTCAATCTATCTTATTTATCATTCTTTCTTTTGATGAAGGACTAGCGTCCGAAACGTCAAGACCCTCTTCCTGCTTTTTCAAGCGTTCACCTAATATATTCCTTCCATATACTGTACCGATTGTGTTGTTATTTCTGTTTAACTTTTACACACACACACACACACACACACACACACACACATATATATAATACAAATAATGAAAACAATGAAATTAAACAAAATACGGGTAATTCATAGTAAAACTCATTATTTTACGATCGTTTCTGGGGGGGGGGTAGTTCTCCGTATGTTCATCCTATTAGTGATCTATGTAAAATATATTACAAATTATCAAAGTAAGAAAATATACATACGTCTTCACTACCCGCCGTCTTCAGAAATAATGAGTTTTGTTTATTATGTTTTTATATTCTTTAATAAACAAATCTCATTATTTCTGAAGAGGGCGGGTAGAGAAGACGTTTGTATATTTTCTTACTTTGATAATTTGTAGTATATTTTACATAGATCACTAATAGAATGAACATACGGAGAACTACCCCCCAGAAACGATCGTAAAATAATGAGTTTTACTATGAATTACCCGTATTTTGTTTAATTTCATTGTTTTCACTATTTGCATTATTTTGACTCTGCTTCCAATGAATTATATCGTTGACATTTTGAATTTTAAAATCTGCTTCACGACATCTACATACGGATTACATTGAGTTCTTCATATGGCTTAGACCCTACCATTAATTGGTGTATTTATCTGTATATATATATATATATATATATATATATATATATAGAGAGAGAGAGAGAGAGAGAGATTGAGAAAACTGTGAACTGATGATTGAATCTGATTTATCCGCCATTCGTTAATTTCAACAAAAAAGAAAAAGAGCAAAAACAACTACAAACAAACACTAAAATAGACCTGAAGGAAAACATTAAAAACTAAATCAAAAATATCCACACATGTTATGACAGATTTCTTTTACTCTAAACCTGATCAAGTCATTTCTCCCTTCTTCTTTGCTTTTTTCTGTCTCTCTCTCTTTGTCGTTATCTCTCTCTCTCCGTCTCTAAGCCTTTTTCTGTCTCTCTATCTGTCTTTATCTCTCTCTTTCCGTCTCCATGTCTTTTTCTGTCACTCTATCTCTCTTTATCTCTCTCTTTTCGTCTCCATGTCTTTTTCTGTCTTTCTATGTC
>OZ024759.1:15931904-15934404 GCA_964016885.1 Eledone cirrhosa | reverse complement strand
ATACACTCAGACACATACACACATACATACACTCAGACACATACATATATATATATACACTGAGACACATACACACATATATACACTCAGACACATACACATATATATACATTCAGACACATCACATATATATACACTCAGACACATACACACATACATACACTCAGACACATACATATATATATACACTCAGACACGTACATATATATATACACTCAGACACATACACAAATATATACACTCAGACACATATACATATATATACACTCAGACACATACACATATATATACACTCAGACACATATACATATATATACACTCAGACACATACACATATATATATACTCAGACACATACACACATGCATACACTCAGACACATACATATATATATATATACACTCAGACACATACATATACATAAACTCAGACACATACACATATATATACACTCAGACACATACACATATACATACAATCAGACACATACACACATACATACACTCAGACACATACACACATACATACACTCAGACACATACATATATATATATATATACACTCAGACAGATACATATACATACACTCAGACACACACACATATATATATACACTCAGACACATACATATATACATCACTCAGACACATACATATATACATACACTCAGACACATGCATATACATACACTCAGACACATACACATATACATACAATCAGACACATACACAAATATATACACTCAGACACATACACAAATACATACACTCAGACATACATATATACATACACTCAGACACATACATATACATACACTCAGACACATACACATATACATACACTCAGATACATACACATATACATACACTCAGACACATACACAAATATATACACCCAGAAACATACACACATATACATACACTCATACATATACACATATACATACAGTCAGACACATATACATATATATACACACACAGACACACATATACACACACAGAGAAGCACACCCTCACAACATACACCCAGATACACTCACACATACACATACACACACTTACACACACACATACATATACATTTAGATACACTCACACATACACAATTATACACACACATATACACATATACTCATATGCACACACACATAAACACACGCATAAACACACACATAAACACACACGCACAACAGAGTTGATAAAAAAATATATCAAACGCCACAAATGCAACGAAAAAATAAAATAAAATAAAATAAAATAAAATAAAAATAAAACGAAAAAAAAAAGCTGAACTGAAATAAAATAAAATAAAAAACAGATGAAAGGAAATCGAAAAAGAAAACATTAATATATAACCTAAAATGGAATGAGAATGAAATATCATATCATATGGTATTTTGTCATTTGGTAATACTTCATTGTGATTGGTTGGATGTCATGCCAGCTTTCTTCTAGATTCGGCTAATATCATTGACATTTACTTGACATCTGTATATTATCTGGGCAAACTTCACAACAGAAATACATATATTATATATATTATATGTAGGGCAGTGGATTGCTAGTATCGGTAGAGGGTCGGGCGCCATGCTTTGCAGCATAGAGTTACGGCCGTTTATGATCTGAGTTCAAATCCCGCCGGGGTTAAACTTTGCCTTTCATCCTTACGGGGTCGATAAAATAAAGTACCAGTCACGCACTGGGGTAGATTTAATCGACTTTCCCCTCCACCAAAATTTCTGGCCTTGTGACAAAAAGTAGAAACAATTATTATTTGACTATATATATTCAGTTCCCTCCTTTAAACACATATAAGTCAGTTCTAGGTAACCTGATGAATGGTTTCCCCTCCCCAAAATTGCTGGCCTTATATGAAACCATTATATATATTATAAGGGCGGTGGATTGGCAGTATCGGTAGAGAGTCGGACGCCATGCTTTCCAGCATAGTTACGTCCCTTTACGATCTGAGTTCAAATCCCGGTGAGGTTAACTTTGCCTTTCATCCTTACGGGGTCGATAAAATAAAGTACCAGTAATGCACTGGGTATTTGCTGGCCTTGTGCCTAAGGTAGAAACAATTATATATAAGATATATGTATTTGTATTATCTCAGTTTGGCAGCAGCATGACCTAATGAAAAGTATAGCTATATATATATATATATATATATATATGTATATACACACACATACACACATGTGTTTTTGTGTCAATATGTGGGCGTATATATATATATATATATACACACATGTATATATATATATATATATATATATTTTTTTCTTTTTTAAAAATATTTCTGTCGATCGATTTTCGTCAAATCGCACCGAGGAAACAATGTTTCCGTTGGTATTTCCAGTTGCTACTACTCTCTATCGGTTGCAACTCCAAGTAGAAAGAGCAACGCGAAATAAAGTGTCTTGATCAAGGACATAACGCATCGCCTGGTCCGGGAATGGAACAACTGACAACACCTCAGGATATATATATATATATATAT
>OZ024759.1:15919404-15921904 GCA_964016885.1 Eledone cirrhosa | reverse complement strand
CCTTGTAGATATGGTGCTTCAACCACTTCGTTTTGAGGGCCTGCTCCTGCGCAGCCATTAGCATTCCTTCTGTAGCCTTTTTGAGGTCTCCTCTTCTCAACCAGTTCCATGTCTGTGGATCTCTAAATTCAGTTTTCTCAAAGAAGGTACTATGAAGGGATTTTCCCTTAAGGCTGCTCTTCCTCCTTGATGTTATTTCCTCCTTGGATATCCCCTGGCCTACTGTCCCCTCCTTCAGTACAGCTCTGAGCATTGGCTCCTTACTATAGGTCACGTATTTGTATAGGTTGTTTTTCTCCATCTGAACACAGTCCTCTATGCTGATAAGACCTCTTCCACCCTCAGATCTCCTTAGGTAGAGTCTATCGACATCACTCCTCTTGTGGAACATGTTGTAGATAGTCAATAGCTTCCTAGTCTTCCTATCCATTTCTTTTTGTTCAGCAACATTCCATCTCAGAATTCCCGCACTGTACCTAATAATAGACACAGCTCGGGAATTTACTGCGCTTATGGCATTTCTGCTGTTCAGATGTGACTTCAATACGCTCCTTACTCTCCGAATGTATTCAGTTCTTAACAATTCCTTCATTTTTTTGTTCTTTATGCCATCAGCCTCCAGAACGCCCAAATACTTGTATCCTTCCTCAGAGTCAATTTCCTTTATCATCTCACCTGTTGGTATCTGGATCCCGTTACTTCTGCTCAACCTACCCCTCTTCATCACAACGACTCCACATTTACCAATACCAAACTGCATACATATATCACTGCTGAAAATACGGACAGTGTCAACAAGCACATCCAACTCCTTCTCACTTTTCCCGAAGAGCTTAAGATCGTCCATGAAGAGGAGGTGATTGATGGTAAGCTCTCCCCTTCCCAACTTGTATCCTGCTCTCACTTTTCGCAGCATAATGGTCAAGGGCATCAGGGCAAGGACAAACAACAGAGGGGACAGGCTATCTCCCTGGAAGATACCTCTCTTGATCTTCACGCTTCCCAAGGATACTCCAGTTGATGTCAACTCTGTCTCCCAGGACCCCATACTCCTGCCCAGCAACTGTCTGATGTTATCTGCTACCCTGAAGATCTCCAGGCTTTTGGTGATCCAGGAATGAGGCACCATGTCAAATGCCTTTCTGTAGTCTATCCATCCCATGGCAAGATCAGTGTGTCTCCTCCTGCAATTCCCCATTACCATCTTATCAATAAGCAACTGGTCCTTTGTACCACGTGACTTCTTTCGGCATCCTTTCTGTTCGTCCGGTAACAAGTTGTTTGTGTGGAGGTGATGGTAGATTTCCTCAGACACAATGCTCGTCAACAGTTTCCACATTACGGGCAGACATGTGATAGGTCTATAGTTGGTAACATCATTACCCTTGATTCGGTCTTTCATTATCAGAACTGTGGTACCTTTTGTCAACCACTCTGGCACCTCACCCGACACCAAGCAGTCATTGAACATGGCCGTCAGCTTAATATTATTATTATTATTATTATTATTATTATTATTATTATTATTATTATTATTATTATTATTATTATTATTATAATAAACTATATATTTTGACATGCTGTCAAATATATTCCAAATAAATTTTTCAGACGAGATGAATTTTATAATAAATTAAAATTTTCGAAAGAATATACCTGCCCCCCACCACACCACTATATAAAAAAAACAAAAAAAAAAAACAAAACAAAACGACAAATGAATTTAAAACATTACGAAATCTAAGAATAGAACATGTTAATCTGAAAGTCGTCATATATTTAAACATTTCTAAATAATTTTTATTTCACAACTCTATCGAAATAACCATTAGGAAATAGAAAAATATGTAAAGCCTTTTCATACGCACGCATACAGACGTATACACAAACACACGGCTACAGACGTACACACGCACACACACGTATGCATGTACACACACATATACACTCATATATATATATATATATATATATATATATATATATATATATATATATATATATATATATATATATATATATATATATACATATATATAACACAGAGGGTGTGGTAAAATACCAGGTGGACCATAACGCACCAGAGTACTCAGAATCGATAGACTCCCGCCGTACTAATACTGGTGGCTAAGTGCGGATCTAGCTGTTGAAACGGCCGGAGCTCAACCGTCGGGATCTTGACTCTTATATATATATATATATATATATATGTATCTTTATCCCGGGTTTAATCGGGGAGGGGGGAGGGGGTAATCACAGTAAGTAAGGTACTCAATATATAGAGAGTATAAATATTTTATAGAAACGGCATCTACAAGACTAGAACTGTTTCATTCGGTAGGAATCATCAGGAAAGCATTCCTGTAGAAAGTAGTCCTGTGGAAGCCATTTCTATTAAGTATATGTATATATATTTAGAGAGATAGAGAGAGAAAATGGGAGTTACCAGTTTGACTATTAAACCCAATGGTCAGGATAGTACTTGGTAGTTAACAAATTA
>OZ024759.1:15911904-15914404 GCA_964016885.1 Eledone cirrhosa | reverse complement strand
CATTAAATATTTACAGATTTGTTGTACATACATTGTATACACAGATTTGTTCTACATACATTGTATACACAGATTTGTTCTACATACATTATATACACACATTGTATACACACAGATTTGTCCTACATATATTATATACACATATAGAATGTATAATTACATAAACATAATATGTTCTACATAATTGTATACACACAGATTTGTTCTACATACATTATATACACACATACAATGAATAATTACATAAATATGTCCTATATACACTGTAAACACTCAAAACCTGTTTTGTTTTTCTCCCCCATCTTCCATTCCTTCGATATTCTGTTTAACGTGTAACTCCCCAGACTATGCCAATCGCCATTTTATTGCACTTATATGTTTTTCTTTCACATATACTTACTGCGGCTGTCACTCACATTCGGACGTAACCTAATAGTAAGCGCCATGTTTTCCGACGGAATTGAGGTTCCCATCCAATCGTTAGCAGGCGCAAGTACATATCAATCAATCAGTCAACCTACCTATGTATGTACGCACCTATTTACCTACCTAACTACCTATCTAACTACTTACCAATCTATCTATTTGTCTATCTATCTATCTATCTATCTATCTATCTATCTATCTATCTATCTATCTATCTATCTATCTATCTATCTATCTATCTATCTATCTATCTATCTATATATGCAACTGATACTTTTTTTCAAATACCACTTTGGAAGAAGAATCAGGATGGAGAGAGAGGTGCTGTACCCCAGCAAGTTTTATGAAAGGTGGGTGAAAGTGGCGAGAATGGCCCGAGTGAATGGGCCTTCTCTCTATATCAGCCTGTAGGTTGAGGAAAAGGAGGAGGAGAGGAAGGGAGTACAAACTCTTCGTACTCCTGGAGATGAGGGTTGCACATTTTTTTTCGGGGGTATGTGTTACCCATATAAACTGTCTCCCTCTATTGGGGAAAATCGACTAACTTTTTAAATTCCATCTGTGATAACATTTTACACGTTTTTATTGTATGTAAACTTCCCCCTTTGTATTTGTCCCCTTCTTTTGTGCCCCTGTGGTTAATAAAGAAATATATCTATCTATGTATGTATGTATGTATGTATGTATGTATGTATGTATGTATCTATCTATCTATCTATCTATCTATCTATCTATCTATCTATCTATCTATCTATCTATCTATCTATCTATCTATTTATTTATCTATGAATGTATCTATATGTCTGTCTGTCTATCTATCCGTCTGTCTATGCACGAGCATACGTGATACGTGAGTGTGGTTTTGCATGAACTTTGTGTGATCCACTGTTGTGCATATGTTGAATGCGTTTATGGACACCACAACACACAATAGCATGATATCAATACGTGCAATAGAAATAATATCTAGCTGTCTGTCAACTGCCTGTCAGCTGTCTGTCACTCTGTCAATATGTCTGTCCGTCTATCTATCACTTTGTCTATCCATGCACGCGCATAAGTGTGCGGACGAGTGTGTGTGTGGTTTTGTGATTACGTGCATGTGTTATGCGCATGCGTATGCGTGTATGCATGTCACATTACACAAGCACACACAAACGCTTTCTCTCTCTCTCTTACACACACACATACATACATATACACAGATACACATACACACACACACACTCATAGAATATCAATATATACAAGCTCTCTCTCTCTCTCTCTCTCTCTCTCTCTCTCTCTTACACACACACATACATACATATACACACATACACACACACACACTCATAGAATATCAATATATACAACAGATATAACGATCTGATCTAAAACTGACAACAATCGAGTTGCATTGATATATAACACACAACAACAACAACACTCACAACACCATACACAACAACACTCACAACAACATTCACAACAACACTCACAACAACATTCACAACAACATTCACAACAACACTCACAACACCATTCACAACAACACTCACAACACCATTCACAACAACACTCACAACACCATTCACAACAACACTCACAACACCATTCACAACAACACCCACAACACCATTCACAACAACACTCACAACACCATTAACAACAACACTCACAACACCATTCACAACAACACTCACAACACCATTCACAACAACACTCACAACACCATTCACAACAACACCCACAACACCATTCACAACAACACTCACAACACCATTCACAACAACACTCACAACACCATTCACAACAACACCCACAACACCATTCACAACAACACTCACAACACCATTCACAAAAACACTCACAACACCATTCACAACAACACCCACAACACCATTCACAACAACACTCACAACACCATTCACAACAACACTCACAACACTATTCACAACAACACTCACAACACCATTCACAACAACACCCACAGCACCATTCACAACAACACTCACAACACCATTCACAACAACACTCACAACACCATTCACAACAACACTCACAACACCATTCACAAAAACACCCACAACAC
>OZ024759.1:15899404-15906904 GCA_964016885.1 Eledone cirrhosa | reverse complement strand
GTGGATAAATTACGTAATATTCATTCATTATTTATTCAAAGTAATCCAACTTATTTTACTAAGGGGATAACAAAATTATAAACCGTACGCAGTCCCGCGCTTCTTACTTTATTATAGTTTAGATTTTACACGACCGCATGTGGTTAGAATGTCTCAGGGAAGAAGAAGAGAATAACTGGACTGATTTTTACGAGCAAAACCAACAAACAGGAGACCCAGCGGTAGAAGAACCCGAGAAAGATGGTTACATAACATCCAAGAGCTTGGCTGATCTTGCTTGCGGTTCCGGCCAGATCAGTTGGAGACGGTTGCTTCTGAAAGGACCCGCTGGAAGGAGTGTTTGAGGATCTGCCCTCCCATGACCCTCTCAGGAATAAGTGGGCGAAGAAGTATAATAATAATAATAATAATAATAATAATAATTATATAGGCACAAGGCCAGCAATTCTGGGGGAGGGGAAAGTCGACCAAATCGACTCCAGTGCGTGACTGGTACTTTATTTTATCGACCCCGTAAGGATGAAAGGCAAAGTTAACCGCGGCGGGATTTGAACTCAGAATGGCAAGGGCCGTAACTATGATGTTGACAAAACTTTAACCCTTCAGTGGTTGGCATCCTCTGGACTGAAATCAGAGACTGAAGGACTAATTATATCAGCACAAGATCAGTGTCTGCCAACAAAAGATTACCAAGCCAACATAATAAAAAATGGATGCAACCCATTATGCCGTGTATGTAAAAAACAACCAGAGACCATTGATCATATAATTTCAATGTGCAGTCAAATAGCTCCAACCGAATACCTAAACAGGCACGACAGAGCTGCACAATACATACATTGGATAATGTGTAAGCATTTTGACCTGCCCCATCAAAAGAATTGGTGGGAGCATCAACCACCTCCCGTACTTGAAAAAGATCACATCTCAATCTTGTGGAACTTTATCTTCCAAACAGACCGAAAAATAGATGCAAATAGACCTGATATAATACTGAAGGACTTTAAAAAGGGGGTATGCCTGCTAATTGATATGTCCGTTCTAATAGACAAGAATGTATCTATAAAAACATTTGAAAAATTGAGCAAGTATAAGGACCTGGAGATAGAAATTGGAAAAATGTGGAAATTGAGAACTAAAACAATACGAGTGGTTGTAGGCGCTCTAGGAATGATACCTAAGGGGTCTAATGATTACTTATCGCAAATCCCAGGAAACCCGCGTATAGAAAACATACAAAAGATAGTACTAAAGGGAATGCCCATATACGAAGGAAGATTCTATCAATATAAGTACGTCACAAGTCTAAACACCTAAAGATGCATGTGTGTGTATGTATGTTCTTTCTTGAACATGGCGGACCTTGTTGTCTCTTAAGGTCACTGGTTGTGACTTGGTGATAACTCGTATGAAAATAAAGCAAGATAAATGCAACTGTAATAATAATAATAATAATAATAATAATAATTATTATTATGCTTTCTTTATTAACCACAAGGGTTTACACAAAGTAGACATTAAGGACAGTACAGGACAATACAGGACGGTACAAAAGGGCACAAAAGGGCACAAAAGGGCACAAGGCCAGCAATTTGAAGGGGATGGGAAAGTCGATTAAAACGACCCCAGTACATTACTGGTGTTTTATTTTATCGACCCCGTAAGGATGAAAGGCAAAGTTAACCTTGGCGGGATTTGAACCCAGATCACAAAGGGTCGTAACTCAGTAATAATAATAATAATTAGGTAAACAAAAATTGGCGGGTCAGGCTCATATAATAAGAAGTAATGGATGGATAAGCGAGTTGGAGGGAATTGATAAGATCTGAATACATAAGGAGAGTAAGAAACATACTAAAATCACATCTAAATAGTAGGAAGTGCAGTAAATTCCCGAGCTGAAATGGAATGTTACTGAACAAAAAGAAATGGATAGAAAGACTAGGAAGCTAATGACTACCTACAGCATGTTCTTCAAGGGGAGTGGTGTTGATAGACTCTACTTAAAGGTAACTGAAGGTGGAAAAGGTCTTATCAGCATAGAGGACTGTGTTCAGATGGAGAAAAGCAGTCTGAACAAATATGTGTTTGAGAGTAGGGAGCCAATGTTCAAAGTTGTACTGAAGGAGAAGACAATAGACAGGGGATATCCAAGGAGGAAATAACAACAAAGAGGGAGAGCAACCTTCATGAAAAATCCCTTCATAGCACCTTCCTTAAGAAAACAGAATTCAGAGATCCACAGACATGGAGCTGGTTAAAAAGAGGGGACCTTAAAAAAGTTGCTAATGGCTGCACAAGGAGGAGGTTAGCTCACTGTGTAGGATCTGTGGAGAGAGAGAGAGAGAGGAGACTCTGGCTCACATCAATCCGAGTGTAAACACCTAGCTCAGACTCACTATTAAAGCTGGAGACATGATATAATAGGAAAGGTGATTCACTGACATTTATGCAAATTAAATAATTTACAACATTCTGAAAGAGGTATGAGCATAAGCCAGAGTCGGTGATAGAAAACGATGGGATTTCAGGATACAGACGGACGAGAAATTAGAACACAATAGGCCTGCCCTGGTGGTTTTTGACAAGGAAAAAAGATTGTGCCTGATTGTAGATGTAGCGTGACCCTTTGACACAAGAGTGCAAGAAAAGGAGAAGGAGAATATTAACCGATACCAGGATTTAAAGTGGGAGTTCAGAACGATTTGGAACTGTCTTGAGATCAAGGTCGTCCCGATTGTCATAGGAGCACTAGGTACTATCTCAAAGAGGTTTCAAGGGTGGTTAAAGAAGATTAGTCCAGCCACGTTTTTTGGAACACCTCAAAATACATGCTTGCTGGGAACAGCAAGAGCCCTCCGATACGTCCTGAATATCTGAGGCTGTAGGTAGCGGCTTGATATTCATTTGAACAAACTTTCCAGTAAATTAACATTAATGACTGAGTCTCCAATAATAATTGTTTCTACATTTGGCACAAGGCCAGCAATTACCCAGTACATTACTGGTACTTTATTTTATCGACCCCATATGGATGAAAGGCAAAGTTAACCTCGGCGGGATTTCTTTATTGGCCACAAGGGCTAACATGAAGAAAAACCTTACAGGCGGCACAGAAAGGTACAGGACGATATAAAGTGGGTTTTGGCCGTGTAAAAAGGTTATAACAAGAAAATAGAAATGTGTAAAAAAGACAAATAAAAAAAATCAGACAACAAAAATTCCCCAATAGAGGGGGGGGGGGGAGCCTCCGAGGGTCTCTCATGGCGACAATGAGACAACGACCACCCTGACCACCAGGGCAAGCGGTCTCTTTCAGTTCTCCCACTAAAAATTTATCTGTTTTTCTTTAAAAAAACCCAAACAAAACAGAAAGAAAATTGCCATGATATTACAATCCACAGCTATTTCACGTAAGAAATTTAAAACGTGACTTTCGGATCGCGAGCCATACACCATAACTGCTAAGCCCACGCGCCTTTACAAAGAAAATATAGGAAGTAGTTGGTTGTGTTAGTGTTAACAAACAATGTTTTCTTCGCTATTATTACATGCTCTGTTGCACAGCGTGAGTGTAAAGTAATGTGCAATGACACAGCGGCTCACAAGACACACACAATAGCGTCTATTCTCTTCTTTGTATAGATTAATCTTCTGGTAAAAAGCTGTCACTTCAATCATTAAGGCACTACGATAGATTAATGCTGTTATTTACACACATGCACACACATACACACCTACACACACACACACATACACACATCCAATACACATCCAATACACATCCAATACACATCCAATACACATCCAATACACACACACACACAGACACACAGACACACACACACACACACACACACACACACACACACACACACACACACATACACACACCTACACACCTACACACATACACACATCCAATACACATCCAATACACACACACACACACACACACACACACACACACACACACACACACACATACACACATACACACATCCAATACACACACACACATATATATATATATATATATATACATACATGCATGCATATATCGATACATATATGTATGTATAAATGTGCGTACATACATACATTTATATATATATATACATATAAGCATTATTATCTATATACATAAATAGATTTAAATATATACACACACACATATGCACACAAACACACACACACACACACACACACACACACACACACACACACACACACACACACACACACACACACACACACACACACACACACACACACACCTACACACATACACACATCCAATACACACACACACATATATATATATACATACATGCATGCATATATCGATACATATATGTATGTATAAATGTGCGTACATACATACATTTATATATATATATATATACATATAAGCATTATTATCTATATACATAAATAGATTTAAATATATACACACACATATGCACACACACACACACACACACACACACACACACACACACACATATATATATATATATATACATACATGCATGCATATGTACATGTATGCATATATCGATACATATATGTTCATATAAATGTGCGTACATACATACATACATACATGTATACACATATATATAAGCATACATATCTGTATAGATAGATAGATATAAGTATATAGACACACACACACACACATATATATATATATATATATGTATTCGTGAGTTACAACGAAAACAAATTTTGTTTATATATATATATATATATATAATGGAAAAATTTGAACAGGAACAAAACAGAGAGGCAGTACAACGAATGTTTATTAATTTCACGCTCTGTATATATACAGTATATATATACACATGTATATATAAAATTAGAATGTTATTTGCACGCACGCACACACACACACACACACACACATACACACACACACACACACAAACACACACACACACACACACACACACACACACACACACACACACACACACACACACACACACACACACACATGAATGTATGTATAGTATATTTGGCAATATACTGTATGTTTAATTAAACATGTTTTCAAGACCCTTCTCTATGAGTTTTAAAGTAGTGGCTACGTCACTTATTCTCGGCAAAAGCAAAGAAGAGTGATTGACAGCTGTATCAATAAAATAAAGTACCAGTGACGTACTGGGGTTGATTTAAACCCCTGCCCCTCCCCGAAAATTGTTTACCCTTCGCCTAAATCAGAAACCATTATTACTGCACTATGGCGGAGGATTGGCAGTATCGGTAGAGGGTCGGACGCCATGCTTTCCAGCATAGTTACGTCCCTTTACGATCTGAGTTCAAATCCCGCCGAGGTTGACTTTGCCTTTCATCCTTACGGGGTCGATAAAATAAAGTACCAGTAATGCACTGGGTAATTGCTGGCCTTGTGCCTAAAGTAGAAACAATTATTACTGCACTATGGCTTGATGAACACAACCACAAGGATGTGGTCCGAACGTGGAAGAGCCGAACTCCCACTGTCATCCCCTCCATCTCTCTCGCCCCCCCATCTCTCCGTATGGGGAGCAAATGGGGTCCCACGTGCTGGCCTCCCCACAGCCCCGGCGGACAGAGTGGAGAAGGCGTTTCTCCGAACAAGAGCAGTGGGTAGAACGTTGGAAATGCTTTGTGGTGTATTGTTACGTCCCTAAATCAGAAAACATTATTCTTATTAGTAGTAATGGTACTAATTGTGTTATATGGTCTGGACTGTGTTAATTGGACGACAAGCTCACTTGAGAAGCTCTCTACATTCCAGAACCACATCATGAGACTTATGTCTGGCAATCAACTCAGCGACCGTATCTGTCTCAGTGAGCTGCTCAACATTACCAGACTGAGACCAATTACATCAATTGTCAAGTCAAGAGTACTCAAACTATACGGTCACATAAAAGATCAACTCGTGGTGTGAGTAGGTTATGCCTGGAAGGAAGATTGGCTGGTAAGAGAAGCAGAGGATGGCAGCCAAATCGATGGCTTGACAATGTCAACCTATGGACTGGACTTGATCTTTGCTCTTTAAACTCTGCTGTTGATGATCGAAAGGTATTATATATTCTTGGAAGGAAGGTTGACTGGTAAGAGAAGCATAGGCCGGCAACCAAAACGATGGGTTGATAATGTCAACTTATGGACTGGACTTGGTCTTTGCTCTTTAAACTCTGCTGTTGGTGATCGAAAGGTATTATATATTCTTGGAAGGAAGGTTGGCTGGTAAGAGAAGCATAGGCCGGCAACCAAAACGATGGGTTGATAATGTCAACTTATGGACTGGACTTGGTCTTTGCTCTTTAAACTCTGCTGTTGGTGATCGAAAGGTATTATATATTCTTGGAAGGAAGGTTGGCTGTAAGAGAAGCATAGGCCGGCAACCAAAACGATGGCTTGATAATGTCAACTTATGGACTGGACTTGATCTTTGCTCTTTAAACCCTGCTGTTGGTGATCGAACTTTGTGGAGAAAAATTTCTCATGTTGATGCGCAGTCTGCAACTGGCGGAGTTTAACGTCAAAGTAGTAGTAATCTCCAGAAATTCTGGTATTGAAATCCAGGACTTGGCAACGGCAATGAACGACAGACCCACGTAGAGATCAATTGTTGAGTCGATTTCGGCTGATGTCGCCGGATGAAAAGATATATTGCTCCAGGTCAGCTACGATCGCATCGAAGTCACAGGATCAATACGTCTTTTTACATAAATTTGTTTCGTTTCGTTAAATCTCGTTTCGTTTCGTCCGACATGACATAGCCAGTACTTTGTGGTTATCCAAAGTGTCCTTCCTTTTACTGAAGTAAAATAATTGTTTCTACTTTAGGCACAAGGCCATCAATTACCCAGTACATTACTGGTACTTTATTTTATCGACCCCGTAAGGATGAAAGGCAAAGTTAACCTCGGCGGGATTTGAACTCAGACTGTAAAGGGACGTAACTATGCTAGAAAGCATGGCGTCCGACCCTCTACCGATACTGCCAATCCACTGCCCTTACTTAAGTAAAATAATGCAATTCGAGGTGAATTTCTCTGCTTTTTATCACTAACAAATCGAATGACTAGTGTAGATGTGACGCTTCTCTGTTGATTTAATTTAGTTAAACATATCTATTATATCGATAACATTATCTAGTAGTTATTTTATCAAGTTCCAGAAATGCCCCCCCCCCCCCCAAAAAAAAAAAACAAAAAACAAAAAAAAAAAACAAAACAGGTGTGGTGTATTGGCGGTATCGGTAGAGCGTCGGGCAACATGCTTTGTGGCAAATAATTATGGCCATTTACGTTTTGAGTTTTTGAGAAATTTGACTACTATCTCTAGCAAATCCATCAACAACGTATAGGTTACTATTATCAACTCATCCATACTATAATACTATATGACAGCAGTAGAATCGTTAAACTAAACAAAAAAAATCTGCTGGAAATTTGATTGGTTTCTCTATCAAATGCAGCAGTCTTCTAGAGGCTT
>OZ024759.1:15891904-15894404 GCA_964016885.1 Eledone cirrhosa | reverse complement strand
TTGGTGGGGTTGCCAGTTTAGTCGCCAACGACCCGACCATGAGACAGGTTGTACTGGGATACATGTTACCAGTAGCACCAATGTATATGTACACCAATGTATATGTACATTATCCCAGTGCATTACTGGTGTTTTATTTTATCCACCCCGTAAGGATGATAGGCAAAATTAACCTAGGTGGGATTTGAACTCAGAACGTAAAGGGTCATAACTCTATGCTGCAAAGCATGGTGTCTGATGTTCTACCGATACTGCTAATCCACGGCCTTATGAATCACGTGTGTAGTAATGATAATGGGGTTGATAAATGTGTCCGGACATGGAAGAGCCGAACGAACTCCCACTGTCATTGCCTCCATCTCTCTCGCCCTCCCCAGATCTTTTGTATTATGAGCAAATGGGGTCCCGCGTGATGGCCGCCCCACGGTCCCGGCGGACAGAATGGAGAAGGCGTTTCCCTGGAGGAGAGTAAGGGGGATGCGCTGGAAGAGCCATTCCATCTGGCGAGGCTCACACCTGCGGCCAGCCAGTTCAGCGCCTATGGTGGAAAGTAAGAAGGTAGCTCGAGGTCCAAGGACACCGGAGGTCTCCATTGCTAGGGGCACGACCGCAAACCACCTGTCGGAGAGCCACGGCAAGAGCAACAAACGTATCCGTGTCGGAGGAGATCGTTCGGGCCTGGATCATTGCACCATTCTGCCATCAAATAGTTCCGCAACTCGACGGAGCACGAAAATAAGAGAAATATACGAGGGTCAGCTGAAAGGTTCATAAGCTGACCACGATACTCTCATGGAATGACCAAATGGAGTTTCATTTTTCCTCATAGTCCATGGAAAGAAACCATGTGGATATTAACAAGAAGGGTTGAAATTAATACATGCAAAATTTCACATTTCTAACATCGCCTTCATAGTCAGCCTATGTTCGTTTCAGTCAACCATCTCGTATATATATATATATATACGTATATATATATATATATATACGTATATATATATATACGTATATATATATATATATATATATATATACGTATATATATATATATATATATATATAGGAGGAAGTTATAGTTCACTTGAAGCATTGTGTAATGAGGTATAAACGTTTGTATATGTATAATAAAGCCAAAACAATGCAGGTATGGACATAGAATAAAGAATGCAAATGCAAAAGATATTGTTGACAATTAGTCTTTTACCTTACATTTATTTAAATGTCCTTAATTTTCGAGATAATATCTCTTCTTCGGAGGGAAGTAAAGCGGTTAAACCAGTGTTCTAAATAGCTTGCCAAGTCATGCTGACTTATATATATATATAGTTATATTAGGGGAGGGTCATATTGTAATAATATTGCCAGAAATAATAATAAAACACGCTCACTGTTTGGTTTGGATTGGTTTTCGCTTCTGTATATTTTATATCTCTATAGTTAATTTAGCTGGCAATCAATGTTTATCATTGATTGGCCAACGGTTAAAAATCTAGATATAAATATATATATAGTCTGTCAAAGTTCTTTCGTTGTACATCTGCAATATCATCAGTGGTACTATTATGTTTCCTCGCGTTGTAATATATATATATATATAAAGGTAGAATACTGGAAGGTAATATCCAGAGTAGTAGAGCTCTCAGTCCATGGGACGAGTTTGGTAGAGGTAGTAACACAACTGCTAGTTCACCATACCGAGAACAATTGTATCACCTTATGCGGATCTTCGAGGTTCGGCTGAAAAGTTCCTAGGCTGTCCAGGATACTCTTATGGAATGTCTAAATGAGGTTTATTTTAAAACCTAGTCAATGGAAGGAAACGATGTTGTTATTAATAAGAAGAGTTATGGAAAAGTCCAGTGTACTACTGAATGGAATATATATATAATTGACTTATTTATACATGATTTATAAAATAAGAGCTAAAATTGATACATGTAAGATTTCGTAGTTCTAGCATCACTCCTTCATATTCAAGCTATGAACTTTTCAGCCGAATATAACACAGTGAATATAACACAAAAACTCATGAGTTGATGTGCAATTGAACCTCACAGATGAACAGATGAACAATGAACTTTTAGCAGAATATAATACAGTGAATATAACGCAAAAACACATGAGTTGATACGCAATTGAACCTCACAGATGAACAGATTAACAATGCACCTTTCAGCCGAATATAATACAGTGAATATAACGCAAAAACTCATGAGTTGATACGCAATTGAACCACACAGATGAACAGATGAACAGATGAACAATGAACTTTTAGCCGAATATAACACAAAAATTCACGAGTTGTTACGCAATTGAATCTCACAGGTGAACAGATGAACAATGAACCTTTCAGCCGAATATAACACATTTAATTTAAGAAAAAAACTCATGAGTTGATATGAAATTGAACCTCACAGATGAACGATGACGATAATAAAAGGGACAATAAAATTGATATGTCCCAAAATAGTAATTATTATAAAAGGCTAAAATAAACAAG
>OZ024759.1:15864404-15884404 GCA_964016885.1 Eledone cirrhosa | reverse complement strand
ATGTTATTATAGCGCACACACACACACACACTCACACACACACACACACACACACACACACACACATATATATAAGAAACAAAGAAAATATCAGGTGATACGAAAAGATTTCTTTGGTGGAAGTTCTGGTAAATTCCCGGTGTAGATCCAGTTTCAAAGTGAAAATCTAATTTGAAAATCCAACCGATTCCGCCCCGTCCGTCCCTTCAATCTTTCTAAAATCTCCTTATTTCCTCTGATGAATGATTAGCGTCCGAAACATTAAGACCCTCTTCCTCTTATTTCAAGCTTTCAAACGTTAACTTAGTATATTCCTTCCATATACTGTACCGATTTCGGTTTACATTTTACACACACACACACACACACACACACACACACACACACACACACACACACACACACACACACACACACACACACACACACACACACACACACACACACACACACACACACACACACACACACACACACACACACCCACACATATGTATATATGTATGTATATATTATAAAATTAAATCAAATTGTTTAGAATTACAAGTGAAGTCATTCTTTTCCTTTTTTCAAATAAGCCTAACCGTACCAAGGATTTCACACATTTTCCAATATATATATATATATATATATATATATGCAAAAGTTCTATTTAAATTGTTGGGATACAACAAGCAAATATTTTTATAACTGATATAAAGCACTCGACAAGTATTTGGAGTAAATATACGTTATTAACAAATGGAAACTATATTTATAAAACCATATTTATTTTATTATACATATTTCAAGGATACCATGTTAAATTATGGTGTGCTTTCATCAGACAAAATACAATATATACCAGTTTTATAAATAAACATTGACGTACCCTTTCAAAATGCAACCGTTACTTTTGGAAGACATCACGATAGTCTATCGTGATGTCTTCCAAAAGTAACGGTTGCATTTTGAAAGGGTACGTCAATGTTTATTTATAAAACTGGTATATATTGTATTTTGTCTGATGAAAGCACACCATAATTTAACATGGTATCCTTGAAATATGTATAATAAAATAAATATGGTTTTATAAATATAGTTTCCATTTGTTAATATCGTATATATATATATATATATATATATATATATATATATATATAGTGAAAAATGGAACGGGAACAAAACAGAAAGGCAGTACGAACAAAGGTTTATTAGTTTCACGCTCTTGAGAGTTGAGGAGGGGGGGGCGACGTTTCGGGCATAACCCTTTCTTCAGGGGGTTGCTGAAAAGTTCATTGGCTGACTATTAAGGAGTGTTAGTAGTGCCGTGAAACCATATTCATACATAAAGTCTTGTGTGCCTTTAGCAGAGTTCATTCAGTTGTAAGAATGTTGTAGTTTTTTTTTTTTTCACTATGAAGATAATATATATAATATAAACCCATATCTTGATGTGTATTTATTATTGCCGCAAGATATAAATCGTTATTTCCACCATATTCGCTACACTAAAATATTAATTGTTTCTACTTTTGGCACAAGGCCAGCAAATACCCAGTACATTACTGGTACTTTATTTTATCGACCCCGTAAGGATGAAAGGCAAAGTGAAACTCGGCCGGATTTGAGCTCAGATCATAAAGAGCCGTAACTCTATGCTGCAAAGCATGGTGTCCGACCCTCTACCGATTCTGCCAATCCACCGCCCTAATAATAATAATAATAATAATAATAATAATAATAATAATAATAATCTATCTATCTATCTAGGGCGGGTAAAATTCCCGAGATCCATGTATGAGTTCTCTCCAGCGTTCTCTGTCCCTCATCATCTCTGCCATGTCCTGCGTCTCCAAAAGACCAGTGTCAGTTCTTTAGGGCATCAACATATGTCAATTCGGTCTCCCTCTTCTAGTGCGTCCGTGAATGTTAGTGAGCATGTCCAGCTAAGCTCAGTCTCCTCTGTGTTACTTTCGAGCTGACTTTTGGGAGGCTCCCGTAAATCTCTGAGTTATTTATCCTCAGTGTATACTGATTAATGTTCATAGCCATCCTCAGAATTCTCGTGTAGCACCCATTCACCATCTGAGTGAATTTCTTGGTCAGTGTTCAAGTCTCAGGCTCATACAGCAGCACAGACTCAACTAAAGCAATGAAGAGATAGATCGTCAGGTCTTTACGAAGGTCCGACTTCCACATCGATCTCAAACCAGTAATTTGGGAGGAGGGGAAAGTCGATTAACTCGACCTCAGTACATTACTGGTGCTTTATTTTATCGACCCCGTAAGGATGAAAGGCAAAGCTAATCTCGTGATTTGTGATCCGACACGGGCAATGTGCAAAAACGGATGGCAATCGGAGATTGAGATTGAAATGATAAAGAAAAAAGATAAACCAGGCGGGTGTGGAGGATATAGAAGCTCAGGATGTTGGAGATTCAAATAGCGATGAGTGAATGCAAAATGAAGGAATCCATCAGGAAGAATGGGAATTGAATATTCGAGAGGATGAGAGAGGTGACATTAACGAACTGAAGGACATATAAAAAAAAAGACAGACGGATGATTGCTGATATAAGCAGGAGACAGTATTAAAAAAAATTGTAAAAGCAAACCAACGTCAGCTAAAAGAAATAGCTGACAAAATATACAACATCCTTGAGAAGGTGCCAACTAGAACCATCAGAGAAACCAACAATCTCATCAGTTATGCATGTATTTACAATGCTAAAGAGTTAGGTTTGAAACGCACTACACAAAAGCAGATCAAGGAACGATGGTGGAAAAGGAGAATTGAAGGGATGTCAAAATGCTTAGGAAAGATATTAATATTATGGAAAGGGAAAAATGAGGTGAAATTAAAAAAAAAGGGGAAAGATTGAATAACTTACAGGGAAGTACAATATCAGAAGAAAGAAGATTACTACAGTAATTGAAAAGCTGAAATAAAAGGTACTTGCCAAAGCTGCAAAGATTAAGAGATGTGAACAGCAGATCACATAGTATAAACAGAGTGTATATTTCCAACAAAATTGGAAGATATTCTATGATAAGTTAAATGGAATGGTTAGGAATGATGATGTAATTCCTGATGCAGATGAAAGTAAGAAGTTTTGGAGTGGTATCTGGAGTGTAGGAGCACATGAGAGGTGTGGAGTGGCTGACTAACATAAAAAATGACATTGGGGATAAGCAACAGAGAGAATTGGAGATAACAACTGATAATGGTAACTATTCAGTGTAGAAATATGCCAAATTGGAAAGCAGTCGACAGAGACGGTGTGCAAGGGTTCTGGTTTAAAAGGCTGAGCGCTCTTCGTGGGAGAATTGTTGAGCAACTGAATAAGATCTTGAATGGAAAGGAGAGGTTCCCAGAATGGCTAACCTTTGGGAGAAAGATCTTGCGTTTGAAGGATCCCAGGAAATGAAATGTAGTTGACAACTTTAGACCTATCTCTTGCCTTCCTCTTATGTAGAAGCTGCTTATGACAGGGATCATTGATGAGGCAATGTATGGGTATCTGGAGCAGACACTATTTGAAGAGCAAAAGAGATGAAAGAGAAGAAGCAGGGGAACTAAGGATCAATTGTTGATTGATAAAGAGATCCTTAAAGACTATAAAAGGGGACACACAAATCTTGCCAAGGCCTGGATCGATTACCACAATGTTTATGACATGGTGTCACATAGCTTATGGTGAGCAGTATGGTTGGTTGGGAGACTGAGCTGACATCATGTAGACAGACATTGGCAGTTGTGAACATAAAGAGAGGAATATATGAGGGAGACAGTATTTCGCCTTTTCTGTTTGTACTGTGTATGGTTTCACTTTCATGAGTGTTAAGGTTAAAAGCTGGTTACGAGTGGGGAGGATGTGAGTTTAAGATAAACCACCTGCTGTTCACGGATGACTTAAAACTTTATGGGAAATCCTATGAACATATTGATTCCTTTGTACAGACAGTTCAAACATTCACTACGGACATAGGAATAGATTAATATTAAAAGTTAAATGTTACTAAGATACAGATTGTTTCGTACTTATCCAGAGTTCGGTTTGGTATTAATCACGCTGCTACAGTGTTCAAGACATTAATATAAGTTGGCTTTATACTTTGAACTTTGGAAGCTGCATGACTGAAGTTAAATGGTAAACAATTTCGCTTCGCAATAATTTGGTGTCGGGTTCAGTTTCATGGCGATGAACCTGGAGAAAATGTCGTTTACCATAACATCGGCTCAACCCAAGCCTTGTGAGTGAAATTGGGTCAACAGAGGCTGTTTGGAAGCCTGTCAGATGGCTGGTCTGTAGCTGTAATTCAAATGACCAACTTCGTCACACACCGTGTCACACTGAATCACCCTAAAAAACTACCTTATAGGTACACGCGTCTGTGGAATGCTCAGCCACTTATACTGTAATACAAGATGGACTGTACCTGTAATTCAAAGGACCAGCCTTGTCACACACTGTATAACAGCGAACCACCCAGAGATCTACCTTAAGGGTACACGTGCCTATGGAATACTCAAGCATTTACACTATAATACAATACAAGATGAACCTGTAATTCAAAGGGTCAACCAGGCCTTACACTGTGTCAGTCCGAAACTCCCTGAGAACTACATTAAAGATAAACGTGTCTGTAGAACACACAGCTATATACACGTTAATTTCACGAGCACGCTGTTCTGTTGATCAGACAACTTGAATACTCACCGCCGAAAGTGACGTAGGTTCATTCAGTTCTCACAACGCAAAGTTATTATTATTTGACTATATAGGGCGGTGGATTGGCAGTGTCGGTAGAGGGCCTGACGCCATGCTTTGCAGTATAGAGTTACGGTCCTTTATGATCTGAGTTCAAATCCCGCCGAGGTTAACTTTGCCTTTCATCCTTACGGGGTCGATAAAATAAAGTACCTGTCACGCACTGGGGTCGATTTAATCGACTTTCCCCATCGCCAAAATTGCTGGCCTTGTGCCAAAAAGTAGAAACAATTATTATTTGACTATATATATTCAGTTCCCACCTTTAAACACATATAAGTCAGTTGTAGGTAACCTGATGAATGGTTTCATTTTAACTCTAAGGCTATAAATGTTTCAGTCTATCAAATTTAATACTTTTTATATAGTTTCCTTAATTTAACGTCAATGAGTCGACTGTCTTGCTTTAGTTTGACTCATAATGTGTTTCTGTTGGTGTTTTTAGTGTAACAGAGTGAATTGGACAGTTAGTGGAAAGGAAAGGAATGGATTTCCGTCGCTTCGATGATGAGCGTTCTAGTTGTTTATTCAACGTGAAATAAACGTGCAAAGTAAGTGGCTAAGTATTTTCCCAGACATGTAATTCACAGATTTCTCAGGGTGATTCAACGTTAAACTGTGTGGGATGGGACTAGTCAGTTGAATTACAGATACAGCTTATCCAACGGGCTTCCATGCAGTTTCCGTCTACCCAATTTTACTCTTTGACTCATAATGTGTTTCTGTTGGTGTTTTTAGTGTAACAGAGTGAATATATGTGTGTGAATATATGTGTTACTGTCACTGTATGTATGTTTGTACGTATGTGTGTATGTTTGTATGTGTGTGTATATGTATGTATGTATGTATGTATGTATGCGTGTATGTATCTATGTATGTATGTATATGTATGTACGTATATATGTATGTGTGTATGTGTGTATGTATGTGCGTATGTGTGTATATTTGTATATATGTATGTAAGTGTGTATGTATGTATGTAAGTGCGTGTGTATGTATGTATGTGTGTATGTATGTATGATTGTATATATGTGTGTGTATGTTCATATCTACGAAAGAGAAAAGGGAGTGTATGTTTGGCTGTGATATATATATATATGTAAATATATATATATATAAAACAAAGGAGGTGGATGGACCAGATGGACCATAACGCACCAGAGTACTCAATACTTAGTGTAGTAGAGTGGGTAATAGGAAAATGTTTGACCCCGACGGCAGAGCTCAAGCCGTTTCGACAAATGGTCAAATATTTTCCTTTATATATATATATATATATATATATATATAACGAAGGAAGTGTGGTAAGGAACCAGGTGGACCATAACGCACCAAAGTACTCAATACTTAGGGTAATAGAGTGGGTAATAGGAACGTTTCGACGGCTAATTCAGTCCAGAATTAGCCGTCGAAACGGCTTGAGCTCAGCCGTCGGGGTCCTACTCGTTCCTATATATATATATATATATATATATATACAAACACATACACACATACACACACACATATATATATATATGTGTGCGTGTGTGTATGTGTTTGTCTGCGTGAGAGAAGAAGTGAGGAGAAGAAGGAAAGAGAGTTTGTATCCACGTTTGCTCTCTGTGTGATTGTGTGTCATTTTTTTGTATGTGTGTGTATGTGTACGCGGGTATATAATGTTCCCATAGTCTGCAATAGTGTGTATAGCTGCCATAATTCTAGTGTATAAAAGGGTGTGAGTACATACACTATTGTACGTGTTGTCCAACCCTGGTTAAGCAAATCTATAGCCAAAAGCGTTCCAGCCATGAACATCGCTGTTCATTCAGACACGATAGTGTTTAAGATTGTGTTATCTAACATGCCCTTCATTAAAAAATGTGATATGACACAATTTGAGGGCAATTTGTGTGATATTTCTAGCAGAGCAGATGTGCAAATTATATTAAGAACCGGTGATTTGAACTCAGATCGTAAAGGGCCGTAACTCTATGCTACAAAGCATGGTGTCTGACCCTCTACCGATACTGCCAATCCAAATATTACACTTGTGAATGTCTCCATATTTTCTGTGTAATATGTGTAACTCTTCTGTGTTAAAAGTTACATAATGAGATCTCGTATTATTTAAGCCAGACCTGCTTGTTTTTTTACAGTTGACATTTTAAATAACTCGGATGATTCTAGAAACTCTTAACATTTTCACGTTAATTTGCAGTAACTGAATTTATGTCTGCGTCGTTTTTTTTAAATATTGGAACTCAGCTTGTCATTAATACCACCACTACCATCACTATCACCACCACCACTACCACCACTATTAATCATTAATACCACCACCACTATCAGCACCACCGATAAAACCTAGCCCGTCGCCGCTTTAGAGCACTGAACATTAACTAATTATAATCTTAGAATCATTAATAAATATATAGCAATTAAAAAATCAAAACTGTGAACCAGAAATCAAACATTTTGAAAGATACATAATATATATATATATATATAGAGAGAGGAGATAAAACACGTAAAGAAGTTGTTTTAATTACAGGGTGTATATTACCACTAGAGTGAAAGACATAAAAACTGTGAAAGGTACAGGAAATACATTATAATTAAACAGATTAATTAAAATGGAAAATGTACCTTCATAACTATGACACCTGGATTGTTTTACTAAATATGCTACAAGAATCACATTTCCCATAGATCATGAGCAGGTGTTTCAGAAAATATGTCTTAGTGAAACAATCCCTCTATGTGACTGTAAGGTGAATTTATTGGACATATTACAAATGTTTCTCAGGCGACCAGTTCGAGGCAGGTGTGATCACCATATCGATCGTGCCTCGAGCTGGTCGCCCGAGAAATATTTGTAATATGTCAAATAAATTTCTTTCGTCGCAACACTGATTCTCATTTTTTGTGATATATATATATATATATATATATATATAGTGGTAGAACGCTGGAGGGTTATATCCGTAGTAGTAGAGCACTCAGTCCATAGGAGGAGTTTGATGATCCGTTTGAGGTGAAACAAATTATTATCGGAAACGATGTATTGACTGTTGTGGAATAGGGACTCCAGACCTGTTAGATATAACAGCCGAATCTTAAAAGAAATGACATACTGAGTTGTATAGCGGGATATGAATTATGTTTGAAAATACCAGTTGGTCAGGAGTTAAAGGGTTTTATCCATAGATACGTTCGACCATGGAGGTATAAAAACAACTTATATTGTGTAAATTAACATGTTTTTATTATTTAGGACAAATCCCGTAAGGATGAAAGGCAAAGTTAATCCCGCCGAGGTTAACTTTGCCTTTCATCCTTACGGGGGTCGATAAAATGAAGTATCTGTAATGCACTGGGATGCTATTTAATTGACTTTCCCCTCCCCAAAAATTATTGGCCTTGTGTCTAAATCAGAAACGATATTTGTTCCAGCTCTTAACGTTCTGAATTCATATCCTGGGGCCCACGTTTGTCGACCTCGTCGTGATGGGCCCTGGAAACTTATCACTGATATCTGATCTCTTCCAGGCGAACGACACCAACCACAGACCAACTCATACACAAGAAGAAATTGAAATCCTGTCGAAAATAACTTTACCTGTCAAAAACTTATGTGGATTGAACCGACTTCCACCTCTTCAAAATTGTTGGTCTAAGCTGGAAATTATTATTGGCTGTCGTCGTTGCACGTGACTTGGCCTCGCCCAAATCTAGTTTCGGATATTCTTACCAACCAAAGCAACACGGAGTTAATGTTACTGTGAGAAACTTGGATATTAACAGGTAGGAATTAAATTTTTTATCGCTTTTGAAAAAAAAAAAAAATTAATTCTATCAATTGCGAAACAAACAAACACATTTCTTCATTATCGGTAGAGGGTCGGACGCCATGCTTTGCGGCATGGTATTATGACCCTTTACGTTCACTCAACCCGAGTTTATATCAGAAGCCACTTGGCCAAGGTGAAACACAGTAGTAAACTGCTTAGCATGCATAGTCCTGTAACTCTTGAAGGGATTCGTAGGAACGGCATACCGCATTTCTAGGGCATTTTAAAACCCGATGAAGCTCATCCCTCTCCAGGTCTGAATAGAGCAGATTTCTTCCAGAGAAAGATTGAGAAAAAAGAAGCGAGAAAGAGATATTGAAGAAGAATAGAATCCAGTGCTAGATTGATACTTTTTTTGATCGATCTCGAAAGGATGAAAGGCAAAATTAACCTCGGTAGGGTTTGAATTCTTGAAGCAGAGAACCGAAACGACTACTGCAAAGTATTCTATCCGACGTTCTAACGAATCTGCCAATTCGCTGCCTTACAGTAGTTAGATAGAACCGGAAAAAAAAAAAAAAAATCTTGGTTGTGATGCAAAAACCTTTTAACCACACAATCATGTCTGCTAAAAAATAACCCAAAATAAAAAAAGAAACCAAACCTATCACTATTAGCATATATCTCTCTATATGCTAATGTTATTTTGTTTTTAATCATATACACCCCAGTCACTTTGTATAAGCCTATTAGAGTTCCATGCCGTATATATTTCAGTATTTCCATATCTATGGCCTGGAATTACAAATGGAGATCTTATTTTGTTTTGTTGTGTTATTATTATTTGTCGGTTTGTTTGTCGGTTTGTTTGTTTTGTTTGTTTTATGTTTGGATAATTATACAGCCGAGCGTCTTAGGTTGTAATCTATATATTTTAAAATTACTATATCATATTAATCAGTACACATGTCACGTCTGTTCGGGCGTTGATGTATAGATCATAGCAAATATGCGGCCATCATTTTATCTTTATATTATATCCATATGCCAGCTGGTTTATATTTCACTTATCTATACCCTAAGGAAGTAAATTAGCAGAGTTGTTTGGAGCTTCAGATTAAAAAGGCTTTGCTATGTTTTTTCTCTGTAAATTTTTACTATTACAACCGTTTTTTGGCTGCAAGTGGCATTCCAGACGAGGGGTTTGCCACCGCGGAATGGGAAGTTGGTCAGGCCGTCTGCCCTTTTGCCGTCCCCTCGGTCCAGTCCCACCAGCTCGAGCTGAGAGCGGAGGGGAAGCATGGAGCATCCAAGCCATGCTTTATGAACTCGTTGAGGGCAGCATGGCGTGGAAGGCGGCCGGCACTGTAGCGACAATTTTTTTGTGATGGGGAAGTGAAATTTGCGGTTTGTGATGTTTCGAATTGAATAAATCTGACCCCCGCAAACCGTCGAAACTTATGGTAGTGGGGGTAGGTATCACAGAAAACAGGATTTGTCCACTAGTAAAAACACTATAAACATTTGAATTAACAAACCACATGAGACCGCATTAGCATGGCATTTAAAAAAAAAGTACAAACACTGTCAATGAATCACGTATTTAGAATCTCTGCTAAACCATTACAAGGTGTTAAGAATTAACAAGTACGATGTGTGAAGGGAAAGTTTACACACCTCTTACATCTCGGTCCAACATTGAATACCCCTCACCTCCACCCCTGTTCTTTCTACCCCCTTACAACCGTACATGAGGCATGTTCACCTTTATACAGAACGCTAAATGAAAGGTGTATTAATCAAATGGTGATGGTAGTGATGTTGGTATTAACGAAAATGACGATGGTTGTGATAATGGCGATGATTGTGGTGATGGTGGTGTTGGTGATGGTTGTGGTGATGGTGGTGTTGGTGATGGTAGTGGCGATGATGGTAGTGGTGATGATGGTAGTGAAGGTGACGATGGGGGCGACGAAGGTAAAGGTGATGTTGGTGATGATGATAGTGATGATGATGATGGTAGTAGTGACGATGATATGGATGGTAGCGAGGGAGATGGTGGTGATGAAGTTAAGGATGATGAGTTAATAATTGTTTCTTCTTTTGGCGCAAGGCCAGCAAATTACCCCAGTGCATTACTGGTACTTTATTTTATCGACTCCGTAAGGATGAAAGGCAAAGTTAACCTCGGCGGGATTTGAACTCAGACCGTAAAGGACCGTAACTCTATACCACAAAGCACGGTGTCCGACGCTCTAGAAATTCTGCCAATCCACCGCCCTTATCAAACTAATAATAATAATAATAATAATGTTTTTTTGTATAGGCACAAGGCCAGCAATTTTGAGGGAAGGGAAAGTCGACTAAATCGACCCTATTGGGTTACTGGTACTTTATTTTATCGACCTCGTAAGGATGAAAGGCAAAGTTAACCTCGGCGGGATTTGAACTCAGTCCGTAACGGGACGTAACACTATGCTGGAAAGCATGGCGTCCGACCCTCTCTACCGAAACTGCCAATCCACCAGTTATTATTAAGAGTTGAAATTAATGCATGCAAGATTTCACAGCCCTAGCATCAATCTTGCATAGTCAGCCTATGAATGTTTCATCCGATACTCATATTAAGCTTAAACTTAACCAACTGTAAATGAACAGAGCAAAATATAAACAATGACGACAACATATAATCTAGCAGAGAAAGTAAATCTGACACTTAAATACACCCTCCTAAAAAATCGAATGTTCTGGAACGATGTTAGATGTCAGAAATATGAATTTAAATATTAATGATTATATTTATGATTAACATTTTTTTCTCTAGTTAGTTTTTCGATGTGGAAGAGCTGATTGCATTTAAATTTATTCAGAATTTAAATATAATTATATTTAATTGTTTAATTGGTTAATAATTAACAATAACTGAATAAAGCAATTAATTAAATGATTGATTGATTAATTAATATTAGAAAATTGTTCAGAATATCTGAAGAAATTCAGAATAGGAAAACGAAAAAGATCCAGTTTTGATGTGACAAGAAAAAATGATTTAAAATATGAAAACGTAAGTGGTTGGAATGTCTGAGGAAAGAATCGTTGGACAGATTTTACGGGTGAAACCAGGAGGTAGGAGACCCAGGGATGACCCCAGAGCAAGATGGTTGGATAACATCCATGAGCTTGGCTGGTTACGCTCGGGCGTCCAGCCGGATCAGTTGGATAACATCCATGAGCTTGGCTGGTTACGCTCGGGCGTCCAGCCGGATCAGTTGGATAACATCCATGAGCTTGGCTGGTTACGCTCGGGCGTCCAGCCGGATCAGTTGGATAACATCCATGAGCTTGGCTGGTTACGCTCGGGCGTCCAGCCGGATCAGTTGGATAACATCCATGAGCTTGGCTGGTTACGCTCGGGCGTCCAGCCGGATCAGTTGGAGACGGTTGCTTCTGACATGACCCGCTGGAAGGAGGGTTTGAAGATTCTGCCCCCACAACCATTTCAGGAATAAGTGGGCGAAGAAAAGAATAATAAAAAAGATATCTGAAGAAAGTTAGAATAGCAAAACGAAAAAGATCCAGCTTCGATGTGACATGGAAAAATGATTTAAAATATGAAAACATTAATACATTTTAAAAGACAGATAGAACACCTGATTGAATGATTTGGGGTATTCGGTCCGGTTCTCTACATTCTGAATTCAATTTTGCTTATCAGCCTTTCGAGGTTGATAAAAAAACAATAACCAAAAACAACCAGTCAAGTACTGGGGTCAATTCTTCACCCATCTCTCCCTCTCGCTCAATTAAACGTAATACGTATTTCTATTGTGAGATGGTTACGTTATGACACCTTGACGCAGAGATTTACACACCCCTAGCTACCATTTAAGAAACACCATATAACACAATTATATATATATATAGCCTCCCAAGTATAACAATATATGACCCTCCCCAAGTATAACAATATATATATATATATATATAATACACATATATTTATGTACATACACACATGTATATATATATGTATATGTCGGGTCACTCTTGAGTGCTCCTGGTAACATGTAACCCAGTATAACGTGTCGCATGGTCGGGTCGTCGGCGACTAAACCGGCAACCCCACCAAGTTTACTTGGTGAGGAGGGTGATTTTGGACACCATGCAGGACAAAAAGCAAAACTCGACAAAGGGTGGAAGAACTGATAAGAGTCAACGGCCATCCGAAAGTGTGTAAATATGTATATACACATGTACCACGCGGTTAAACCACTGGGAGTGAAGGACCCCTAGCCTTTGTCAGGGCATTCTTCTAGGAGAAGGCAACTCAGGAAACTGGGATAACTCCGATATAAAACCTGTGACTCAGTAGTTACCGATGATGTTGATCTTTTCTTCTTTTCGGGTTGTAGCTACTGTCGCTCAGGGAGTGGGATTGGCTCTGTGCAGTCTTTTCTCACTTTAAAAAATATCTTCACGCACAGGCATTGCACGATAGAATTAATTAATAATTATTAATAATGGTATATAGTGCAATGGCCATACTCGATAACGAGGGGGCAGCCATCATATATATATATATGTATATACGTACAAACACACACACACACATATATATATATATGTACATGGATATATGTATATATATACACACATACTAGCACATACAATACATGGTTTAATCATGTTTTGACATATCGTTATAGATTCTTATAGTCATATAGATATATATATATATATAAGTATGTATGTATACGTACATACATATATGTATACAGACGTACAGTAGTATGTATATATATACAAACATGCACACATATATATATGCACGTATCGGTTTACCGAACATTTATTATAATGTTCGGTTTGTTTGTAAACAAACAAACAGCCCGAATTACGCCGTACAGTGTTTAGGCAACCACGTCACCTTTTTGTTCAACACTGACACAGGAACGATGTACTAGTTTCAAGCTTATTAGCTATCGTCAGCATCGTATACCTTCCTGCCAGATGGTTGATCGTCTGAAAGTACATACTTTCCTTATGCATATTAACGGCTGAGCAGTCTAATTTGCATATCGAGTGAGTTTAGTCGGCCGGGCGCACCGAAAACGATAAATGGATAAACGATAAATATAAATATATATATATATATATATCTGACTGGCTATAAGAATCTATGACTATATATATATATATATATATATATATATATATATATCTGACTGGCTATAAGAATCTATGACGATATATATATGTATATGGGAAAAAATTTAAACCCGACGGCAGAGCTCAAGCCGTTTCGACGGCTATTTCTGTACTCTGGTGCGTTATGGTCCATATGGTTCCTTACCATACCTCCTTCGTTTTATATATATATATATATATATATATATATATATATATATATATATAATATTAAAAAAAGTACCATTTACATTCCGTTAATACTTTGGATTGGCAATATCAGTAGAGGGTCGGACGCCATGCTTTCCACCATAGTTACGTCCCTTTACGATCTGAGTTCAAATCCCGCCGAGGTAAACTTTGCCTTTCATCCTTACGGGGTCGATAAAATAAAGTACCAGTAATGCACTGGGCAATTGCTGGCCTTGTGCCTAAAGTAGAAACAATTATTATCATCATTTTGGCAAGAAACGCCATCTTTCTTCAGCCTCAGCCTTCAGATGCCTTCTATATTATGATTAGATTCTACAAGAAAACTGCCCAAGTCAAATATATTCTACCGTTTGATCAGTATGATTAGAAGGCAACGAAATTCTAGGCTAACTTTGAAAGAAGTTTGGTTGAGCGCGTTTTGGGATTATGAAATTCAATAAAAATTATTTTCAGCATAAGATCTTTTGATCTATGGATAGTTGTGATTCAGTCCAATGAACTATGATGTGTATATAAATAGACAATGTATGCAGTATTCTTAAGGAATTCATTAGCTTAACTAGTTGACTGTTTCGTTTGCTAATTCGTTGGAAGAGCATGAAGAACTCTGAATATGTAATATGTATATGTATTTATATATGTATTCCTGTGAGTATGTGCATATTTGTATATATTCGTAAACATGTATGTATTATTTTCTAAATGTATTTGTGCATATATATATATATATAATAATTGTGAAGACTAAAATCCAATATATACGTATATATGTGATATATATATCACACACACACACACATATATATATATATGTGATATAATAATCTATATATATTATACGTACACACACACACACACATATATATATATAAACTATACATATCTATAATACATATATATATAACGTATACGTATCTATAATACATATATATATATATACATAAAACGTATACTTATGTATAATATATATATATATATAAAACGTATACTTATGTATAATATATATATATATATATATATATATAAAGAAAAAGGGATGAAATCGAAAATGCAACTGAAGTCTTATTTTTTTAAAAAATATATATATTTATTTGGTTCCTTTACCGGTTTCGCAGTTCTTCTGCTTTTCAAAAGGTGAGTTGAGATGGAGGGTCTGTGGTTTTTCTCAGATGTGAGAAAAACCACAGACCCTCCATCTCAACTCACCTTTTGAAAAGCAGAAGAACTGCGAAACCGGTAAAGGAACCAAATAAATATATATATTTAAAAAAAAAATAAGACTTCAGTTGCATTTTCGATTTCATCCCTTTTTCTTTATACTTCCACTCGTGTAGGACACCTCGGTTATTTTTCATTTTGTAAAAAAAACCTCACTTTCTAATATATATATATATATCTAACGCATGGTTGTATAATATATATATATATATATGTATATTAGTGCATAAATATGTATATATATTTATATGTATATATATGTGTATGTATATATATGTGTATATGTGTATGTATATATATATATGTGTATATGTGTATATGTGTATGTATATATATATATATATGTATATGTGTATGTATATATATATATGTGTATGTATATGTGTATGTATGTGTGTATGTATATGTGTATGTATGTGTGTATGTATATGTGTATGTATGTATATGTGAATGTATGTGTGTATGTGTGTATGTATGAATATATATGTGTATGTATATGTGTATGTATATATATGTGTATGTATGTATATATATATATATACATGTATGACACACACACACATATATATATATATATATATATATATATATATATATACACATACATGTATCACACACACACACACACACACACACACATATATTCAATTCATTGTAATTATTCTCCCTTTTCTACGATAACACACAAATACATCGACTCAACAAAAATCTAATTTTATCAAACTTATGGTAGTACTTTAAGCAATTATTTCAAACCTATTTCCGACTATTTATATTTACATATTGGATGACAGTTCCATACGTTCGAAACCAAGACCCATGAGGAAGAATATTTTAATAAGTACTATTTACAGGAGAAAGATGAATGAATATTCATAATAAATGGAGTAAATTTATAGCCAAGTAAAATAGAACAAGGAATCAGGAGAATTTGACAATGCCTAAAGCTTTTCAGATGTCAAAAGTTTCAAACACCAGAAATATGGTTGATATACAGTTGCAAAGATCAATTATTCCCGGATGTCGAATAATCCTCCCCCACCCGCCCCGCCTTTATTCCATCCCCACCCCGGTTTATTAAATGTTGTTAATCTATCTCTGGCGAAATTTTAATTTAAGTGGTAGCATTCCTGCGACAGTTGATCTTCTTTATACATTAAAAAAACATTATACAGGACAAAAAAAAAATGTACATTACTTGAAATTCCAAGGGCGGTGGATTGGCAGTATCGGTAGAGGGTCGGACGCCATGCTTTGACGCATAGTTACGGTCTGAGTTTAAATCCCGCCGCGGTTAACGTTGCCTTTATTCCTAACGGGGTCGATAAAATAAAGTACCAGTAATGCATTGACGGTAATTGCTGGCCTTGCGCCAAAAGTAGAAACAATTATTTAAAATCCCATACGTTATAAAATAAATAGGATAGGTTGGTCTCAATATGTAAACTAAAGGACTAATTCAGGTTTTAAAAAAATCAACGGAGATCATTTAGAAAAATTACCGATTTCCAACCCCCTTCGCTTATCCCAATCCCTCCTATTATTTGGGACCCAAGAAAATACAGAAAAAAAAAGGCGGTGCAGGCAAAGCTGTGTGATTAAGGAGTTCGCTTCGCAACAGGTGTTTATCCATCCTGCTGAGTTTAAACCTAATACCAGATTTATGGAGTGTGTTGGACATTTACGATCATAATGTCATGGTTTCGATTCCTGGACAGGGTTGTGTGTTGTGTTCTTGTGCAAAACACTTCATTTTACGTTGCTTCTGTATATTTTCTTACTCCGTAATCCCTTGAATATCAGTGGCTTTATTACCTTGTTGGGGTTATTTTTTCTCTGTCTTGTCCTTCTCTCTTCTCAGTACCCCCTTACTTTATTGCCTTGCTTACGATGAGAAAAATAAAAATTGACTTAGTTTAGTTTTACTGTGACAAATTGTCTACCAATTTTTATATTTACATATAAATAAATAAAATAGCTTTCCTTAGCGTTCCCGTCTAAGAGGCCAATATATTTGCTACTTGCTTGCTCTAGGGACAATGTAGTGTGATCTATCAAGAACCCATGTGATTGTGAAATGAACTTGCCTTGCTTACGATGATAAAAATAAAAATTGACTTAGTTTAGTTTTACTGTGACAAATTGTCTACCAATTTTTATATTTACATATAAATAAATAAAATAGTTTTCCTTAGCGTTTCCGTCTAAGAGGCCAAGATATTTGCTACTTACTTGCTCTAGGGACAATGCAGTGTGATCTATCAAGAACCCATGTGATTGTGAAATGAACTTATTAACCAAAGGAGTGTATTCATGTACAAAATTAATTCTGTTTTTTTTCTTCTGTTCCACAAGTGTGTGTGTGTGTGTCTTTGTATAGCGATGATGGTTGTTGGTGATGGTATTGTTGAAAGTGCTGTTGTTGTAGGGGTGATAGTATTGGTAATGGTGATGAATGATGATGTTGGTAGAGATGGTGAGCGACCATGTTAGTAAGAGATGATGGTGGTGGTGATGATGTTTGTATTGTTGAAAGTTCTGTTGTGGGTGTGATAGTGTTGGTTAGTGATGGTGGTGTGGCGCTAATATTGTTGAAAGTGCTGTTGTTGGTGGGGGTTCCAGTGGTTGTGAGTGTGGTGGCGGTAGTTATAGAGGTGAGTGATGATCATGTGAGAAGTGATGTTGATGGTGTTTGTGGTTGTAGAGATGGTGGTAAGAGTGATGCTGTTGGTAGACATGGTGGTGGTGGTGATAGTCTTTTTTTGATGGTGGTTGTTCGGTGTTGGTGGCGATGTTGGTCACATTGGTGATTGTGATAATAGTGATGGTGGTGTTGGTGATGATGGTACGTACGGCTGTTATTTGTTGGTGGGGATTGTGATGGTATTGCTCGTGTTATTTGTTGTTGTTGTTGGTGTTTGGTGATGGTGGCGATGGTGGTGGTCATGCTATTTGGTGGTGATGTTGTTTGGTGGGGGTGGTGATGGTGTTATTTGGTCGTGGTAGTGATGGTGGTGGTGTTGTTGTTTGGTGGTGGTGGTGATGTTGTTTGGTGATGGTGTTGATGGTGTTGTCATTTGGTATTGGCGATTATAGTATTGTTGTTAGTGGTGATGGTGGCGTTGGTGGTCCAAGAGATTGTCGGAGGTGGTGTTGATGATGATGATGATGGTGATGATGATTGTGTCGCAAGAGAAATTCAATACGATAATCAATAATATTCTTTTTATTAGGTGGCGGCGAAAGATTAAAAAAACAAAACAAAAACTAGATTAAAAAATTATTAAATTATCGAGCAGACTGAAAATTTGTAGCCAAAATGTCTAATTAATTAATAACATCCTTTATAATATAACTTGATAATCAGACAGGAAACAAAAATAATTAAGAAAGTAAGAAAAATAAAATGGATGAGGAAGAAGACAAATAAAATAGTTGCAAACTTTGACCTCATTTAGTGAGGTTGTATCCTAAATTCAGTCTCTATTTTTAGTGAAAGTTATTTTTTTTTTAATTTTGAACTTCCGATTGAAGAAATGATCTCGAGAATTCGACCTTAATGCAGCCATCTTTTTCGTATTTAACATTTGAAAATAACAAAAGAGAATATAGAAAAAAAACCAAAGCGAAATTAATTGCAGCTTTTTCCTTTTTAGCATGAGCAAGAGAGTTCAGTTAAGTCAGCTGTTTAGGAGAAGCGATAGACCATTCTATTATTAAAACACCACTGCATGGAGGCGCGTGGCCGAGTGGTAAGGGTGTTGGACTTACGATCATAATGACATGGGTTTGGTTTCTGGACTGGGTTGTGTGTTTGTTGTTGCTGTTGTTGTTACAGCTCACACCTATGCAGATTTAGCTGGCCTCCTCCAAAGTCTATCTCGCCGGAGGTGTCTTGGGTGATTTAATGGTAGTGACCCCAGTCCTATCATCTTATTTCTACAGCTGAGTAAACTGGAGCAACGTGAAATAAAGTGTCTTGCTCAAGGAAACAACACATCACCCGGTCCGAGAATTGAACTCACAACCTTTCGATTGCAATCCCAATGCTCTAACCACTAAGCCATGCGCCTTGTGTGTTGCTTTTGAGAAAAAAAAAACACTTCATTTCACGTTGCTCCGGTATACTCATCTGAAAATGAGTACCAGCAGCGATATATAGGGGTGTTACTTTGCGATGTGCTGGTGTCCTGTTCAGCGGAGGCAGTCTTGTATTCTCACTCGTTTTATGCCGAGATAAGCAACGAACTGAGGAGTCTCCGGCCTCGTGACAGACATTAGACTTTTTAGACTAAAGCGGTGGATTGGCAGAATGCTCAAAGCAGTTTCTCCTCTTAAATCGCTAGGTGAAACTCTTAAATACATAATAAGGAAAATTGTAGCAAAATTTGTAATAGAGATTAAAAGTTTCTTTATACATACACTTATAAGTTTCAAAATGTCTATTTAATGTATATAACACTATAAAACTCCTTGAGACTAGACATAACAACACTGAATTTGTATAGAAGGAAATGAAAACAAAACAAATCATTAAAGGGAACAGAAAAGGAGAAAAACAAAGAAGGACCAAGCAGCGATAGAAAGGGAAGGACACACACTATACCTCTGTTTGTATATTTATATATATGAGATACATAGGAAATGAGTTTGGTTATTTGGAAGCTCGACAATGCGTGTTGAGTAAAAGTGCCAAAGCAATAAGAATTTAAGAAAGTAAGTAGAGGAATAAAATGAACTGAAATAAAAGAGTGAGGACTATAGAAAGTTACTTTAGCAATTTTAATGATCCTTGGCCCTTTTACCTAACACGCTTTGTCGAACTTCCAAATTCCTAGTCGTATTTGTATCTCAT
>OZ024759.1:15846904-15851904 GCA_964016885.1 Eledone cirrhosa | reverse complement strand
AATTTCAAACATTTGACTTATTTATTTTATTTTATTTTACATTACTCCGGAGTAACCAAACGAACCTGCGCACTTCGTCGAGTGCTCCAATCTGCATACTGAGGGGTTGGTGTACAGCCAACATATACTCAATATATATATATATATATATATATATATATATATATATATATATATATATATATATATATATATAAGCACTTTGCCAATGTATATTCATGATATATATAATCATAATAGACATAATAGGGCTTTGCGAAAATTATTTTCACACACTCCGATATATATATATATATATATATATATATATATATATGTGTGTATGTGTGTGCAACAGGTAAACAGAAATAACACAATCACTGCGTCTAATAAACAATGTAAGTATTTATACATGATGTTGGCGGGATTTTTTCACATAGGTACAGGCCAAAACATTTTGGGTGTGAGAACAATCAAGTTTGTAGAACCGGTATTTCATTTTCTGGACCTCGCAATTTGAAAGTCAAAGATGACTTGAAAGTTTGTGCGACTTGATATCAGAATTTGTAAACGACGAAACTGAATGTGAACACGACAAACCATTTTTCTGGCATGTAAAACGAGTGTATGATGCTAAAATGTTAAAGAAGAGATTTATCAATACTTAATGACATCAACATGGAAGACGTAAAAAGAGAAGAAAAAAAAAGAAAAGAAAGGAATATGTCAAGTAAAAAATAATAGAAATATCTAAAAAAGAGCCCGAGGCAGGAGTTTCTCGTTAAATCACAAAAAATCAGTCATTTTGAAAAGTCGCAACGATTTCATTGAATAAAACAAACAATCTTTCAGAAATTCCAAAAATGATTTTATAATTTTTATCAAGAAATATCATTAAAAACAACAACCCATGATAGAAATCAATGCAGTGCCAACAGCAAAAGAGATCTTGGAGATTTTTCAACAGATGAGAAGAGGTATGGAGGGTGGAGGATTCGGGACGAATGAGAAGACTGAAGATATTTCTCGGGAGAATTCTCAACGGAACCAAATAACCCAAATACTACACAATACAAATAACTGGAAGGCATACATCTGGAAATGAAGAAGTACCAAAACTTTTCGAAAGTTATATGCGAAAACTCTATGTGGTCGCTCGAGTTGTTAGTGGTAATTGCAACCAAATGATAGTATGTTTTTGCTGAGTCACAGTTAATGGTCTGTACCTATTCCGCTGAAACTAGTGGACCAGTGCTATCAATATTTGGTGTCTATTAATGGTGTGAACAATAGTACAAACTGGGAAACTTGTGTTTTGAAATATGTATAGTTTATATAGAGAAAGCCTATATTTTATCTCATACACACGTTCGTGTGGAAATTATTAGAGAGAAGGGCAGTGGATTGTCAGTATCGGTAGAGAGTCGGACACCATGCTTTGTAACGTAGAGTTACGCCCCTTTACGATCTGAGCTCAAATCCCGCTGAGGTTAAATTTGCCATTCATCCTTACGGGGTCGATACAATAAAGTACCAGTAATGCACTGAGATAATTGCTAGCCTTGTGCCAAAAGTAGAAACAATTATTATTATAGAATGTAAAAAGGGCGGTGGATTGTCAGTATCGGTAGAGAGTCGGACGCCATACTTTGTAACGTAGAGTTACGCCCCTTTACGATCTGAGTTCAAATCCCGCTGAGGTTAAATTTGCCATTCATCCTTACGGGGTCGATAAAATAAAGTACCAGTAATGCACTGGGATAATTGTTACCTTGTGCCAAAAGTAGAAACAATTATTAAAGATAAAAATATTTTTAGTATAGTTTCTAGACTAAAATTATATAAATGTTTAGCATATATGTACAAATGACATTCATGATTAAACGTATAAGTAACTATGGAGAAATAACTATTTACAGGGACATATGTAGGATTAGAACCCAGCTTCATGTGTCTGGAAAGCGAAATTTTTATTTTAGCAGAGTGAATGAGAAAGGAAATGCTTTGTATGTATATGTGTGTTTTTGTTTGTAAATTTAAGTGTTACAGATGGAGTTACAAAAATATATTATAATTCATACAAGCCGCTGGCCAACAAGGCACACTCTTGTCTTCACTTGGCTTTCATCGTATGCTCTTATATATATATTATCAATCTTATCAATTGCGAGGCAACAAGCACAGCTTCACGCCAACAATCTCTGTCTCTCATCAAGGTTTGTAGGTCTTCCCTGTTAATTCCAGTGTCTGTTGCTATGGTATCCTGGTATGTAAGGTTTCTGGTAGAGGACGTCTTCCACAACATCTTCTGGTAGAGGACATCTTTCACAACAAGAGGACTAATGACATCTCATCTTTGGCGTGGAAGCAGTGACCAGTAAATCTTGTACGACGTTCAATCAGTATTATCCTTAATTCATCGTTACAGGATGTTTCTTCTCATCCAGTTGAATCTGCCTGATGAAACGACAGGATTTAGTGGGGAAACTCTCGAGTAATACTGAACAGCGCCAATTGATATAAATTATATTCTACTAAGCTATCCCCTTTATTAATACATATGGTAGTCCTTTTTTTTTTTTTTTTTTACTGATGATCTAAATCAAAAGTCTGTCTTAAGCCAGAAGGCTCATTTGGCCGGTGCTTATCCCGGTTTCATGGCGTGAAGCGACTGAGAGTACAAGACCGGCCCCTCGCCTGGACAGGACGCCAGTCCATTACAGGGTTAAACCTCCAGCTATCGCTGGTACTCATTTTCAGCTGAGTGTACTGGAGCAACGTGAAATGAAGTGTTTGGCTCAAGAACACAACACCCAACCCTGGAATCGAACCCACGACATTATGATCATAAGTCCAACACCTTTACCACTAGGCCACGTGCCTCCAATTTACTGATAATACACTGAGACAAATATAGTGGTACTCCGTCAGTTACGACGATGAGTGTTCCAATTGATACGATCAATGGAACAGCTTGCTCGTTAAATTAAGGTGCAAGTGGCTGAACATTCCAAAAACACGCATACCACTAATGTAGTTCTTAGGGGAGATTCTGCATGACACAGAATATAACAAGGCTGGCCTTTCGAATTACAGGTACAACTTATTTTTACCAGCCGTGTGGACTGGAGCAACATGAAATAAAGTGTATTGTTCAAGGACACAACGCGCTGCCGGGAATCGAACTCATAAACTTACGATTCGCTAACCACGATGCCACTCCCCTCCACACTGACACAAATAGGCTAGTACTATATCGAGATATGTGCTGATAGAATTCTTTGCAGCATTCGTTCCAGTTCCCTATACTCTGAGTTGAAATCCAGCCCTTCAACCTTTCGAGGTCGATAGAAAAACTGAGAGACCAGTGCTAGAGTCGATTCAGCTTCTACATCCCTTTAATCATTAGGGACAGAAAAATAGGGACCAGTAGCCACTTATTATCTGTCCCTAAGGATATTTTACCCGATTTTCTAACGTTATTACGTTCAAATCCCGCCGAGGTTAACTTTGCCTTTCATCCTTATAGGGTCGATAAAAAAAGTACCAGTAATGTACTGGGTTATTGCTGGCCTTGTGCCAAAAGTAGAAACAGTTATTAATATTATTATTGTAGCGGTAGAGGGTCGGACGCCATGCTTTTCAGCATAGTTACGTCCCTTTATGATCTGAGTTCAAATCCCGCCGAGGTTGACTTTGCCTTTCATCCTTACGGGGTAGATAAAATAAAGTACCAGTAATGTACTGAGTGATTGCTGGCCTTGTGCCAAAAGTAGAAACAGTTATTAATATTATTATTGTAGCGATTCTGTGTTTGGATATCAACATTGTCAAAATGCATATGATTCAAACGTCTCGAGACATCGTAATGCATACATACATGATGGCTGCCCCCTCGTTATCAAGTATGGCCATTGCACTAGATAACATTATTAATAATTATCAATTAATGCTATCGTGCAATGCCTGCGCGTGAAGATTTTTTTTAACGCGAGGAAAGACTGTGCACAGCCAATCCCACTCTCTGAGCGACAGTAGCTATCACCCGAAAAGAAGAAACATACATACATACACACACGTACTTGAATACATATGTACTTGCATATATACTTACATAATGTACTTGAATCCATACATAATTGCATATATACTTACTTACATACTTACATATCTACTTAGTTACATAGTTACATATCTACTTACTTACATACTTACATATCTACTTACTTACATACTTACATATCTACTTACTTACATACTTACATATCTACTTACATACATACACATACATATATACTTGCATACAGACGTATTTAAGTAAACGGCAAACAATGCAGTACAATGAAGATATATATTAGTTTAACTCTTGATATAGTAGGAAAGTGCCTTAACGTTTCGAACGATAGTCCTTCATCAGAATGAAGGAAAGGAAGAATATTTCAACAGTAAACGTGAAACTGAAACGTATTGATAGTAAGAAACTAGAATATCGTTGCAGAAATAAACATTGTAAGAATTTCCAGAAGAGATGAATGTCGGATTGTTTTGGTCGCCATATTGAAGCTGGTAGTGATATTCTTCATAATGATAATGATGGTGATGGTGATTGCTTTTTATGATGGTGATGGTGATGGCAGTGGTGAGAATGGTAATTGAGAAGATGATGAGTGAGGATGGTGGCAGTGGTGGTGGTGATCAGGTGGATGTCAATAGTGGTTGATGATGGGATATGTTGTTGATTATGATGATGATGATGATGATATTGACTTTGGCAATGTTGTTGTTGTTGTTGCTGCTGCTGCACTGATGATGTTGATAATGATAATGTCTCTGATGATAAGAATAATTGTTAAGCGATGGTGAGAGGGGGAGACAAAAAGTGTGTTAGAGAGAGAGGAGGAGAGAGAGGAGGAGAGAGAGGAGGAGAGAGAGTGGGACGGAGTGAGTCGGTGAAAGGGAGAGGAAGGTTAATGGGGAGAGTCAGAGGGAGATTAAAGTTGAAAGGGAGGGAGAGATGGATA
>OZ024759.1:15819404-15831904 GCA_964016885.1 Eledone cirrhosa | reverse complement strand
TTTAATCTATGGCATAATTTTAGTAGTACCATTTTCACCTATCTCATAATGAATTTCGTTGTGTCTACTCTATTGCTCAGGTTTAAGACTATCTTACTCAGACCAATTTCGGCGGCTCTGAAAATAGACATAGGCGCTGGACTATCTCTTGTGACGAAGTCGTACAAAGATCAGTTATATACATAACCACATTACAAAATATAGATCAAAATATGGAATCAACCCTTTCAATTACCCATACAATTCAAAAGACGCGATTTCCAAGCTCATTTTATCAACCCAATTTCTCACGCAAGGCTTCACTCAACCCGATGCTAAGTTCCTTAAGGTGTCACTCTGTGTAATCAAACCCCGAATCTTATGATTGCAAAGCGAATTTCTTTACTATTGCAGCTAGTAGAAGATTAAAAATAAACATATCTAAAATCAAAAAGTAAAACAACATAAATTAACTAAAATTCCTCGCAAGCATCTCTGTCCATTCACCCCACCCCATTTTATTTCATGTTGCTTCTTCTGCTAGGGGGTACAACTTAGAAGTAGTATCAGCAATGGAAATACCAATGGAAACATTGTTACCTGGGTCCGATCTGAGGATCGGCTCCTTTCCTTTCTGCAGGATTTGTGGCCGTCAGATAGTATCAGAAATGGAAAGACTAATGGAAACATTGTTTCCTTGGTCCAATCTAAGGATCGGCTCCTTTTTTTTCTGTGGAAGTGGCCGGCAGATAGTACCAGCAATGGAAAGACTAATGGAAACATTGCTTCCTTGGTCCAATCTAAGGATCGGCTCCTTTTTCTTCTGTGGAAGTGGCCGGCAACTAGTATCAGTAATGGAAAGACTAATGGAAACATTGTTTCCTTGGTCCAATCTAAGGATCGGCTCCTTTTTTTTCTGCGGAAGTGGCCGGCAGATAGTATCAGCTATGGAAAGACTAATGGAAACATTGTTTCCTTGGTCCAATCTAAGGATCGGCTCCTTTTTTTTCTGCGGAAGTGGCCGGCAGATAGTATCAGCTATGGAAAGACTAATGGAAACATTGTTTCCTTGGTCCAATCTAAGGATCGGCTCCTTTTTTTTCTGCGGAAGTGGCCGGCAGATAGTATCAGCTATGGAAAGACTAATGGAAACATTGTTTCCTTGGTCCAATCTAAGGATCGGCTCCTTTTTTTTCTGCGGAAGTGGCCGGCAGATAGTATCAGCTATGGAAAGACTAATGGAAACATTGTTTCCTTGGTCCAATCTAAGGATCGGCTCCTTTTTTTTCTGCGGAAGTGGCCGGCAGATAGTATCAGCTATGGAAAGACTAATGGAAACATTGTTTCCTTGGTCCAATCTAAGGATCGGCTCCTTTTTTTTCTGCGGAAGTGGCCGGCAGATAGTATCAGCTATGGAAAGACTAATGGAAACATTGTTTCCTTGGTCCAATCTAAGGATCGGCTCCTTTTTTTTCTGCGGAAGTGGCCGGCAGATAGTATCAGCTATGGAAAGACTAATGGAAACATTGTTTCCTTGGTCCAATCTAAGGATCGGCTCCTTTTTTTTCTGCGGAAGTGGCCGGCAGATAGTATCAGCTATGGAAAGACTAATGGAAACATCGTTCCTTGGTCCAATCTAAGGATCGGCTCCTTTTTTTCTGCGGAAGTGGCCGGCAGATAGTATCAGCTATGGAAAAACTAATGGAAACGTTGTTTTCTTGGTCAAATCTGACGATCAGTTCCTTTCTTATTTTCCACCAATATTGATGTATTCTGTTTTAAGAGCATGACATTGAAATGCCAATGAATACAATATTTCCTTGGTCTGATCAGAAGATGAGTTCCATTGCTTTCCTTTCGAATCACTCGCATCCATGGCTCGGTTCCGCCACGTGGTCAACAATACATCTTACAGGCATATGTTTGGAGCCTTGACTTATATATTCATCATCATGGGAGATGAAGAGGAGGTTTTTCTCTCCTGATTATAATGTAGCCTGGAAATATCAAGGTTGAGATGAGCCACTGAATGCATGTATGCGCATGCGTGGATATGAGGAAGCTCATACATACATACATACATATGGCAAGAATGTATGTAGTGATGCATATATATATGTATGTATATATATATATATGTGTATATATGTGTGTGTCTGGAGATATATATATGTGTGTCTGCATATATAGATATAGATATATATGTTTGTGTGTGTCTGTATATGTATATATATATATATATATATATATATATATACATGTGTGTGTCTGTACGTGTGTGTGTATGATTAGGTATGTGTGTGTATATATATATATATATGTGTGTCTGCATATATAGATATAGATATATATGTTTGTGTGTGTCTGTATATATATATATATATATATATATATATATATATATATATACATGTGTGTGTCTGTACGTGTGTGTGTATGATTAGGTATGTGTGTGTATATATATATATATATGTGTGTCTGCATATATAGATATAGATATATATGTTTGTGTGTGTCTGTATATGTATATATATATATAATATATATATATATATATTTATATACATGTGTGTGTCTGTACGTGTGTGTGTATGATTAGGTATGTGTGTGTATATATATATATATATATATGTGTGTATGTTTCTCTCTCTCTATACACATGTGTGTATATATATATATATGTGTGTGTGTGTCAGTCTATATATACATGTGTGTGTGTGTGCGTATATATATACATGTGTGTGTGTGCTTATATATATATATATACACACATAATACATAAAATATTTACATTCCTATCTTATTTATATAATGGCCGTACCTTATATATATTTGTTAACCCCCCCCCCCCCACCGCCACATACATATGTATAAGATAATACGTCTCACACACACACACATACACATATATGTATCAGATAAGTCTCACACACACATATATATGTATAAGTTAAGTCTCACACACACACACATATATATGTATAAGATAATAAGTCTCACACACACATATATATATGTATAAGATAAGTCTCACACACACATATATATGTATAAGATATGTCTCACACACACTTATATATGCAATATACAGATGAACGAACCCACGCAACGAAGCATCCAAGATTCCATGCTTCTTAATGCTATGGAAAGACATGCAACATGGCTTCTTTTTGCTTAATCTACACATATATCAATATATATTAACACTAAACATCAGCGCCACCACCACTACACCAACCAGCACCATCAGTACCACCACTACCGTCAATACCACCAACATCATCAGTACCACCACCATCCACACCGCCTAGTATACCACAAAACAATACCATCACAACCATCAAGACCACCACCATCACCACTACCACCAATACCACCACCATCACCATTATCAGCGCCCCCTAAACAATACAAACACTACCCTAATCATCACCACCATCAACAGCATCACCACCACCACTATCAACACCACATAGAACAACATAAAAAAACACTACCATCACCACCATCAACACTACCACCACCACCACCACCTCCATCAAGACCACCACTACTGCCACCACCACCATCAGAACCACCACCATCAACACTACCACCTCCATCAAGACCACCACTACCGCCACCACCATCACCAGTACCACCAATACCACCACCACCACCATTATCAACACCCCCTAAACAATACAAACACTACCCTAATCATCACCACCACCAAGAACAACACAAACACTACCACCACCACCACCACTATCAACACCACCTACAACAACATAAAGAACACTACCATCACCACCATCAAGAGGACCACCAATACTACCTCCACCACCACCACCACCACCACCACCATCATCATCAACAGTACCACCAATACCTCCACCACCACCACCATCATCAACAGTACTACCAATACCTCCACCACCACCACCATCAACAGTACCACCAATACCTCCACCACCACCATCGTCAACAGTACTACCAATATCCCCACCACCATCATCATCATCAACAGTACCACCAATATCCCCACCACCACGATCACCACGCTCATATGCACACACGCTCATATACACACACACTCATATACACACACACTCATATACACACACACACTCATACACACACACACACACTCATATACACACACACACTCTCATACACACCCTCATATACACACACACACACACTCATATACACACACACTCTCATACACACACTCTCATATACACACTCTCATACACACACTCTTATATACATTCACACACAAATCAGAAGAAAGAACCAATATAGAGAATCGTTACCAAAGAAAATAAACCCTTTGCTTTTTACATGGACACATGCACACACACACACACACACACACACACACACACAGGCACACACACAGGCACACACCACACACCACACACATACACTCACACTCTACACACACTCACCCCCACACTCTCTCGCACAAGCACGCACACATACATATATATATATGTGTGTGCTTCCTGATGATTTATCACGAATGAAACAGTTGTAGTCCTGTAGAAGCTTCTCTCTCTCTCTCTCTCTCTCTCTCTCTCTCTCTCTCTCTCTCTCTCTATATATATATATATATATATGAGTATAGTATCCGTAAATAATGACGGTGTTTATAGTAAAATCATTTAATAAAAATTCCTATGTAAAGATTCTGTGGTGGAATGGACATGTCATGATAAAATGACACAATCCATGACACGTCGTCTTCAGATGGCACATTAGGTTAACCAATTGCAAAGCACTGTAATGAGTTGATAGCGAGACAGACCTGCGCTTCGTATTTTTTATTCTAAAAGGTCTGCTTCCATCCTTATGAGTGTATGATTAACGTGGGTGGTATCATGACAGCCATTTCATTACAGAAATACTTTTGGCAATTGTGTAATTGAAGAAGTTATGAAATCTCGTCTTCGCATTGTAATATATATGTATATATATATATATATATATATATATATATATATATATGTATATATATATATATATATAAAAGAGCTTTAAGCAATTTTGATTTCATTTTATCTTGAATACGTTTATTATTTGTTTTCTATATATATAGGTACATACTACATGATATACGAAAAAATGTTTGCATACCGTTTAAAATTTTATAATTGATGTTGATTGCGCCTTCTTTGTTGAGTAATATAATCAATATATATTTTATATTTATAGATTAAACTTAATTATATTATATATTATGCATTTGTGTAAGTATGTGTGTGTGTGCACACATATATATATATATATATATAATGTGTTAGAGACTTTGTTGATGTGTAATCAATAGAGTTACGTTTACAATAGATACGAAGCACTCAACAGCTAAAAATTTATCTGGAGTAGTATGATGATAATAATAGTCATAAACAGTATATATAACACTATAGTATCATTATTTATTTCATTATATATATTTCTGGTGTGCTAAATTATAGCATGCCTTCTTCAGACAAAACGGGTATATATATATATATTGGGTATATATATGTATATATATTGTAGTCAGCATATGTAGACAATTATGATAGACACAGAAACATATGTTAAAGCAAATAAATTCCTAATATATATATAAAGAAGTATTGCACCAAGAAAAATATAAACGTCGGCGTGAAGGAGATTATATATATATACAAACCTTGTTTGTATATAACATTATTCTTTCTTCACCTTCTGTTTAACATGTGTAACACCACACTAATATATTTCACTATCATTTGATAATGCATATAAATGCAGAAACCGGTAATAGACAATAATTAAATATATAAATAGATAAATAAATGCCATTGTTAAATAATAAATAAATCAACTAATACCTTAACACTTCACACAAAGTAAAACATTTCGTTTTAATCATTTTCTAACCCAGAAAAGAGAGAGAGAGAGACAAAAAAAGGAAAAAAAAAATTTTTTTCTTCCTCATAATCGTCTCTTTCTCCCTGTTTTCATATATATATATATATATATAAAATGATCAGATATAACATCACCATCATGAGAGATTATATATATATATATGTATATGTCTGTATAGCTATCAATTATTGTTTTTTGTGCATTGTGGCGACAATATTGTCTTTCACATTTCCCAATGCTTGGTAAGTTAATCGAGAGAGAGAGAGAGAGAACACGCACCATATCCATATCAATGAATTACACATGCGCTATTGCCACAAATACCAAAATAGATTTCACTATATCTTTATCAGCTTCGATTCCCTAGTTCGATAGTAATTCACAAGACACTGAACAGTTTATTGGTTGTATCAGGAACAAAATCTTCAAGTTTGTCATATCTTTGGCGATAGGGAATCGGAGAGAATTCCTAAAGTTGCCGCATGACAAAAACAGAGAAAGAAATAAAATAATAAGAAAGAGAATATATTTGCGTGAATTTATATATCTTTGTGTCTGTGTACCTATATATATGTGTATGTGTGTGCCTTTATGTGTGTGTATGTGTGTGTGTATATATATATATATATGTGTGTGTGTCTGTACATTCATACATACATATATATATGTGTTTGTGTGTGTATATATTTATATATATATATGTGTGTGTGTGTGTCTGTACATTCATACATATATATATGTGTGTGTGTGTACATATATATATATATGTATATATGTGTGTGTGTGTGTACATATATATATGTGTGTGTACATATATATATATGTGTGCGTGTGTGTGTACATATATATGTGTGTGTGTGTACATATATATATATATATGTGTGTGTGTGTACATATGTGTGTGTGTGTACATATATATATATGCGTGTCTGTATATATATATGTGTGTGTGTGTACATATATATATATATATGCGCGTCTGTACATTCATAAATGTATGTGTATGTATGTGTGTATGTTAGGCTGATAAACTGGTGAGTCTGTGATACCATCTCTCTTATATATATATTATTTATATATATATACACATATGTTTGTGTGTGTGTATATATTTGTCACTATATATATATATATATATACATATATATGTGTGCGTGCGTATCTCTCTCTCTCTCCCCCTCTCTCTCTCGCCATAATGAGTGCTTGTGTTTAGACATATGCATAAGAGAATATCGACGTGATATGTATGTATGTATTCATTTACGTATACATGTTTCATATAACGCCTTTATATCATTTTCATGTTTATCAAGAAGTACATAGGAACATATATAGTCTAACAGACACATTCACAACTCATAATATTTAGTGTAATATATATATATATATATATATATATATATATATATATATATACACACATACTGTGGTTACTCCCGATTGAAACCTGGATAAAGTTATATCTATCTATATATATCTATATCTATCTATATATATATATATGTATATATAACGAAGGAAATGTGGTAAGGAACCAGGTGGACCATAAGGCACCAAAGTACTCAATACTTAGGGTAGTAGAGTGGGTAATAGGAACAAGTAAGACCCCGACGGCTGAGCTCAAGTCGTTTCGACGGCTAATTCTGGACTGAATGAAAATTTGCCATCACAGATTTACTACTAACTTGTGATGTGACCAATCCTGGTGATTATCTTTTTGACCATATATGGAATTACCCCTTGATAAGCTCGGCTATTTAAATACCAGAATAAATTTTCATTCAGTCCAGAATTAGCCGTCGAAACGGCTTGAGCTCAGCCGTCGGGGTCTTACTTGTTTCTATATCTATCTATATATATATATATATATATATATATATATATATATATATATATATATATATGCATGCATGCACATACTTATGCTCTTGTGTGTATATATGCTTCTGTGTTCCTGTATGTATATATATATATATATATATACACACACAATCTCCCCCAAAATATATACATACTTTGATAACCTGTACAGGCAATATTCATTAGAAAGCTATTGGTGTTTGTATACATTTTATGGGACACCCTGTGTATATATGTATATATATATATATAAATTGTGTATGGTTGACGGTATATTTAGTCAGTTTCTACATGCTGTTGAAATGTTGGGTAAATACCCTATTGGGGTCAACCGCGAAGAGGCCGCTTTCGGTTATTTATCAAATATTTTTTCATAGGTGCCTTTATTCTTATAGCCTGGTCTAATTGATTTTTTTATATGATTAATTATGCTAATTGCGAGAGGAAATGGTATATATTTTATCTAATATTTCTACGGACATGATTTATGATATATATATATATATATATATAGATATTGTAATGAAATGAAAGGAGGCTGGACTTGTGTAAATCCTTGAAAGGTTTATTATACTATGATCATTTCAATGACCGGGTTCCGGATGAATCTGGTGATATCATCAGGTATTCGAAATATAATAAGTGAATGTAATAGATAAAATCCATGGGGCTGAAAATCAAATGATCATAGTATAATAAGCCTTTCAAGGATTTACACAAGTCCAGCCTCCTGTCATTTCATTATAATATTTAACTCCGTACTAGCACCACCAACTACAAAAACAAAGACGGTTGAACTGCTTTACGTTGAGTACTCTCCATATTATTACATTAAGATTGACCATACGGAATTGACCAGCTCTATCCAGTGGTGAACCTCAAACCTGAATATGTATATATATATATATATATATATATATAAGTAAGAATATTTTCGAAACAGTGAGTTAGTTTGAAATTATTAGAAATGTAAGCTATCGCCGTATTTTGACTAAAGAAATTAAAGAAATTATTTAGCCTGACAGTGGGGTTAAGAACCCTCGGAGAAATGGAAAAAGATGAGTATTGACGTACATGGGAGTCGAACCCACATCTTTGGTTATCCGGACCACTGTGCTACCATTTACACCAACACATCAATGGTAGCACAGTGGTCCGGATAACCAAAGATGTGGGTTCGACTCCCATGTACGTCAATACTCATCTTTTTCCATTTCTCCGAGGGTTCTTAACCCCACTGTCAGGCTAAATAATTTCTTTAATTTCTTTAGTCAAAATACGGCGATAGCTTACATTTTTAATATATATATATATATATATATATATATATATATATACACTCGGATCATTGTCGATGAGTTATACATTCGAAACACCGTTAAATTATATAGTCAAACTATTCGCATGTGTGGCTGCTCTGTTGCTTATTCCATTTTCTAATACATAAGGGCTTTGGCTGACAGCTTCCTTTTCGTCCTGGTCACCATGTAGACCTGTAGAGCTCTTGGTGACTTGACTGTCTCTTTCCTTCTCCCTTCTCACCTTCGACCGCTCAAATCTGGAAGATTCCATCTTGTCTGAGGATGGAATAATGACATATGGAATGCCTGACGTAGCGTTAATTACTGGGTTTTCTCTGCGGCAATGCTTTCGTCATCATGTCCATGAAGGGCAGCTGAGATATACGACCCACCCAAAGGTATAGCGTTCCACATCTCCCCCTTCACTGCATTATCTATATTTTTCATTCGATTTTTTTCGATCTTTTCCTGTTTTTAAATATATACAAATGAAGATAAAAGTATATTCTATAATTTTCTTACATACGTATACGCACACACACATATATATGCAAACATACACATATGTTTACATACATAAAGATACATATACACACATACAAATACATATATATATATATATACACACACACAAATACACCCCCCACACCTATCTAGCGCTCTCTCTTTATGTATCTCTCTCTCTCTCTATATACACACACACACACATACATACAAATTAAAATGAAGAATTAGAAATAGAAGCCAGGACTATCCATCATCAGTGCTCTACTAGCCATCATAGGTATTTCTTCGCATTATGTCTATATATAGATATGTCTCTCTCTCTCTATATATAGTAATAAATATATATAAATTAGCTGTTTATATATCTATCTATCTATCTGTGTGTGTGTGTGTATATATATATGTAGTAATAAATATATATAAATTAGCTGTTTATATATCTATCTATCTGTGTGTGTGTGTGTATATATATATGTAGTAATAAATATATATAAATTAGCTGTTTATATATCTATCTGTGTGTGTGTGTGTCTCTCTCTCTCTCTCTCTCTCTCTCTCTCTCTCTCTCTCTCTCTCTCTCTCTATATATATATATATATGAGAGAGAGAGAGCAGTATTTCCTTGTTGCTTTTCTCTCAATCCTGCCATTCCTTTGTAATCTCTCTTTCTCTCTCAAAATCTATATCCTCCTACCTCTCTCCCTTCTTCCCGCTTCTCTCCTTTTCTCATTCTCTACCAATCTCGTACTTTCTTCTACTCTATCTATCTCACCAATACCTTATTATATATACATATATATATATATATATATATTTTTTTTTTTTCCCCCTAATTTTTACCTATTTGCATAGGTGTTGCAATTAGCGTCATCTCTAATAGCCTAATTTGAAGTCATTCTCGTTGATGATAAACGTATAGAAATCTATCTTTCGGTAGAATGTTGAGAATAATTGCTAACTCAATTATCAGAAAGATATAATTATCTGTCTGCGGATATTCAGCCCCAACACAACCATCATCATCACCACCATCATAACCACCACATATACACATCGATCAAGGAGGTTAATACGCCAAAGGTAAATCGTCTAATTTGTTATTTTTTAAAATCTTGTATCTTGTTGCTTTTATCTCTCTTATTACATATATATGTGCTATATGTATGTTTTTCTATATATACTGTGTGTGTGTGTGTGTGTGTGTGTGAGAGAGAGAAGGAGAACTATTATATTTTGGCAACAATTAATGGCCGCTTTAAATCGACCCCGGTACTTGACTGAAGGTCTATTTTAATCCCCCGAAAAGGATAATTAACAAAAGCCCAGCAAGATTGTTCTTAGTAGGATGTGAACTTTGACAAATAAGGAGAAAACAAACAATCAAACAAAGCAAAATAAACTAAAAAAACCTCCCCAAAACAACTAAAAGACCTCTCCCACCCTTCCCCCTGAACGCAAATCTTCCCCCGTTGTTGTATATATATATTTATATATATATGGATATATATGGATAGGTTTAAACGCTGATGAAGAAACTCTCATGAAATTATCAAATGAGGTTTATTTTTCAACATAATCCTTGGAAACAAACAATGCAGTTACTAAGAAGAGTTGAAATTAATGCATGCAAGATTTCACAGCCCTAGCTAGCATCATTCCTTCATAGGCTGACTAAGATACTCTCATGGAATGACCAAATGAGGTTTATTTTTCAACATAATCCTTGGAAAGAAACAATGCAGTTATTAAGAAGAGTTGAAATTAATGCATGCGACATTTCACAGCTCTAGCATCACTCCATCATCAACCTATGAATTTCAACTGATCCTTCGTCATCTATCGACCTTAGTATGTAGCAATAAATCTGGTTTTCTGACGATTCTGCCACCCCAAAACCTTTAGCTAAAACGTGATGTTTAATTTACGCACAAAGCCAGCAATTTAGGGAAAGTCGATTACATCGACTCCAGTGCATGGCTGCTACTTTATTCTATCGAGTTCAGAAAGATGAAAGGCAAAGTTTAACTCGGCGTGATTTGAACTCTCAAAGTGAAGAGCTAGAACAAATACCGCAATGGCGTTTCATTCGATGTTGCCAATCTACAACCCTTTATTTCCAGTCAATGCAGAACGCCAGTGAATTGGATAAGGAGGAGGGGAAATCGATTATATTGTCCCCATTATCTCACTTGTACTTGGTTTTATCAACTCTGTAAGAATGAGACACAAATTTGAATTCTGCGGGATTTGAACTCAGAAAATAAACACTTGGATGAAATGATAGACACTTGGATCAAATAATAAACATTTGGATCAAATGATAAACACTTGGATGAAATTATAAACACTTGGATGAAATGATAAACACTTGGATCAAATGATAACACTTGGATCAAATGATAAACACTTGGATGAAATGATAAACACTTGGTTCAAATAATTGTTTCTACTTTTGGCACGAGACCAGCAATTACTTCAGTGCATTACTGGAACTTTATTTTATCGATCCCGTAAGGATGAAATGCGAAGTTAACCTCGGCGGGATTTGAACCCAGAACGTAAAGGGCCATAACTCTATTCTGCAAAGCATAGTGTCTGACACTCTACTGATACTGCTAAACCACCGCTCTTGGATGAAATAATAGATACTTGGATCAAATGATAAACACTTGGATGAAATGATAAACACTTGGATGAAATGATAAACTCTTGGATGAAATGATAAACTCTTGGATCAAATGATAAACACTTGGATCAAAAGATAAACACTTGGATCAAATGATAAACACTTGGATCAAAAGATAAACACTTGGATCAAATGATAAACACTTGGATCAAATGATAAACACTTGGATCAAATGATAAACACTTGGATCAAATGATAAACACTTGGATCAAATGATAAACACTTGGATCAAATGATAAACACTTGGATGAAATGATAAACACTTGGATCAAGTAACGCCC
>OZ024759.1:15806904-15811904 GCA_964016885.1 Eledone cirrhosa | reverse complement strand
AAAAGATAGGAGAGACTGACCATAATAACTGTCTGCCAGATTTAGACTAGAATTTCATATTTCATAGACGAACACACACATACACATACAAGTAAACATATATATACATGCACACACACACACATATACATGCACACACACATATACGCAAAATCATAGATATGCACACTGAGCCACCCATACTCACATAAAGGTATACACATATACACACACACACACAGTCCTATACGTCTTCTAATATAGCCTATAGGTTATAACCATTTGTAGGTGGCGTATATATATATATATATATATATATGTAGATAAATCTACCAAAAGTTTACGGTAGTGTCCAATCCGTATGAAGAACTCAATGTAATCCGGATATCATGGAAAGAAGAGATGCATTCAAAAATCACTTTCGGTGAAAGATAAACGGAATACAGAGTCAAGATAAAATATTAAAAAAATAATGAATAAAACAATGAAACAGTTCCTTATATTAAACAAAAAAAGTTCATTATTTAACGATCGTTTCTAGGACATATATGTGTTAGAATTGATTATTTCTGAAGACGGCATATGTATGTGTTGGTATGTATATTCTATTTGATAGTTTGTATAATTTTGTATAATTTTGTACATAGATCTGTTGAATATGCATGCCAATTCTAACACATATATGTCCTAGAAACGATCGTTAAATAATGAACTTTTTGTTTAATATAAGGAACTGTTTCATTGTTTTATTCATTATTTTTTTAATATTTTATATATATATATATATATATATATATATATAAATATATATATAACAAAGAGGGTGGGGTAGGATACCAGGTGGACCATAACGCACCAGAGTACTCAATACTTAGGGTAGTAGAGTGGGTAATAGGAAAAGAGTCAGGAACCCAACAGTTCGGGCGTCGGGATCCTGACTCTTTTCCTATATATATGTATGTGTGTGTGTGTGTGTGTATGTATGTATGTATGTATTTATGTATGTATGTATGTATGTATGTATGTATGTTCTTCTGGTTTTATAATTTCACAAAGTTTTACCAATAGAGAAAGAGAGTCGGTTTCTAACATAGACACAAGACTCTCTCATTGGAATTTACACAACATCAACTAGGTAGATATGTATGCATGCATTTGTAGATATGGATGTTATTGTATGTGTGGATGTGGATATGTATGCACGTCTGCATGTATGTGTATGTGTGTGTGTGCAGGTATGGATGTTATTGTATGTGGATGTGGATGTTTTGAGTTGTCTGTGTGCATGTGTATATGCTTTGCATCTGTACATGTGTATATGTAGTTATTAGATGCCAAATTTTTGGAATGTTTTACATATTTTTACTGTTCCATTAATGGATTGTACTTGTAATTTCCTAACTATTTGTGTTCTTTCTGTTCCTGTGAAGCCCAGCTTCTCAAGATTTGCATTGGGGCAGTTTCTAACATACCCCAGTGCCCCAATAATCACAGACATAAATCTGCAGGTGTGTGTGTGTGTGTGTGTGTGTGTGTGTGTGTGTGTGTGTGTGTGTGTGTGTGTGTGTGTGTGTGTGTGTCCATTTGAGTATTTGTTAAATGATTGTTTATACCCCGTAACATACCGGTTCGACATAAGGATTCGATAGAATATGTACCAAACCTGAAAACATGAGTAGTGTATCGAATAAAATCCTTTCGAAGCTGTAAAACTGTGCCACAGTATGGCCGCAATCTAATTGAAATCAGTAGGTGTGGGCATATATAAATGTATGATCGAATCTATATATGAGGTCTGATAGTATACAGTTATATAACTGCTATAGATCGGACAATATATCAATATAATCGACCCTCCGAAACGATCGTGAATCAACGATATGAATAGGTAAAGTAACTTGCCTTTGCTGTTTTTATATTCATTGTTAATATAATACCTAATACATATGTATGTGTATATTTCTGTTTGTTTGTTCATATATATGTACACACATACACACACGTGTGTGTGTGGCTGTATGCATAGACAGACACGCATAGAAAATTATACTTAAAGGAAGCAAATAATTGACAGTTACAAATAAGTGAGTCGGTTCCATACATTAACACACAGACACACACAAAACACAAAACACATACACACACACAAAACACAGAGACGTTATATTTCAGATTTAATTCTTCAGTCAATATTTCCCACTTTACTTTCAAAATATAACATCAGAGAAATTTATATAACTATATATGTATATATTAACGCTAATGTGAATGTATGTATACACACATACACACGTATACACACATATACATACATAATAGGCGCATGTAGTATATATTTATGTATAGTAAACATACAAGAATCTCATTATTAATGCTTTAGCATGTTTTATAGCTATTACGTTCCGAGATCAAATCTTGGCCAGGTTAGCTTTGCCAGTACCACAGACTGTCACATATATATATATATATGTATATATATATATATATATATATATATATATATATATATATATATATATATATATATATATAACGAAGGAAATGTGGTAGGGAACCAGGTGGACCATAACACACCAAAGTACTCAATACTTAGGGTAGTAGAGTGGGTAATAGGAACGAGTAGGACCCCGACGGCTGAGCTCAAGCCGTTTCGACGGCTAATTCTGAGAATTAGCCGTCGAAACGGCTTGAGCTCAGCCGTCGGGGTCCTACTCGTTCCTATATATATATATATATATATATATATATATATTTATATATACAATATATTAACAAATGGAAACTTTATTTATAAAACCATAATTTATTTCATTATACATATTTCAAGGACACCAAAGCAAATTATGGTGCGCTTTCATCAGATAAAATATAATATAGATCAGTTTTATAAACAAATATTGACATACCCTTAAAGAATGCGACCATGTTGGTTGGAAGCTCCCGGATTATAAAACTGATCTATATTATAATTTATTTGATGAAAGCGCACCATAATTTGCTTTGGTGTCCTTGAAATATGTATAATGAAATAAATATGGTTTTATAAATATAGTTTCCATTTATTAATATATTGTATTTTTAATCCAAAAATTTGTTGAGTGCTTTATATCAGTTATAAAAATATTTGCTTGTTGTATACCAACAAATTAAATATAACTTCTACATATATACATATATATATGTTAGAGAGGGTGTGGTAATATATCAGGTGCTCCATAACCCACCAGAGTACTCGATACTTGGGGTGGTAGAGTGGGTAATATGAAAAGATTCAGGAACCCGACGGCTGAACTCCGGCCTTTTCGGCAGCTATATCCGAACTGTTCGGATCTAGCTGTCGAAACGGCCCGAGCTCCGCCGTCGGGGTCCTGAATGTTTTCATATATATACATATATATATATATATATTTAATATAAGATCAAAAGATGGTTAAAAGAGTTCCAAGTATTTTATTATGCGCATTTCAAAAACAAATATCATCATGGGATGTTATCTGCGTTCTCATCAGATAAAATAGGGAGACTGGTATGAAGCTTAAAAAACACTTGTGAGCAGTGAACTTTTAAATCAAGATTTAAAACTTCACTGAAGATTTAAAACTTCACTGCTCACAACTGTTTTTTAAGCTTCATATCATGTCTCCCTATTTTATCTGATGAGAACGCAGATATCATCCCATGATGATATTTGTTTTTGAAATGCGCATAATAAAATACTTGGAACTCTTTTAACCATCTTTTGATCTTATATTATTTATACTCCGGTCTTACAAACTGTAGAGTGCTACTTATCCGATATTTGCATTGCTTTATTGTGCTACAATAAAACTCACCTGCTATATATATATATATATATATATATATATATATATATATATATATATATATAATAGCAAAGACCTACTTCGGTCACGAATGACCATGGGTTTTGTACGGAGAAAGTTCTTTCCAAGCCTGGAGTCCGGATAAGATTGTTTGTGTGCAGTCACTCATGCATGCCAGTCTCCACCCCACATATTTTGTCCAAGGGAAAGGCAATGGCCGATGCAGCTTGGCACCAGTGACGTTGCAACACATTTCTACAGCTGAGGAAACTGGAGCAACGTGAAATAAAGTGTCTTGCTCAAGGACACAACCCATCACTCGGTCTGGGCATCGAACTGACAAGCTCACGATTGCAAACCCAACGCTCCAACTACTAAACCATACTCTTTCACTAAAGTATAATAATTTCTACTTTTGGCACAAGGCTAGCAATTACATCAGTGCATTACTGGTACTTTATTTTATCGATCCCGTAAGGATGAAAGGCAAAATTAACCTCGGCGAGATTTGAACTCAGTCCGTAAAGGGACGTAACTCTGTGCTGCAATGCATGGCGTCCGACCCTCTACCGATACTGCCAAATCCACCAGTTATTGATAATACGAGTTGAAATTAATGCATGCAAGATTTCACAGCTCAGGCATCAATCATGCATCGTCAGACTATGAAAGGCAAAGCTAACCTCGGCGAATTTGAACGCAGAGCATAAAGGGCTGTAACTCTATGCTGAAAAGCATGGTGCCTGACGCTCTCCCGATACTGTCATAGGCTAGCTAACCAGGATTCAAACCTGGAATCCTCTGATCCGTTTTCGGATCCATTTAGTGCGCCACACACTTAAGCTCTCACCATGTAGGTCACAAGATATACTGTACAGTATAGTACAGAGAAAATATGCGATAATGGTCATGTAGAGGAGGAAGTGTAGGGATATGGAAGAGGATAAGTTTGAAGTATACGTCATGGAAAATTGGTAAAAGTACGATAGAAACTGCAAAAAAAAAATAACCAGCAATCTAAACTAAAAAAAATTATAACACAAAAACTGCAATGACAGAGTGAATAAAATTTTACTTCAGTGTGTCACTTGTATTAGTCTTGGCAATAAAAGCATACATACATACACACGCACACGCACATATATATACACATATATATACATAAATATACACAAATATATACATATACAGAAACAT
>OZ024759.1:15794404-15801904 GCA_964016885.1 Eledone cirrhosa | reverse complement strand
GACAGTTGAAAAATGACACAAACAACCCAAATTCTATGGTATTAATCAGGAACAATCATCTGTTTATGGTCAAAATATTGATCTTGCTTCTAAATAGATGTATATTCATCAAAGTACCGATAAATGAAAGAACGGCTGAAATAAATATATAAATAAGAGGGAGATCTAGAAAATAACAAGTAGCCATTTTGAATGGAGCAGCTTGCCTCATCATAGTCGTTCCCGTCAGCCATATTGTTATGTTAAGCAATATCAAGCAACGTGTTTTAATTACTTCAGCCCCCATTATCATAACATACATCCCCATTATCAATACATTGTGTGTAATATATATATATATATATATATATATATATATATATATATATATATATATATATATAGATAGATAGATAGATAGATAGATAGATAGATAGATAGATAGATAGATAGATAGATAGATAGATAGATAGATAGATAGATAGATGTGTGTGTGTGGATTAACACACATCTGTTCTGAGCGTGTGCTAATATCTTACTCAGTATATAAACTGTACATAATACCCCTATGCACATATTTACACCCGCACACGTATGTTTATATATATGCATGATTATATATATGTATGTCTTTATACATATATACAGGGTGTCTCAAAAGTTTCTATGCATTGACAATACGGCTCGTAGGTAGACGTTTGAACTCCTGCATGGATCTCGGGTAAAATTCCCGAGATCCATGCATGAGTTCTCTCCAGCGGTCTCTGTCCCTCATTATCGCTGCCGTGTCCTGCATCTCCAACAGACCAGTGTCTGTCCTTAGGGCATCAACATACGCTAACCACGGTCTTCCTCTTCCAGTGTGTCCATGCAGGGGCTCCCACATGAACACTGAGTGCAGTGTCAACTATGGATGTCGGTGAGCATGTCCAGCTAACCCCAGTCTCCTCCTGTGTCACATTTGAGCTGACTTTTGGGAGGCTCCCATACAGCTCTGTACGGGTCTGAGACTTGGACACTGACCAAGAAACTCACTCAGATGGTGGTTGGGTGCTACACAAGAATGCTGAGGATGGCTCTGAACATTAATCAGTATATATATATATATATATATATATATATAGTTATACTTTGGGAGGGTCATGTTGCCGATAAAAACACTCGTATCTGTTGGTTTTCTCTTCAATTTATTATAAATTTACTTTTGTTTGGTTGGTTTGATAACCGGAAGGTTGTTTATATACTGTCAGAGCTCTTTCGTCGCACATTCTGTGACCGCCTATGTATATATGTACATATATAGAGAGATGTGTGTGGAGATGGTCTTTCTGCCAATAAAAATACACACATACTATTTGACTTTGTTTTTAGTTGTTATTTTGTCAATGTTCTTTCGTCATACATTATATGACTTCTTCAATGACTATTTGTTGTTCTTCTTTGTATCTACTCTTCTTAATGAGGATGTCACAGGATGCGTGACGAAAAAGCTTTGACAAAATAACCTAATAATTATAAAGCCGTAGTGAAAGGCAAATGTATGTGTTTTTATTGCTAAAGTTGGCAAAATGACTACCCCAAATATAACAATGTCTGTTTTCATTCAATATAGACATCACATCAAGAATATTACAAACAATTATATATATATATATATATAATTGAATATAAAAGGGAGATAAACACAGATATAAACATAAATGTGTTCAAATCGTAAGGGACCAAGTTCGCTAGGGTGAACAAATACTAACTATTAACAATATGGTTTGCCAGACTTAATTTAAAATAATAAATCAAGAAAAAGAAGTACAAACCTATATTGGGCAACTGCCGGAACACCCAGTCAGCTTTTGAGTTGAACACATGTATGTTTATATCTGTGTTTATCTCTCTTTTATATTCAATTATATTACACGGCTCAGAAAAACCTCTTTCGTTGAGCTATTTAATTGTAAGAGATTATTTTGAGTTTCTAACTCAATATATATATATATATATATATATATATATATATATATATATATATATTATAAATGTAGGAGGTGAGTTTTATTGTAGCGCAATAAAGCAATAAATCATTTAATAAAGCTTATAAATCATTTAATTTTATTTTCATTGACCTTCTTATTTTACTCTATTTTATCTTAATAATACATTTTAATAAATGTTTCCACATCTTAATAAATCCTTCACTATTTAAACCCTAAATAGTATACTTAATTTCTATATCTGTAATCATAAGCATTAACTTTCAATTTTCTTAATTTATTTAATCTAATATATATTTGTGAAATGGGTGGTGGTTGAAATTCAGATGTGCACGGTTAAATGGTAGTAGACGTGGTTGGACGGACATGAAAATTTACACACTTATGTAAAAAGTGCCAAGGAAGCAAATAGACGAGGTTTCAAATCTCAAACTTGAAAAATGTGGGCCCTAGGGTCCCCAAACAGTCTTTTTACTATCGCGTTCGGTGAGTTATTTCCCCCTGTTCTAATACTTGGATGAGTTATTTACAATTTATACAAATTTTTAAACTCATCAACGTTCTTTCGCTGTTAACATACAGTACCAATAATTTGAAAAATATTATTGAAAGTTTATTATAAAGAAGCAGTTTCAGGAAAAAAAATAGAAATATGCACTAGGGGCTGGACGGCGTACAATGAGAAGTGGAGCGACGTGGAAAGCGTTGTTTATTAACAGCGAAATAGCAATGTCGATGATATGCAAGTTTGAAAATGCAGATTAATAAACTGTTGCCTTCTACAGTACGTTTCATTTTCACAGTACCGTTTTATGAAATCGATTCTGCAGTACGGTCACTGTTTTCCATCAAAAGAAATAAAACCCTTAAATTGCGAAGAGGGGACGCGTGTTTTTATTTTAATTCTAATACATGTTAACCACCACTAACAGTAAGTAGTATTTTTCAAATTGCATATCATCGACATTGCTATTTCGCTGTTAATAAACAACGCTTTTCACGTCACTCCATTTCTCATTGTACGCCGTCCAACCCCAAGTGCATATTTCTATTTTTTTTCCTGAAACTGCTTCTTTATAATAAACTTTCAATATTTTTCAAATTATTAACTTAACAAAAAGTGGCCCCGGGTGCAACCGGGCTCAGCTGTTAGTTTATTTACAAATTTACAACCGTTTTTTCAGTTATTTCTCTGTGGAGACAGCGTTTCTCAGTTTAAATGTTTATCTCTCTCTCTTTCTCTCCTCTTTCTCTCTCCTTCCCCCTTCTTATACTCTTCCTCCGTTATCCTTTCCTTCTTTTTTTCTTTTTTCCTTTCTTCCTCTTCCTTACTTTTCTCCTCTTCCTTTCCTTTTTTCCAATCTCCTATATCCTTTTAAATTTATTTATCATATGTTGATTAGACACTACCTTGCTTACAAGTGTTTTTTTTAAGCTTCATATCATGTCTCCCTATTTTATCTGATGAGAACGCAAATATCGTCCCAGGATGATATTTGTTTTTGAAATGCGCATAATAAAATACATGGAACTTTCTTAACCATCTTTTAATTTCTTCTTATATATATATATATCCGTGTAGGGGCTCCCACAACAGCACTAAGTGCAGTGTCAACTCTGAATGTCGGTGAGCATGTCCAGCTGACCTCACTCCTCTATGTTACTTTTGAGGTGACTTTTGTGAGGCTCCCATACGGCTCTGAGTTTTTCATCCTCAGTGTATACTGATTAATGTTCAGAACCATCCTCAGCGTTTTCGTGTAGCACCCATCCACCATCTGAGTGAGTTTCGTGGTCAGTGTCCAAGAAGAGGGAGACCGAGGTTGATATATATTGATGCCCTAAGGACAGACACGGATTTCTGGGTGCTTCAGGACATGGCGGCAATGATGAAGGACAGAGACCGCTGGAGAGAACTCGTCCATGGATCTAGGAAATTTTACCCACCCTATATATATATATAGAGAGAGAGAGATTACAATAATCAAAGTTCAGTTTAAATCATTTATTTGCTTACAATTGTTTCCTCCAAACCGAGGTTTGGATTCTTCGGAGCAACTATTTATTGATCTATAACATACTTGACCTCCTCTTCAACACAAGAGACATATAAAAACATATGCATATATTGACCCACAGTGGGATGACATCCATCATAATGATATGTTATTACATTGAGCTATTTATCTTACTAGTAATAAGATAGTAATGGATGACTATCTTTCACTATTTGGGGTTTGTATATAAAAAATATATAACCATAAAAGGTTTTATTATATACATAACCATAAATAGTATCCTTAATACTAATATATATATATATATATATATATATACACACACATACACCCCCCCACATATGTGTGTGTAGATGCCGTACTATTTTCTTGTTTCATCTCTTTTCTACATAAACTTATATACTCTTGGACATAGTAATGAGTTCATCTATCTAGTAATATATCTTGCTACTTACTTACCTACCAACCTATCTGTCTACAGTCAAATAGATATACCCGTCTATCTCTGTCTCATAATATATACTCATATATACGTTTATCTATATTATATATATGTTTATACGTATATCTAATATATATATATATATATATATATATTTATATGTTTATACGTATATATATATATATGTTTATACGTATATATATATATATATACATAAAATACAATATGTTGAAAAGGAAACACACTAGAGAGAGATAGTGCGCCATTTTATTGATGTCGCACTATCTCTCTCTAGTGAGTTACCTTTTCAACATATTGTATTTTAAAGAGCTCAGGATTCCTTTTCCTTTGAGCACATTATTAACAGCGAATAACGAGTCTATGGCTCCGTTAATTTATCGTGATATATATATATATATATTAGGATAGGTGCTTTGAAATAGCGATGTATACATGAATGTATGTATAATATATTTGGCAATATACCGTATGTTTAATTAAAAACATTTTGAAGACCATACGCTATCGGTTTTAAAGTAGTGACTGTAAGAATCCAGCTTCTATAATTTTCGGCGGAGGCCGGGAGTGCGTGGCTCTGATGATCGCCAAACAGCGTGAAACAGACTGTCAGCTTCTCGCCCTTCTTTGGCAGAAAAGAAGTGACGTAGTCACTACTTTAAAACCGATAGCGTATGGTCTTCAAAATGTTTTTAATTAAACATACGGTATATTGCCAAATATACTATACATACATTCATGTATACATCGATATTTCACAGCACCAATACTAATACCTAATTTTTGCTGGATCAGCAATATATGTATATATGAGTATGTATATATGAGTATGTATATATGAGTATATATATATGAGTATGTATATATGAGTATATATATATACGTATGTATATGAGTATATATACGTATGTATATATGAGTATGTATATATACGTATGCATATATGTATGTATATATATATATATGTCAGGTCACCAGTTGGTGCTACTGGTAACATGTATCCCAGTATAACCTGTCTCATGGTCGGGTCGTTGGCGACTAAACTGGCAACCCCACCAAGGTTTCTTGGTGAGGAGGGTGACTTTGGACATCCTGCAGGACTAAAAACAAAACCTGTCAAAGGGCAAAGGAGCTCTTAAGAGTCAATGGTCATCCAAAATCACTGGGAGAGATGACCCCTTAGCCTTTGTCAAGGCAGAATTCTAGGAGAAGGAAAACTCTGATATATCACCTGCAACCCTGATGGTATCCAATGATGTTGACTTCTTGTTCTTTTTGGTAAATATCATCTTGGTTAAGAGAGTGGGACTGGCTTTGTGCAGTGCCTTTGCTCACTATAAAAGCTTCATGGCACAGGCATTGCTTTATATCTGGAGATCTCTCTGCACTTGTCGTCACATGGTACCATGGGCCTAGCACTATGTGTCAATAATTGTCACAGGTGTAGTGTTTGTACCAGAGTTTTCAAGTCGCTGGCTGGACTAAAAAGTCACACTCGTTTCGGTAGGGGTTCTCCTACATGGATATAAAGTAGTGGCCGTACTCGAAAACGAGTTAGCAGCCACCATATATGTATGTATGTGTGTATATATATATATATATATATATATATATATATATATATATATATGAGTATATATATATATATATATACGTATGTATATATGAGTATATATATATATATATACGTATGTATATATGAGTATATATATATAAATACGTATGTATATATGAGTATATATTATATATACGTATGTATATATGAGTATATATATATACGTATGTATATATGAGTATATATATATATATACGTATGTATATATGAGTATATATATATATACGTATGTATATATGAGTATATATATATATATACGTATGTATATATGAGTAAATATATATATATACGTATGTATATATGAGTATATATATATACGTATGTATATATGAGTATATATATATATATACGTATGTATATATCAGTATATATATATATACGTATGTATATATCAGTATATATATATATACGTATGTATATATCAGTATATATATATATACGTATGTATATATGAGTATATATATATATACGTATGTATATATGAGTATATATATATACGTATGTATATATGAGTATATACATATACGTATGTATATATGAGTATATATATATACGTATGTATATATGAGTATATATATATACGTATGTATATATGAGTATGTATATATACGTATGTATATATGAGTATGTATATATACGTATGTATATATGAGTATGTATATATACGTATGTATATATGAGTATGTATATATACGTATATATATATGCGTATGTATATATGAGTATATATATATGCGTATGTATATATGAGTATATACATATACGTATGTATATATGAGTATATACATATACGTATGTATGAGTATATACATATACGTATGTATGAGTATATACATATACGTATGTATGAGTATATACATATACGTATGTATGAGTATATACATATACGTATGTATGAGTACATATATATACGTATGTATATATATATATGAGTATGTATATATATATATGAGTATATATATATACGTATGTATATATGAGTATATACATATACGTATGTATATATGAGTATATACATATACGTATGTATGAGTATATACATATACGTATGTATGAGTATATACATATACGTATGTCTGAGTATATATATATACGTATGTATGAGTACATATATATACGTATGTATATATATGAGTATGTATATATATATATATGAGTATATATATATACGTATGTATATATATATATGAGTATATATATATATGTATATATATATATGAGTATATATATATATGTATATATATATATGAGTATATATATATACGTATGTATATATGAGTATATATATATACGTATGTATATATGAGTATATATATATACGTATGTATATATGAGTATATATATATACGTATGTATATATGAGTATATATATATACGTATGTATATTTGAGTATATATATATACGTATGTATATATGAGTATATATATACGTATGTATAT
>OZ024759.1:15774404-15791904 GCA_964016885.1 Eledone cirrhosa | reverse complement strand
GAACATTTGTGCAGTTTTTTAACATCTGGTTATCCTCGTACAGTTATCGCAGCATATCTGTTTTGAACATTTGTGCAGTTTTTTAACATCTGGTTATCCTCGTACAGTTATCGCAGCATATCTGTTTTGAACATTTGTGCAGTTTTTTAACATCTGGTTATCCTCGCACAGTTATCGTAGCATATCTGTTTTTGAACATTTGTGCAGTGTTTAACATCTAGTAATCCTTATACAGTTATGGAAGCATATCTGTTTTTAACATTTGTGCAGTTTTTTAACATCTGGTTGGCATTGTGCAGTTATTGTAGCATATCTGTTTATTAACATCTGGTTGTCGTAGTGTTATGGTAGCACATCTGTTTATTAACATCTATGCAGTGTTAACATCTTGTTATCCTTGAGCAGTTATGGTAGCATATCGGTTTTTGAACATCTGTGCAGTTTTGAATATCTCCTTGTCATTGTGCAGTTATTGGGCGTATCTGTTTTTTAACATTTGTGTAGTGTTTAACATCTTATCTTTGTGCAATTATGGTAGCATATCTATTTTTAACAGCTGTGCAGTTTTTTAACACCTGCTTGTCCTTGTAGGGTTATTGTAACATAACATTTTTTTACATCTGGACAGTGTTTAACACCTGGTTGTCCTTTTACAGTTTTGGTCGCATATCAGTTTTTCTATGAGAAGGGACTGCTGTAGGTGATACACAGCAACAACCATTCTTACTGCAGTGTTGCCAGAGAGAGAGAAGGGGTATGTGAAAGAGTGTATGTATGTGTGTGAATGAGGGTGAGTGTATCTTTTATTTATTCAGAGTAGCATTAATACAACGTGATTTACAATAGAGGAGTATATGGAAGCAAGTGCAATATTTTTCTGTATATTAAACATATACAAGTCTCGCTGTGGGTATCTGAAGCCTTGGTCGTACCTCAGCTATCACAATGACGATGTCAGCTTTTATACCTCACTACTACGAGAGTAAGGCATCACTGATGATGAAGTAACAATCTTGGAATACTAGTATTTGGCGTCCCCATACGGTCACTGAAGTGGCTGTGACATGACCACTGCTTAAAATATTGACAGGTAGATTATGAATGTTTATGATACATAAACGTATTGTATATGCGACCTGGAGAGGAGATGGGCTCCACCAGGTGCAAAAAAAATGCCCTAAAAATGTCATATGGCAATATGGCGCTTCTACGACTCACTCGGGACTTACGTGTATATGTGTGTGAGTATGTGTGACAGCTCACATCTGTGCAGGTTTAGCTGGCCTCCTCCAAGGTATATCTCGTTGGAGGTGTCTTGGGTAATTTAATGATAGGGACTCCAGTCCTATCATCTCATTTCTACAGCTGAGTAAACTGGAGCAACGTGAAATAAAGTGTCTTGCTCAAGGAAACAACACATCACTCGGTCCGAGAATCGAACTCTCAACCTTTCGATTGCAAGCCCAATACTCTAACCACTAAGCCATGCGCCTTCACTACGTGTCCATATATGCAATGTATATGCTTTCATATATACCTTTATTTCATTTATGTGAGAGATATTTGGCTGCTATGTTTTAGAAAGCCGAGTGACAACGTTGAGACATCGTCGGTGGCTCATATTAGATAGATTTGTTAATGGTTACCTGTTCCAAGTTATAGATATATACAGTTAAAAAAAAACTACCTGTAATAACACAATGAAATTACATTCTGTTCGCTTTCGAATGCCAATAATTATACAGCTTAACACAAGGTAGCAAATATATTGAGGTGAAAATATAACTGGCTAATAAATCCTGCAATTGAAAACGATTTTATTATCATAAAAATCTATTGAGAGTTCAGAAATTAGCAATAACAAAAAAATAACAAGAAAATTAATATTTCGGATTTGTTTTTATGAGAGAAATTCGTTTGTTTGCTTTTGTTGTTATTTATTGTCTTTATTTAAGTGTGATGGGAGTTATGTGGCTTTGAAAAACGGAGAGAATCATTCTAAATTATAAACCTACTCAATTTTAACACATTTTCCCCAACAAAATATTATTCCCATTTTAAAAATGAATAAATAATCAAGTAAATAAATAACAAAAATTAAAAATAATGCTTTCTTTATTGACCACACGGGGTTACACAAAGTAAGACATTAAGGACAACACAGGACAATACAGGACGGTACAAATGAGCATTTCTGCGTGTAAAAAAAAACAAAAACAGAAGATGTAACAAAAAAAAAACAATGAAAAATTCCCCAATAGTGGGGAGACTTCCGAGGGACATTCGTGGAGAAAGCCCATTAAAAAAGCCACGGCGACCCTGACCATCAGGGCAAGTGCCCTCGCCCAGTTTTCCACCTTTAATTAACAGGCATATACTCAGAATAGGCCCATTCACTTGGGCCATTCTTGCCTCTCTCACCCATCTTTCAACAAAATGCTGGGAAGAGAGCACTTCCCTCTCTACCCTGATTTTCCTTCTCAAATGAAATTTGAAAAAGTTAATCCGTGTATCACCGAAGAGGTAAGTTCTCGTCTTCAGCCCTTTCATACGCGTCCACCATACTACTTTCGCCATGGCCACCAGACATAAAAACTTCCTGCCCTTCCCGGCTAAAGGAAGAGGGCGGGGAAATCCTCACGATGGACTCAGCTGATAGCCGGATCCATCCTACACGCGACAGCAGATGTTCGACATAAACCCACAAGTCAACAATGCTCGGACACTGGACGAGTGCGTGCAGAACGGTTTCGTCGCCCTGCGCGCATCTTGGACATGCCTGGCTGACTGTACCTCTATGCCTATAGAGTTTATCCCGAATTGGCAAAGCTCCTCGGTAGCACTGCCAGGCCAGTGATTTCTGGAAGTTGTCCATAGGCCCCGTCGCGAAAGCTTTTCCGAAGAGATTGGCTAGTTTATTTTCGTCGACGCCTAGAGTTTCCCCAAGTACGTCGTCGTTCTTCCCCTCCACTAATCCTCTATAGAACGCTAAGATGGAGTTTCCACCGATCACATTGCCCGACTGGTCGAGGGCTGTGAGCGCCTGAAGACATTCCAGTCTCCAAGCGCTCCCTCTCGGTCTTCGCTTGACCCAGGACTGCAGATCCGTCAAGGAGACGAGCTGGGGAAAGACGCGTCTTGCAAACGGCGACCACACCTCATCACCGTCGAGGAAGAGGTGGAGATGTCGTAGTATGAGCGCGTGTCTGCGCATCATCAGCTACAGCATGCCCAGCCCTCCACGTAGCGGATGTTGACAGCAGATGGACCGCCTGACCATCGGAGCGCGTCCCTTCCACAAAAAGCGAAAGAGCAAACGCTCCAGCGCAGTCAGGCGAGGCTTAGAACAAGCGGTAGTAGATGACAGACGTGATGTACGCATTCGCTACCTCCGCGCGACCTTTTAGGGATAGCTTCCTCTCTGCCCATTTCTGGGTGAAAGAAGCCATCCTGCTCGTAACATCGTCCCAGTTTTTGTCCGTCTGGAGGTCCAGACCCCTAGCAATTTAACCGGTCCGTCCAGCGCCCGACGATGCTGTTGGACGGCATGGACCTGCTTCTCCAAGTGCCGAGCTGCAGGCCCACCGACTTTTCCTGGTTGATCATTGCTCCAGTCACCGCTTCGTATTCTCTTAGTGTAGTGCCGATTGCCTCGATGTGTTTGGCGTTCGACAAATATAAACGATAAAAATAAATATGAAAATAAATCTAATAAAAATAAATAGACATTTGTATGAAATTTGAAACTTGAATAATAGTTAATTGACTTCTTTTTGTAATTGAAGAAAAATAATGATGATGATGATGATGATAATGATAGTAATGATGATAAAGTATTGGTGATGATGGTGATGATGATGATGATAACTTTGATAATAATAGTAATGATAAGGTATTAATAATAATTGTTTCTACTTTTGGCACAAGGCCAGCAATTATCCCAGTGCATTACTCGTACTTTATTTTATCGATCCCGTAAGGATGAAAGGCAAAGTTAACCTCGGCCGGATTTGAACTCAAATCGTAAAGAGCCGCAACTCTTTGCTGCAAAGCATGGCGTCCGACCCTCTACCGATACTGCCAATCCAAATAATGATAATAAGTTGAAGTTGAAGATCAAGAAAATGTCGACGGCGTCGAAGAAAAAGATGGCGACGAAGATGAAGCACAGTAGGAAGCTCAAGAAATACTGGAGGGACATTTAAAATGTGAGAACACTACTTGACTTCTCCGGAAAATACCCACTAACACAAATTAAAATACGATGAATAAAATCGACAGTGAATTGAAGAACATGTTGAAATATAACCGCGTAAGAAATTCCCGTAAAATTTATTGATTTTTAACTCTTATATTTAATGCATTACAAATATTCACAGCAGTAGGTGATTTGATACTCGCCATAAACAAACTACAGGAGCACATTATTCATCAATACCAGACTGAATCTCCTCCATCGTTACATCTACACAGCCGCCACCATAAAACTCATGAACATGACTATCTAAAGGTTTAAATAATTAATGCACAAAAATCAATAGACCTTCTAATGGACGGGCGGAAGTATCTACCGAGGATAAAGCTCCGAGAGAATAAATCAAATGCAAACATGACCATCACAAACAGACACAAGCATCTCTTCGATATCAACAGATTAAACACAATACTATATGCATCAGTCAGGGTTTTTACAAAGAAATACGAGTCCAGCATCTGATCCACTCATTTAAAAAATATCAAACCCAAAGCAAACATCATGGATAACGAAAGTACCTTCATCAGAAGTAACGTATTAAAAGTACCGAAAAAAAATCTAAAAAAACCCCCACAAAACTCAACCCTTCTTGACATCAACAGAAAAAGACGTAAACGAAACAAAACTGAAGTAACAAATACCACAGAAATATAACATAACACACAATAAAGGAGATACACAAAGTCATAAAGGAAAAAGGGCTCCTTACTAAATCGTTACAGCTGTTTTTTTGTTTTTAAGCTTACTCGGTTTAATACCTTAAACCAGGATTTCCCAACCAGAAGTGCTCGCACCCCCTGGGGTGCGAGATAACATTTCAGTATTTTGTTTTTTTGAGATAACATTTCAGTATTTATTAATAGTATTATTCAAATTTTAATTTGTTATAATACTTTTTTTCTTTTCCATGTTTCATTTTTGTTTTCATATTATTAAAAAATTAGATTATATAAATTTGTTGCTCAAATTTAGAATTAATTCGTCGTATTTATCCTAAAATAAATTATTGCTTTTTTAAGGGGTGCGAGAACATTAAAAAAAAACTTCTAGGGGTGCGGGCATGTAAAGGGTTGGGAAACACTGCCTTAAACTAAAAAGTAACGAGAATAATAAGTCGCTTCCTCTTTTCTTTCGCCTTTACTCAAGGCTGAAATAGTTGTAAAGATAAATTACGGATCAAATATAATCTAAAATAACACAAGACCTAAAAGGTGACTGAGCATAAAATCTAGATATTATGACAGCAGTACCTGTTATTGTCACTACGCCTGTTATTTTTTTGTCTCTTAACCTCTTCTCTTTATACCCTTTCTGTTAGGCAGAAGACCACCGAAGGGTCTTTGCTAATAAGTGCGACAACTGAGCCTTTTGTCTTGTATCAGCAGTTCTATTGACCCCATCCTTGTTTCCTCATTAAATTTCATCATCTCGATAGGCCTGTGATTAGGGAATGGTGAACCATGTAGACTGCATCGGGTGACATGTAGTTTCGGATCCCTTCCGTGTTCACTACCTGTCTGTACAATACAGCAGATGTGACAAACAAAAGTGACACGTCAGTGATAGTATCATTTCGTGTTACTCTCGTATTCGTTTTTCGTTTTGTTTTTAAATTTGTCCTAATTATAATTCAATAGGTTTTTGATTTACATTTCAGAATGTGAGTTCTATATTTAAGCAAATTGCTTTGAGTTGATTTTTAGAAAGGGATACACATTCTGACTAATATATTCTACCGTCTGCCAGTTTCCTCGTTCCATCTCCGGAAGTAATGTACCAACCACACATTTTTCAACATAGTCCACGAAAAGAAACAAACAATGCAGTTGTAAATACGAATTGAAATTAATGTATGCAAGATTTCATAGCTCTAGCATCACTCTTTCATAACCAGCCTTTGACAGCTCATGGAATAAATAAATGAGGTTTATTTTTCAACCTAGTCCCCGAAAATAAACAAACAATGCAGTTGTAAATACGAATTGAAATTAATGCATGTAAGATTTCACAGATCTAGCATCCCTCCTTGATAGTAAGCCTCTGAAATTTTCAGCGGACCTTCGTAGTGTTTTATTTTTAAACATGAATCTGTAATTCTGTTTGTTTCATTGAATATCTACTTTCATGTTTGAAATATCTTAACAGAATTGGATGAAGAAACTATTTATTTCCTTCGTTGATATTTTCATTAAACTCACTAGCAGAAAAACCACCATTCGTGTGGTTTTCTGCTAGCATGTGTAGTGTGTATATTGATATTATACGCAAGTATATATACATATAGATATGATTCATCAAATAAAATCGTAATTGACAATATATAATACACAGAAATTGAACGAAGACTGCGTTACACTGTCTTATGTAATCAGTAACGTAATCCATAATACATTAAAAAAGACGATATTATATATACACTGCATTAGGAGAAAATTAGTATGTTTATTTAAGCGATAGCCAACCGGAAGTGTTGACATTTCAGACATTTTAAAGAAGTGAATCTTTAAATAAACAAAATATATTTAATCAACAGCCACGAAATTTAGTAGATAAATTGTAATATTCATTCATTATTTATTCAAAGTAAGGGCAGTGGATTGGCAGTATCGGTAGAGAGTCGGACACCATGCTTTCCAGCATAGTTACGACCCTTTACGGTCTGAGTTCAAATCCCGCCGAGATTGACTTTGCCTTTCATCCTTACGGGGTCGATAAAATAAAAGTACCAGTAATGCACTGGGTAATTGCTGGCCTTGTGCCTAAAGTAGAAACAATTATTTATTCAAAGTAATCCAACTTATTTTAATAATGGGATACAAAATTATAAACTGTACGCAGTCCCGCGCTCCTTACTTTATTATAGTTTAGATTGATATGGTTATTTCGAAATTCGAACAAATTTACAAGTGGCAGTTTGAGTAAAAATATGCACAACCAAAGAAAATGTCAACTACTGAAGGAAAGTAATGGGTGTGTAGAGTTGCTGTAGGGATGGAGGGTGTTAAATTACTGATAGTAATTCGGTATGTAAAACGAACAATTATGGTAAATAGTAAACATCCTCCTTCTTCTTCCCCTCCTTCTTCTCCTCTACTTCCTATTCCTCCTCCCCTTTCCCTCCTTCCATTTCTCATCATCATCACCTTTCTCATCATCACACCCAGCAAAGCAACGACAACAATCACACCAACAGCAATAATAATAATTGTTTCTACTATTGGCACAAGGCCAGCAATTATATCAGTGTATTACTGGTACTTTATTTTATCGACCCCGTAAGGATGAAAGGCAAAGTTAACCACGGAGGGATTTGAACTCAGACCATAAACTAATGATAACGGTGATGATGATAATAATAATGATAATAGCAGTACTACTACTGCAATTAAAGAGCCGCAACTCTATGTTGCAAAGCATGGCGTCCGACGCTCTACCGATATTGCCAATCCACCGTCTATAATAATAATAATAATTGTTTCTACTTTAGGCACAAGGCCAGCAATTTGAAGGGGAGTGGGGGGGGGATCGATTAAATCGACCCTAGTGCATTACTGGTACTTTATTTTATCGACTCCGTGAGGATGAAAGTCAAAGCTAGCCTCGGTGGGATTTGAACTCAGAACATAAAGCAATAATAATAAATTTTTAATTTAGCCAAGACAAGAATCAGGGCAAAGTCGATTAAATCGACCCTAGTATTTGACTGGTACTCCATTTTATTTGATCCCGAAAGGATAAAAGGCAACGTTTACCTTGGCAGGTTTTGAAATCAGAATCTAGACAGCCGGAACAAATATTGTAAAGTATTTATTCAATGCTCTGATGTTCTTAATAAACTACCACCTTAACAGTAACAACAACAACAGCAGCAGAAACAATAACAACAACAATAACAACAGCAACAACAGTAACAACAATAGCAGCAACAATAACATCAGTAACAATAACAATGACAGCAACAACAATAGCAGCAGCAATAACAATAACACCAGTAACATTAACAATAAAGACAGCAATAACAATAATAATAACGGTAACAACAACAATAACAGCAATAATAACAACAGTAGCAGCAGCAGCAATAGCAATAAGAGCAGAAACAATAACCACAACAACAACATCAGCCACGACAACAATAACGGTAACAACAGCAACACTAACAACAACAAAATGGCGATGCAACTAATATAATTATGTAAATAAGCGGGAAATAATAAAAATCTCATTTCAAGATTCCGTATATTTAATAACATAATGGTTCGTATAGTAATGTAGTACTTTATGTAAACTAAGTAATTATATAGAAAAGACGAAATAAACATTAAAATAATATATATACACACAAATAATTTGTGATGAAATAATATATATACACACAAATAATATATATACACAAATAATATATATACACAAATAATATATATACACAAATAATAAATATACACAAATATTATTGAAAGTAAACATTGAAATAGCTATAACAATTGTAGTTGGAATGTTAGTGGTCATTGTAATAATATTACTACTACTACTACCACTACCACTACTATTACTACTTCTACTACAACTACTACTCCTATTACAATTACTACTACTACTCCTACTACTACTACAATAATTATTATTGTCATTATAGTTGTATTAATAATAAATATAGTTGTATTAATAATAATAATTTGAGTTGTAATAGCATCAATTATAATATTATTAATAATAATTTAATAATGAAATAATAATAAACATAACATAATATAATAATAAACACAACATAATTTAATAATGAAATAATATATCTAATAATTAAATACTGTTACTACTACTACTACTACTACTACTACTACTACTACTACTACTACTACTACTACTAATAATAATAATAATTTTAATAATAAAATATTAATAATAGACAAAAATGAAGACGAATGAGGAAAATGACAGAAATACTAACAATGTGACGAAGCTTTATTATGATAAACGAAAGTTTTAATAAGTGAGGCCGCCATGTTTAATTTAATAAGTGAGTAACAAAAATTTCAGACGTGACAAAAGAACAATAACTAGGATACCACGAGGAAGGATAAACATGAAGAAGATAAAGAAGAAAAATGGCGATGATGATGATGATGATGATGATGATGAAGTAGAGGAAAATGGAAAAAATATTCAAGAAGATTAAAAAACAGAATATGATGGTGGTGGACGTGGAGAAGGAAGAGAAGGCGAAGAAGTTGAGTTGAGGAATAAAAATGAAGGTGGGAAAAATAATAATACCGATGATGATGATGATGATGCCGATAACGCCGATGGCGATGATGATGATGATGAAAAAGATGAATATTAAGACAACAAAAAATTCTAAAACAAATAAACACACAAACAAACACACAGAAGCAATAACACGAGAAAGTTTAGATGAAAACAATAAAAGAAAAATGGCGGTAATGTTTCATCTGTTAACAGTAAATTTAATGTCTTCCACCGAAATACACACACTTTAACGATGTAGCTAGCTTTAGTTTTAGCAACGTCGTACGTATGCAATTGAGATTGCTACAGTGATATTGTTTAAATATTGTTGTCAATGTATGATGATGCGTGATGTCTGATAAAGCGACGAAAGCTCGCGTGATCATCGATGTTCGTATTTCTTATTTCTTATTTCATTTTTCATATTTCTTAGTTTTAGAGTTTTAAGTTCACTTCGTAATCCTGAGACGGCGACGAATCGCTTAACAGCAACTATACTTTGTGTGTGTTTTTCTATATGTGTATTTATTTACACACATCTTTACAGATATATATATACACACACACACACTCACACTCACACACACTCACACTCTCACACACACACACACACACACACACACACACACACACACACACACACACACACACATAATGTCTGTGTGAGAGAGAGAAGCTCTATACTGTGTTAGTGTTAATATAGAATAAAGATGTAAAACAAATTCTGTTTGTCTTTACAAATGATACGCACACGAACGCACACACATACACACACAAAATAAAAATTCTCAATACGTGAAATAGAACCGCTGTTTCCTATATTTTGCAGCTAAAACTTCAAAAGTTACTACTACTAGTTTCGGGATTCTGATCCTCAGGGAACTGTGAATAATGAACAGCGTTGGTATTTCATACAGTAAGATTTGATTGGAAAAATAAAAAACCCAACTAAACAAATCAAACAAACACGGGAAAAACATTACGAATATTCAAAAGAAAATATTACGAATTCCATCGGACAAAATATACAACGATTTTTTTTTATTTGGTAAGAGAATAGAATGACAAGAAAAAAAGCTAGCAGAATATATAATAATAAAATATGTTAATAACGAAAGAGAAGAGAAATATATAATGAAAATATATGAATGAATGACACATGAATAAAAGAAAGGATGAAACTCAAAGGACATTGCTTATATAGAAAGTGTAAAACTATTATGTAATGCAATATATATAACTTGTGATGTCTTCTGTTTTCACATTGCGTTCTATTAAAATGTATACAGAAGAAGAAAGAGATATATATAGCTTCAAGAACTGACTTCATTGCAGAACAGTAAACCACAATTTCTAAAGAGGATCTGTGGTGATGGACTAATCAAATTGACGCTCGATATGTATGTTGTTGAACCGCCGTCGGTTCCGACAAGTGCTCCAGTTGATTAGATCAACGAAACAGACTGTTTAAGAAGTTAACATGCATGTGAAACACCTTTCCACAGACATTTATACTCTTAATATAGTTCTCGGGGGAAGATTTCAGTGTAACACAGTGTGTAATAATGTCAGATCTTTGAATTTCATGTATAATTCATTTTTGCTAGCTGAGTGAACTGGAGCCACGTGAAATAGTGTCTTTCTTAAGGAGACAAAGCGTCGCCTGATCATGGAATCAAAGCGACTTCACGATTGGGAACACAATACTTAACTCATTAACCGATGGTAAAGGCTTTATCTCACATAATTATCTCATAACATTTACATTACTCTATATATACTATTGTATTTTCATGGTAAAGGCTTTATCTCACATAATATCGGATCTATGAGATTTTGATATTATATATTTTGATAATAATACCTTAACATCGGTATAAGCGGCCAGTTATGACCGGTTTGAACAGAAAGATGTGAGAGAATTCTGGCCGGATATAATCGGTTTAATACTAAATTGTAGAAATGAATTGAGATGGAAATTTGCAGAGAAAACTTTACTTACTTGATCTTTCAAATTCTCTCTCTCTCTCTCTCACACATTTTTGAGAAGAATACCGTAACATCGGTATGAGGGCTCAGTTACGGCCGGTTTGAACAGAAAGAGGTGAGAGAATTCTGGCCAGATATGACCGGTTTAAATGCTAAAGGGTTAAGCCAAACGCCCTCACCAGCCTTAGTTAAATAACTGCTACTACTTTTTTGCACGAGGTCAGCAATTTATCCAATACATTACTGGTACTTTATTTTATCGACACCGTACGGATTAAAGGCAAAGTTAACCTCGGCGGGAGATGAGCTCAGTCCGTAAAGTGACGTAACTCTATGCTGCAAAGCATGGCGTCCGACTCTCTACCGAAACTGCCAATCCAAACACCAAGAATCTAGTAGTTTTTGGGGGTGTAGGCAATAGTTTGATATATCCATGCCATCAGCGTTTAGACAACATAGTGTTGCACTTTTTGAGAGGTTAAACACTGGAAGAATTCCAAATGAATGATGAACAGTGAACATGAATCAAGGTTGACGATGCATAATCGTAATGGCAACGTTCACATTTATAAAAGACCACGTCACTATACAACGTACGACTACAACTTCATATAAAGGACAATCTTATATATACATATAATCACACATACACACATACACACATATATATATATACAACATATAATCACACATACACACATACACATACATATATATATACAACATATAATCACACATACACACATACACATACATATATATATATATACATATAATCACACATACACACATACACATACATATATATATATATACAACATATAATCACACATACGCACATACACATACATATATACATATATATATATATACACACATATATATATACATACACTTATCATGAGACCCTACACTTAAGATTCGTAACATCTTATCCATATATATATATATATATATATATATATATATATATATATATAATGCGAATAGATCGATGTGTATATATATGTATATATGTATGTATAATATATATATATATATATATATATACACATATTCACTCACACACACACTCATATTCATGCATTTATATATACATATATATATATATATATATACATATTCATATATATATATATATACATATTCATATATATATATATATACATATTCATATATATATATATACATATATATACATATTCATATATATATATATATATATATATATATATACATATTCATATATATATATATATATATATATATATATTCATATATATACATATATACATATTCATATATATATATTCATATACATATATATATATACACGCTTTCACATACATACATACATACATACATACATACATACATACATACATACATATATATACACGCCCCCCCCCCCCCATATATATATATATATATATCCCCACACACACCTATATGTACACCCACCCATATATATATATATATATATATATATATATATATATATATATATATACATATATATATATATAGTGGGTTAAGTTTAGAATGAGAGTGATTGAAATGATATTGTTTTGTCCTTTTGAAAGGATAACGAACAGTGTATGATTTTGGCGCCAATCTATCGCCTTTGATAGTTTAGACTATGATCTTTGTTGCATGCATGTGTGTATACTTTGATCTGTCTATATATATATATATATATATATATATATATATGTGTGTCTGTGTGTGTATGTGCTTGTATACAAACATTAATATGTACAAGTTGCACATACGTTTGTAAGTATTACGAAGATCTGTGTGTATGTACGTATATGCATCTGCATGTTATATATATATATATATATATACACATCCACATATGCGTATATATATATAAACACATACACATCTGCATTTATATACATACACATTCACATGTGCGTATATATATACACACACACAAATACACATTTGCATATATATATATATATATATATATATATATATATACATACACATATGCGTATGTATATATATATATATACATACACACATATGCGTATGTATATATATATATATATACATACACATATGCGTATGTATGTATATATATATATATACACATATGCGTTTATATATATATATACACACATATACATCTGCATTTATATACATACACATTCACATGTGCGTATATATATACACACACACAAATACACATTTGCATATATATATATATGCATATATATATATACATGCACATTCACATGTACGTATTTATATACACACACACAAATACACATTCGCATATATATATATATACGTACACATTCACATCTGCGTATGTATATATATAAATTTATATGTGGATTCTGAAATCTGAAATCCTAAGTCTTATTTCCTTCATGTTCATATTACATTATTTCGTTGCCGTATTTTTTCTCTTTTTCTATAAATGGCTTAGATTTTCTTCTTTTTGTCTATTATTACCTCCCCTTCCCCCTACATTTAATGGATTAAATATTTATTTACGCCAGACATACGCAACGTTTAGTTTTGTTTCTCAATTTTCACTTCTCTGCTATTGTTCTCTCATTCTTATCACTCCATTTACAAAGCAATGGCAACAATATCGTTTTTAAAAATTTGTATTAGTTCAAATCCCGCCGAGGTCAAATTTGTCTTTCATTTCTTTCGAGGTCGATAAAAGAAAGTCCCAGTCTACTACTGGGATCGATTCTACCTTTCTATATATTTCCTCACGCCATTTACGAGCCAATGGCAACGATACCGTTTTTAAAATTTGTATTAGTTCAAATCCCGCCGAGGTCAAACTTGTCTTTCTTTCCTTTCGAGGTCAATGAAAGAAAATACCAGTCTACTATTGATATCGATTCTCCCTCTATATACATTTTTTTCTTACTCCATTCACGGACCAATAGAAACGATATCGTTTTTTAAAATTTGTATTAGTTCAAATCCCGCCGTGGTCAAACTTGTCTTTCTTTCCTTTCGAGGTCAATGAAAGAAAATACCAGTCTAGTACTGGAATCGATTCGCCCTCTTTATATGTTTCTCCCTCCCTTTCTCTCATCATTGTTCTCTCATTCTTATCACTCCATTTACGAACCACTGGAAACTATATCGTTTTTTTAAATATTTACTGGTTCAAATCCCACCGAGGTCGACTTTGCTTTTCATTCCTTTCGAGGTCGATGAAAGGTCCCAGTCCAGTACTAGGATCGATTCTCCCTCTCTATATATTTTTCTCACTCTATTTACGAACCAATGGAAACGATCGTTTTTGAAGATTTTTATTAGTTCAAATCCCGCCTAGGTCAAATTTGTCTTTCGTTCCTTTCGAGGTCGATAAAAGAAAGTCTCAGTCTACTACTGGGATCGAATCTCCCTCTACATTTTTTGTCATTCCATTTACGAACCAATGACAAAAATAACGTTTTTTCAAAATTTGTATTAGTTCAAATCCCGCCTAGGTCAACTTTACCTTTTATTCTTTTCGACGTCGATAAAAGAAAATACCAGTCTAGTACTGGGATCGATTCTCCCTCTATATATTTTTCTCACTTCATTTCTCTCTTACTCACGCTATTCTTCTCAGGAAGAAATCTGCTGTAATCAGACATGGAGAAGAGATGAGCTCCGACAGATCTAAAAAAAAAATGTCTTAAGAAATGATGTATATCAATATGGCCCTCCTCTGACCCCCTCGGTAGTTACGGGTCCTTGTCATACCATTATTAACATTGTGTATTGGCAGAATCGGTAAAGCGTCGGACAAAATGCTCTATGGTATTTAGTTATGAATTTTTACGTTCTGAATTCAAATGCCACCGAGGCTAGCTTTGCTTTTCATCCTTAAGGGATCGGTCGATAAAATAAAGTACCAGTAATGCAGTGGGGGTCGATTTAATCGACTTTCCCTTCTTCCAAAATTGTTGTTCTTGTACCTAAATCAGAAACCTTTTTTATTGAAATAAATGTTCGAATAGTGAGGGAAGTACTACACTGCCATAAGTATATTTGTTAATGTCGATGGAGGTGGTGGGACGGACAGAGGTGCGCCTTATATAGAGAATGGGCAAAGTAAATAGGTTTACTCCAAGCATGTGCCGTGGGCTGGAAAATCGGAAGTGAATAGGATTTGCATCTGGTGTCCATGGTGGTCAGGGATCTTCTAGGCCTGATCCTCATCACATCTTGTGTACTAAGGACTATATTTTCCCTTCTCGTTCTTATTCTTCTGATAGTAGTGTAGATAATGTTTTGAGTGATCTTTGTCTCTTATATCGAGCAAATGAAGTGACCTTGTAGTAGCTCACATATTTTACTCATTGGTTAAGATTTATTCGTTTGCTTTTGTTATAGCTGTGCCGAAAATCACGCGAGTTTGAACAACTCTCGGCATATTTCATGAAAACTTGCCAATAAATGAGAAGGTTAGGTCATAGATCTTGATATATGTTCTACACTACCACGTGTTGCTTTAGCGTTGTTTCAAAGTATTTAGCTAAGGGAAAACATTTTAGGCGTGATACATTGCCGTTAAGACGAGAAATATATATTTCTTGGAAACTTTATCCTAAGGGAATGAGTTTTTTTTTCTTGTAGAATTTTCTTATTCCCATATGACATTAGCGTGATACATCACATTTTATTGCGGCTGATGAAAGATAACAAACGGCTAACTTCTTATTCTGGTGTAGGAATTTGATCCTCCAAATATTTAGCTATGCGTTAAGCAGAGATATGAGACTGGGAATTACAAAATGATTTAATTTTCTTGCATTTCCCTTTTTCTTTTGCAAGAAAACTGGCAAGGTTTCCATTCATTTACATGCACGCACGCACACAATCATGCACGCAGAGAGGTAATTACCATCATAGGTTTTCCGTCGATAGTCGACCATGAAGATATGATCCATAGTATATCTGTAGTATCGTAGTATATCTAAAGTACATCACTCTGATCTCTATATATTTCTACCTTGAGCTGCTGTGGTCCATGCGTGTGGGTATCAATGTTTATCCCTTTCGTTGCCACATTTCTAATGAAAAAGGCACTGTTTCCTTCATTTGATTTCGAGAATAACTCAGAATTTTGAGAGATTTAGTAATACAACTAACTTTAATTATTAAGCTGTTGGTTATCTAATAAAGGAATATTGGTAAACACAATCTCAGAGGCTACAAAAAACAGAGAAAAATGTTTTTGATTCGAAGTCGATCAAGTTGTTGTCTTTCTCATTTTACTCAATAACAATTAACCCCGTTCTCGCACCATCAACAAGATTCAACATCAAAGATGGATGAGTTGCATAACGTCGAGTGCTTTTCGTAATATTACATCATGGTTGACTATATGGAATGACCAGTTCTATCCAGCGGTGAACCACCAAACTTAAATGAATAAATACATACATAAAATTTTAAATCTCCATATCAAGAGATCACAATTCCTGTGCTATGGACATGTCGTTAGAATGTCTAAGGAAAGAATCACAGGGCAAATTTTCCGGGCAAATCCAACAGACGGGAGACTCAAATGTAGACCACGAACAAGATGGTTGGATAACATCCATATCTTCATGGGGTCACGCTTGGGGGATCCAGGTGGATCATTTACAGACGGTTGCTTCCAATACAACCCCCAGGAAGTCGTGTCTGAGGACCTTGTCCTTAGAACATTATAATGAATAAATGGACAAAGAAAAAGGTTTTAGATAAATATTAAACACTTTAAAACAAAAACAAAATCAGAGACGATTTCATGCGGTTTAAATTTCAAAGTTTTAATCTCTTCATTTTGAATTCAACCAGATTCAACCTTGTAAAATACTTATAAACTTTTTGATGGGTATCACATTTTAAATTTGGCCTGGCCCCTATTACTACCCGAGGCGGAGATGGTTGTTCTTGTCATATTCTTCTTATTTTTTAGAGGATCATTAGCCAGTCCCAAGTCATGTCTTCTAGAGGGTTCTATAAGAAGCAACCCCCTGCAATTGATCT
>OZ024759.1:15762047-15769547 GCA_964016885.1 Eledone cirrhosa | reverse complement strand
TTTCATCCTTACGGGGTCGATAAAATAAAGTACCAGTAATGCACTGGGGTAATTGTTGGCTTTGTGCCGATAGTAGAAACACTATTGGATTGGCAGTATCGGTAGAGGGTCGGACGCCATGCTTTGACGCATAGAGTTACGTACGGCCCTTGCCATTCTGAGTTCAAATCCCGCCGAGGTTAACTTTGCCTTTCATCCTTACGGGGGTCGATAAAAATAAAGTACCAGTAATACACTGGGATAATTGCTGGCCTTGTGCCAAAAGTAGAAACATTATTATTATTATTGGTTCGATAAGGGCGATGGATTGGCAGTATAGGTAGAGCGTCGGATAACATGCTTTGTGACATAGTTATGGCCCTTTACGTTCTGAGTTCAAATCCCACCGAGGATAGCTTTGCCTTACATCCTCACGGGGTCGATAAAATAAAGCACCAGTAATGCACTGGGGTCAAGTGAATTAAATTTTTCCTGCCTCAAAATCGTTGGCCTTGTGCCTAAAATCAGAAACTATTGTTATTATCATTAGTCCAATAAGGGTGATAGAGCATCGTACACCCTGCTTCGCGGTATATAGTTACGGCCCTTTAAGTTCTGAGTTCAAATCTCGCCGAAGTTAGCTTCGCCTTTCATCCTTAAGGGGTCGATAAAATAAAGTACCAGTCATGCACTGGGGTCGAGTTGATCGACTTTCCCTTCCCCCTAAAAATGTGAGCCTTGTACCTAAATCATTATTATTGGTCCGATAAAGAAATGTCTATTATGAGTGGTTTGCACTTTCAATATGATAATCACTGAATCTTGGGCTTCAACAGGGACCTTAGACAGACAGTACTTTCGTGAATACATGGGCAGAGTCCAACAGGGCTGGTTTTTGTAGGAGAGCAATTTCGAGATCTACTTGCTTCAGATACCTTCTCGGTTTTAGTGGTACTGAATCCCAAAGCCCAGATGACAACTGGAATTTTCTTGACCCGAAGCTGCCACACAGTGGAATCAAATCGCCAACCTAATGGTTGTAAAGCGAACTTATCCATTAGGCTAAGGTAAGACATTTGCTATGGACCCGTAACTCCGGAGGGAGTCGTAGGGGCGCCATATTGACATACGGTGTTTCTTATGATATTTTAAAACCTGGCAGAGCACATCTGGTCTCCAGGTCTGAATACAGCAGATTTCTTCCAGAGAAAGATAGATAATGAGGAAAAGGAAGAATAATGAAGAAAAGGAAGTTTCTTTCTGCATTTCACAAGCCCTATGTCTCTCTTCCTCGTCCTCTCTTTTTTTTTCCTCGCACACTTTCTACTTCACTCTCTCCTTCACACCCTCTTTACCCCTCTTTCTCCCACACTGTCACTCTCCCTTTCAGGCTACTTCTCTCTCTACCTCACACTCCTTCAGTCCCTTCCTCTATCATTCCTCCCTCTCTTTAATCCCAGACATGAGACGAAAAATTCATCGACAAAATCCTCTCAATTAATTTCTATATACTTATATTCCCAGCAAAGGTTATTCTTAGTTTACTGTCTAATCTCTTGACTATTAAACTAATCTATCCGGCGGCCATTTTGTCTTCACTGCTTTTCGAACGAACAGTCGTCTGCTCGCATTTAGGCGATAGAAACCTACACATACACATCAATACATACATACATCCGTAGACACAGTAAAACATACCAACACACACACATGCATATATAGACACACATACACCTCAACAGGCACAGATACAGTCGTACATATACATACATAAATACATACATACACACACTCACACCTGTTATCGCGTTGCATTTGGTAGTTATAAACCTATAAACTCTTTCAAACACATTCGTATGTATATACATTGACGTCTTGCTTTAGCTGCGTTTCAATAGGCTTGTTATCTGCACGCATTTGGAAGGCACAAAGCTATATACACATACACACAAATAGTTGCCCTCGCCCAGTCACATACACATGCAGTCACACACACGATCACATATACAATAGCACACATACACGCACACACACACAAAGGACCAAAAGCACATATACATACACACACAGTGACTTAAACGTTCATTTTAATATTACGCTTTTCGATTGCAGTGGATTGGCAGTATTGGTAGAACGTCAGACAACAGGCTTTATAGCATAGGGTTTCGCCCCTTTACGATTTGAGTTCAAATCCTTCCGAGGTTAGCTTTGCATCTTTACGGTGTCGATAAAATAAAGTAACAGCAATGCTCTGGAGGTCAATTTAATCGATTTTCCTCTGTCCCCAAATCGTTAACCTAAATCAGAAACCAATATTCTGCCTTTCTATTAATTGCACAAATAAAACATGGAGGCACGTGGCTTAATGGCTAGAAATTTTTGGTTGACAATAGTAATGTTATGTGTTCGATTGCGGGCGGTGTTTTCTGTCATTGAACGAGGCACTTTATTTCACGTTGTTGTGGTAGTCATAACTGGCCAAAAACTACTTGTAACTGTAATTCAAAAGCGTTGCATTGTCCATACACCGTTTAACGTGGAACATTCCTGAGAATTACGTTAAGGATAAACATATCTGTAGAATGCTCAGCCACTTGGACGTTAATTTCATAAGCTGACCGTGTTCCGTTCCGTTGTCTGAACAACTAGATGTTTTATCATCGTCGAAGATGACGGTGATCCAGTTATATCAAATAGAACCGTCGATTGTCGAAAGAAACGTAGATTCTTTTATATTCACTTATCTCTGTATATCTTGTTCTGTCTTTGTCTCTCAACTGTAAGAAGTACTAAATACTTTCTCTAGTCTGTCATGGCTTACTAGATTTATGTATGTTCTGGTTTTATAATTTTATAAATTTTTACCAATAGAGAGAGAGTCGGTTTCTAAAATAGACACAATACGCTCTCATTGGAATTTACACAACATCAACTAGGTAGATATGTATGCACGTCTGCATGTATGTGTATGTGTGTGTGTGTGCAGGTATGGATGTGATTGTATGTGTGGATGTGTGTTTTGAGTTGTATGTGTGCATATGTATATGCTTTGTATCTGTACAAGTGTATATGCAATTATTAGATGCAGAAGTTTTGGAATGTTTTACGTATTTTTACTGTTCCATTAATGGATTGTACTTGTAATTTCCTAACTAGTCGTGTTCTTTCTGCTTCTGTGAAGCCCAGATTTTCAAGATTTGTATTGAGGCAGTTACTAACATACCCCAGTGCCCCAATAATCACAGACATAAATCTGAAGGTATAATCAGGGCGGATATCTGCTGATTTCTCATTAGTTCTGCATAATCTTCCCTAATCTTTGATATTATATTGGCATCTGCTGGACAGCTAACTTCCACTACTGTGCATGCCTTCTTTTCCCTGTCGCATATCGTTATATCTGGTCTGTTATGCCTGCATTTTATTGGGGTTTTTACTGGAACATTCCACCAGTATTCTTTCATATTATATATATCTAATGACCAGCGCTACTCACCACCACAGGCGCTGAACTGGCCAGCCTCAGGTGTGAGCCCCGCGAGCTTGAATGCCTTTTCCAGCGTCTCCCTTGCCGTCCTCCGGCGAAACACCTTCTCCATTCTGTCCATTCTGACTTGTAATTTTATCAGTCAGATGTTTTAATGACTCTACTGCCATTTTCGTTGTTGTTGCTGCTGTTATTGTCACACTTCCTTTGCTTCTATCACACACTTCCTTTGCTTCTGTCACACACTTCCTGTGCTTCTGTCACAAGTATCTTTGAAGGATTCTCATAGTACTTCGACTTTCTTATTTCTAAAATAGAAGATTTGAAATCTGTGATATATATCACTGACATAAGTTCAGATTAGAACTACTTTTTACATCTTATATAAATGTATGTCTTCCACATTGCTATAGCTTTTAATGTGTTTATTATCGGGGCTATCTTTTCTACAGATTACAATGTACAGTGTTTTGGCCACTACATCATGCCCCATAGGTAGATAGTACCGCGATGTATGTATGTATATACCAGTAACTCATGTGGGAATCGTAGTGGTGGCGAATTGATATACAGCGTTTCTAGGGCATTCTTTTTTCAAAACCTGGTGGAGCCCATTCTCCCTAGGTCTGAATACAACATATTTCATCCAGAGAAAGATATAGAGAGTGGAATAATTGACTACAGTAGGAGACTGGTACATTTTTATCAATCACAAATGGATAAAAGTTAAAGTTGACCCCATGTTTGTACGTGTGGGCCTGTAACTCCCGGGGAAGTCGGAGATGCGTTTTTATCTAAACCTGGCAGAGCCCTTCATCTTTCCAGGCCTGAATAACAAAAGATGTTTGCTAGAGAAGGCAATAGATGTAACGGCTCTAACTGGAAAATTTAGTTCTTTTTCTTGTACTATAGTTACTGTATCGTGGTTCAGCTTTTTGACACCTATCCCAACTGTAAACTAACACTGAAAGCGAAATATCTCGGGCTGTATAATATACACATACGAACATACAATTCAGGAAATGAGTTTACGGTAGACACATCGGCTGGTAACTCGGCATATTATCAAATTGGTCAGCTGCAAATGCGACTGAATGATGAAAAACAACAACAGCAACGAGAAGAAAGTAAAAAATATTAACAATAAAACTAACAGCATCCAATAAATAAATGAATAGATAAAGAAACGTGTAAAATAACAATAATAAGAACACGAGAAAAACAATATTATTTGTCTCAGATCAATACTTGTTACTGAAGAAGGGGAAGAAGGGGAGGCAGGAAAGAAATGGTTCTTATTCTACTAAATATATTTGAACGAACAGGGAACAACTGGAGAGAAAGTTAGTCGATTACTAGTAGAGTGATATGTATATATATATATATATATATATATATATGTGTGTATGTGTATATATGTGTATATATATGTGTATATATGTGTGTGTGTATATGTGTGTATATGTTTGTATATATACATGTGTGTGTATATATACATGTGTGTATGTGTATATATACATATGTATGTATCTATATGTATGTGTGTATATATATATTATATAATACATGTGTGTGTGTGTGTGTGTGTACATATGTGTATATATACATATGTATGTATATATGTGTATATATGTGTATATATATATGTATATACACACATACATACATATATATATATATTATATAATACATGTGTATATACATATTTATATGTATGTATATATATATATACATACACATATATATATTATATAATACATGTGTATGTGTGTATATACATATGTATATACATGTGTATATATACAATGTATATATATGTATATATATGTGTATATATATGCATGTATGTATGTATGTAAAAGGTAAATAGAAATAACAAAACAAATGGCACAGTACATGGAAGAAATAAATTAGTTTAACGCTTGGAGTAGCATGGATATATATATATATATATATATATATATATATATATATATATATTTATATATATATATATATATAACATAATATATTACCTTATGGTAATTGTAGAGTTGCGCAGATTCAATTTACTAACATACGTATACGTACGCACACATAGAATTATATATATATATATATATATACATATATACTAGCAGAAAACCCACCCTTCGGGTGGTTTTCTGCTAGCTTGCTATTATACGCAGGTATATATACATGTAGATATGATACATGAATATAATCGTAATTGACAATATACACAGAAATAAAAAGAAGACTGTTTTACACTTTCTTATGTAATCAGTAACGTAATCCATGATACATTAAAAAAAGACGATATTATATATAAACTGCATTAGGAGAAAATTAGTAACGGAAATATATGAATGTTTATTTAAGCGATCGCTAACCGGAAGTGTTGAAATTTGATAATTTTAAAGAAGTGAATCTTTAAATGAACAATAAAATATATTTAATCAACAGCCACGAAATTTAGTAGATAAATTATGTAATATTCATTAATTATTTATTCAAGGTAATCCAACTTATTTTACTTAATGGGATAAAAAATTATAAACTGTACGCAGTCCCGCACTCCTTACTTTATTATAGTTTATATATATATATAAGCTAGTAACATATGCTGAAGCCGTATTTGACTAAATAGTCAAATACGGCTTAAGCATATGACTGGAAAAAAGGATGAGTATTGACGTCAATAGCAATCCTATTTTTTTATTCAGAGACCTTTTTAAAATCCCAACTAACAAATAACCGTATTTCCCGGTGCCGAAGACACTTCGTCCTCGAGGACGTACCCTAATACTTATATTGTTTTTTTTTTGATCCGGTCTGACAATCGGTCCCTTTCCTTTCTCCCAGGAGCTGTGACTATCAGCAACTGTCATTTTCCTATTCTCCTGCCCATGTGTTTAAAATATCACATTTTCGTATGTAGCGTAATTCCCAGCGCCGAAGAGGCTTAGTCCTCGAGAATGCACCCTAATTTTGACAACCAAAAATTTGAATAAAAAATAATTGTTTCTACTTTAGGCACAAGGCCAGTAATTACCCAGTGCATTACTGGTACTTTATTTTATCGACCCCGTAAGGATGAAAGGCAAAGTCAACCTCGGCGGGATTTGAACTCAGATCGTAAAGGGACGTAACTATGCTGGAAAGCATGGCGTCCGACCCTCTACCGATACTGCCAATCCACCGCCCTATATATATTTGAATGAAAAAAAATAACCAACCTTCAGCCTCCAGGACGCATGGTAGATTTTTGAGACTTATTTTAGGAAAAAAGTAGCATCTTCGACGCCGTCAAATACGGCGTCGAAGATGCTACTACCTACTTTTCAAATTCGCTAGCCGTTTCAAAACAAAGCCTGCTTTGTGTCTCCTTATATATATATATATATAGACATATATATAGTAATAATAGATATGAAGACTAAAATCAGACAAGGGCTCGATAAGGATTATATATATATAAATTAAAAACCCGTAGAGGAGATATTTATTACAACAGATTAACGTTTAAGCAAAGAATCGCTGCTTTCACCCTTAAGCGATTCATTGCTTAAACTTTAATCTGCTCTTATAATAAATATATGAACTAATGTGTATATACACGTTTCCCTGTGGTCGTTAAGACGATATACACACCTGGTGCAATAAGGTCCGTATATCAATTAAAGGTGTGTATCATTTTTCAATTGACAGGGAAATTCGTATTTTTTGGCATGTTTACATACATACATATATATTACATATGTGTATATTTATATATACGTTGGTGCAATCTCGGTTACCCTCTTTGTATTTATACAGATATAACTTATCGTATACTTCGAGTGAGGGCAGCAATTGTTTGCTGAAACTTTTAATGTGATATATATATATATATATATATATATATATATATATTGGCCGGAGTATCGCTTTTAGCTTTCTCCGATTATGTATTTATATATATATATATATATATATATATATATATATATATATATATATATACACACACACACACATACACACAGAGAAATATATATGTATGTGTATGTATG
>OZ024759.1:15729547-15742047 GCA_964016885.1 Eledone cirrhosa | reverse complement strand
TTACTGAACATATTTTAAGAGCAAAAACAACCGACAAGAAACTGGCGGGATAACATTCATCAGCTTGGTTGGCCACGCTTGGGGAACACGCCAGAGCAATTGGAGAGCACTTTTCCACTACGATCGTCTCAGGAATAAGTGGGATAATAACTGTTTCTACTTTTGGCACAAGGCCAGCAATTAATCCGGGCATTACTAGTATTTATTTTATCAACCCCGTAAGGATGAAAGGTAAAGTTAACCTCAACGGGATTTAAACTGAAACCGTAAAGGGCCATAACACTATGCTGCAAAGCATGGTGTCTGATGCTCTACCGATACTGCCAAACCACCGCCCTTATACTGATTTCTAGTATATGCAATAGGCCAGCAATTTCGGGAGAGGAAAGTCGATTAAATCGACCCCAGTGCATTACTGGTATTTTATTTGATCGACCCCGTAAGGACAAACGGCGAAGCCAAACTCGGCAGAATTTAAACTTAGAACGTAAAGAGACTTAACTATTGGGTCGTCAAGTATGAAATTTGTAAAAGTTTGTCTTTTCTTCTACAAATTTCTACAAATTACATACTTGACGACGCCAGTATATACCACAAAGCATTTCGCCCGACGCTCTACCGATACTGCCAATGATAATAAGAAAAATGTAAAAATTTACAACTTGAAAGTTAGAATATTTTTGCATATATTTTCTGTTTCTCAACTTGCGTGTTAGTTGGTTGCGTTCTTCGTCTGGAAATCCATTTCTTTTCAAGATTATGCTTTAAACATTTCGTAACATAACCGAATGCACCTATAATTATGATACGAAACCTAAATATATAATCCGAATAGAGAAGATGAGATATATGTTTTGCAGCAGGTGACAATAAATATTCCTTTTGCTATTTGTTTTGAAAGATATGTTCATATGTGCAGGGCTACAGACCTTTGTAGTTGCATAAAACCTGTCTTTCTTCTCCATATCAAATACATCACTCCGGTTTTATTTGAATTTAGCAGAAGTTTTGATAGTAATATTCCGCTATTATTCCATCTACTAAAATGTCATGTACGGATTGAAAAACATGAATGTATTCTATATTTGTCAGAAAACAGTCTTTCGTATGCAGGATTTTATATATCGTTATAATGCCGCAAGTTTGCAGCTGTTAATAATATGCATGTATTTATGTACGTATTTATGCATGCATGCATGCATGTATGTATGCAATTATCGGTTTGTGCACACACACACACACACGCACACGCACACTCACACACGCGCACACACACACACACACACACACACACACACACACACACACACACACACACACACACACACACACACATACACATACACACACACACACACATATATATATACAAATGCAATCTGAGTTTTTCGAATATTAATTCTGATATTCGATTCGCTTGCAATTATGCAAACAAGCCTCAATTTTAAAGCCATTTCAATAGAATGAACCCCTCATTCTTGTTCTTGTGTTGGCATGTAAACAGAACTGCAGACACTAATGTTTCTAAGTATTACCCTTCATCAGTTTAGTTCACTGTTCGCCTGCCAACTGCCAGACCTAGTGAAAATATATGATATTTTCTAAAATATGCAGTGACTGACCGGCCTGATTTGCATAGCAGACTGGCTGATCAGTCAGATCTGCATATTAGCAGATCCACTGATCAGCCAGATTTGCATATCGGCAGACTGGCCAGTCAGTTTCCTGTATACGAGCGATCAATGGTCGACTTTGCGATATTTAAATAAATAAGTAAATAAAATTTCGCTCTACATGGCTGAATGCAATAAATCTAATCTGAGTTTTTCGAATATTAATTATAATATTCGATTCGTTTACAATTATGCAAACAAGCCTCAGTTTAAAAGCCATATATATATATATATATATATATATATATATATATATATATAACGAAGGAAATGTGGTAAGGAACCAGTTGGACCATAACGCACCAAAGTACTCAATACTTAGGGTAGTAGCTTGGGTAATAGGAACGAGTAGGACCCCGACGGCTGAGCTCAAGCCGTTTCGACGGCTAATTCTGGACTAAATGAACATTTTTATCCTGTTATATGAATAGCCGAGCTTCTCAGGGGGTAATTCCATATATGGTAAAAGTGATTGTCACAAGGATTGGTCAATATATATATATATATATATATATATATATATATATATATATATATATATATACAAATATAATTTAGCGAGAATCGTTTTCAGCTCAGGAATTAACGAAAATCAACGTCCGATATGTGTGGCAAGCGCTCGATGAATCATATGAATCAGAGCTACAACATACATTAAGGGCCAAACACACTGAGATGATGGTTAAACATATCATCCGCACAGCCAAAACAAAACGACAAAGTAATTCGGGTCAAACAATAAAAATATATGTGTTGATACTTTCCCGGACCCTGGACTGATGGTAAAATCCAGTATTGGTTTCTGCGACTTCTTGCATATATATATATATATATATGCAAGAAGCAAAGAAGTTCAGGTATACTCCAGGTTGGTGTCCAGTTTCGGGGTGAAAATCCAATTTGAAAATCCAGATGTGTCAACATGAATGGACCTGTTATTTTTTTATCTAAAGACATTTTTTCCAATTCCAACCCGCCCGTCCCTTCAATCTATCTTATTTCTCATTCTTGCTTCTGATGAAGGACTAGCGTCAGAAACGTTAAGACCCTCTTCCTGCTATTTCAAGCGTTAACATAATATATTCCTTCCATATACTGTACCGTTTGTGTTGTTATTTCTGTTTACTTTTTACATATATGTATATATATATATATAATAATAATTAGGGAAAAAATAATCAGTGTTGCATCATATAAATATTTAATTAGATATTACATATATATATATATGATGTAAGACAGATCTTTTGTTCCCTCTTTTATTATTGTTGATACTCTGCTCCCCAAGCGTATTGAGTGATCATCTTGGCATACCGTCTCTGAACGCAATCCAATTGCAACTCTACTATCACCACTACTATAACTTAACAAAGGTTCTTACATAAAATTATGATGGAACATAACATAACAAAGGTTTTTAGATAAATATAAACACTTTATCCCTTTCTTGCCCCCCTTGCTTCTGCTGGACACCACCAGAGGGCGTTAGCCCCGGTGATTTTTGCATAGCTACGGCTTCCTAAATGTTTACCCTGTAAACATACCGTGTTTCTTTAGAAATACGAAATCTCTATACATATCTGTATGCAACTATGCTTGAAGCTAAATCCCATTTCTCTCTCTCGCTCTAATAATTGTTTCTACTTTTGGCACAAGGCCAGAAATTACCCAGTGTATTACTGGTACTTTATTTTATCGACCCCGTAAGGATGAAAGGCAAAACGAAAGATATATATTTTATATCATCTCTATTTATTTCATTGTATATATTTCGAGGATGTAAAGTTTTATGTATAACGTAAAGTAAAACATGTCTTCCTCAGCCAAAATACATTGTATACTTTTTATAAAATGTATAATTTTTTTCATATGCTGGTAGACAAACAAGCTCGACAGATCGGTAACCACCAAGCATGTATGTATGTATGTATGTATGTATGTATGTATGTATGTATGTATGTATGTATGTGTCAGGTCACCAGTTGGTGATACTGGTAACATGTATCCCAGTACAACCTGTCTCATGGTCGGGACGTTGGCGACTAAACTGGCAACCCCACCAAGGTTTCTTGGTGAGGAGGGTGACTTTGGACATCCTGCAGGACTAAAAACAAAACATGTCAAAGGGCAAAGGAGCTCTTAAGAGTCAATGGCCATCCAAAATCACCGGGAGAGATGACCCCTTAGCCTTTGTCAAGGCAGAATTCTAGGAGAAGGAAAACTCTGATATAACACCTGCAACCCTGATGGTATCCAATGATGTTGACTTGTTCTTCTTTTTGGTAAATATCATCTTGGTTAAGAGAGTGGGACTGGCTTTGTGCAGTGCCTTTGCTCACTATAAAAGCTTCACGGCACAGGCATTGCTTTATATCTGGAGATCTCTCTTCACTTGTCCTCACATGGTACCATTGGCCCAGCACTATGTGTCAATAATTGTCACAAGTGTAGTGTTTGTACCAGAGTTTTCAAGTCGCTGGCTGGACTAAAAAGTCACACTCGTTTAGCGCATCGGCAGGGGTTCTCCTACATGGATATAAAGTAGTGGCCGTACTCGAAAACGAGTTGGCAGCCACCATGTATGTATGTATGTATGTCTCATGGTCGGGTCGTTGGCGACTAAACTGGCACACCACCAAGGTTTCTTGGTGAGGAGGGTGACTTTGGACATCCTGCAGGACTAAAAACAAAACCTGTCAAAGGGCAAAGGAGCTCTTAAGAGTCAATGGCCATTCAAAATCACCGGGAGAGATGACCCCTTAGCCTTTGTCAAGGCAGAATTCTAGGAGAAGGAAAATTCTGATATAACACCTGCAACCCTGATGGTATCCAATGATGTTGACTTGTTCTTCTTTTTGGTAAATATCATCTTGGTTAAGAGAGTGGGACTGGCTTTGTGCAGTGCCTTTGCTCACTATAAAAGCTTCACGGCACAGGCATTGCTTTATATATGGAGATCTCTCTGCACTTGTCGTCACATGGTACCATGGGCCCAGCACTATGTCAATAATTGTCATAAGTGTAGTGTTTGTACCAGAGTTCTCAAGTCGCTGGCTGGACTAAAAAGTCACACTCGTTCAGCGCATCGGTAGGGGTTCTCCTACATGGATATAAAGTAGTGGCCGTACTCGAAAACGAGTTAGCAGCCACCATGTATGTATGTATGTATGTATGCATGTATCTGTGTGTACGTATTGTATATTGAAGAATATACGGGATGTTTATGAAAAACATGTGAAGTCCTTTAGCGATGAATTTTTTAAAGTTGTGACACACATCACTCACCTCACCTCAGCAAAAGCAGGGGGAGGTAATCGACAAAGTATAGTTTCTTACTGATTAGCTGTTATCAAGACTAAAAGCGAAAGGCCTTCAAATGTTTTTCATAAACAACCCGTATATTATTCAATATACAATACATAACTTTATATGTATACCGCTATATAGGAGCATCAGTACAAAACACACAGTCAGACACACATACACACACACACATATATACCCATATATATATACACACATAGTTATACACATATATATATGAATATATTTTAACACTGTCACACATACGCTTCGTGACGAACTACAGATTTACTAAACCCAAGCCTAGTTGGTCAAATATATATATATATATTATATGCGCATGCATGGGCAAATGGACACACACACACATATAAACATTCATACGCACATAAATACACACACACACACATACTATGAGACATTTTAAAGCAGAACATAAGGATCTGTGTTGCTACATAAACTTCCATGCTGATAAAACACTCTTATAAGATGAAGATGATTTTACCAGGCTTCATTCAGCGGATAGAAACATGAAGAATGCTTAAATGTGTTAATTTGCAGGTCGAGGAAATTTGACTTCTGTTTCAAGTATGCTATATCGAAACACTTGCGTGAAAGTTGAGGAGCCAAACATAGCTTAAGTACTGGATGTAACACCACATAGACGTTTCTACCAATACTTTTCAATTTCCACTATTTATGGAATTTTCATTCAACCATAATTATGCACACACGCATATATATAAATATATATATTGTATATGTGTTGTGTGTGTGTATATATACACAAATATATATATATATATATATATAAGTTTAGGAATAACCAAAGAGTGCTTAGAAATACATTGTTTTATTACCTAACAGTGTTTCATCCATACCCTATGGCAGGTATCATCAGAGCCTATAAACAACACTACACTGTCATACCAAGGGCAATATATCAGCGTGGCTGTGCACATTGATATAGTTATCAACGAAACTATATATATATAGAGAGAGAAAGAGAGAGTGAGGCACCTACTTAAAAATATATATAGTTAATATGTCAAAATATGTGATATGACACACACACACACACACACACGCACGCACGCACGCACGCACGCACGTACATATATACGTACGTACCTACATATATACACGCTTGCATAAATACAAAAACACACAGGCACACATCTGTCTATATTTATATATATTCTCAAAAATATTGTCACACACCCAATCACTCGCTGACATGAAACCACTCACTGTTAACGGCACACACACACGCTATATATATATATATATATATATATATATATATATATATTATAATAGTCGTGTATATATTTAATAATAATAATAATCGTGTATATAATAATAATAATAATAATAATAATAATAATCGTGTATATATATATATATATATATATATATATATATATATTATATTACAGATAAGTTGAAGTATATGGATCTTTCGTCTTAATTCACAGTCAATACACCAATTCTTAGTTGATGTTTGCATTTATGTTAATCAATCAAAAGTGTTTGTCCTTTGAGACACACGCAACTATGTATGTACACACATTCACAAACACACACATACACACATACATACATAAAAATATACACACACATCCATACACATGCATTCAAGTCAAATACTGGTGTCGATTCTTCCTCTATATATTTTTCCATGTATAAATACCTATATATTTGCTTCTCTGTGTGTCTACACGCACGCACGCACGCACACACGCACACGATCAATATCAGTCTCTATCAATTTTCTATCTATATTCTATCAATGGGTGGGTGCGTTTTAGAAGGAACAGCAGGAAGCGGAGTGAACATGTTCGATATCTTTTCAGGTTTTCTCAGATCGATCGAAAGGAAATAGGGTCATTTGATTGACATTAATACGGATAATTTTGAAATCGAAGTATTTTCAGTTATAATATTTCAAAATTTAAAAAAAAAATCATTTGCGGCGAACTATTTCCAGTGGGAGGGATTTGGAGGTAGTGTTGTTGGAGAGGAAGTATTTGGGAGAATAGTTGTACTAACTGGACCCCTTGATGTCTCACGAAATAAAGGAATGTACTAGTTTGTTTGTTTTTTTCTCTTTTATTCGCCATATTGTATTGGCAAAAGACGGCGACTTGGCAGTCTTTAAAATGTCGGATAGAATGCTTTGTGGTATTTGTTTCAGTTTTCTGTTCTTTGTGTCAGCTTTGCCTTTCATCCATTCTAGTCAAGTTCTGGTTCGATTTTTCCTCTATATTTCTATCTCGTTTCTATTCTCTCACTCTCTCTATCTTTCTCTGGAAAATTTGACTGTAGTCAGACTTGGAGAGGAGATGGTCGTAGGCAGGATTAAAAATTGTCAAGTCAAGAGTACTCAATCAATGGGTTAATTGCTGGCCTTGTGCCAAACGTAGAAACAATTATTACTTAGGTAACTAGAGCAGTGGGTTGACAATATCAGTAGAACGTTGGAAATGCTTTGTGGTATATTGTTATGTTCTTAAATCAGAAACCATTATTATTATTAGTAGTAAGGGCGGTGGTTTGGCAGTATCGGTAGAGGGTCGGACGCCATTCTTTGCAGCAAAGAATTACGGCCCTTTATTGTCTGAGTTCAAATCCCACCGAGGTTAACTTTGCTTTTCATCCTTACGGGGTCGATAAAATAAAGTACCAGTAATACACTGGATTAATTGCTGGCCTTGTGCCAAAAGTAGAAACAATTATTATTATTAATAATGTTACTAGTTGTGTTATATGGTCTGGACTGTGTTAATTGGACGACAAGGTCACTTGAGAAGCTCTCTACATGCCAGAACCACACCATGAGACTTATGTCTGGCAATCAACTCAGCGACCGTATCTGTCTCAGTGAGCTGCTCAACATTACCAGACTGAGACCAATTACATCAATTGTCAAGTCAAGAGTACTCAAACTATACGGTCATATAAAAAGATCAACTCGTGGTGTGAATAGGTTATGCCTGGAAGGAAGGTTAACTGGTAACAGAAGCAGAGGCTGGCAGCCAAAACGATGGCTTGACAATGTTAACTTATGGGCTGGACTTGATCTTTGCTCTTTGAACTCTGCTGCTGGTGATCGAACTTTGTGGAGAGAGATATCTCATGTTATTGCGCAGTCTGCAACTGGCGGAGTTTAGCGTCAAAGTAGTAGTAGTAGTAAGTAATATGTTTAAAAAGATGCCCTAGAAACGGCATATACTAATACGGTGTCCCTATGATTTCTCCAAGAATTACGGGACCATGCATGCATGTCTTGGCAAAACAACCAGAGAAAGCTCTGATCTAAAATGTCACCGCATTCAAATTTCCCTGCATGGACAATTGATAGGCATTTTTGTTTTGCAGTTTATAGTGGCAGCCTTAACTTAGTGAGGAGATAAACGCTTGGGGAGGAGATGGCCACTGCTAAGCATTTCTAAGACTCATTGGAATGCCATGATGGAAACACAGTAAAACATCTTGATTGGCACACAAACGACTGACGGTATCAGTTACGGGAACTAGATTGAGTGATTGAGTTAGAAAGCAAAAATCTCTTTCCAAGACTGGTGGGAGGGATGAAGGTTTCCTAAAATTGCACAGCTTACCTGAAGGCTTGCAACAGAGTGGACTTTACTAACGGCACCGGATAGTGTGAACCCTTTAGCATTTTCATTACTCTACATATACTATTGTATTTTCACCGTAAACACTTTATCTCGCATAATATCAAATCTATGAGATTTTGATATAATTTATTTTGAGAACAATACCTTAACATCAGTATGAACAGCCGGTTACAGCCGGTTTTAACAGAAAGAGGTGAGGCAATTATGGCTGGATGTGGCTGGTTTAAATGCTAAAGGGTTAAACCGAGCGACGGAGTTAAGTCAACCACAATTGTAAATCACAGTAGGATATTAACACAGAAGGCAAAGATCCGCACAAAAATGCTGCAGGTTATCTGAATCTAATGTTCTAACAATTTCACTATTTAATTCCTCGCTTATAGACCCCGAGGTGGAACATTGGCTGAGTCATTATAACCTCAGATAGAATGCTTTACGGTATTCGTTCTGGTGATTTGCTCTCTCTGTTCAAATCATTCCGAGGTCAACTTTGTCTTTCATTCTTTCGATATTGATACAAAAATGTCCCAGTTTAGTACTGGTGTCGATTCCTTCTCTCTCTATATCTTTCTCACATCCTTTCTTTTACTCGCTATCTGCTGTGTTCAGACCTGGAGAGGAGATGGTCTCCGCAAGGTTTAAAAAAAAATGCCCAAGAAACGCTGTATCTCAATATGACGCTCATACGACTCCATCGAGAGTTACTATTTCATACATACATAAATATATGGAACCTGAAAGGAACTGAAAGAAATAAGGCCTTATAAATTTGCATTTTTGTGCTCTTAAATGTTAGAAATAGATACCAAATCTTCCTTAGATCACAACCTTATTGTTTTGGGAAATATTTTTCCAGTTTGTTCTCACACTCCGCTCCTTTTCTATTCCTTTTATATCTCATTTTAGCTTCTGATGAAAGACTAACGCCCGAAACGTTGACTCTTTCTTTGCTATGTCAAGTGTTAAACAAATATAGATCTTTGTACTGCCTCGTTTTCTGTGTTGTTTTCTGTTTAATTTTCGCACACACACACACAGCCTTGGATACATTTTGTCTAGGGAATATTAAATGTATGTATGTATAAATGTGTATATAAATGTATGTATGTATGTATATGTGTGTGCGCATATAAATGAATATTTGTATGCATATATGCATGTATATATACATATATATGCACACATACATAATACTCACATATATAGTAGAGACATATATACTTAGACATAAACAATAACACACAACAACCATAAGTCTACTATTTACATGTATAATTCCAAGTTAACTGCCATATACAATACAATAGAATATATTACATTCCATTAATGTGTAAAAAAAACATTACATGGATTCATTATATTGGAAACTATAATAATTAAGTATTGTTTCTTGTGTGGAGTATAGACATTAGACAGTTCTAGTAAACAGTAGGGGTGCTGGTGGTGGTAGTAGTGGTGATTGTAGTAGTTATAATGGTAGTGGTTTGTGGTTGTTGTACTAGTTGTAATGGTGGTGGTGGTGGTGGTAGTAGTGGTGGTGATTGTAGTGGTTATAGTGGTAGTGGTGGTAGTTGTTGTACTAGTGGTAGTAGTAGTAGTAAGAGTAGTAGTAGTAGTAGTGGTGTTGGTGGTGGTGATTATAGTAGTTATAGTGGTAGTGGTGGTGGTCGTTGTAATAGTTGTGGTGGTGGTGGTAGTAGTTGTGGTGGTAGTGGTATTGGTGGTTGTGGTAGTAGTAGTAGTAATTGTAGTTGTAGTGGTGGTGGTAATGGTTGTGATAACCGTAGTTGTAGTGGTGGTAGTGGTAGTTGTAGAGGTGGTATTGGTGGTAATGGTATTTATGGGATAGTAGTACTGGTAGTGGTGGTAGTAGTAGTATTTGTAGTTGTAGTGGTGGTATTAGTAGAGGTAGTGGTGGTAGTCGTGATAGTAGTTGTAGTGGCGATGTTGGTAGTAGCGGTTGTGATAGTGGTGGTCCTGGTGGTATTAATGTTAGTAGTAGGTAGTAGTGGTGGTGGTAGAAATGGTAATAATACTAGTAGTAGTAATGGTTGCGGTAATAGCAGCGGCAATAGTGATAGTTGTAACAGTGGTACTACTTGTGATAGCAGTAGAGGTAGTAGTAATGTTAGTTGTTGTAGTAGTAGTAATAATGGTAGTAGTCACAGTTGTAGTAATGCGTGTGGTAGCTGTAAATAATTTCAAACAAAGATGGCGTCATGAACTACTGCGGAAAATACACAAAATACGTAGACTCCGCTGTTGCCTGAAGATTGTTTTTTAAATGATTATGTATGCATGTATATATATATATATATATATATATATATATATATATATATATATATATATATATATATATATAAGAGAGTATTGAAGTTTGCTTGAAGCATTGTGGAATAATAGGTAAATATCTTTAAGTCGTTTGGAAGCCTCGACAATGCAAATGAGTAAATCTCCGGGTAACAAGATCCGGTGGTGGAGAGAGAGATGTAAGTGGGTGTACGTTGAGATGCGTGGTGTGTATAAGACGTGTAGAAGAATGATATATATATATATATACGAGGGCAATCCCCAAAATAAGGTCTCCTTCCGATATTGCAACTTTTCCGTTAAAATCCTGTGGATGGTGCTTCGGGAAACCTCAGGAACCAAAATACAAAGAGCATCCAGAGTGATCCGCCGATCTTTACGCATGTTTTCCTCGGAAGGTGACCTTACTTTTGGGATTTCCCTCTATATAATAGCTGCGCGAAATTCGCACTTGGCGGTAGCGTTCAACGGGAGTTCCATTCTCATCGGCTGCCTAGCCAAGATTGAGGATTCCAGCGAAGCGCGCGCATGCTTGTTTGGGAGTGAAGGAAGCACCAATCACAACAGTGTTGCCAACAGCCGTAAGAACAGTTTCTCTGCGTCCCCGTCGCTTTGGAGACCTTACTTTTGGGATTACCCTCGTATATATATATATATATAGATATGTTTCTTTATTAGCCACAGGGGCACAAAAGAAGGGGACAAATACAAAGGGGGAAGGATATAGATAGATAGATATATATGTGTGTGGATAGATAGAGAGAGAGCTGAATAGAAAGATATGAAATATATGTATGTGTGAATGTATAGATAGAGAGAGAGAGAAAGCTGGATATATATATATATATGCAATATATATTTGTGTGAGTGGATAGATAAGTAGAAATATAGATAGAGAGAGAGTTGGATATATAGATATATGTATGTGTGAGTGTATATATATATATATATATATAAATGAGACAGAGAAATGTAGACACATGCACACACATATATGTAGATGGATAGCGAAAACGTTGTATACTCTAGATAATAGATGTCGAGAGTGGATAATAATTATTTTGCTAATCGGAAATTAAATTAGTTTCACTAACAAGCATTAGCGAAAGAAAACAAAAGGAACACATTTGTTTACTATTAAACGAACCAGCCTCTCCTCGCCATTGGCCACGACAAAGCTACCACCCTGCTGGGCTATACAACTTCAGTCGTTGTTTCAAGTATATTATTACACAATAGTTACACAATAGTTTCAAGTAACTCTATAGATAACGTCTTTGTATTCGTCATCACAACGTGTTCTTTGTTTGACCCCGATTGATTGAAACTTCATTGAAAGCAGATCGATGATCAACGACCTCCTTCTTATTACTATCCAAATGTTTTTTCCTCAGGTATTATATGTCTAGAACTACATGAGCTAATATCATATTGTTTCCCTAAATATAGTAACAAGTACAAGGGTGTTGTAATTTCCGGCGGGTATTTGTGTAAAGTGTAGAAAACAGTATTTTCTTTGAAGGCTAGCACAATATGAATTGGACAGTAGTAAATGTTAAAAATATGA
>OZ024759.1:15709547-15724547 GCA_964016885.1 Eledone cirrhosa | reverse complement strand
CGGAATGTTTTCCATTAACTCCCCCCCAGAATTCAAGAAAGCCAGAGCAGAAAACACAGTTATATACAGAACTATACTAAACCAGTCAAGAAAGCCAGCACAGCCCAGCCAAATGGAAATAGAGTTAGTCCTAAAAGACTATATGAAGAATATTCTCTTCATACGAAAGGACCGACTCTATGGCAGCATTTCGGTCCTAACAAGAGACAAAGAAACGGCGGTTCAGCTTTCCCTAAGCCCACTCTCGTCGACAACATATAGCTTCTATCCCTCCTACATGGGTAGAAGAACTCAGAGAATAAAAGTAAAAACAATGCTGCCCACAATGGACTTCTGGTGGGCTATTGCTGGCTTCATTGATATGGGCGAAGACACTATGCTGTCAATGGGGAAGGCAACTGGAGATGCGTTCCTGGGAATGGGCCTCGACATACTAGTCCAAATGAGGCCCGAAAGAATAGCACAAATCCCGGATCGCATCTGGCTGGATGACCTTACCCCAATAGACATAATTGTAGAGGGGAGAAGACCAGCATGCTATTTATGCATGGAAAGGGGACACGTTAAGGCTAACTGCCCGAAACGTATCCCCCAAAAAGGACTATTGCCCACACCCACCACAAACAGTACACCAGCACCACCCACCTCCAAAAATACACTAATACCACACACAGCAAACAAAATACAGACACCACCAACCACAAACACAACACAAACATCACCACCACCAGCACCAAACACAAGCACGACACAAAAATCACCACCACCAACCACAACACAAACATCACCACCACCATTACCAACCACAAGCACGACACAAACATTACCACCACCACCACCACCACAAAACCCATTCCAAACAAATAATAAAAAAAACAGTAACAAATCTACCCCTCCCGCAAAAAAAAAACAACCACACAACACGTCCCTCCCACCTAGCGCTGAAGAGTTTCCCCCAACTTCTGAAGAAGAAGGAGGAGAAGCCTTCAGACAAGTTAAAAGAAAAAAAAGAAAACACACACCCAGCACACCACAAATAACCCACACACAAACACCAACTCCAATCAAAAACACCCCACCCTCAACAAACAAAAATAAATCTGCGCCTCCCCTCTCCGAAACATTGACAGCATCACAAAAAAAAGACGTTGCAATACACATATATAAATAAAGAAAACAAAAAACTGGTTAAATTAATAAACAATAACCCTATGGTGCAGACCGAAGGGCCAAACTTTATCTCAACAGAGAACTTCACCCATTTAAAAATGATAAAGGTCCCTCTGGACCTTTATCGTTCCTTAAAAGAACAATTTAGACGGGACGTGAGCCCCCCCTGTTTAAAACCGTTGAATCGCGTCCTCTTGAAAGATTTCCCCATAACCGCCCCTCTCCCTGACACAACTCCAAATACCCCAACCCCACCACACACGTGTACCCCCACACCACCACAAAACATCCCTCCACCCAACACACCTGATGCCATGGAAATTACGCAACCCGGAGAGGTAAGTGCTTTTCTTTCTTCACTTTCAACACCAAAATAGATCAATTGAGAGTTGGCTGTTTGAACGCGCGTGGCCTGAGCTCAGCTTGGAAGCAAGCAAAGCTTCTAAGTGACCTCAGGTCACAAAGTATAGATGTGATGGTTGTTTGCGAGAGTCGGATCAGCAGCGTGAGACAGCTGGCGCCCGCCTTCGATGACTTTGAGATGCACGCATCTCTCTGTCAACCCGGAGGCGGGGGGGGAGTTGCCGTACTGCTGGATAAACGTCTGACTCTCGACGTACAGATTGTTCACTCGGACCCGGGGGGTCGATTACTGGTGCTGGACGTCGGAGGTGGTGAAGGCGGGGCTTTCAGACTGGTCGGTCTTTATGCTCCCTTCGGGGCGGAGAGAGCCGACTTCTTCCAACGTCTGGAGACTTTTCTAGGAACGTCGCGTTCCCTGCTTTTAGTGGGGGACTGGAATGGAATCCTAGATGCGCGTTGGGACTATGCAGGGGCATGTCCCGATAGAGGGGGGTGTAGCAGCCTCAAGGGGTTACTCGATCGATTCGACCTGGTCGATAGATTTCGACTAGATTGTCCAACTGCGCCAACCTGGACCTGGGCAAACCGCAGTGGACAATCTAGATCGTACCTAGATAGGTTTTTGGTTAGGAGTAAGGATAGGGACGTATTTAGTTGTCCAGAACTGATCATGGTTGGCTATTCAGATCACAAATTAGTGACCTGCGTGGTCAACCTTGATAGAACGCATAGACAGGGTCCCGGTTACTGGAAGATGAACTTGTCCTTACCGACAAAGAAAGATTACAGAAACCGGATTAGTAGCTTAGTTAAGATGCGGTTGACGGGAGCGATCGTCAACAGCAGGTGGTGGGTATCTCTAAAGAGAGAGATTAGAGTAAGTTCGATAGGTTACAGTAAGGAACTAGCGGCGAATAGAAATAGGAGGGAAAGGGAGTTAACAGATAAACTAGAAGAGGCGATTAGGAGCGGAGACGTAGCCAGAGTGTTAGCGACGAGAACGGCATTGAGCCAGTTCTTTGACGCGAAGCACGAAGGCTGCGTTGTCCGAAGTAAAATACGTGCTTTAGGAAACGAGGGGACCAAAGCTGTTAGCTGGGCCCGCGTGACAGAAGCCAAGAGTGGGATTAAATCCACCATTCGGTCTTTGCGAGACCAGGATGGACGGGTGATCCTTGAACCTGAGCGAATGTGCGAGACCTTTCAAAGGCACTTTGCTCGACTGTTCGGAGGTGGCGGGGGGCCGGACGGGGATGTGGACTTCGGTCCATACCTCGACGGTCTACCGCGTCTTTCGAGCGGCGAAGCGGAGTGCTGCGAAGGGCCAATCACAGCCACTGAAATCGGGGAAGCGCTCAGCCAATGCAGCAGACGCAAATCCCCGGGTCTCGATGGTCTACCATACGAACTTTATTTAGCTATGCCGGTCTTGTTCTCCGAACTCCTCGAGGCTGTCTATTGCAACTGGCAACAGAACGGGAGAATTCCCTGTTCTGTGACCAAGGGCGTGGTCACGCTAGTGAGGAAGGACGAGAGCAAGGGGGACGACTTAAGTAACTTTAGGCCCATAACTCTGCTGAATGCAGAGTTACAGATTTTGGCCAAGGTGTTGACGAAGAGGTTGGCGCTTGTGGTGGGTGGTTTGGTGGGAGACGCGCAGACATGCGCTATCCCGTCCAGGTCCATTCACGACAACCTCCACCTCATGCGATACATCATAGAGAGGGTTGGCTACGAACCCGGCTTTGGTGGGGCCCTGATCAACTTGGATCAATCTAAGGCGTTCGATAGGGTCGACCATGGTTACCTGGATGCGGTGCTAGCGGCGGCGGGCTTCGGACCCGTTTTCAGGGGCTGGATTTCTGCCATGCACAGTGGCAACATCTACTCTAGGATTAAAGTAAACGGCTACCTCTCGGAGCCGTTTCAAATCACCCGATCCATCAGACAGGGGTGCCCCCTCTCCTCCCTTCTGTACGTATTGACTCTCGAGCCACTGCTGCGGAAGTTGGAGTTGCTGCGGGGCATACCCCTGGAACCGGGATTGCACAAAGCGGTCTCGGCCTATGCCGACGACGTAACAGTAATGGTGGCGGACGCCTCGGAAATCGGGGCGATCGCCACCCTACTGGAGGAATACGAAAGGCTGACGGGGGCTAAGCTGAACCAGGACAAGTCGGTCGGTTTGCAACTCGGAACGTGGAGGGGCAAACCGATGCCGTTGGACGGTGTCGTCGGGCGGTGGACGGAGGGCCCGGTGAAGCTGCTCGGGGTCTGGTTCGGACCGGACCTCCAGGTGGAGAAGAATTGGGGCGAGGTGACGAGCAGGGTGTTTGCGCTGACCCAGAAGTGGGCCAAGTGCAAACTATCACTGAAAGGTCGGGCGGAGGTGACGAACGCTTACATAGCGTCCGTCATCTACTACCGCCTGACCGTCGTGCCTTGCCCCAAGGAAAAGCTCACCATCATGGAACGCATGCTCTTCCAGTTCCTCTGGAAGAAGCGGCCTCCCATGGTGAGGAGATCCATCTGCTGCCAGCACCCTTCGAAAGGAGGGCTGGGTATGCCGTGGCTGTTGATGCGTAGGCACGCATTGAGGCTACGGCATCTACAGGTATTCCTCAACGGTCAGCCGGTGTGGGCCCCGTTTGTGAGGCGAGCCTTCCCACAGCTCGTCTCGCTCACCGAACTGCAATCCTGGGTGAAGCAAAGACCGAGAAAACTGGGCAACTGGCACACTGAGTGTGCCCAGGCGCTCACGGCTATCTGGCAAGCGGACCCGACTGTCAGTGGAGAATCCACCTCGACATTCTATAGAGGGTTGGTGGCTAGCAGGGGCGACGACACCCTTGGAGAGTCGCTAGGCATGGAGGAGGACGAACTGGCCAGCCTGTTCGGTAGAACTTTCGGCCCGGGACCCATGGACAACTTCCAGAGGTCCCTAGCCTGGCAGTGTTACCGGGGGGCTCTGCCCGTTCGAGAAAAGCTCTACAGACACGGGCGCCCGGGCAGGGATCCCGCGAAAAAGATCTGTCCCAGATGCGTGCGCGACGAGGAAACCGTTGCGCATGCACTGGTACACTGCCCGGGCGTTGCCGATCTGTGGGGCTACGTCGAACGACTGCTGTCGCGTGTGGCGCCGATTCGATTAACCGCCGAGTCTGTGGTGAACATCAAGCCGCCTCCTCCCTTCAGAAATGAAGCAGAGGCGGTCTTTCTGTGCGTAATAGCCATGATGAAAGAGGTTGTGTGGTGGACGCGCCTGAAAGGTCTGAGGTCGGGTGACTTTCTCTCCGGCCATCACCTGGTTTACTTCTTCCGATACCACTTCGGAAGAAGAATCAGGATGGAGAGAGAAGTGCTTGGTCCCAGACAGTTTTATGAAAGGTGGGTGAAAGAAGCGAGAATGGCCCGTGTAAATGGGCCTTCTCTCTACATTGTTCTGTAGGTGAAGAAGTGAAGAGGAAAGGGGGAGCGCCTCCTCTCTGGGCTTCCCCCGCGAAAAGAGTTGCACACTTTTCGGGGGTATGTGCAATCCCCAACACGCCCCCTCCCTTTTGAGGACTTTTTATTGTTATATTATTATTGTTATTCCTTTTTTCTTTACTCGATTTATGTAAACTCCCCCACTGTGTAAATGTCCCCTTCTTTTGTGCCCTCGTGGCAAATAAATAGAAATTTATCTATCTATCTATCTATCTATCTATCTATCTATATATCTATCTATCTATCTATCTATCTATCTATGAAATGAGAATGAATAGTATGAGATAGCAAGAATAGACGCACACACACACATATATATATGCACACATACACACACACATGTATATATATACGCACATATATATATATATATATACACACACATATATATATATATTTACACACACACTCACATATATATGGAAATATATATATATATATATATACGCACACACACACATAAATACGCACGCACGCACGCACACACACATAGATACGCGCGCACGCACACACACACACACACCCACATATATATATATATATATATATATATATATATATATATATATATACACACACAGGCACACGCAGATATATACATATGGTAAATAATAGGAGTCTAAATTTCTCCAGTCAGTAAGTTAAAATATCATTACAGTTTCAAATGCACTTACAGCATTAGACATGACTTACTAAGTTTTGTACTATTAGATTAAAGCATGATATAAGCAGACACAATCAATACTAAGATCTACCACATACCGATTACAGAATGGACCTCCGTCGGTTTTAAAGATGAATCTTCTTTCGCGTAACAAGGTAAAATTTGGTGGCCATTTTAAAACCTGAAATCATTGATTAGTGATCGGCTGGAGATGGAACTATTAATTAATTCGGGTCCCAATTAACTGGGGTGGAATGTGGTGGGGGTTGTAAGATTGTTAATCTGTCTAGGCTGTCTTCATTGATTTAAACCCCCCACGCGCCCCCGAATTAGTCATTTAGTTTACATCTTGAGACCCCCCAACCCATCCTATTTGTTTTATAACATATAGGAATTCTAGTAATGTATTTTTTTCTTGTCATGTATAATTGTTTCTACTTTTGGCACAAGGCCAGCAAATACCCCAGTGCATTACTGGTACTATATTTTATCGACCCCAGTAGGGGAGGGGGGATTGAACTCAGAATGGCAAGGACCGTAACTCTATGCGTCCAAGCATGGCGTCCATATAATGTATAATGTGCATTATAATGTCTTTGTACAATGTATAATGTATAATGTACATGGTCATGTATAATGTGTTTTTAATGTACAAAGAAAATTAATTGTTGCAGGAATGCTACCAGTTAAAATAAAATTTCACCGCAGAAAGATTAACAATCTGAAAAATTAATAAGTGGGGGTGGCACGATTATTTGAAACTCAAGAGTAGTTGTTCGATTAACTGTACACCTTTCATCCTTACGGGGTCGATAAAATAAAGTACCAGTAAATCACTGGGGTCGGATTTAATAGACTTTCCCCTACCCCCAAATTGCTGGCCTTGTGCCTATAATAGAAACAATTATTATTATAATAATAACAATAATAAAGCATTTATATGGCGCTATAAATGCTTCAAACCAAAAACAAAAATGTTCATAGGCGTCCATGTTTTATTTGTTTTATGCTGTAAACATTCTCGTCACCGTGTCTACAATCGTTCAACGGTTTGTGTTTTGTTTTTGAATGAATAACATGACTCTCTTACGATATAATCGTTCTGTGTATTCGAAATATTTCGAACGGCCTTGTCCCTAAATGAATAATAGTAAAATCCCAGTAGATTTGATAAGAGCCGGTGGAGCGAAACTTGAGGGTAGCTTTACTGAATATTGTGACAAAAAAAAAAAAATGAAAGCTTTTGACACTAAGGAGCTTGAAGGTTTTATTACGAGCGAGATAATTGCGTTACCTTAAAAGCCACTTAACAATGGGATGTGAAGAACCCAGAACAATACCATTAACATCTCCATACGGCGAAAATTCTGCAACGATGTGTTACCGATTATTTCGGATACATTAAATGGAGACATTAATGGACCCGAATACGACTTCATGCCATACCATGGGATGATGGAAACAATGACAGCTTTAGAATCAGTAATAATCAACCAGATAAATAGAAACCTGAGCATATACGTATGTTGCATTCGTTGACCTCCCAAAGTCTTTCACTGTTGTGCAGCAATACCTAACGTGGGTCGCATACACTACAAGGAGGCATTTTGAACATTTGTAGGGGCAATGACCTCATTACTTTTACACCAAGGCAACTTTGGTACACATTACCGTCGGTAACTCTTGTATCACCTCCTCTACATATGTTGTGCATCTGGCATCTCCTACACACCAATATCTTTACACTTTGCAGTTGACCGTCGCTGTTTTCATATCATGGGGGGAGCATAATCATTTGTGAGATGTTGAGGTGAGGAATAGTGTATAAAAGGTTGGGAACCATTGCTGTAGTGGATCGTTGCTTGTTTATCTCAGCACCCGAAGAACGAGGAGTGAACGCGAAATGTCTACGAATTATCATCCCTAACCTATATAAAAACCAGAAGGCATTATAAAGGAGTTTGGCAGTCTGCCCATTATTGTATATAAAGGGGTTAGGGAGGGGTGCGTGCTGACACCGACATTTTATGACACTTATTCAATGTAGCCTTTGAAACATTAGAAAGTGGTGACTGTGTTTGTGTAGGAGATAAAAATTTTAATTGTATTATATATGCAGGAGATACTGGTTACGATATTGGTTGCTGATAGCGAAGGAGCTTTGAAAATCTTCTTGGGGAGCTATTATTGATTGCGCGTGAATTTAACAAAACAGTAAATTTCTCTAAAATGAAATGTGTGGTTATAGACAAAATGGAGGTACTACGATTCTGTCGACCATTTAAAGAAAGGCAATGTATGTTTATATATAAAATGGAGGTACTGGACATAATACAACTAGATGACCTGATACCATTACAAGACATCAAGGAGAAGACAATTGCAATATCTTGGACATATTACACAGTTCTGCTGGAATGGATTTGAAGCAACTTAGATCCCGTCGAGGTCAACTTTGCCTTTCATCCATTCAAGGTCGATAGATCAGCACCAATCTAATACTGGGGTGGATTCTTCATCTACATTTCTTCCTCTCTTCAATTCTTTCACTCTTTATCCTTCTTTGGAATGAATTTTCTGTCATGAAAGCCGGAAAGGAGATGGACTCCACCATGTATAAAAAGCCATAGAAACGTTGAATGTTAAAACAATGCCCCGACGACTGACTCCCAGGAGTTATGGAACGAGAGGAAAGAGAGATAAAGGTCATTACCGCAGCAACTGAGAAGAAGACTGGACGAAACCGCAAACGAATTGTTTGGTATGTTCAGAAATGGTCACCAATAAATATATGTATATTAAAATGGAAGATATAGTGAAGAATGGAGAGGAGTTTTTCATCACTTATTTGCCAACCAAGAGACACGAAGAGACATGATGATGGTGGTGGAGTGGTGGTGGTGATGATGATAATATATTCATACGAATCTTCACGTCTCGGAAAATGGTTATTCAATATTGCTTGGAGAAATCATATATTGCATACTGATTGATCGCCAGTTTACACATAATACACTCGACATAATTTAACCAAAAGAAACAAATAATTGATAATAATATCTTAATAATTGATATGGCAATTCTGGGTAATTATATTGTCGCAGAAAACATTCTGAGATGCTAAGATGTGGTACTGGCTTAAGATATTGAATTACACGCATTTCATTAACACTTAAAAAGAAAGTAAAGATAAAAAAAACACGTGCCGTCTGTAATACAACGAACGATGTATTTTATTATACGTGATGACGGATAGCTTTGTGGTTAAAGTGTTGGATTCAAAATCGTAAGATTGTGTGTTCAATTCCCCGACCGGTCGATACGTCCTTGAAACTAAGACTTTTTGTACCTCTGTTTGTTGTCCTCCCTGAACTATATATATATATATATATATATATATATATATATGTATATATATATACGCAGTGTATATTCGGCAATATACAGTATGTTTAATTAAAAACATTTTGAAGACCTTACGCTATCATTTTAAAGTAGTGACTATGTCTCTTACTTCTTTTCGGCGAAAGAAGACAGAGAAGATAACTGTCTGTTTCATGCTGTTTGGCAATCATCAGAGCTACGAACTGCCCTCTTCCGCCGAATATTATAGAAGGTGGATTCTTATAGAATTCCAGTAATAATCAGGAGTTGATTACACAGAGCGATTGCCGGTCCAGCAAAAATTAAATATTAGGATTGGTGCGCTGAAATATATATATATATATATATATATATAAAGTGAAATGATTACAAAGGAGAATATACCGTTAAAACATGTTTATATAAAAGTTAAAGCAAAGAGTCGCTGCTTTCACCCTTAAGGGGATCTTCTGAAACTGTTTCAGAAGATCCCGATAAGAGTGAAAGCAGCGTTTCTTTGCTTAAACATTAATCTGTTATATATATATATATATATATATATATATGTATAATAGCAAAGAACTTCCAGATATATGGAAATTTACCAATACGTTAGTAATACAAAAAAATAAATAAATACTACTATTCTACCAGAACATATAGTCCAATAGCACTACTAAGTAATCTATCTAAAAGGCGAAAAAACATTATGGTTAACAAAATTATCTTTCTTACCAGAGACAATGGACCTTTTCCCCGAAATCGTAGTTCGGATTTCGAGTAAACAGGAACATTGAGAATTGTGTACATGATATATCCACATTCATCAGAAACTCAAAACTATTGAAAAACATCAAACAGCTTGAAATATTGGCAACTTATGATAACGTAGTCCATTGAAACTAGTTAAAAAGTTATATAATAACATTTCCAACTGGGCTGAAAGCTTTCTCACTAAATGTAGTGCAAGACAGACTCTTGGAGACGAGATAGGCCAAATTATTTAGCTTCTAATGTATCTCCCACAGGGCTCTCCAGTTTCACCCATTCTCTTTCCATTTTAAATAAGATGTATTTACATTTCTCTATGAAATTGTGGAAGTATAGGAATTTTGCAGACGATAACAACATACACACTTCATCTTGCATCACAAATAACAACAGAACTAAATTATGCACAGCTTTATCGACTGCAACTGAATGGACAAACGAAAAATGCTGAGGCTACACGGAATCTATTCGACTAGCTTCAAAAACCATAATTATATTTACATACATACACTCATATATATCCACAAGATCCCAGAGTTCATTCGTTTAACGGGTAAGGTGGAGCTCGTCAAATCGGACCGAAGAAACAATGTTTCCATTGGTCTTTCCAATTGCTAATACTATCTGTTTGTCGCAACTCCAGGCATGTATATATATATATATATATATATATATATATATATATATATATATATATAGAAGTGGTAACACACCAGTTAGTTCACCATATCAGCTTAATTTATTCATAGGTCCTGATATTTCCTTGCAATGCCATGCTCCTGCTTGGTATAGCAAGCCGGACGGACACTGGAATAGTTCCTTTATTTTCCTCGGAATAAGGGATATTACTCTCGAAATATCAGGACATAGGAATAAATTAAGGTAAAAAAAAAAACATCTCCCGTTTCTTACGACTTGATTATTTTCCGTCCAATTCACATTGTCATGGATTTACAACTTGCAATTTTTTATACTATATACAATGCTTCAAGTAAACCACGAATTCCTTCTATTAATTGTTGAACCTTGGTGAGCTATTTCTTGCTTTTATTTATTCTCTATGATTATAAATCTACGATGATATGACGTATACTATCTGGATTTATCTCAGCACTACCTTTCAATCTGGATATTGAAAATACCACATCTGAGCTTTAAATATCTGAACGCCTTACTGTCATATTATGAACTTATATAATTTACCATATATATATATATATATATATATATATATATATATATATATATATATACCATATATATATATATATATATATATATATATATATATATGTGTGTGTACGCGCTCACACTCGCACATGCCCACTCGCACACGCACATATATATACACACATATGTACACACATATACACACACACATATATATACAGTATATATATATATATATATATTCAAACACACGCACACGCACACACACATACACACCTATATATATATATATATACACACATACACGCATATATACACACACACATATATATATACGCACACACACATATGTAAATATTTATATCGTATCAGAAAACGCTGAAAATTCTGATCTCGAGAAATATATTAAAAATATGAACCTCAACTAGAAAATAAAAAAGACATAACACGTTCGATGTTATAAAGATAGAACAGTCGCCATTACAATGACGTGGCGCGGCAGCTGCTTATGAACAAATAGAAAGAAACGAAGGATACAAACAACTCAGAATACAACTCTCTGCAAGATTTTAGGAGGACTTCTTCACTGTTTACATTAACGAGCGACCAAATGAAAGAACTATTATCACATGAATCGACAGAAGAAATCTACTACCTTGTCGTTAGTTGTGATCGATGAAGTTGCTAAAGAAAAAAAAACCCTTTCAAAAATTGAAGCCCCCAAGTTTTTAGACATTGAATGTTTTGCTATATTCTATTGTAATGTAATTGTCATTTTTCAAAAAATAGGCGTGACAACGAAAGATCGATATGATAACACACAACCAAAATGGATTACTGCAAAACATCGACCAACTCTGGGGGAAAAAATACAAACCCGCGTGTACACGCACATATGCATACACACACACACGCAAACTCTCTCTCTCGCACACACACACACACACACACACACACACACACACACACACACACACACACACACACACACACACACACACACACACACACACATATATATATACACACACATTTATATACATACAGACACATATATACACACACATATATATACACACGCACACTGACGCACACGCACACATACTTACACACACATACATATACACGCACAAACACACACACATATATATATATATATATATATATACACACACATACACACTTGAGCATGCACGATCTGATATTCTTTAGATAGAAAATATAATAATGAATAATGAATTCACAAACAACTTTACCCTGTTACCCTGGACTCTCAAAACTCTATGACAAACGTTGACAAACGATATTCTCGCGTAAACTAATAAAATACAAATTACGAGGAGTAGACTAAAGATTTTTGTTACAATCGATGTCAATCCAGTGTGTGATTGAACTCATAACTACGTGGTTGTTTGCGAAGCGATCTTGTTAACATATCAAAGACAGCCGTCAATTCAGCGCCATTTCATCGCCATCATTTTAGCGTCGTCATTTCAGCGCCGCCATTTCAGCGCCGCCATTTTAGCCCCGCCATTTCAGCGCAGAGAAATTAGCGCGGCGATTTCAGCGCATTTATTTCAGCGCCACCATTTCAACGCAATTATTTCAGCGCCACCATTTCAACGCAATTATTTCATCGCCATCATTTCAGCGCCGCCATTTCAGCGCCGCCATTTTAGCGCCGCCATTTCAGCGCAGCGAAATTAGCGCGGCCATTTCAGCGCAGTTATTTCAGCGCCACCATTTCAGCGCCACCATTTCAGCTCCACCATTTCAACGCAATTATTTCATCGCCATCATTTCAGCGTCGTCATTTCAGCGCCGCCATTTCAGCGCCGCCACTTTAGCGCGGCCATTTCAGCGCAGTTATTTCAGCGCCACCATTTCAGCTCCACCATTTCAACGCAATTATTTCAGCGCCACCATTTCAACGCAATTATTTCAGCGTCGTCATTTCAGCGCCGCCATTTCAGCGCCGCCACTTTAGCGCCGCCATTTCAGCGCAGTCATTTCAGCGCCGCCATTTCAGCGCAGTCATTTCATCGCCGCCATTTCAGCGCAGTCATTTCAGCGCGGCCATTTCAGCGCCACCATTTCAGCGCAATTATTTTAGCACAGTCATTTTAGCGCCGCCATTTCGGCGTCGCCATTTCAGCGCCGCCATTTCAGCTCCACCATTTCAACGCAATTATTTCAGCGCCACCATTTCAACGCAATTATTTCATCGCCATCATTTCAGCGTCGTCATTTCAGCGCCGCCATTTCAGCGCCGCCACTTTAGCGCCGCCATTTCAGCGCAGTCATTTCAGCGCCGCCATTTCAGCGCAGTCATTTCAGCGCCGCCATTTTAGCGCCGCCATTTCAGCGCAGCGAAATTAGCGCGGCCATTTCAGCGCAGTTATTTCAGCGCCACCATTTCAGCGCCACCATTTCAACGCAATTATTTCATCGCCATCATTTCAGCGTCGTCATTTCAGCGCCGCCACTTTAGCGCCGCCATTTCAGCGCAGTCATTTCAGCGCCGCCATTTCAGCGCAGCCATTTCAGCGCCGCCATTTTAGCGCCGCCATTTCAGCGCAGCGAAATTAGCGCGGCCATTTCAGCGCAGTTATTTCAGCGCCACCATTTCAGCGCCACCATTTCAACGCAATTATTTCATCGCCATCATTTCAGCGTCGTCATTTCAGCGCCGCCACTTTAGCGCCGCCATTTCAGCGCAGTCATTTCAGCGCCGCCATTTCAGCGCAGCCATTTCAGCGCCGCCATTTTAGCGCCGCCATTTCAGCGCAGCGAAATTAGCGCGGTCATTTCAGCGCAGTTATTTCAGTGCCACCATTTCAGCTCCACCATTTCAACGCAATTATTTCAGCGCAGTCAATTCAGCTCCACCATTTCAACGCAATTATTTCAGCACAGTCATTTTAGCGCCGCCATTTCGGCGTCGCCATTTCAGCGCCGCCATTTCAGCGCAGTCATTTCAGCGCCTCCACTCCAGCAATAGATAAAACAATGAAAGTGTGTAAGGGAAGAGGAGGAAGGGAAGGAGAAGGTGAAAGACGTTATCTGTGATAATCCAGCTTACCACCAATCCAGCGATCTGGGACATTATATTTAATATTATCTGCTGTTAACACTCGAGTAATCGGAGAAGTAAGCTGACTTTATGGATCTTTGCGAGTTCAGGAAATCGATTACTTTCTTTTCTCTCTCTCTCCCTCTCTCTCCCTCTCTCCCTCTCTCTCTCCCTCTCTCTCTTTCTCCCTCTCTCTCCCTCTCTCTCCCTCTCTTTATCCCTCTCTCCCCCTCTTTCTCCCTCCCCCCCTATCCCTCCTCTCTCCCCCTCTCTCCCTCTCGACCCCCTTAGGAATAAGTGGACGGCGAAGAAGAAGAAAACGCTCTATCTGAAAATCCTTTTCGTTTCCTCAGCTTTTAAACTTATATTTATACGGTTTCTTGAGTTTGAAAAAATAATGTAGGTAGTCATGGTAGTGGCGAGACATAAACAATGTCACCTCTGCAACCAGCATTATCGGTAGAGGATTGGACGCCATGCTTTCTAGTATAGTTACGTCCCTTTACGGTCTGATTTCAAATCCCGTCCAGGTTAACTTTGCCTTTCATCCTCACGGGGGTCGATAAAATAAAGTACCAATAATGTACTGGGTAAATGCTGGCCTTGTGCCAAAAGTAGAAACAATTATATATATAAAAACTACATTATATAAATGTCGTATTTGATAAAATCCAGACCAGACCGGACTCAGTAAATCCACAATAAATGTTTTTTTCCGTCTGTTGCCGTCACATCTTTTCTCAAACTAAATAATCCAGTATATGCTTCCTTGATATCACTGTTTTCTGTTGATGTTGTTGTTTCTGTTTAAAGTCATATCAGCCCAGACACAGCAGATCTATGATCAAATCCGTTTCAATCTATGATCAAATCCGTTTCAATCTATGATCAAATCCGTTTCAACAGTGGCCATCCCAACTCCCTCATTAAGGAACCATCC
>OZ024759.1:15699547-15704547 GCA_964016885.1 Eledone cirrhosa | reverse complement strand
TGATGGTAAAGGTGGTGGTAGTGGTGATGGTACAGGTGATGGTACAGGTGATGGTAGTGGTGATGGTACAGGTGATGGTGGTGGTGATGGTAGTGGTGATGGTAGTGGTGATGGTGCAGGTGATGGTGGTGGTGATGGTACAGGTGATGGTGGTGGTGATGGTAGTGGTGATGGTAGTGGTGATGGTGCAGGTGATGGTGGTGGTGATGGTGCAGGTGATGGTGGTGGTGATGGTAGTGGTGATGGTAGTGGTGATGGTGCAGGTGATGGTGGTGGTGATGGTGCAGGTGATGGTGGTGGTGATGGTAGTGGTGATGGTAGTGGTGATGGTGCAGGTGATGGTGGTGGTGATGGTAGTGGTGGTGGTAGTGGTGATGGTGCAGGTGATGGTGGTGGTGATGGTAGTGGTGGTGGTAGTGGTGATGGTGCAGGTGATGGTGGTGGTGATGGTAGTGGTGATGGTAGTGGTGATGGTGCAGGTGATGGTGGTGGTGATGGTAGTGGTGATGGTAGTGGTGATGGTGCAGGTGATGGTGGTGGTGATGGTGCAGGTGATGGTGGTGGTGATGGTAGTGGTGGTGGTAGTGGTGATGGTGCAGGTGATGGTGGTGGTGATGGTAGTGGTGGTGGTAGTGGTGATGGTGCAGGTGATGGTGGTGGTGATGGTAGTGGTGATGGTAGTGGTGATGGTGCAGGTGATGGTGGTGGTGATGGTAGTGGTGGTGGTAGTGGTGATGGTGCAGGTGATGGTGGTGGTGATGGTGCAGGTAATGGTGGTGGTGATGGTACAGGTGATGGTGGTGGTGATGGTAGTGGTGATGGTAGTGGTGATGGTGCAGGTGATGGTGGTGGTGATGGTAGTGGTGATGGTAGTGGTGATGGTGCAGGTGATGGTGGTGGTGATGGTAGTGGTGGTGGTAGTGGTGATGGTGCAGGTGATGGTGGTGGTGATGGTAGTGGTGATGGTAGTGGTGATGGTGCAGGTGATGGTGGTGGTGATGGTAGTGGTGATGGTAGTGGTGATGGTGCAGGTGATGGTGGTGGTGATGGTAGTGGTGGTGGTAGTGGCGATGGTGCAGGTGATGGTGGTGATAGTCAAGAGGTTAGTGATGATGGTTGGGGTGGTGGGAGTGGTGGTGTTTGTAGTGCTGATGTGGCGTTAGTGGTATTGTTGTTGTTGTTGTTGACAGTAGTGGTAATATTGATGTTGTTGTTGTTGGTGTTGTTTGTGTTGCTGATAGTAGTGATAGTGTTGCTATCATTGTTGTTGTTATCGTTGATGGTATTTTTATCGTTCTTGTTGTTGACAGCAGTGGTGATGGTGGTGGTGTTGTTTGTGTTTGTGCTGATTGTAATGGTGGTGTTGGTATTATTAAAGGCAGTAGGATCGATAAAATAAATACCAGTAACGTACTGGGGTCGATTTAATCGCCTTTCCCCTTCCCCCCAATTGCAGGCCTTGTGCCTATATAAGAAACCATCATAATTGCCAGTAGTGGTGAAGTTGGTGATAGTATATGGGCTACTGGTTGTGTTTGTGCTGTTGATGGTGGTGTTTGTGCTGCTGTTGGTAGTGTTTGTGTTGGTGGTGTTTGTGTTGGTAGTGTTTGTGCAGTTGGTGGTGTTTGTGTTGGTAGTGTTTGTGCTGCTGTTGGTGGTGTTTGTGCTGGTGGTGTTTGTGTTGGTCGTGTTTGTGCAGTTGGTGGTGTTTGTGTTGGTAGTGTTTGTGCAGTTGGTGGTGTTTGTGTTGGTAGTGTTTGTGCTGCTGTTGGTGGTGTTTGTGCTGCTGTTGGTGGTGTTTGTGTTGGTAGTGTTTGTGCTGCTGTTGGTGGTGTTTGTGCTGCTGTTGGTGGTGTTTGTGCTGCTGTTGGTGGTGTTTGTGTTGGTAGTGTTTGTGCTGCTGTTGGTGGTGTTTGTGCTGCTGTTGGTGGTGTTTGTGCTGTTGATGGTAATGTTTGTGCAGTTGGTGGTGTTTGTGTTGGTAGTGTTTCTGCTGCTCTTGGTGGTGTTTGTGCTGCTGTTGGTGGTGTTTGTGTTGGTGGTGTTTGTGTTGGTAGTGTTTGTGCAGTTGGTGGTGTTTGTGTTGGTAGTGTTTGTGCAGTTGGTGGTGTTTGTGTTGGTAGTGTTTGTGCTGCTGTTGGTGGTGTTTGTGCTGTTCATGGTAATGTTTGTGCAGTTGGTGGTGTTTGTGTTGGTAGTGTTTGTGCAGTTGGTGGTGTTTGTGTTGGTAGTGTTTCTGCTGCTGTTGGTGGTGTTTGTGCTGCTGTTGGTGGTGTTTGTGCTGTTGATGGTGGTGTTTGTGCTGCTGTTGATAATGTTTGTGCAGTTGGTGGTGTTTGTGTTGGTAGTGTTTGTGCAGTTGGTGGCGTTTGTGTTGGTAGTGTTTGTGCAGTTGGTGGTGTTTATGCTGCTGTTGGTGGTGTTTGTGCTGATGTTGATAGTGTTTGTGCAGTTGGTGGTGTTTGTGTTGGTAGTGTTTGTGCAGTTGGTGGCGTTTGTGTTGGTAGTGTTTGTGCTTGTTGTTGGTGTTTATGCTGCTGTTGGTGGTGTTTGTGCTGATGTTGATAGTGTTTGTGCAGTTGGTGGTGTATGTGTTGGTAGTGTTTGTGCTGCTGTTGGTGGTGTTTGTGCTTGTTGTTGGTGTTTATGCTGCTGTTGGTGGTGTTTGTGCTGCTGTTGGTGGTGTTTCAGTTAGTGATTGTGGTAATAGTACCACATTCGATTAAATCGAACCTGATCGATTGCGTGATTTTGATCATATCTCATTCCAACAGTGCATAAAAGGTGAAACCAGTGGCTAGTGGGGTGGGATTTGAACTCGAGAATTAAAGGTTTACTTTACTATACTTTTTACCAAAAGCCGTGACATATGATTTCGAAAATAATCAAAACTTTGGAGGATTTAGAAAACATAACTAACTTTCTAATAGAGCTGGGGTTCGGAACATAACTCAACAAAGGATTTTACATAAAAATGTGACTGAAGGTTTTTTACATAAATACATACCCTTCAAAATAAAGAATTTTGTATTATATGATAAGTCCAGGAGTTGTTTCAAGCGGTTTGATATAAAAGGGTTAAAAAAGCCCTTACATGAAATCATGACTGAAGGTTTATATATATATATATATATATATATATATATATATATGAACCCTTCAAAATAAAGAATTTTTTATGATATAAGTCTAGGGGTTGTTTTAGGCGGTTTGATATAAAAAGGTTAGTTAAAAAAGGTCTGTACATAAAATTGTGACTGAAGGTTTTTAGATAAATATATACCCTTATATATAAAGAATTTTGTATTATATAAATCCAGGGGTGTTTCCTGCGGTTTGATATAAAAAGATTTACTAAGGTCCTTACAGAAAATTGTGACCGCAGGTTTTAAGATAAATGTATACTTTTAAAAAAATTAAACAACAGAATTTTGTATTTTATGATAGGTCCAAGGTTTTTTCAGGAGGTTCTTATATAAAATTATGATTGGAGATCTTTTGTAGATACCGTATTTATCGGCCTCGACGACACTACTTTTTTCCCTAAAATAAGTCTAAAAATTCTACCATGCGTCCTGGAGGCCGAATGTTGTTTATTATTAAAAAAATTTTTTTTTTGATTGTCAAAATTAGGGTGCCTCTTTCGGCGCCGGGAAACACGGTACACCCTTCAAAATAAAGAATTTTGTATTATATAAGTCCAGGGGCATGTTTCAGGTGGTTTTATATCGAAGGGTTTATATGAGAGGTTCTTACAGAAAATTGTGACCGAAGGTTTTAAGATTAAAAAAAAAAAACCCCCAAGAAAATACCAACAGAATTTTGTATTTTATGACAAGTCCAGTGGATTTTTTCAGGAGGTTCTTATATAAAATTATGATTGGAGATTGTTTTAAAGATAAATGTAAGCACTTTACAGTAAACAGTACTGTACCACATCGTAGAACCAGGGGTTCTTTCAGGCGGTTTGATATCAAAAGAGTTACTGTGAGTGTTTCTTAAATATTATAAGATACTTTGTATGTTGTGTCTAGTAATTCTACCATCTGGGGTGGAGCGGAGGAGTGGAACGGGCAGAGAAATCAATACTAACACATCACCTGTAAATTAATTGGCAATGTGCCAAAGTTACCATTACTACCACCATCATCATCATCATCGTCATCATCGCCATCGTCGTCATCACCATCATTTATTATTGTCGTTGTGTTCGCAAACATCAGTCGTCTTTGTCGTCGTCGTCGTCTTCGCAATTATCACTCCTGTCCTCCTCCTCCTCCTCATCCTCATCCTCCTCTTCCTCCTTCTCCTCATTATTATCATCATCATCATCACACTATCACCACTGTCGTCGACAGCGTCATCATCGTCATGAGCGCCCTCATCATCATCATCACCATCATCATCATCATCATCACAATTATCACCCCCTGTCCTCCTCCTCCTCATCATCATCATAGTTATCAACGCTGTCATCATCATCATCATCATCACAATTTTCAGAGCAATCACCATCATCACCGCTGTCATCATCATCATCAGTTATCACCCCTGTCATCATCATCATCATCAGTTATCAACGCTGTCATCATCATCACAATTATCACCCCTGTCATCATCATCATCATCATCATCATCATCATCATCAGTTATCACCCCTGTCATCATCATCATCATCATCATCATCATCATCAGTTATCAACGCTGTCATCATCATCACAATTATCAACGCTGTCATCATCATCATCATCATCATCATCGTTGTAATCACAATTATTACCATCATCATCATCATCATCATCATTATAATAATAACAATCATCATCACCATCAGTGTCATTGCTTTCGTCGTCGGCTTCATCGTCGCTGTCGTTGTAACGATGTTTTGTCATCGCCGTCACCACCACCCTGCCTACCCATCGTCGTCATCGTCGCCATTGTCGCCATCATCATCATCATTGTCATCATTGTCAGCCCCATCACCACCGCCATCATCATTA
>OZ024759.1:15669547-15682047 GCA_964016885.1 Eledone cirrhosa | reverse complement strand
AAATTTAATTATCTCAAATATTTTCGGGTTTAAAAATCCATTATCAATAGAGGACCCCTGTGTAGGTCTTCAAAGATCTGTCAGAGATGAATTGTTGTTTGGTTGGCAGATTTAATTAATAGAGAAAACCAAACGTAATAACAAACCCCGCAAATACGGAGAAATATGGCGTTTGATTCCACACTGGAAATTATCAATATTGATATTTATTAATTTGCTTCGTATCGATAAAATTGCAAGATTAACCACAGAGAAAGTATTAATATCTATATATAAATTTCTGTGATTCTGTCGCAATACGTAAAGAGAGAGGGGTAGTTTGACTACCTCATACTACTCCTCCCCCTTTACGTCTGCTGCCTGTGTGAATGTATGTGTGTGTAAAAGGAAGGAAGTGGGTGGTGAAAAATCTATAGCAAAATAGCAACTGGCGTTCCATTTGTTATGCTGCGTATTTGTTTCTGTGAATGTATGTGTGAATGCATGTCTGCGTGTGTATTTTTGTAAGTGTGTCTGTGTTAGCGCGTTTATATTTATATACTCATACATATAAATGTATGCACACACACACACAGGCGTACACATATGCAACACACGCGCGCGCCAGCGTGTCGAAGAAACTCCTAGTTTATAAAATTACTAGTTAATAAAATTACTTGTTAATCTAACGAATGGGAGGGAGAGAAGATATTTGATTAAAAAAATAAATATTTCATTGCTGTTTGTTGCGCATGTGTTGCTATGACTACTGTGTTGCTATGGCTATTGCGTGCTATGACTTGTTGTGTGTTGTGTATGTTGCTATGGCTATTTTGTGTTGCTATGCATTGCTGTGTGTTGCTATGGTTTTCTGTGTACTGCTGTTACTTGTTAAATGTTGCCATGGTTATAAGATGTTCTATGGTATGCTGTCTGTTATAAGGTGTTATGTGTTGCTATGTGTTGCCATGTGCTGTTATGTGCTGCGGTGTTTTGCCATGAGTTGCTATGTGTTATATGTGTTGCTAAGTATTGCTGTATGTTGCTACATTTTACTAGACGAAAGTCTGTGTTGCTGTGAGTTGCTGTATCTTTCATTAAATCCGTATTTTTCCTACTTTGTCAAAACCAGATTTAGACGTTTAGTTTACATATTGAGACCCAACCTAACCTGTTTATCCTATAAATAATATGTATTCTAATAATATACTTTTTTGTCATATATAATGTTTTTTTTTTTTTTAAATATATATATAGGAAATTAATTGTCGCAGGAAGGTTACAACTTAAAATAAAATTTCACCGGAGATAGATTAGCAAAATATAATTGTTTCTACTTTTGACACAAGCAAGCAATTATCCCAGTACATTACTGGTACTTTATTTTATCAACCCCGTAAGGATGAAAGGCAAAGTTAACCTCAGCGGGATTTGAACTCAAACCGCAAAGGGCCGTAATTCTACGCTGTAAAGCATGAGGTACGACCCTCTACCGATACTGCAAATCCACCGCCCTTGATTAGCAAAATATAATAAACGGCGCAGAGAAGGACTGGGTGGGAATAAGAACAGAGGTAGGTGGAAAAAAATCTGAAAAATTAATAAGTTAGGGGTGAGATATGGACGATTATTCGTCGAGACCGGAGGGTGCATTCACGCACCAAGGTAGCTTCTCTTTAGCGCCGCCGACAGACACGGGATAAACATTAGAAAAAACGCGAGGTCAAGGCGAAGAAAATTTTCACCGGAAGCAATAAGACTCTGTTTGAAATTTGTAATGAACTCTCGTGTCTTTTGGCGAATGAATAATTATCTATGGTAAAGTTACTCACTTTTACAACGATAAAATCAGCTGCAACAACAACAGCAACAACAACAACAACAAAAACAACGCTGAAAGTAGCTGCAGCAACAACAACGATAAAAATAGTTGCAACAACAACAGCAACAACAACAACAACAGCAAAAACAACGCTGGAAGTAGCTGCAGCAACAACAACGCTAAAAGTAGCTGCAACAACAACAACAACAACGCTGAAAGTAGCTGCAACAACAACAACAACAACGATAAAAGTAGCTACAACAACATCAACAACGTTAAAGTAGCTGCAAGAATTAAACAGCACCGACAACAACAACAATAAAAATAGCTGCAACAACAACAACTGCAACAACATCAGTAATAATAACAATAACTGCAACAACAACAGTAATCACAACAACAATAACTGCAACAACAGTAATAACAACAACAATAACAACACCGACTGCAACAACAACAAATAAAAAAACTGCAATAAAATTAGTGGCAAGGACAATAACAAGCGCAGCAGCAGCAGCACTAACATGTTACTACTGCTGTTTCTACTACTACTACTACTACTACTACTACTACTACTACCCACCACCACTACTACTACTACTACTACTACTACTACTACTACCCACCACCACTACTACTACTACTACTACTACTACTACTACTACTACTACTACCCACCACTACTACTACTACTACTACTACCCACCACTACTACTACTACTACTACTACTACTACCCATTACTACTACTACTACCCACCACTACTACTACTACTACCCACCACCACTACTACCCACCACTACTACTACTACTACTACTACTACTACTACTACTATTGTTACTTCTACTACTACTACTACCCACCACACCACCACCACTACTACTACTACCCACTACTTCTACTACTACTACTACTACTACTACTACTACTACTACTACTGTTACTACTACTACTACTACTACTACTACTACTACTACCACTCGCACCAGCAGCATCCCCACCACAACTACTACCATCGCCCCCACTATCACCACCATCACCACTACCACCACCACCACTACCACCATCACCACCAAGGCTTCTACCACTATTATTACTACTCCCACAACTACTACCATCGCACCCACTACTACTACCACTACCACCACTACCACCACCACTACTACCACCACCACCACTACCACCACCACCACCACCACTACTACCACCACCACTACCACCACCACTACTACCACCACCACCACCACCACTACCACCACCACCACCACTACCACCACCACTATTACTACCACTACTACCACCACCACCACCACCACCACTACCACCACCACCACCACCATCCACCACCACCACCACCACCACCACCACCACCAGCATCAATGTGAGATAAATACTGTTACTTCCTTTATACACAGATGTATAGTTTAGTTACTAAACCATACATCTGTAGTAAATGTTAGGCAACTTTCACCACATATTACTTATACCGAGCTGTATTCTGAAATAGATTTAAGTCTTGTTATATCTGCTCAGTTTTAAGGTTTCATATGTATAAACACTTAGAGTATATTATATATACGCCCACGCATATACACACACATACATACAAGGGTAATAGCCGTATTGAGATGCATACATATATATATACACACGCAGACATACACACGCAGACATACACACGTACTCACAAACATATACATACAAGGGTAATAGCCGTATTGAGATGCATACATATATATATATACACACGCAGACATATACACGTGCTCACAAACATATACATACAAGGGTAATAGCCGTATTGAGATGCATACATATATATATACACACGCAGACATACACACGCAGACATACACACGTACTCACAAACATATACATACAAGGGTAATAGCCGTATTGAGATGCATACATATATATATACACACGCAGACATACACACACATACACACGTACTCACAAACATATACATACAAGGGTAATAGCCGTATTGAGATGCATACATATATATATACACACGCATACATACACACACATACATACACACGTACTCACAAACATATACATACAAGGGTAAGAGCCGTATTTAGATGCATACATATATATATACACACGCAGACATACACACACATACACACGTACTCACAAACATATACATACAAGGGTAATAGCCGTATTGAGATGCATACATATATATATACACACGCAGACATACACACGCAGACATACACACGTACTCACAAACATATACATACAAGGGTAAGAGCCGTATTTAGATGCATACATATATATATACACACGCAGACATACACACACATACACACGTACTCACAAACATATACATACAAGGGTAAGAGCCGTATTTAGATGCATACATATATATATACACACGCAGACATACACACACATACACACGTACTCACAAACATATACATACAAGGGTAATAGCCGTATTTAGATGCATACATATATATATACACACGCAGACATACACACACATACACACGTACTCACAAACATATACATACAAGGGTAATAGCCGTATTTAGATGCATACATATATATATACACACGCAGACATACACACACATACACACGTACTCACAAACATATACATACAAGGGTAATAGCCGTATTTAGATACATACATACATATATATATACACACGCAGACATACACACACATACACACGTACTCACAAACATATACATACAAGGGTAATAGCCGTATTTAGATGCATACATATATATATACACACGCATACATACATACACATACGTACATACATACACAGAGGTAACATGCATATATATACACACGCAGACATACACACACGTACATACACACGTACTCACAAACATATACATACAAGGGTAATAGCCGTATTTAGATGCATACATATATATATATACACACGCATACATACATACACATACGTACATGCACATATAGAGCTAAGTCATATTTCAATACATACATATACATACACACGCACACATACACACACACGTACACACACACATACACACATACTCACAAACATACATACACAGGTAACAACCGTATTTAGATACATACATATATACACACACATACGTACATACATACGTACATGCACATACAAAGGTAAGAGTCATATTTAAATACATACATATACATACACACGCATACATATACACGCATACATATACATGCACACATACACACACATACATACATACACCCACGCACATTCACACATACACACATACGCACAAACATACACATACACAGGTAACAGCAATATTTAGATACATACATATATATACACACGCATACATACACGTACATACATACATGTACATACATACATCAGTTAACAGCCTTACTCACATACAGACACATGGACATACACACGTACATAGACACACCGGAAACATCCATACTCACATACATACACGCACTTACAGATACAAACATATGCGGACTCGAAAATAAACGCACACGCACACATACTCACGCACATAGACATGCTCACACATATACACACATACATCCATAGACACACATACATACACAGACATACGTAGACTCGAAGCTACACATACACGTACATACACACAGAAGGTCTTCAGAGAAGAAATTCTCAGGAGAGTTGGACAGCAGCAGGTCTTCAGAAAAGAAACGTCCAGGAGAGCTGGAGGACAGCAGCAGATCTTCAGAAAAGAAACTTTCAGGAGAGCTACACAGCAGAGGGTCTTCAGAGATAAACTTTCAGGAGCGCTGGAGATCAGCAGAAGGTCTTCAGAGAAGAAACTCTGAGGTGAGCTGGATAGCAGAAGGTCTTCAGAGAAGAAACTCTCAGTTGAGCTGGATAGCAGAAAGTCTTCAGAGAAGAAACTCTCAGGAGAGCTGGACAGCAAAAGGTCTTCAGAGAAGAAACTCTCAGGAGAGCTGGACAGCAAAAGGTCTTCAGAGAAGAAACTCTCAGGAGAGCTCGATAGCAGAAGGTCTTCAGAGAAGAAACTCAGAAGAGCTGGATAGCAGGATTGTCTTCAGAGAAGAAACTCTCAGGAGAGCTGGATAGCAGGAGGTCTTCAGAGAAGAAACTCAGAAGAGCTGGATAGCAGGATTGTCTTCAGAGAAGAAACTCTCAGGTGAGCTGGACAGCAGAAGGTCTTCAGAGAAGAAACTCTCAGTTGAGCTGGATAGCAGAAAGTCTTCAGAGAAGAAACTCTCAGGAGAGCTGGACAGCAGAATGTCTTCAGAGAAGAAACTCTCAGGTGAGCTGGACAGCAGAAGGTCTTCAGAGAAGAAACTCTCAGTTGAGCTGGATAGCAGAAAGTCTTCAGAGAAGAAACTCTCAGGAGAGCTGGACAGCAGAATGTCTTCAGAGAAGAAACTCTCAGGAGAGGTGGACAGCAGAATGTCTTCAGAGAAGAAACTCTCAGGTGAGCTGGATAGCAGAAGGTCTTCAGAGAAGAAACTCTCAGGAGAGCTGGATAGCAGAAGGTCTTCAGAGAAGAAACTCTCAGGAGAGCTGGACAGCAAAAGGTCTTCAGAGAAGAAACTCTCATTAGAGCTGGATAGCAGAAGGTCTTCAGAGAAGAAACTCTCAGGAGAGCTGGACAGCAGAAGGTCTTCAAAGAAAATCTCAGGAGAGCTGGACAGCAGAAGATCTTCAGAGAAGAAAATCTCAGGAGAGCTGGACAGCAGGATTGTCTTCAGAGAAGAAACTCTCATTAGAGCTGGATAGCAGAAGGTTTTCAGAGAAGAAACTATTAGAAGAGCTCGACAGCAGTTCTTCAGAGAAGAAACTCTCAGGAGAGCTGGACAGCAGGATTGTCTTCAGAGAAGAAACTCTCAGGAGATCTGGACAGCAGAAGGTCTTAAGAGAGTAAACCTCTGCTCAAACGCGTGTTTCGGCATTTAACTTCTCATACTCTTAGGCGGTTGGGCCTCATGCAGGTTATGACTCATGGATGTCCTTTAGCTCACACTGAACCATCCGGACATCGGAGACTTGTTGTATATTTAAACCGTATGGAGGAGGTTCTGCTGACAAGATTAGTTGAAGTTCGTCACCGTTGCCTCTGCTTTCAAACTAATATTTAAACAAATATTCAGGCAAATACCGGAGCTTGACAGGCCACTTCCTCTTTGCACGAGGTCACCGTCGAGACCTCAGGCGTCCTCGGACATCGGACAGCTGACCTCGGTAAAATCGCATCGATAGCAGCTGTCTGACTATGGGCTCCGCGAAGCTGGATGGCTGTTGTAGTGTATGAATCAATTTGAAATACAGCTGGGGTTCCTCCATCTGTTGACAGGAACATCATGAGATAAAGTGTCTTGAAGGCGTTCACACACATACACACACACGCACACTGTCCCACACACATATACACACACGTATGTATACATACACACACATATATGCATATATATATACATACATACATATATATACACGTGTGTGTGTGTGTGTGTGTTTGTATATGTGTATTCAGGTAGGCATACACATATATATATATATGTGTGTGCATATGTTTGTTTGTATGTGTGTATATGTATGTAGGATGTATGTATGCATGTAAGTGTACATATACATTATACACAAACACGCACAGAAACGCACGCACGCGCGCGCATATATATATATATATATATATATATATATATATATATATATATATATATATACACGCGTGTGTGTGTATTTGTATGTGTGTATTCAGGTAGGCATATATGTATATATATACACATATATCTGCATATATATTTGTTTGAATGTGTGTGTATGCATGAATGTGTATATATACATTATACAGACACGCACATATACACACACTCACTCACACAAACACACATACATACACACACACACGCACACATATATGTGTGTGTGAGTGTATTTGTATATGTGTTCAGATAGGGGTGCTTACATATATGTTAGCATGTATGAGTTTTAAAATGTGTGCGTGCAAGTATGCATGTTTGGGCAATTAGGATATTAGGTGAGCTTAGCTATGAACGTGTGTGCCAGTGAGCGTGTGTGAGCGTATGTGTGAATTGATGGGTGGGGTGGTGTTGGTGGTGGCGGTGACGGTGGGGGAATACGTGAGAGCTTAAAAGCACGTGTGTAATTCTGTGAGATTTGTTGATTTAGTCAATCCTTGGAAGCTGAATGTTACAATAAACGTGTGGATGGGTGAAGGAACTACACGCAAAAACAACGTGAATACACGAACAAACGAACACACGAATAGACGAACACACGAACACAGGAACACAGGATCAGAGGAATATAAGAGAAATAGAGGAACATAGGAATAGATGAATAGAATGATTGAAATACACTTAATCCGACATTCATTTACACGTTCTAACAAACGAGAAACAATTTCATGTACAAACAAACATACATGCATACATGCAAACACACTTACATACATACAAACACACTTACATACATACATAACATACATACGCACATACATACATACATATGATGCATACATACATACATACATGCATACATAGACAATACTTATATATGATATATACATACATACATTACATACATACACACGTACATATAAACACACGTACATATAAACACATTTTCATACATATACAGATGAACACACATGTGCACACACAAATAGACATTCATACAAGCATACATATACATACGTACACTCACATATACATATGTACACACAAATGCGCACACACACTCACATTCATATATACGCATACTCACGTACGCACATATGCATACATACACAGACAAAAACACACATACAGACACACACATGCACACACATAAGCACACACACATGCACAGACTAAGCACACACATACACACTCATAGATACGTGTGTGTGTGGGGGATGTTGTTAGGCCTCCATTGGTTCCAGCGATGAGTGCTCCAGTTCGAACAATGGAACAACTTTCTCAGGAAATTAACTTGCCAGTGGCCGAGCAGTCCACAGACACGTGTATTCTTTACGTAATTCTCAGGGAGATTCAACGTTATACTGTGATTTGAAAACGTTGGCCCTTTAAATTACAATTAGAACGAAGTTTAGCCATCTAAGGGGATGGTAGCAACACACCACCAGAAATCGAACTCATGAGCTTAAGAATATGCCTAGAGCAGACCAACCTTTTAGCTATACGCTTTTACAGCATACATATACACACACATATATACATATGGATGTATGGCTTATATCGAGCATTAATAAGAATGTTCGATTCGTTTGTAAACGAATTTACAATTTATGTTGGGTCACTCTTGAGTGCTACTGGTAGGGTGTAACCCAGTACAACTTGTCGCATAGTCGGGTAGTGGGCTACTAAACCGGCAACCCCACCAAGTTTACTTGGCGAGGAAGGTGATTTTGGACACACTGCAAGACAAAATAGAAAACCTCACAAACGGCGGAAGAACTCATAAGATTCAACGGCCATCTAAAAAAAAAAAAAATCCTGCCAAATCAATGGGTGGCAGTAGTTCCAGCTGCACGCATCGAAAGACTGGTGGGTGCAGTGGTTCTGAGAACAATGCGGCTTTGCAGATGATCAATGTAAATTGACAAGGGAAAGGCACTCCTGCTCGAGTTAGAAGAGAACTATTGACCTTCAGGAAAAGTAGTGACCCCTGATTGTATTCAGCAACCGAAACAAATATGAAGTACACCAAATCCCAAATTAGAAGAGAACTATTGACCTTCAGGAGAAGCAGTAAACCCTGATACTGATTGTATTCAGCAACCGAAACAAATATGAAGTCCACCAAATCCCAAATTAGAAGAGAACTATTGACCTTCAGGAGAAGCAGTAAACCCTGACCCTGATTGTGTTCAGCAACCGAAACAAATATGAAGTACACCAAATCCCAAATTAGAAGAGAACTATTGACCTTCAGGAGAAGCAGTAACCCCTGACCCTGATTGTGTTCAGCAACCGAAACAAATATGAAGTACACCAAATCCCAAATTAGAAGAGAACTATTGACCTTCAGGAGAAGCAGTAAACCCTGACCCTGATTGTGTTCAGCAACCGAAACAAATATGAAGTACACCAAATCCCAAATTAGAAGAGAACTATTGACCTTCAGGAGAAGCAGTAACCCCTGACCCTGATTGTGTTCAGCAACCGAAACAAATATGAAGTCCACCAAATCCAAGGCTCCTAGGAGCAGCCCTTGTTCTTCTTATTTGCGAGTGTAAACTCGGCAGATTAGAGTTTAGATTCGTTTGTAAACAAACGAACCCGAATAGAAACTGTGTCGTGCCGGGCACCGATCGTCACCTGTTTGTTCAACACTGGCTTTGAGGAACAATCAACATGTTTCTGGATCATATATATATATATATGCACACATACATATTCGTACTGGAGCATCCTGAAATAAAGTGTCTTGTTTAAGGACACAGAGCACCTCGAAGAATCGAACTCACAACCATACGCTTATGGCTCTAGCAGCCTAACCCTTTAGCTACACGCCTTTACAATATACACAAATACACATACATACATATACACATATACATACGGATACTGCAGCAACCTGAAATAGAGTGTCTTGCTTAATGACACAGAGCATCTCCAGGAATCGAACTCACGACCATGTGCATATGGGTTCAGCAGCCTAAACATTTAGCTATACACTTTTACAGCATACACATACATGCAAATATACGCATATACATAAATGCATAGAAACAAAGATATTCAAATCCACTTACAAAAGACTCGTAAAACACGCACACTTACACACTTACACACCACACACATATATATAGATACACACCCATATATATATAAACACTTACACATCTACATCAATCGACGCCTATGTGTGAGTGATTGTGTACATGTCATCATAGAGAAGGCAACATAAATGGACTTATTTTTCTCTAAACACATTTTTTTCCGATTCCACACCGCTCGTCCCTTTAATCGTTCTAATTTTTAATTCTTTCTTCGGATGAAGGACTAGCGCCCGAAACGTTGAGACCCTCTTCCTGCTATTTCAAGCATTACACTAATATATTCCTTCCATATACTGTACCGATTGTGTTGTTTTTTCTGTTTACCTTTTACATACATACATACATACATACATACATACATACATACATACATACATACATACATATGTAACATAGAGGGTGTGGCAAGATACTAGGTGGACCATAACGCACCAGAATACTCAATACTTAGGATAGTAGAGTGGACTCAGAAATAGCTGTCGAAACGGCTTGAGCTCTGCCGTCCGGATCATACTTTTTCTTATATATATATATATATATATATATATATATATATATATATCTATATATATATATATGAGGGCGACTGGCCGAGGTGAAAGCAGCCAGTTGGTCAGTCGTCTTCTCTGTCTTTGATTTTTCGGACCCATGGTTTTTTACATATTCCTTTGTTATATTCCAATACCTGATGATATCACCGGATTCATATGGAACCCGGTCATTGAAATGATCATAGTATAATAAACCTTTCAAGGATTTACACCAGTCCAGCCTCCTGTTATTTTATTTATATATATATGTATATATATTGTTATGCTTTGGGAGGGTCATGTTGCCAATAAGAAACACACGCACCAGTTGCTTTCACTTCAATTTATTATAAATTAAATTTATAAATTTAGGAATTTATAAATTTCCGGTTGGTTGGTTGGTTCCACAACCAGACGATTGTTCATATATTGTCAAAGTTCTTTCGTCACACATTCTGTGACCTCTTCAGTGACTGGGGATTATTTCAGAAACGAAATATATATATATATATATATATATGTGAGAGAGAGAGAGATGTGCAAAGCTACATGGACGCATAAGTGCATACATACAAAGTTGCCTACATATATAGACACATAGCGCGCAGATAGATACACACGCTTACACACACGCAAATTATACTTAAACACACAAGCACACACACCTATACATTTCTAGATACACACACACACACACAGACAGACATTCTTCCATTTATTTTCTAACATAATTTTGGAAGAGTATTCTCTCTTCCTCTCTCTCTCTCCATCTCTCTCTCCATCCCTCACTCGCTCCGTCTCTCTCTCACACTCTCTCCCTCCGTCTCTCTCTCACACTCTCTCCCTCTCACCGTCTCTCTCTCACACTCTCACCGTCTCTCTCTCACACTCTCTCCCTCTCACCGTCTCTTTCTCACACTCTCACCGTCTCTCTCTCACACTCTCTCCATCTCACCGTCTCTCTCTCACACTCTCACCGTCTCTCTCTCACACTCTCTCCTTCTCACACTCTCTCCCTCTCATCGTCTCTCTCTCTCTTACTCACTCTTTCGCAATCTGTAATTCCTATAATGCTTTCGCTTCCAATCACCATCATCATCATCATATCATCGCCACATCATAATCGCCGCCGTCACTATTAACATCACCATTACCATCATCATTACCATGCTTATGATAATTATTATAATCACAGCCATCGTCATCATCATCATCATCATCATCAGTAACAAAAATGGAGGTAAAGGCGAGCAAGGCACTGCTTCCTTCCGGAGCAGATACAAGCTATGTGTGGAAATGTCTAAACAGACTAAGATCTGGTGTTGGACGTACAAAAGTCAATCTTGCAAAATAGTGATTTTAAAGGATGGGGATGTTGTGTGTGACCGTGGCATCGAACCACAGA
>OZ024759.1:15643603-15648603 GCA_964016885.1 Eledone cirrhosa | reverse complement strand
CTCTCTATATATATATATGCATCTCTCTCTCTCTCTCTCTGAAGTATAAGAATCAAAGAACTGTTCAAAACATGTTTGTGCTTACAACTGTTTCCTCCAAACCGAGATTTGGATTCTTCGGAGCAATTTATTAATGAGTGAACACTTATATGACCTCCTTTTCACCCAAGAGACATACAGATACATATGCAAATATTCATTACAGCATTTAGAGTGGCAGTACACACTTAGAGATTACATTCATATTAAAAGATACAATCAAAAATACAGGTTAAAATACAACATGAAAATAAGCGGTTATATAGTGCAAATGTTATATAATTAATACTATATATATATATATATATACATATACACACACATTGTTCTGGGTATGACATGTGGCAAGGCTCCAGTTCGGGAGATTAGGAGCTGTGGGGAATGTGGAGTTACCCCTTAGTTGTCATAACTCCCAGGTCTACTTTGGCCCGGAGTAGTAGTACCTGTTAGGGCTCCATTTATGGGTTAAATAACTACCTTATTCGAGTGGCGCCGGTAAAGTATTGTCAGCCATTGAAAAGAAATATGGAGAGTCCATCTTACAGCACTAGGGTTAAAGCCCCTAATTACACTGTCAAGGAGCAGTCTGGTCGTTATGACTCTGCTGGCTTAAAGCCACAGAGAGGGCCAGTGGATGATGGATCAGCTGTCTCTGAGACAAATATAAAGAATGCAGTTTTGTCCTGCAGAAGAGCCATCAAAATGGGTACTTTGAATGTGAGGACTATTCGGACGCTGGAGAAGAGAGAGGAGTTGGGACATCTGTTCGAGGAGAGTGGTATACAGATACTTGCGATCCAAGAACACATGATCCTACATGATGAGCCCGTGAGGAGTGTGATGATTGGGAAGAGGAGCCAGCTCATCACCACATCGGCAGTGAGGAACATGACCAATGCTGCAGTGAGGAGTGGGTTTGGTTTTCAGCACAAAAACCAGTCTATTGGTGAGGGAAATGATGCCTGTCTCCCCACGAGTGTTGAGAGTGACCTTCAATGGAAACCCAAGACTGACAGTCATCTCAGCCTATAGTCCAACCGAAGGCGACAGTGATGTGAGTGCGGAAGAGTTCCATGAGGAGGTGTGTAGAGCTGTCAACACCACTCAAGCACACAACATCCTGCTTGTTTTGGGGGACTTCAATGTACATCTGAGTAAGGAGGGCAGTGAAGATCCATGCTGGTACTTCCATAACAACACCAACCGAAATGGAAGACTACTGAGAGACACCCTGCTGGAGGCGAACTTGATAGCGACCAACCTAAGGTCTAGGAAGAATCCGGGGAAGATGTGGACCTACATCTCAGATATGCACTTCCCCAAGTCCCAGATTGATTTCATTCTGGTGAGGAAAAAATGGCGGAATACTGTTCTGAACACAGAACCATACAACTATTTCAGAACACTGGGTAGTGAGCTTAAGAAAGAGCAAGGCTCAGCCGCGGAGAGCAATCTATGACTGGGGAGCTTTCAAGGAAGATGATAAGCTACAGGAGAGGTTCACAGTGGAAGTGAGGAACAGGTTCAGTGCTCTGTGTGAAGAGACAGAGGAGAGAGAGATTGGATGGACTGAGGAGAGTGTGACGAGGAGGTACGGGAGGTACGGACACTTCACCAATGCAGTGGCGGAAGCAAGTGAAACCCTGGTGCCGAGGAAAAAGAACAAAAGAAAGCACGTCAGCTCTGCAAACCCAAAAGTGTGTGTAGCCAGAGAACACCCGAAAGCTGCCAAGGACCAATTCTATGCTGATCCTACGGAGGAGAGGATGGAGACTGTAGAGGTGATGAGGGAAGAAATCTGTACCGCTTACAGAGGGAGCTAGAGCAAAGTGCCTTCCTGCGGTCATGGTTTTCATTGACTTTAGGAAAGCCATTGATTCTGTGGACCGTCACTGCCTGATGAAGATCTTACAGGCTTATGGAATCCCCAATAAGATAGTGGACCTGATATCACTGCTCTACACCAACACCAAAGCCCAAGTCATTACACCCGATGGGATGACAGAGTTCTTTGAGATACTGGCTGGAGTACACCAGGGAGATACATTGGCTCCCTATCTTTTTATCATCGTAGTGGACTATTGTATGCGCCTTGCACTGGAGAAATACCAGGACTCTGGCTTTACTGTAGTACCGGCTCAGAGCAGGAGAGAGAAGGCGAAAAAGGTATCGGATGCTGAATTTGCCGACGACATGGTTTTGTTGGCAAATACAGAGAAAGAGGCAGAGGATTTGATGCGGGAGGTTGAGACTGTGTCGATGAGTGTGGGGCTGAGAATGAATTAGACGAAAGCAAAATATCTGGTAGAGAATGTTGAGAAGCCAGAGGAGATCACTAGTGTAGGCGGGAAGCCGCTAGAATTGGTTGAGGGCTTCCTGTATTTGGGAGCAAAGATTGGGAATACGGAAGATGATGTGGTTGAGAGGAAGAGCAAAGCCTGGGCGGCGTGCCACAGTTTGAGATCGGTGTGGAAGTCGGACCTTCGTAAAGACCTGAAAATCCGCCTCTTCATTGCTGTAGTGGAGTCTGAACATTAATCAGTATACACTGAGGATGAAAAATTCAGAGCTGTATGGGAGCCTCCCAAAAGTCAGCTCAAAAGTGACACAGGGGAGACTGGGGTTAGCTGGACATGCTCACCGACATCCAGAGTTGACATTGCACTCAGTGCTCCTGTGGGAGCCCCTACATGGACACACTGGAAGATGAATACCAAGGTTAACGAATGTTGATGCCCTAAGGACAGACACTGGTCTGTCGGAGACGCAGGACATGGCAGCGATAATGAGGGACAGAAACCGCTGGAGAGAACTCGTCCATGGATCTCGGGAATTTTACCCGCCCTAGATAGATACACACACACACACTCTTCCTCTCTCTCTCCCTCTCTCTCTCCCCCTCTGTCTCCCCCTCTCTCTCCCTCTCTCCCTCTCTCTCTCCCTCTCTCTCTCCCTCTCTCTCTCCCTCTCTCTCTCCCTCTCTCTCTCCCTCTCTCTATCTCCCTCTCTATCTCCCTCGCTATCCCTCGCTCTCCCTCGCTCTCCCTCGCTCTCCCTCGCTCTCCCTCGCTCTCCCTCGCTCTCTCTCTCTCTCTCTCTCCCTCGCTCCCTCGCTATCCCTCTCTCCCCCTCGCTCTCCCCCTCGCTCTCTCCCTTCCCCTCTCTCTCTCCCCCCCTCTCACTTTTCCTCTCTGTCCCTCTCGCTCTCTTTCATTCTGCCCCTCTATTTATCCCTCTCTTCCCCCCGCTCTCTCATATATATATAATATTCACGATTAGTAACATTAATATGCAAAGTGTACTCAGAAGAAAAAGGAAACGCGCTGAGAACGCTGGATACAGCGACATCTTCGGGAGAAGTAATAAATGATGATTCTAACTAAAACAAATTATCACCTACAATAACAGCATAAACACATGAGCAAGGCAGTCATACGTTGAGGATTTGATAATATCTGAAATAATTCACATGTAATTATAAGTCAGCTTGTTAACAAGACTGATAAAGCGCTGTTCGGACGGAATCGTATCACACGTTATGGCAGAACAGCCATTGGCATTCCTCTCACGAAACCACCCCAACATCACTTAATATCACGCAACAAATCGCAATATATGATATAAAAGCCAAGGACGGTGCAAAGCTGTGCCTGTCAGATTCGTTAGATTGCTCAGTCACACTGTTTCCGTTAAGCTAACGGTGTTCTCAGCAGTGTGTGCGTGTGTGTTTCTGTATGTGTTATTTATAGAGAGTCAGACGCCATGCTATGCAGCATAGAATTACGATCCCTTACAGTCTGAGTTCAAATCTCCCCGATGGTAACTTTGCCTTTCATCCTAACAGGATCGATAAAATAAAGTACCAGTAATGCACTGTGACAATTGGTAGTCTTGTGCCAAAAGTAGAAACAATTATTGAATTTGAACGGTTTGAGTTCAAATCCTGCCGTGGTTAACTTTGGTTTTCATCCTCACGGGGTCGATGAAATAAAGTACCAGTAATGTACTGGGATAATTGCTGGCCTTGTACCAAAAGCATTACAAACAATTTATGTCTGAATTTGAACGGTCTGAGTTCAAATCCCGCCGAGATTAATTTTGCATTTCATTCTTATGGGGTCGATAAAATAAAGTACCAGTAATGCACTGGATTAATTGCTGGCCAAAAGTAGAAACAATTATTGAAATTGAACGGTCTGAGTTCAAATCCAGCAGAGGTTAACTTTGCCTTTCATCCTTACAGGGTCGATAAAATAAGGTACCAGTAATGTACTGGAATGATTGCTGGCTTTGTGCCAAAACTAGAAACAATTATTCTCTGAATATGCTGAGCTCTCAGTAATATATACGTATAAGAATGTTTGTGTGAGCCATTGGTGGTCAATAGGCAGAATCGTTAGAATGTCCGATAGAAGGCTTGGTGGTACCCACTCCAACTCTTTGCTGGGGTAACCTCACAGTAAGTGTATATGTAAATATATAACCCCGTAGGACTCAAATTAGATTACGAGCGATCATAGAAACATGATCTGTTTGAAGTCGAGGAGAGCTCTGGTGAGAGACAAAACAGCCAGGTTCAATATTTTGAAGCAACATAGAATTACATTATCCAATATATCCTTCACGATTTTAAGATTGTTAAACGGAATTTAAGGGTAGATTTGGCCGCTGACTAGGGCATATCGATAGGCAGTAAGAAATGGGACGCGTAATGAGTTTATTAACTAACAACTGAATGATCTTCTTCAAAATCGACGAAGGATACAACACCATTTATATATATTTACACAGAAATCAACTCAAAACGTATAATGTGAATATATATATATATATATATATATATATATATATATATATATATATGTGTGTGTGTGTGTTTGTGCCTATATATGTATGTGTATATATATGTATATATAGGCATGTATATATATATACGTAAATATACATGAATATATATGTAT
>OZ024759.1:15638603-15641103 GCA_964016885.1 Eledone cirrhosa | reverse complement strand
GGAAGTTGAGACTGTGTCGATGAGTGTGGGGCTGAGAATGAATGAGACTAAGACAAAATGTCTGGTAGAGAATGTTGAGGAGCCAGAGGGGATTACTAATGTAGGCGGGAAGCCGCAGGGATTAGTGGACGTCTTCCTGTATTTGTTAGCAAAAATTGGGAATACGGAAGATGATGTGTTTGAGAGGAAGAGCAAAGCCTGGGCGGCGTGCCACAGTTTGAGATCGGTGTGGAAGTCAGACATTCGTAAAGACCTGGAGATTTACCTCTTCATTGCTGTAGTCTGTGCTGCTGTACGAGTCTGAGATTGGATATTGACCAAGAAAATCAACCAGATGGTGGATGAGTGGTACACGAGAATGCTGAGGATGGCTCTGAACATTAATCAGTATACACTGAGGATGAAAAACTCAGATCTGTATGGGAGCCATTTTAATATATATATATATATATATATATATATATATATATATATATATATGTCTATTTAACCCTTCTGTTGCTGATGCATTCATTTTCCTCCGGATCTGCGAGCCATACAAATGTCGCTGCGGATCCACCGTGAACACTTCCGGCCTCCACCACTCCTGACTCCATTTCTGCTTCCTGACCTCAGCTGAACCACCCTCTCACCCTCTCTCTCACACGCCCTCTCCCCCATATATATATATATACTTATATACAAGTACACAAACACACACATATGTATACAAACATATACACACTCATCCCCCCTCTCTTTCTCTCTCACAAAATCCCCCCTCCCCATATATGCATATATACATATATACAAGTACACAAACACACATATGTATACAAACATATACACACTCATCCCCCCTCTCTTTCTCTCTCACAAAATCCGCCCCCCCCATATATACATATATACATATATACAAGTACATAAACACACACACACACATATATAGTCGATAGACAAGATCCCAGACCTCATTCGCTGAACGAGTGTGGTGGAGTTCGTCAAATTGGACCGAGGAAACAATGTTTCCTATATATATATATATATATGATTACACTGATATACGCAATGTATTCATACATATATACACATATATAAAAAAATCTGTCCTTCAATCTGTTCTAATTCTCACATCCATCACATCTAATCACACGTAGGAATGCGATATAAATTAGCTTTTTTTCATGAATCAGATTGATGAAGGGATAAATAGATAGATGGATAAGGTTACAGAGAGTGAGATAGAGGGAGGGGTAGAATGAGTTCAAGATAGAGATTTAAAGAGAGAGAGAGAGAGTTATACAGATAGGAACCCAATTTAGAGATAGTGTTTGATTATATATATATATGGAGAGAGAGAGAGAAGGAGATAGAAAGAGATATGGAGAGCGCGATGGCGAGAGAGAGATACAGAGAGCGATACGAAGAGAGAGAGAAAGATACAGAGAGAGAGAGAGATACATATAGAGAGAGGATCTGAGAGAGAAAGAGGGTTATAAATAAAGATAGAATTATATAAATATATAAATAAAGATAGAATTTAGAGATAGGGTTTGATATATATATATATTATATTATAGTGAGTGAGGGATAGAGATATAGAGAATTAGAGAGGGTAAGGGAGATAGAGATATAGAGAATTAGAGAGGTATAGAGAGGATTAATGAGATTTATAGATAAAGTGTATTTCGTGTTAGTTCCCTAAAACTAATCAGAATTTCAGCTGTTATAACAAGATGAACATCTTAATTATATAGCGAGGAAAGTAGGGTTGTATTTAGGGTTTTGTTTTTGATTGGTTGTTTGTTAAACATTTAAACCGCTGTGCTCTAAGAAAACACGGATGGAAGGATATATAAGATAGGACTGGGAACTGTGTGTGTGCGGGGATGTGTGGTGGGTACTGTGAGAATGTGGGGGGGGGGGATAGACAGAATATATGAGAGGGAGAAAGTGTGAGATATAGAGAGAGATATATTAACTATCACAAAATACATTTTGCGAATGTATTTATGTGTATATGCTTGCATGCACGTATGTATATATGTATGTACGTATGTATCCCTGGTAACATGTATCCCAGTACAACCTGTCTCATGGTCGGGTCGTTGGCGACTAAACTGGCAACCCCACCAAGGTTTCTTGGTGAGGAGGGTGACTTTGGACATCCTGCAGGACTAAAAACAAGACCTGTCAAAGGGCAAAGGAGCTCTTAAGAGTCAATGGCCATCCAAAATCACCGGGAGAGATGACCCCTTAGCCTTTGTCAAGGCAGAATTCTAGGAGAAGGAAAACTCTGATATAACACCTGCAACCCTGATGGTATCCAATGATGTTGACTTGTTCTTCTTTTTGGTAAATATCATCTTGGTTAAGAGAGTGGGACTGGCTTTGTGTAGTGCCTTTGCTCACTATAAAAGCTTCACGGCACAGGCATTGCTTTATATCTGGAGATCTCTCTGCACTTGTCGTCACATGGTACCATGGGACCACCACTATGTGTCAATAATTGTCACAAGTG
>OZ024759.1:15626103-15628603 GCA_964016885.1 Eledone cirrhosa | reverse complement strand
ATACATATATATGTATATAACATAAAATATAAGTATATATTTTAAATATATTATATGCATTCATATATGTAGATATAAGTATATATTTTATGTTATATATGTACATATTTGTATATATATTCTATATACATGTACATAAATACATATGTATATGTATGTGTAAGAATATATATATATATATATACATAAAAACATACATGCCTGGGTATGGATGTGTAAGAATATATAGATGTATTTATATATATACATACTACTTACATGTGTGTGTATGTATAAATATATATATATATATACACGTGTGTGTGTGTAAAATGAACTCGATAGCATACCATAACCTAATAGCTTGTTTTCCAACTCAATTCACCACTTAAATAGTTTCCATTCTTCAGGATTGCATATATATATGTATATATATATGCATATATATATTTATATATATATATATATATATGTATATATATATATATATTTGGTTTCTGAATTTGTTTAGCAAGATTCTTTATCTGAAAACGTGTGTTGAAACCGATATCGTTATACTTTGGGAGGGTCATCTTGCCAATAAGAAACACACGCACCAGTTACTTTCACTTCAATTTATTATAAATTTCCGGTTGGTTGGTTGGTTCCACAACCAGACGATTGTTCATATATTGTCAAAATTCTTTCGTCACACATTCTGCGACCTCTTCAGTGACTGTATAACCAGATCGGTTTTAACACACGTTTTCAGATAAAGAATCTTGCTAAACAAATTCAGAAATGTATATATATATATATAGATATATATATATATACACATAGGAAAGGTAAAACCGGAGAGAAAAAGCTACAATAAAACTCGATATTTTTATCTAAAGTTACATAAATTTACAATGCAATTAAAATTTAATTTAATTTTCTAATTCTAGTAATCCCTAAATTCAAACTATTTTATTTATATTTTTATATTTTTCCTAGTTTTTTTTATTTATCCGTTAATAATCTGCTTCCAACGTTTTTAGGCAGGTATGTTTATAATAACAAACCCTTAATATCACACAAAAGAACTTATCTCTCTTCACACGAACTCTCTATGGAAAAGAAACAAAAAATGCACAATCCGTTACTTCCTTTTATTTGTTTTTGATAAACATTGTTGAAATACGATGATATATTTAGCCTACTATTCTTTGTCAAATAGGCTTTTATATTCCTTTATTCTTTAACATTTATATTCTTTTATACTCAGTCGTTTTATCTATTTATTCACATTTTCTTTCTGTCATATTCATTGCCCTTTGGTGTTACTTTACTTATTGTTACTGAGAAGATGAAAGGCAAGTTTTTATCTCGATATAATTTCAAATCAACTTACAGACAGTCGGTAGATGTACCGCAAGGCATTCTCTCCGACGATCTAACAATTCGCATTAACTCTTTTCATATAAAAACACCTGAAACTGTCTCTCTTTCTACGATACAAATAAATCTGTTTATTTAAATTCCTTTATGTTTCTCTAAAATCTTCCCATCTTAATTTTATATAGTAACCTTTAAGTTATCTAAGCTATAATAAAGAAAGGAGTGCGTGACTGCGTCCAGAATATATTTTTTTTATCCTGTTTCTAAAATAAGTTGGATTACTTTGAATAAATAATGAATGAATATTACATAATCTATCTACTAAATTTCGTTATTCTTGATTAAATATAAATAATTTTGTTGTTTATTTTACGACTCACTTCTTTAAAATTTTCAAATGTTAACACTTCCTGTTAGCGATCGCTTAAATAAACATTCCTATATTTCCGTCACTAATATTTTCCTAATGCAGTTTATATATAATATCGTCTTTTTGTAATGTATCATGGATCACGTTATTGATAACACAAGAGAGTGTAACGCTGTCTTCGTTCAATTTTTGTGTATATTGTCAACTACGATGTTATTTGATGTATCATATCTACATGCATATATACTTGCGTATACTATCAATATGCACACTACACACGCTAGCAGAAAACCACCTGAAGGGTAGTTTTTCTGCTAGTTGTTATTAATGTTCCAAACAATTTGGCATCCACGTGTGTGAGCCACATAAATACCGCTGCGAGGCGGTTTTTGACAAGTTCGGCCTGCACCCTCTGTCTTGCCGCCATATCGCAGGCCAGTTTCCCCGCCATGCCCCTCTCAACTAGATATTGAGAAGAAGCCTGGACGTAGTTGGCTTTCCATCTCAACTGGGATTGTTCCTGAAATTACCCCCTACGAGGCATAAACCCAGGCAAGGTGTTATTGTTTAAAGATAACAGTCGTCCTTGCGCAACAGGCTCCGTTCTCGCGTTACCGATGTTTTCCCAAAGAAAAGTTAAAGGCCGAGGCAACTTGGCACCAGTGAGTCGCAACTCACACACACATATACAGTAATCTCTCCGCTAAATCGTGGTTCACTTTTCGCGGTGTCACTACATCACGGATGTTTCTTTAGAACGTATCTAATTTCCTATCTTGATAATCCCCG
>OZ024759.1:15598603-15618603 GCA_964016885.1 Eledone cirrhosa | reverse complement strand
TGCTGCAACTGGCAGCAGAACTGGAAAATTCCCAGTTCTGCAGGCAAGGGTGTAGTAACGCTGATCAGGAAAGACGTAAACAAGGGGCACGAACTATGCAACTTTCGGTCCACACCCCTGTCCAACACAGAGTTAAAGATTTTGGCCATGGTGTTGGCAACGAGGTTGGCGCTTGTTATCGAGAACCTGGTAGGAAAAGCGCAAACGTGTGCAATCCCGACCAGGTCCACACACGACAACCTGCACCTCATGCGACACTTCATAGAGAGGGTGGGGTGTAAACCCGGCTTCAGTGGGGCTCTGATCAATTTAGATCGGTCTAAGGCGTTCCAGAGGGTCGACCATCGATACTTGGAAGCGGTTCTCAAGGCAGCCGATTTCGGACCCGTCTTCACAGACTGGATCGCTGCAATGCACACCAACATCTGCTCGACGGTCAAGGTGAACGGTTACCTATCGGAACCGTTCGCAATCACGCGTTCCATCCGCCAGGGATGCCCTCTCTCCTCCATTCTGTACGTGCTGACTCTGGAGCCACTACTGCGGAAGTTGGAGCTGCAAGGCATCCCGTTGGAACCGGGACTGCGGAAAGCGGCGTCGTGACACTAATGGTCGGAAACCTCGGAAATAGGGGCGATCAGCAACATACTGCAGGAATACGAAAGGCTCGCAGGAGCAAAACTGAACCCGGACAAGCCTGTCGGTTTGCAACTCGAAACGTGGAGAGGCAAACCGATGCCGTCCGACAGCGTCGTCGGATGCTGGTGGACGGACCGCTGAAATTGCTCGGAGAGACTCTAGGCGTCGATTTCCGAGGTTTCCGACCATTGCTGTCACCTCGTCAGCATAAGCCGACGCCGCTTTCTGCAGTCCCAGTTCCAACGGGATGCCTTGCAGCAGCTCCAACTTCTGCAGTAGTGGCTCCAGAGTCAGCACGTACAGAACGGAGGACACCCTGGCACGGACACCCCCGGCAGGGATCCTTCCAAGAGGACGTGTCCAAGATGCAAGTAGGACATTGAAAGCATCTTGCACGCAATTGTACACTGCCCGGGCGTAACTGACCTGCGGAACTACGCAGAACAACTGCTGTCGCGTATGGGACAAATACAGTTGACTGCCGAGTCCATAGTAAGGATCAAACCACCAACTTCTTTCAAAAACGAAAGAGAGGCGGTTTTCCTCTGTATAGTATCTATGGAGAAAGAGGTTATATGGTGGACGAAATTGAGAGGACTGAGGACAGATGCCTTTCTCTCCGGACAACAACCCATTCCCTTCTTTAGGTACCACTTTAGAAGGAGAATGAGGGTGAAGAGAGAGGCACAGCACCCTAGTAAATTTACTGAAAGGTGGGTGAATGTAGCAAAATGGCCCGAGTGATTGGGCCTTCTCTGTATATAAACCTGTAGGTTGAAGAAGAGCAAAAGGAAGAAAGGAGCACTTGTACAACAAGCTCCTGAAGTTGAGGGTTGTTCCATCGACAGGGTATTAAACAACCCATTTGTGGCACCCCACACCTCTATTGGAGATTTCGATTGTTAAATTTGTTTGTTTCAATATTTTTACACGACTGTATGTAAAATCCCCGGCATATGTCTTTGTATTATCCTCATTTCTTGTGCGCCCTTGTGGCAAATAAAGAAATCTATCTTAAAGTTATTTTTATGTAAAACCCCCGCCGTCACGTCTTGTAATGTCCCATTTTTGTACCACCCTGTGGCAAATAAATATATCTATCTATCTATATATCTGTCTACCTAAATAATATACATACATCAATGTGTATGTGTCTATGTAGGATATCAACTGTATTTATGTATACATAAATTAATACATTATATTTATTTATACGTGCAGCGTGTGTACACCTCCCCATATGTAAATGTTTTTAAGATAAATTTATACGTAGATATTTAATATATACATACATATATATATATATATGTATATGCATATATATATGTATATGCATATATATATGTATATATATATATATATGTATACATGTATATATATATATGTATATATATATATATACATATACGCATAAATATACGTAAATGTTTAATATATATATATATATACGCGGCATACATATACTTAAATGTTTAAATACTCGCACACGCACACATTATATATATATATATATATATATATATATATATATATATATATATATATATATATATATATACATATACACACACACAATCACATGTAGGTATGTATTAATATAAGCGCACAAGCGCAATCGCATTTATATTTATAAAGGTATGCGGCTTATTGAGTTTGCTTTGATTAAGTCGTCACAGGTATTCGATATCAGTCTTTACGGCAAGATAAATATATTTTTTCTTCATTTATATATGACTTTTATGTCATGTTTTTTTTATAAGTCTATTTTATAATATTTTATTTCATTTTATTGTATTTTCTAGTATATTATTTATTATATAATAGGAACTATGTACAGTGAACAGGAAAAAAAAGACTGATGTAAATGGAAATATATTTTTACACCCATCCCTCACTCGCTATATATATATATATATATATATATATATATATATATATATATATAAATATAATGTGTGTGTGTGTTTATATATATATATATATACACGTGTGTGTATGTGTGTGTGTGTGTTTATATATATATATACACGTATGTGTGTGTGTGTGTGTGTTTATATATATATATATATATATATATATATACACATATACATATGTGTGTGTAGGTGTGTTTTTATATATATATATATTTATATGTATGTATATATATATATGTATGTATATATGTATATGTTTATATGTGTATATACATATTTGTATATATCCACATATGTATATATTTATGTGTATATACATATTTGTATATATATATATCCACATATGTATATATATCAATGTGCGTGTACTTTAAAAAAAATGGCGTGGCATAAAGAAGTCATATTGATAAACGCCATTATGTCTTTCCTGAGACATCACTAGGAAATATCAATATAAGGGAGGGAGAGGTAGATAGATAAATTAAGAGAGATACAATATATATATATATAATATATATACTTATATATGTCTATATCTATCTATCTATCTATATATATATCTCGGGCTCATAGATTTGTCATCGGGGAGTGTTTTCCATGTATCAGCGTATCGTCCTTTTATTCAGGTGTCATTCTGTAGATAAAGATCGATAGGGAGGCGGGGGGGTCACTTTTTTTTAGGTATCGAAAAATAGGATTTTTGGCTCTAGCTCCCACAATTTTGCCACCGATTTCGTTCATATTTTAAAGCAAAATAAAATTTATCCTTGCACATCCTGTAATGGCTTTATATTTTGAAATTTTTGTTCAGGAACGGCGTGGCAGCCGCTTAAATATTCGAAAACACTATTTTTTGCTCAAATTTCCGCCTTTTCGTCTCTAGCTCCCACATTTTTCAACCGATTTCGTTCAATTTCGAAACTTCGGCTCCACCTCACACATAAATCAATTTATTTGGTTCAACTTTTATACTACGATAGAACCTATCATTGTACATCTTATAGTAGCTTTACACTTTGCATTTTTTGTTCAGGGACGGCGAGCTATCATTAGTTTCCACACTTTTAAACCGATTTCGTTCAAATTCGAAACTTCGGCTCCACCTCACACATAAATCAATTTATTTGCTTCAACATTTATACTACGATAGAACCCATCATTGCACATCTTATAAATGGTCAAAGGCAAAACCGTGGCCACTGACGTCGTCTGAGTTGTGTATTTGAGAATTCATCGGTTTCCAATCAAGTAGCGTGAGGAAATTTGACTTAGTGTTAGAGGTCATTACCTCCCTCCCCCAGCGTGCCCCTTCGTCAGTCACCCGCGTTTCTCAGTGATAGCGGTCATCACCACCCTCCCCTACATGGTCTGTGTGTGGCCATAGATGAGTCATCGAGAAGCAATCGCTAAGATCAACACCTTATTCATCAAATCAGATATTATCTAACCTACCCAGGCAATGCTGGGTACTGCTGCTAGTATATATATATATATATAATATATATATATATATATATACATTGACATATAAATAGACATATATATATATATATATATATATACATTGACATATATATAGACATATATATATAGAGACATATATATACATATATATATAAATATGTAAGTTTGTGTAAGTATATATGTGTGTGTGTGTGTATATATAGACATTAAAGTATATGCTTTTGTATATGTATAGAAGAATGTATATAAATACGTATGTAGTGGGATATAGTAGATCGTGTGTGTGTGTATATATATATATATATATGCATGCACATATAAACATTCTGAAAAGCAGAAGAAAGTGAAGATGTCTTTCAATAGGAAAGAATAACGATTGGGGATGGAATATCATTTGAAATATCAATAACGTCTAGAAGGTTTTAGTTCCAACGTTGGATATGTAGGTTGCAAGAATGGTATTTCCGTTTTTGTTTCTTTCTTTCTTTAGGCAGATTTGGAAAATTATACATACACACCACAAAGCAAGTATATAATATATATATATATATACACCAGCATCATTTAACACCGGTCTATCCAGCTATATATATATATATATATATATATATATATATATATATATACACCAGCATCATTTAACACCGGTCTATCCAGCTATATATATATATATATATATATGTATATATATATATATATATATATATATATATATATATGTATATATATATATATATATATATATATATATATATATATATATATATATATATATATATGTATATATATATATATATATGTATATATATATATATGTATATATATATATATATATGTATATATATATATATATATGTATATATATATATATGTATATATATATATATGTATGTATGTATGTATGTATATATATATATATATATAACCAAAAGTTAAACAAGGTTCATTGATTAATCAATTAATACAGTTTTACAATAGATTAGAAGCACTCAATAGTATAGTTTTCTGCAGTTATTAATATTAATTCAAAATATTAATAAATATAGACATTCAACGTAATCAAAATATATTTCGGAGGTACTCTGCTGTTTTTTCAGTACGTCCTCATCAGATAAAATATATAAATTGATGTGTGACATAAATTGATGTCTGATGGTTCAATTCCAGTCTTCTACGGCCAAGACTAGAATTGAACCATCAGCACAGTTGAGGTATGTAACGCATCAATTTATATATTTTATCTGACGAGGACTTACTGAAAAAAACAGCACAGTACCTTTGATTACTAATATTTTGAATTAATATTATATATATATATATATATATATATTTATATATATATATATATAAGGAAAAAATATGAAATGGAAAATGCACCTGGAGTCTTTTTAAGAATATTTATCTGGTTCTTTTACCGGTTTCGCAGTTCTTATGCGTTTCAAAAGTAAAACGTTCACTCTCTCCACGTCTCACTCACTCCTCCCCCACGTCTCACTCACTCCTCCCCCACTTCCTCCCCTCACTCCTTCTCCCACTTCCTCCCCTCACTCCTTCCCCCACTTCATTCCCTCACTTCATTCCCTCACTTCATTCCCTCACTTCATTCCATCACTTCATTCCCTCACTTCATTCCCTCACTTCATTCCCTCACTTCATTCCATCACTTCATTCCATCACTTCATTCCATCACTTCATTCCCTCACTTCATTCCCTCACTTCATTCCCTCACTTCATTCCCTCACTCCTTGCCTCACTTTATTCCCTCACTCCTTCCCTCACTTCATTCCCTCACTCCTTCCCTCACTTCATTCCCTCACTCCTTCCCTCACTTCATTCCCTCACTCCTTCCCTCACTTCATTCCCTCACTCCTTCCCTCACTTCATTTGCTCACTTCATTCCCTCACTTCATTCCCTCACTTCATTCCCTCACTTCATTCCCTCACTTCATTCCCTCACTTCATTCCCTCACTTCATTCCCTCACTTCATTCCCTCACTTCATTCCCTCACTTCATTCCCTCACTTCATTCCCTCACTTCATTCCCTCACTTCATTTCCCTCGCTCCTTCCCTCGCTCCTTCCCTCGCACCTTCCCTGACTTCATTCCCTCACCGTCCCTCCCCCCACTTCATTCCCTCACCTCACTCCCTCCCTCCCCCCACTTCATTCCCTCCCCCCACTTCATTCCCTCACTCCTTCCCTCACTTCATTCCCCCACTTCATTCCCCCACTTCATTCCCTCACTTCATTCCCTCACTTCATTCCCTCACTCCTTCCCATCACTTCATTCCCTCACTCTTTCCCTCACTTCATTCCCTCACTTCATTCCCTCACTTCATTCCCTCACTTCATTCCCTCACTTCATTCCCTCACTTCATTCCCTCACTTCATTCCCTCACTTCATTCCCTCACTTCATTCCCTCACTTCATTCCCTCACTTCATTCCCTCACTCCTTCCATCACTCCTTCCCTCACTTCATTCCCTCACTTCATTCCCTCACTCCTTCCCTCCCTCCCTCACTCCCTCACTCCCCCCTCCCCCCTCCCTCCCTCCCCCCCTCCATCCCTCCCTCCCTCCCTCACTTCATTTCCTCACTTCATTCCCTCACTCCTTCCCTCACTTCATTCCCTCACTTCATTTCCCCACTTCATTCCCCCACTTCATTCCGCCACTTCATTCCCCCACTTCATTCCGCCACTTCATTCCCCTACTTCATTCCCCCACTTCATTCCCTCACACCTTCCCTCACTTCCTTCCCTCACTCCTTCCCCCACTTCATTCCCTCACTCCCTTCACTCACTTCATTCCCTGACTTCATTCCCTCACCTCACTCCCTCCCTCCCCCGAACTTCATTCCCCCACTTCATTCCCCCACTTCATTCCCCCACTTCATTCCCTCACTTCATTCCCTCACTTCATTCCCTCACTTCATTCCCTCACTTCATTCCCTCACTTCATTCCCTCACTTCATTCCCTCACTTCATTCTCCCTCACCTTCACTCCCCCCCATCCCCCACTTCCATTCCCTCACTCCTTCCCTCACTTCATTCCCTCACTCCTTCCCTCACGTCATTCCCTCACTCCTTCCCTCACGTCATTCCCTCACTTCATTCCCTCACTCCTTCCCCCACTTCATTCCCTCACTCCTTCCCCCACTCATTCCCCTACTTCATTTCCTCACTTCATTCCCCTCACTCCTTCCCTCACTTCATTCCCTCACTTCATTCCCTCCCTCCCTCCCTCCTTCCCCCCCTTCCCTCCCTCCCCCCACCTTTCCCTCACTCCTTCCCTCACGTCATTCCCTCACTTCCTTCCCTCACGTCATTCCCTCACTTCATTCCCTCACTTCAGTTCCCTCACTCCTTCCCCAACTTCATTCCCCTCACTTGTTTCCCTCACTTCATTCCCTCACTTCATTCCCTCACTTCATTCCCCCACTTCATTCCCTCACACATTCCCTCACACCTTCCCTCACTCCTTCCCTCACTTCTTCCCTCACTTTATTCCCCCACTTCATTCCCCCCACTTCATTCCCCCACTTCATTCCCCCCACTTCATTCCCCCACTTCATTCCCCACTTCATTCCCTCACTTCATTCCCTCACTTCATTCCCTCACTTCATTCCCTCACTTCATTCCCTCACTTCATTCCCTCACTTCATTCCCTCACTCCTTCCCTCACTTCATTCCCTCACTTCATTCCCTCACTTCATTCCCTCACTTCATTCCCTCACTTCATTCCCTCACTTCATTCTCTCACTTCATTCCCTCAATTCATTCTCTCACTTCATTCTCCCTCACTTCTTCCCCTCACTCCTTCCCCTCACATCCCTTCCCTCACTTCTTCCCCTGACTTCTTCCCTCACTTCCCTCACTTCTTCCGTCACTTCATTCCCTCACTCCTTCCCCTCACTTCATACCCTCACTTCATTCCCTCACTTCATTCCCCCACTTCATTCCCCTACTTCATTCCCTCACTTCATTCCCCCACTTCATTCCCCCACTTCATTCCCCCACTTCATTCCCCCACTTCATTCCCTCACTTCATTCCCTCACTTCATTCCCTCACTTCATTCCCTCACTTCATTCCCCTCACTTCATTCCTTCACTCCTTCCCTCACTCCTTCCCTCACGTCATTCCCTCACTTCATTCCCTCACTCCTTCCATCACTTCATTCCCTCACTTCATTCCCTCACTCCTTCCCTCACTCCTTCCCTCACGTCATTCCCTCACTTCATTCCCTCACTTCATTCCCCCACTTCATTCCCCCACTTCATTCCCCCACTCCTTCCCTCACTTCATTCCCTCACTTCATTCCCTCACTTCATTCCCTCACTTCATTCCCTCACTTCATTCCCCCACTTCATTCCCTCACTCCTTCCCTCACTTCATTCCCTCACTTCAACCCCCCCTCCCCCACTTCATTCCCTCACTCCTTCCCTCACGTCATTCCCTCACTCCTTCCCTCACGTCATTCCCTCACTCCTTCCCTCACGTCATTCCCTCACTCCTTCCCTCACGTCATTCCCTCACTTCATTCCCTCACTTCATTCCCTCACTTCATTCCCTCACTCCTTCCCCCACTTCATTCCCCATACTTCATTTCCTCACTCTCATTCCCTCACTCCTTCCCTCACTTCATTCCCTCACTTCATTCCCTCCTTCCCTCCCTCCCTCCCTCCTTCCCCTCTCCTCTTCCCTACCTCCCTCCTTCCCTCACGTCATTCCCTCACTCCTTCCCTCACGTCATTCCCTCACTCCTTCTCTCACGTCATTCCCTCACTTCATTCCCTCACTTCATTCCCTCACTTCATTCCCTCACTTCTTTCCCTCACTTCATTCCCTCACTTCATTCCCCCACTTCATTCCCCTCACTTCATTCCCCCACTTCATTCCCTCACTCCTTCCCTCACTTCATTCCCTGACTTCATTCCCTCACCTCACTCACTTCCCCCCCCACTTCATTCCCTCACTCCTTCCCTCACTTCATTCCCTCACTCCTTCCCTCACTCCTTCCCTCACTTCTTCCTCACTTCATTCCCTCACTTCCTTCCCCAACTTCTTTCCCCCACTTCATTCCCCCACTTCATTCCCACACTTCATTCCCCCACTTCGTTCCCTCACTTCGTTCCCTCACTTCGTTCCCTCACTTCGTTCCCTCACTTCGTTCCCTTCACTTCCTTCCCTCACTTCCTTCCCTCACTCCTTCCCCACTTCATTCCCTCACTCCCCCCCACTTCATTCCCTCACTCCTTCCCTCACTTCATTCCCTCACTCCTTCCCTCACTTCTTCCCTCACTTCATTCCCTCACGCCTTCCCCAACTTCATTCCCCCACTTCATTCCCCCACTTCATTCCCCCACTTCATTCCCTCACTTCATTCCCTCACTTCGTTCCCTCACTTCGTTCCCTCACTTCATTCCCTCACTTCCTTCCCTCACATCCTTCCCCCACTTCAATCCCTCACTCCTTCCCTCACTTCGTTCCCTCACTCCTTCCCTCACTTCGTTCCCTCACTTCGTTCCCTCACTTCATTCCCTCACTTCATTCCCTCACTTCATTCCCTCACTTCATTCCCTCACTTCATTCACTCTACTCCTTCCCTCACTTCATTCACTCACTTCATTCCCTCACTTCATTCCCCCACTTCATTCCCTCACTCCTTCCCCCACTTCATTCCCCCCACTTCATTCCCTCACTTCATTCCCTCACTTCATTCCCTCACTTCATTCCATCACTTCATTCCCTCACTTCATTCCCTCACTTCATTCCCTCACTTCATTCCCTCACTTCATTCCTTCACCTCCTTCCCTCACTTCATTCCCTCACTCTTTCCCTCACTTCATTCCCTCACTTCCTTCCCTCACTCCTTCCCTCACTCCTTCCCTCACGTCATTCCCTCACTTCATTCCCTCACTTCATTCCCCCACTTCATTCCCCCACTTCATTCCCTCACTCCTTCCCTCACTTTCATTCCCTCATTTCATTCCCTCACTTCATTCCCTCACTTCATTCCCTCACTTCATTTCCTCACTTCATTCCCTCACTCTTTCCCTCACTCCTTCCCTCACTCCTTCCCTCACTCCTTCCCTCACTCCTTCCCTCACGTCATTCCCTCACTTCATTCCCTCACTTCATTCCCTCACTTCATTCCCACACTTCATTCCCACACTTCATTCCCCCACTTCATTCCCTCACTTCCTTCCTCACTTCATTCCCTCACTTCATTCCCTCACTTCATTCCCTCACTTCATTTCCTCACTCCTTCCCTCACTTCCCCTCACTCCTTCCCACACTCCTCTTCCCTCACTTCATTCCCTGACTTCATTCCCTCACCTCACTCACTCCCCCCCACTTCATTCCCTCACTTTCATTCCCCTCACTTCATTCCCTCACTTCATTCCCACACTTCATTCCCCCACTTCATTCCCCCACTTCATTCCCTCACTAACTTCCCTCACTTCATTGCCTCACTTCATTGCCTCACTTCATTCCCTCACTTCATTCCCTCACTTCATTCCCCCACTTCATTCCCTCACTCCTTCCCTCACGTCATTCCCTCCACGTCATTCCCTCACGTCATTCCCCTCACTCCTTCCCTCACGGTCATTCCTCACTCCTTCCCTCACGTCATTCCCTCACTCCTTCCCTCACGTCATTCCCTCACTTCATTCCTCACTTCATTCCCTCACTTCATTCCCTCACTTCATTCCCTCACTACCTTCCCCCCACTTCATTCCACCCTCCTTCCCCCACTTCATTCCCCTACTTCATTTCCTCACTTCCTTCCCTCCCTCCCTCCTTCCGACCCCTCCCTCCTTCCCCCCTCCCTCCCCCTCCCCTCCCTCCCTCCTTCCCTCACTCCTTCCCTCACGTCATTCCCTCACTCCTTCCATCACGTCATTCCCTCACTCCTTCCCTCACGTAATTCCCTCACATCCTTCCCTCACTCCTTCCCTCACATCCTTCCCCCACGTCATTCCCTCACTTCATTCCCTCACCTTCATTCCATCACTCCTTCCCCCACTTCATTCCCTCACTTTTTCCCTCACTTCATTCCCTCACTTCATTCCCTCACTTCATTCCCCCACTTCATTCCCCCCACTTCATTCCCTCACTCCTTCCCTCACTCCTTCCCCCACTTCATTCCCTACACTCCTTCCCTCACTTCATTCCCTGACTTCATTCCCTCACCTCACACTCACTCCCCCCCCACTTTCATTCCCTCACTCCTTCCCTCATATCATTCCCTCACTCCTTCCCTCACTTCATTCCCCTCACCTCCTTCCCCCACTTCATTCCCCCACTTTCATTCCCCACTTCATCCCCACTTCATTCCCCCACTTCATTCCCCACTTCATTCCCCACCTTCATTCCTCACTTCATTCCCTCACTTCATTCCCTCACTTCATTCCCTCACTTCATTCCCTCACTTCATTCCCCTCACTTCATTCCCTCACTCCTTCCCTCACCTCTTCCCCTCACTCCTTCCCTCACTCCTTCCCTCACTTCTTCCCTCACTTCATTCCCTCACTTCATTCCCCTCACTTCATTCCCTCACTTCATTCCCTCACTTCATTCCCTCACTCCTTCCCCCACTTCATTCCCCTACTTCATTCCCTCACACCTTACCCCACTTCATTCCCCCACTTCATTCCCCCACTTCATTCCCCACATTCATTCCCCCACTTTCATTCCCCCCACTTCATTCCCGCCACTTCAATCCTCACTTCATTCCCTCACTTCATTCCCTCACTTCATTCCCTCACTTCATTTCCTCACTTCATTCCCTCACTTCATTCCCTCACTTCATTCCCTCACTTCATTCCCTCACTTCATTCCCTCACTTGATTTCCTCACTTCATTCCTTCACTCCTTCCCTCACTTCATTCCCTCACTCCTTCCTCCTCACTTCATTCCCTCACTCCTTCCCTCACTCCTTCCCTCACTCCTTCCCTCACGTCATTCCCTCACTTCATACCCTCACTTCATTCCCTCACTTCATTCCCTCACTTCATTCCCCCACTTCATTCCCCCACTTCATTCCCCCACTTCATTCCCCCACTTCATTCCCTCACTCCATTCCCTCACTTCATTCCCTCACTTAATTCCCTCACTTCATTCCCTCACTTCATTCCCTCACTTCATTCCCCCACTTCATTCCCTCACTCCTTCCCTCACTTCATTCCTCACTTCACCCCCCCCCACTTCATTCCCTCACTCCCTTCCCTCACGTCATTCCCCTCACTCCTTCCCTCACGTCATTCCCTCACTCCTTCCCTCACGTCATTCCCTCACTTCATTCCCTCACTCCTTCCCCCACTTCATTCCCCTACTTCATTTCCTCACTTCATTCCCTCACTCCTTCCCTCATTTCATTCCCTCACTTCATTCCCTCACTTCATTCCCTCACTTCATTCCCCTCACTTCATTCCCTCACTTCATTCCCTCACTTCATTCCCTCCTTCCCTCCCTCCCTCCCTCCTTCCCCCCTCCCTCCCTCCCTCCTCCCCCCCTCCCCTCCCTACCTCCTTCCCTCCCTCCCTCCTTCCCTCACTCCTTCCCTCACGTCATTCCCTCACACCTTCCCTCACGTCATTCCCTCACTCCTTCCCTCACGTCATTCCCTCACTTCATTCCCTCACTTCATTCCCTCACTTCATTCCCTCACTCCTTCCCCCACTTCATTCCCTCACTTCTTTCCCTCACTTCATCCTCACTTCATTCCCCCCACTTCATTCCCTCACTTCATTCCCCCACTTCATTCCCTCACTCCTTCCCTCACGTCATTCCCTCACGTCATTCCCTCACGTCATTCCCTCACTCCTTCCCTCACGTCATTCCCTCACTCCTTCCCTCACGTCATTCCCTCACTCCTTCCCTCACGTCATTCCCTCACTTCATTCCCTCACTTCATTCCCTCACTCCTTCCCCCACTTCATTCCTCCCTCCTTCCCCCACTTCATTCCCCTACTTCATTTCCTCACTTCCTTCCTCCCTCCCTCCCTCCTTCCCCCTCCCTCCCTCCCCCTCCGTCCCTCCTTCCCCCTCCCTCCCCCTCCCTCCCTCCCTCCTTCCCTCACTCCTTCCCTCACGTCATTCCCTCACTCCTTCCATCACGTCATTCCCTCACTCCTTCCCCTCACGTAATTCTCTCACTCCTTCCCTCTACATCCTTCCCTCACTCCTTCCCTCACGTCATTCCCTCACTTCATTCCCTCACTTCATTCCATCACTCCTTCCCCCACTTCATTCCTCACTTCTTTCCCTCACTTCATTCCCTCACTTCATTCCCTCACTTCATTCCCCCACTTCATTCCCCCACTTCATTCCCTCACTCCTTCCCCTCACTCCTTCCCCCACTTCATTCCCTCACTCCTTCCCTCACTTCATTCCCTGACTTCATCTCCCTCACCTCACTCACTCCCCCCCCACTTCATTCCCTCACTCCTTCCCACATATCATTCCCTCACTCCTTCCCTCACTTCATTCCCTCACTCCTTCTTCCCCCACTTCATTCCCCCACTTCATTCCCCCACTTCATTCCCCCACTTCATTCCCCCACTTCATTCCCCTCACTTCATTCCCTCACTTCATTCCCTCACTTCATTCCCTCACTTCATTCCCTCACTTCATTCCCCTCACTTCATTCCCTCACTTCATTCCTCACGCCTTCCCTCACCTCTTCCCTCATCCTTCCCTCACTCCTTCCCTCACCTTCCTTCCCCTCACTTCCCTCACTCTTCCGTCACTTCATTTCCCTCACTCCTTCCCTCACTTCATTCCCTCACTTCATTCCCTCACTTCATTCCCCTCACTTCATTCCCTCACTTCATTCCCCTCACTTCCTTCCCCCACTTCATTCCCCTACTTCATTCCCCTCACTCCTTACCCCTTCATCACTTCATTCCCCCACTTCATTCCCCCACCACTCATTCCCCCACTTCAATTCCCCCACTTCATTCCCCCACTTCATTCCCCCACTTCATTCCCCTCACTTCATTCCCTCACTTCATTCCCTCACTTCATTCCCTCACTTCATTTCCCTCACTTCATTCCCTCACTTCATTCCATCACTTCATTCCCTCACTTCAGTTCCCTCACTTCATTCCCTCACTTCATTTTCCTCTCATTTGATTTCCTCACTTCATTCCTTCACGTCCTTCCCTCACTTCATTCCCGTCACTCCTTCCCTCACTTCATTCCCTCACTCCTTCCCTCACTCCTTCCCTCACTCCTTCCCTCACGTCATTCCCTCACTTCATTCCCTCACTTCATTCCCTCACTTCATTCCCTCACTTCATTCCCCCACTTCATTCCCCCACTTCATTCCCCCACTTCATTCCCCCACTTCATTCCCTCACTCCATTCCCTCACTTCATTCCCTCACTTCATTCCCTCACTTCATTCCCCCACTTCATTCCCTCACTCCTTCCCTCACTTCATTCCCTCACTTCACTCCCCCCTCCCCCACTTCATTCCCTCACTCCTTCCCTCACGTCATTCCCTCACTCCTTCCCTCACGTCATTCCCTCACTTCATTCCCTCACTTCATTCCCTCACTCCTTCCCCCACTTCATTCCCCTACTTCATTTCCTCACTTCATTCCCTCACTCCTTCCCTCATTTCATTCCCTCACTTCATTCCCTCACTTCATTCCCTCACTTCATTCCCCTCACTTCATTCCCTCACTTCATTCCCTCCTTCCCTCCCTCCCTCCCTCCTCCCCCCTCCCTCCCTCCCTCCCTCCTTCCCCCTCCCTCCCTCCCTACCCTCCTTCCCTCCCTTCCTCCTTCCCCTCACTCCTTCCCTCACGTCATTCCCTCACACCTTCCCTCACGTCATTCCCTCACTCCTTCCCTCACGTCATTCCCTCACTTCATTCCCTCACTTCATTCCCTCACTTCATTCCCTCACTCCTTCCCCCCACTTCATTTCCCTCACTTCTTTCCCTCACTTCATTCCTCACTTCATATCCCCCCACTTCATTCCCCACTTCATTCCCTCACACCTTCCCTCACTCCTTCCTCTCACTCCTTCCCCCACTTCATTCCCTCACTCCTTCCCTCACTTCATTCCCTGACTTCATTCCCTCACCTCACTCACTCCCCCCACTTCATTCCCTCACTCCTTCCCTCACTTCATTCACTCGCTTCATTCCCTCACTTCATTCCTCACTCCTTCCCTCACTTCTTCCCTCACTTCATTCCCTCACTCCTTCCCCCACTTCAATCCCCCACTTCATTCCCCCACTTCATTCCCCCACTTCATTCCCCCACTTCATTCCCTCACTTCATTCCCTCACTTCATTCCCTCACTTCATTCCCTCACTTCATTCCTCACTCCCTTCCCTCACTTCATTCCCTCACTTCATTCCCTCACTTCATTCCCTCACTTCATTCCCTCACTTCATTCCCTCACTTCATTCCCTCACTCCTTCCCTCACTTCTTCCCCTCACTCCTTCCCTCACTTCTTCCCCTCACTCCTTCCCTCACTTCTTCCCTCACTTCCCTCACTTCTTCCCTCACTTCTTCTCCTCACTTCATTCCCTCTCACTCCCCTCACTCCTTCCCTAACTTTATACCCTCACTTCATTCCCTCACTTCATTCCCTCACTTCATTCCCTCACTTCATTCCCCTACTTCATTTCCTCACTTCATTCCCTCACTCCTTCCCTCACTTCATTCCCTCCTTCCCTTCCTCCCTCCCTCCCTCCCTCCCTCCCTTACTCCTTCCCTCACTTCTTTCCCTCACTTCATTCCCCCATTCATTCCCCCACTTCATTCCCTCACACCTTCCCTCACTCCTTCCCTCGCTCCTTCCCCCACTTCATTCCCTCACTCCTTCCCTCACTTCATTCCCTCACTTCATTCCCTCACCTCACTCACTCCCCCCACTTCATTCCCTCACTCCATTCCCTCACTCCTTCCCTCACTTCATTCCCTCACTCCTAACCTCACTTTTTCCCTCACTTCATTCCCTCACTCCTTCCCCCACTTCATTCCCCCACTTCATTCCCCCACTTCATTCCGCCACTTCATTCCCTCACTTCATTCCCTCCCTTCATTCCCTCACTTCATTCCCTCACTTCATTCCCTCACTCCATTCCCTCACTTCATTCCCTCACTCCTTCCCCTCACTCCTTCCCTCACTCCATCCCCTCACTCCTTCCCTCACTTCTTCCCTCACTTCCCTCACTTCTTCCCTCACTTCATTCCCTCACTCCTTCCCTCACTTCCTTCCCTCACTTCCTTCCCTCACTTCATTCCCTCACTCCTTCCCTCACTTTATTCCCTCACTCCATAATCACTTCATTCCCTCACTCCATTCCCTCACTCCATTCCTTCTCTTCATTCCCTGACTTCATTCCCTCACCTGTCCCCCTCCCCCCACTTCATTCCCTCACTCCTTCCCTCACGTCATTCCCTCACTCCTTCCCTCACGTCATTCCCTCACTTCCTTCCCCCTCTTCATTCCCCACTTCATTCCCTCACTTCATTCCCTCACTTCATTCCCTCACTTCCTTCCCTCACTTCCTTCCCTCACTCCTTCCCTCACTTCCTTCCCTCACTCCTTCCCTCACTTCATTCCCTCACTTCCTTCTCTCACTTCCTTCCCTCACTTCCGTCCCTCGCTTCTTCCCTCACTTCTTCCTTCACTTCATTCCCTCACTTCATTCCCTGACTCCATTCCCTGACTCCATTCCCTCACTCCTTCCCTCACTTTACTCCCTCACTCCATACCCTCACTCCATTCCCTCACTCCATTCCCTCACTCCTTCCCTCACTCCATTCCCTCACTCCTTCCCTCACTCCCTTCCGTCACTACTTCCCTCACTTCATTCCCTCACTTCATTCCCTCACTTCATTCCCTCACTTCCTTCCCTCACTTCCTTCCCTCACTTCCTTCCCTCACTTCCTTCCCTCACTTCATTCCCTCATTCCTTCCCTCACTTCATTCCCTCATTCCTTCCCTCACTTCATTCCCTCACTCCTTCCCTCACTTCGTTCCCTCACTTCATTCCCTCACTTCATTCCCTCACTTCATTCCCTCATTTCATTCCCTCATTCCTTCCCTCATTCCTTCCCTCACTTCATTCCCTCACTTCATTCCCTCACTTCATTCCCTACTCCTTCCGTCACTTCATTCCCTCACTTCATTCCCTCACTTCATTCCCTCACTTCATTCCCTCACTTCATTCCCTCACTTCATTCCCTCACTTCATTCCCTCACTTCATTCCCTCACTCCTTCCCTCACTCCTTCCCTCACTCCTTTCCTCACTCCTTCCCTCACTCCTTCCCTCACTCCTTCCCTCACTCCTTCCCTCACTTCATTCCCTCGCTCACTCACTCCTTCCTCCCTCTTCACTCACTCACTCCTTCCTCCCTCTTCACTCACTCCCTCCTTCCTCCCTCTTCACTCACTCCCTCCTTCCTCCCCCTTCACTCACTCCCTCCTTCCTCCATCTTCACTCACTCACTCCTTACTCCCTCTTCACTCACTCACTTCTTCCTCACTCACTCACTCTTCACTCACTCACTCACTCACTCTTCACCCCACTCTCTCTCTCTTTTCCTTCTCTCCCCCCTCTTCCTTCTTTATCTTCCATCTCTCTCTTCCCGCTCTTCCTATCTCGCCCCCGTCTCTCTCTGACACCCATTAGACCTCCACACTACTACCATCCCCCTTTATTCACTCAGCCACTCACAAATCGATCTATTTCATCTGTAGTACGGAAATGACCGAATTACTGTGGTGTTTCCGGGAATTCCCGAACAAGCGTCACTGGACTGAAATGAACTTTCTCTTGTACTTAATTACGATTTATGGAATCTTGCCAGTCATTGGCACTTCTATTAATCTCACCCCTTCTCCTCTCCCCCTTCTCTTTCTCTCCCACTCTCCCCCTCCCCTCTTTCCTTCCCTCTCTCCTCTCTCCTCTCCCCCCTCCCCTCTCCTCTCTCCTCTCCCCCTCTCTCCCCTCTCCCCCCTCTCTCTCTCTCCCCACACACTTTCTCTCGTTATCTCCTTCTGGAAATTTTCAGCGTTGCATCTCTTCCGTCTGACTCAATATACATTAGTGATGCAGGAAATTAAGTTATACAACATCACCATCATCAGCACCATTATCGTCATCACCATCATCAACGTCACCATCATCACCACCGCCGTCACCATCATTGTCGTCAACATTATCATCATCAACGCCATTATTTCAACAACAACCACTTGATCATCCGAACCATCATAATCAACGCGCCACAGGGAATCGAACTCCCGACATTTATACGATCGTGTGCCAAACTATCTTGTTTCCATTCTCTATACTTGAGGTCAATTGTCTTGCCCAAGGGCACAGCGCGTTACAGGGAATCAAACTCACAACCTTACGATTGGGAGCCAAACTAACTCTTGGCATTAACTATACTTGAGGTAAATTGTCTTGCTGAAGGAGACAACGCGTTACAGAGTATCGAACTCCCGACATTTATACGATTGGGAGCTAAATTAAGCTCTTGACATTAATTATACTTGAGGTATAGGGCGGTGGATTGGCAGTATCGTTAGAGGGTCGGACGCCATGCTTTGTAGCATAGAGTTACGGCCCGTTATGATCCGAGTTCAAATCCCGCCGTGGTTAACTTTGCCTTTCATCCTTACGGGGTCGATAAAATAAAGTACCAGTAATACATTGGGATAATTGCAACCATTGTGCCCAAAGTAGAAACAATTAACTATAGTTGTGGTAAATAGTCTTGCCTACGGACACAACGCGCTACAGGGAATCGAACTCACCACCTTTCGATTGGGAGCCACACTAATCTCTTGGCATTAACTATACTTGAGGTAAATTGTTTTGCTTACGGTCACAACGCGTTACAGGGAATCGAACTCACAACCTTTCGATCGCGAGCCAAACTAACGTTTTGGCATTAACTATACTTGAGGTAAATTGATTTGGTCACTAACACAATGTGGCACTGGGAATCGAACTGATGACCTTATGACTTTGAGCTGAACATTCCAGTAACTTGTACCTCTTTTGATTTCCTCATTGACACAAACCCATAGCCTTATGATCCTGAGCAGAACACCGAAGTAATACGTATCAATTTACCTTTGCTCAATAACACAATCTGGCACTGGGAATCGAACTCATGACATTATGACCATGAACGAAACACACCAGTAATCTGTACCTCTTTTGATTTGCTTATTGACACAGTGAAGGCGCATGGCTTAGGAGTTAGAGCATTGGGCTTGCAATCGAAAGGTTGTGAGTTCAATTCTCGGACCGAGTGATGTGTTGTTTCCGGGAGCAAGACACTTTATTTCACGTTGCTCCAATTTACTCCGCTGTAGAAATGAGATGATAGGACTGGGGTCCCTATCATTAAATTACCCAAGACACCTCCAACGAGATATACCTTGCAGGATGCAAGCTAAACCTGCATAGGTGTGAGATGTAACAGCAACAACAATGTGGCGCCGGGAATGGAACCCATGACCTTATAACCCTGAGCTGAACACTCCAGTAACCTGTACCTCGTTTGCTTTGTTCAATAACACAACGTGGCGCTGGGAATCGAACCCATGACATTATGACTCTGAGCAGAACACACCAACAATTCGTACATCTTTTGCTTTGCTCATTGACACAACACCCAACCGGGAATCGAAGCCATGACCATATGACCTTGAGCTGAACATACCAATAACCTGTTCCTCTTGCTTTGCTCAATGAAACAATGTGGCGCCAGGAATCGAATCTATGACCTTATGACCCTGACAGAACAGTAATCTGTATCTCTTTACCTCTTCACAATTGTACAAGACAAATTTAAGACTAAATAACTAAATGTTACATTAAAAGTAAAATTGTATAAAATCAGTTTAGTCAAAAACAAACATTGGCGTATGTCAATATACAAGCAATAACATATACATAACAACAACAACACAGCAATAATACATACAT
>OZ024759.1:15573603-15583603 GCA_964016885.1 Eledone cirrhosa | reverse complement strand
TTAACAACTGGTGGAATTAAGGCCACTTTAAACGTGTCAAAGCCAAATCCCTGTCTAGATTATAACACTCAAAGGTTAACTTTGCCTTTCATCCTTACGGGGTCGATAAAATAAAGTACCAGTAATGTACTGGGTAATTGCTGGTCTTGTGCCAAAAGTAGAAACAATTATAACACTCAAATTTTTTCAGAGAAAGAGAGCGAGAGAAAACGAGATAGGGATGAAGAACTGAGCTCCAGTATTGGACTGGTAGAGTATTTATCTAACTCGAAAGAAAGAAAGGGAATTCTAACATTGCTAGAGTTTAAACTCGGAGCGAAGGGAGACGAAACGAGTTATGCAAAGCATTCTTTTCGACATTTTAACGAATTTACTACTTCGTTATTTATTATAATGTAAACATAATTTGTCTCTCAGCTTATTTCCATAATGAGGTGTAATTTCATATCGACACTAAATACATATATTTATTTGTTCACAAACTACGCTGTATTTGTACTCTAATCATTGAGTATAGATAAGCCAATTTTATAAACTAACGCCCTTCATTTTGAAAGAGAACGCTGATTAGAAAGCCATTATGGACGCCATATATGTGTTAGCTCATTCACACGTATTTCATTAGGTATCGATAAAAATCAATATTATTAACACCTCCATTGAACTCGTTATTTAATTGAGGGTAACGGCATGAAAATTAGGGTCAATTTTTCATAAATTGGAGTCAAATCTATCTATTTAATGAAATATTAAATATGTAGGAATGTGTGTGAAGACACCTACACATATGTGTGTGTGTGTGTATGTATACATGTATTTGTATGTGTATACATACTATATGTATATATATATATATGTATGTATATAAACATATGTATATAGGAATATATATATATATATATGTATATAAACATATGTATATAGGAATATATATATATATATATACGTGTGTGTGTATGGGTGTATATATGTATGTGTGTGTATATATGTATATGTGTGTGTATATGTTTATATGTATATATATGTTTCTTTATTAGCCACAGGGGCACAAAAGAAGGGGAGAAATACAAAGGGGGAAGTTTACATACAATAAAAACGTGTAAAATACTATCACAAATGCAATTTCAAAATTAATCGATTTTCCCGAATGGGGGGAGACATTTAATATGGGTAACACATAGCCCCGAAAAAATGTGCAACTCACATCTCCAGGAGTATGAACAGTTTATACCCCTTTCCTCTCTTCCTCTTTTTCCTCAACCTACAGGCTGATATAGAGAGAAGGCCCATTCATTCGGGCCATTTTCGCAACTTTCACCCACCTTTCATAAATCTTGCTGGGGTACAGCACCTCTCTCTCCATCCTGATTCTTCTTCCAAAGTGGTATATGAAAAAAAGAATCAGTTGTTGGCTGGAGAGAAAGGTGTCTAACCTCAGCCCTTTTAACCTCGTCCACCATACAACCTCTTTCGCCATAGCTATCACACAAAGGAAAACCGCCTCTCCTTCGTTTTTGAAGGAGGGTGGCGGTTTGATCATGACAATGGACTCGGTGGTCAACCGCATTGGTCCCACCCGCGACAATAGTCGCTCTACATAGCCCCACAGATCGGTAACGCCCGGGCAGTGTATGAATGCGTGCGCGACGGTTTCTTCGTCTCGCACGCATCTCGGAAAGATCTTTTTCGAAGGGTCCCTGCCCGGGCGCCCATGTCTGTAGAGCTTGTCTCGAACTGATAGAGCTCCTCGGTAGCATGCCAGGCCAGGGACTTTTGGAAGTTGTCCATCGGTCCAGGGCGGAAGGTCCTACCTAACAGACTGGCCAGTTCGTCTTCCTCTACGCCTAGAGTTTCTCCAAGCGGGTCGTCGCACTTGCTGCGGATCAACACTCTATGTATATATAGGTGTGTATTTATGTCTCTATATATATATACACACATACATATATGTATATATATGTGTATTTATTTATATATATATATATATATATATATATATATGTATAGGAAACCAGTCAGGACCCCAACGGCTGAGCTTCGGCCGTTTCGACAGCTAGATCCGAACAAGTGCGGATATAACTGTCGAAATGGTCCTGTTACCCACTCTACTACCCTAAGTATTGAGTACTCAGGAGCGTTATTGTCCAGCTGGTATCTTACCACACCCTCTTTGTTATATATATATAAGTGTTTATATATATTTGTGTGTGTATAAACGGTAAACAGAAATAACAACACAATCAGTACAATATATGGAAGGAATATATGAGGTTAACGCTTGAAATAGCAAGAAGAGGGTCTTAACGTTTCGGACGTTAGTCCTTCATCAGAAGAAAGAATGATAAATAAGAGAGATTGAGGGGACGGGCGGGATGGAATTGGAAAAAAACGTCTTGAGATAAAAATAGCAGGTCCATGTTGATATCTCTCGGAAAACTGTTGGTGCTGGCGTTTTGAGTATGATTTATTTTTTTAGAAAAGTGGATGATCGAAAGCGTCTACCTGAAATAGAAAAAGAACCCTTTTGTAAAAAGAGCTATACTTGTGCACGTGCATATGTGTGTCTGTATGAGTGTGTGTGTGTGCACTATTATACGTCTGTACGAAGCTAAGAAGAAATGTGTGTGTATATGTAAGTAAATGAGGGTGTGTGCTTGTACGTACGAAGCTATGAGCAAAATCATGTTAATATAAGGGTGTGTATACAGAGCTCTTGAGGGGAAACTGGAGTTTGCATATTTTGTCGTTTATATATAAAAAACATTAGGGAGCCGCAAATATTTTTTTCTTTGATAGCGACTCTCTCACACACACACATATATATATATATATATATATATATATATATAAGGGCGGTGGATTGGCAGTATCTGTAGAGAGTCGGACGCCATGCTTTCCAGCATAGTTACGTCCCTTTACGGTCTGAGTTCAAATCCCGCCGAGGTTCACTTTGCCTTACATCCTTACGGGGTCGATAAAATAAAGTGCCATTAATGCACTTGGATAATTGCTGGCCTTGTGCCAAAAAACTAGAAACAATTATATATATATATATATATATATATATTTATATATATAATTGGTATTGGATGTTTACAACGTCCGTATGTGGTAGGCCGTTGAGCACTCGATGCTCTCATAGAGCAGAGTATGATATATATATATAAGACAGCGTTAAGCATAATATGGGTTTATATTAAAGCAGATTCTATACATATACGTATATATACAATAAATATATGAGAACGTCACTATCAAAGAAAAACAATGTTTTCTTTATGAAAAGAGTATTTTTCTTCTTTTGCTCTCTGGTCAAGGATATTTTATCCTTGACAGCAAGTCTCCGATATGTTTATAGCATATAAACATACAGTATATCACCCCCACCATTTATGTATACTTCGTTTTTGTATATGTTTTGCAACATGTCTTACCTGGAAACGTGTGTTCAAACAGATATTGCTATACCTTGGAAGGTAATTGCTACTAATAAAACATACGCACCTGTTGGTTTTTAAATCGATTTATGATACACTCCCAGTCGGTTAATTTAATAACCAGATGGCTGTTTAGTTGCTAATTGTTAAAGCTCTTTCGTCGCACCTTCTGTGACTCCCTCTGTGACATTTTGTTATATTGTGTCTTTCATTTATTCTGTCCTACACACACCCCACTCACAGGATATGTATCCACGCAAGGTATTGGTTAAAATACAGCTGCACTAGAAGAAACTTGCTTAAGGTACCATTTTGTAAGATCGAGCTTACAACATGAGTGGCTGTTCCGTAACCAACATATATAATAGCACATGGCTACGGCTGTGGTCTACTCACTGCATCGATTTGTCTTTAGCCAAAATATAAAAAAGACCGGCATGAAAATCCGTCAACAGAAAAACACAAGAAAATATTGCAGCGTCTTTCAGAATAATAATAAAAATAAATCCTGATTTCTTGAAGGAAATTTTATTTCAATTTTCCCGACAAAAGATTCATTATTAGGATTCGGTTTAAATAAATTTTAATTTGGTAAAAATGAAAAGAATTCGCCCTCCTCCCCTACCTTACAAAAATTATAAACATCACAAAATTCAAGATGCTGTTATAATTGTGAAGGATTTCAAATTTCAACGAGTCAAAAAGGAACCGAAAGCTAAAACAAATTGAAAAACAGAAAGAAATAATTGAAACAATAATAATATTTCAATTCCCCAGGTTTTAACAGTAAATTAAATTTTATTGATCATTATGAACATGAAGTGATGCTCAAATTATTTTAAAAAATACATACTTTAAATGCGCATGCGTTTGAATATCATCATAGGGTGACATTGACATTCTCGGAGAAAAGTTATTGATTTAAAATGTGTGCGAAAAGTGAATGTTTGCGAAATTGTCTGTGTGTATGGGTATATATCTGTGTATGTATGTATGCGTAACTGATCAGTAAGGGCCACTAAGAGAGGTAAATATTTATATTATATTTTTTAATGTATTTTAAAGAATTGATTGAATTTTACTTGTTCTGCTTATCTTAATATATATATATATATATACATATATGGGTGTATGTGTGTGTGTACAGAGAGAGAGAGAAAATTCATATGTATTTGTACATGAATTATCCATTACAATATAATCTCATTTCACTCCTCTGAGTAGCTTCTTAGATTATTTTGTAGGAATAAATTATAAAATTGACGGATAAACAAGTCGGATGAAACAAGATATGTGTTTTTTATCTTAATTTATTTATATTTCCTGATATTTCGAGATTAAGATCTCTTCTTCCGGGGAAAATAAAAGGGACTAGTCCAGTATCCGATAAAGGACGCTATACCAATTCGCATTGTCGTGGCTTTCAAACTTCGAATTCTTTATACCACATACAATGCTTCAAGTTAACTACAAAATCATCCTTATATATATACTTATTAAAATAACAGATTAAAGTTTAGGCAAAGAATCGCTGCTTTCACCCTTAACGGGATCTTCTGAAACAATATATCTATCTAAGGCGGGTAAAATTCCCGAGATCCATGGACGAGTTCTCTCCAGCAGTCTCTGTCCCTCATTATCGCTGCCATATCCTGCATCTCCAACAGACCAGTGTCTGTCCTTAGGGCATCACAATATATATATTATCCTTATCGAGCCCTCCTCGGAATCGAGCCCTCTTCTGATTTTAGTCTTCACATTTTTTTTATTATTACCTTACATATATATATATATGTAACAAAGAAGGTGTGGTAAGTTACCAGGTGGAGTATAACGCACCTGAGTACTCAATACTTAGGGTAGTAGAGTGGGTAATAGGAAATGAGTCAGGACCCTGACGGCTGTGCTCCGGCTGTTTCAACAGCTAGATCTGAACTAAGCCAGCAGTATGATATACTGACTCTTTCTCTTACTCTTTCTCTCTCTCTCTCTCTCTATCTCTCTCGCTTTTCTCTTTCTCTCTCGCTTTCTCTCTCGCTCTCTCTCTCGCTTTCTCTCTCGCTCTCTCTCTCGCTTTCTCTCTCGCTTTCTCTCTCGCTCTCTCTCTCTCGCTTTCTCTCTCTCGCTCTCTCTCGCTTTCTCTCTCGCTCTCTCGCTTTCTCTCTCGCTCGCTTTCTCTCTCGCTCGCTTTCTCTCTCGCTCGCTCTCTCTCTCTCGCTCGCTCTCTCTCTCTCGCTTTCTCTCTCGCTCTCTCTCGCGCTTTCTCTCTCGCTCTCTCTCTCGCTCTCTCGCTTTCTCTCTCGCTCTCTCTCTCGCTTTCTCTCTCGCTTTCTCTCTCGCTCTCTCTCTCGCTTTCTCTCTCGCTCTCTCTCTCGCTCTCTCTCTCGCTTTCTCTCTCGCTCTCTCTCTCGCTCTCTCTCTCGCTTTCTCTCTCTCTCTCACTCTCTCTCTCTCTCTCTCTCTCTCTCTCTTTATATATATATATATATATATATATGTATACTACAGCCAGACCAGAGTAACATTTTATGTTTGGAGTAACACATTGCATTTAAATTGTAATACGTCCATAGTCAATCCTGTTTCTGTATCTTGCACTTCTCCGGCATGGAGCAATGTTCACGTAAATCGATGGGCCCTGTGGAATGTACACAGAGGTGCATGCAAGTGATTAACACCATAAAAAAGAAAGGCTAAGGATGGAAAAACTATATATGTATGTATAAATTAATATTACAAAAGACGTTACATAATATCATGTAATTATTACAATTACAACTAGTAACGGTGTGACATCATCAGATGTTAACACAATATATATATATATATATATGATTATATATATGATTAACAACAGTAATAAATGGAAAATATCATTATAGCATCATATTTATAATGATATTTTCCATTTATTACTATTGTTAATAATATAATACTCCAGATAAAATTTAAATATAGAGTGCTTCATATCTGTTATGAACATAACTCTGTTGAATATTTATCAACGAAGCATATAACTCATTGTTTATATATATACACATTTTAGTACAGCATTAACGAAGCTTTAGTTCGCGGCCAAGCTAACGAATGCAAATTCGGTCTGTAGCTTTAGCACTCGGATGGGGGAAAAGTACCCCAGAGTAATAACAATACGTTTAGAGAGCTTAGCAAATCAAATATAGCGATCGGCACTAGAGCATCACTAGGGCAACGAAGAGCATCACTAGAGCAACGAAAATACAGGACCCAGGAAAAGATTTTATATATATATATATAGCCAGGATTAAATTACATTAAACTATTTAATTGTTTTACGAACCTTTCTATCAATACAGTAAGATCCATTTTTCCTCTGTACTTATCCCCTTAGAATATATATATATATATATATATATATGTATATATATATATATATAAATAATTGCATGGCGTCCGACCCTCTACCGATACTGCCAAATGTCATCTGGGTGTTGGAGAGCAACATAAAAAACCTGCCCAGGAGCGGGACATATCACACATTGAACAAAGATTACACAATGGCTGTTTGATGAAGTCGTATCTGTTACATAATAGGTAACACTGAAATATATTGAAAATTGCGCAACTCGCTATATGTAGCACAGTTTGACAACTGTACTTAGAAATAACGAAGATTTATTAGTACACCTGAATTCTCCTTAATTATTATTATGTGACTAGATTTATTCTCCATCATTACGTGGTTAAACAGCTTTTTATTGTTCACTGATTTGTCAATAGAAAAGGAAATGTTTCAAGTAAATTAAGAAGACTTTCTGTAATTAATGAGTAGGTTTAAGTAGATGATGTACTTAGCAAAGATCAGTTGGATACACGACTTAGGTATGGAAGTATTTATTCATTTACTTAAGGATACTAATTTAGATTCAGTAAGGTAAATACTTGATTCAGGTAATGTAAATATATATATAGTCTTACGTATACACACACATACACTCACTTACATACATATATATATATTTGCTCTGTGTGTAACGTTCAATGATATTACGTGGATCTGTGAAGACAGTTAAATGATATTAATAACATTTGATTCCTCACAAGTCTGATGAGCTATCAATTTCAGAGTTAGGCACCATCGTGACCGATTGAACCTTCAGCTGATCTATGGTGAAACGCGCGTCACAGGTGAATAGAACATATACAAGATTCTAAATCAGTCATGGGTAACCTGCGACCCGCGAAGCTTAATGAATGGCTCGCCTAAGTCACTTGATTTTTTTTTTACCCCAACTTCTCAGTCGTAATTTATGTTTATATCATTATTCCGGTCGAGGAAAACAACGTGTACGAATTCTGAAGAAACAAATGCAGACAACCTGAGTTACCGCCCTTTTTTTAATATGGCCACGAATGTAAATTAGCGCTTGCGGCCCGCCTGATGATGAGCCATATCTCATGCGGCCCAGCGGCCCACTTCTTGAAAAAGGTTGCTCATGCCTGACTGTTCTAAATGGATTCTTCTCTCTCACCTACGTATCGCCCGCTGGCCACTTATTCCAGTCTATAGCAACTTTAGCAATGGTATAAGCTATTACTTAAGACAATCAACTGTGTCTATTTTCAATATTTGAGTTTTGTACATTTTTTTAAGAATTTCAGTTAACTCAATGACCCGATAGATTATTTCGAATATATATATAGTTATACTTTGGGAGGGTCGTGTTGCCAATAAAAACACACTACACCAAGATGGTGTAGGACAGGACAAAGGAGAGACACAAAAAGTAAACCCAAGTCACTGAGGAAGTCTTAGAATGCGTGTCGAAAGAGCTTTGTCAATATATAAACAACCTTCCGTTTATCGAACCAACCAACCAACCGGAAACTTATAATAAATTGAAGTGAAAACCAACAGGTGTGTGTGTGTGTGTTTATTAGTAGCATGACCCTCCAAAAATATAACAATACATGTTTCAACACACGTTTTCAGATAAGAAATCTCGCAAAACAAATTCAAAAACGAATTATATATAAAAGAAGTTGAACATGCAATGCAGTAATTTTACCGGTTTAACAGTTTTATGAAGTTCAAATGTAGAGTGACCTGGAGAAATGTCTGTCTATGTCGTGACTTATTTCAATCTGATTGGGTTGCGAAATTTCCTTCTGTTTCATTAAAAAAAGTGACTCAAATTGCTATTTATTTCATATGTATGTATGTGTGTGTGTGTGTGTGTGTGTGTGTGTGTGTGTGTGTGTGTAAAGGGTAAACAGAAATAACAACACAATCGGTACAGTATATGGAAGGAATATATTAGGTTAACGCTTGAAATACCAGGCGGGTCTTAACGTTTCGGATCATAGTTCTTCACCAGAAGAAAGCATGAGAAATTATATATATATATATATATATATATATATATATATATATTTAAGCAACAGGAGCTTCTGTCAAGTTTCACAAGGCCACAGTAGCAGGCACTGGAGTAAAGTCCCAAACATTGTGATTAAACCCAGAATCAGTTTTCTCTTATGTAAAATCATAAAAGGGGTCTTCGTGTATAGATAAATAGTACGTGAGTTATATGTAGGAATAATAAATTGATATGAATTATGAATAGAACATGTTCAACGAGGAATGGAGACTATGTTAGAAATAGTCCCCCTTATTAACCCACCACCCAATACTGGCATTATGGTTGCGCAGAGACTGGGATTACTTTTAATCCTACCTCGAATTTATCATCTCTTCTTGCCTGTAATATCAACATATCTCTCATCTGGCTTATTATTCACTCTCGCTCTTTGCATAAGATCTATTGAAAATATTTGTCGCCTTAGTTATCATCCCCAATATTATTGCTTAAATATTGATAAAAATCCATAATTCATTTCAACCAACCATGTCATGCATCACCAAATCCACAAGGCATATCGCCTTTCTCTCTTTATCACTCTAACTGTCACTATATCACTAAGATATGCTTCACTCTGCCTTCATTTTGGCTTCAATATACTTTCCATGTCATGAGAATGTTTCAATATATTTTTAGCCGTCACTGATAAACTTCTTAGTATACGTAGCCGTTGCCATCATCACAAGGATCAACACCGCCATTAAAACCGCCGCCATTGCTACAAATGAAACCACCACCATTGCTACAAATGAAACCGCCACCATTGCTACAAAGCGTAGAATATATAACCATGTTATATCTTTTCAATGTTTTATACATTTGCAAAGATACGTTTCCTCTGAGCAGCTATTATTTCCATGCTGTTCCTTCTTCCATACATTTCTAATGCATTTGCTTTCAAGAACATGTTACACAACGTTAAGCAGCAACAAGCCTATGTTTCTTTATATGCAGCAAATACGCGAACTTTGACTTTTTTCAATGATGTTCACGACCTTTTCCCCTCCTTATACGCTTGTCAACAATTGCTTGCAGATATCTATAACTAGCTTCTTAAAAATCTTCACAAAATCCATACTTCAATTGGAAAGATAGAATATCCGGTTCTTAGATTACACACATATGTTCCCCTCCCAAACCATATATATATATATATATATTTAT
>OZ024759.1:15566103-15568603 GCA_964016885.1 Eledone cirrhosa | reverse complement strand
TATTATTAGTTAAGCCGCTCACTCAACTATTTTTTTGCAGATTAATTTTGCAGCATTACGTAGGGAAATCCCCAGTTCAGAAGTCACATATATTCGTTCATAAAACAACATAATCTTACAGCTTCGCTCACCACAGACTATTTGTAGTTTTACCAGTAGCTTTCACAATGTGAAAGTTTCCTTTTATTGGGCCTATGCCAAATCATGCAAAATGCAAACCTATTCTAACTAGGTGGAGGCACATGATTTATTGGTAAGTGTATTTGAATTACAATCATACTTCCATGGTTCGATTCCTGGACAGGGTTGTGTGTTGTGATCTTAAGCAAAATACTTCATTACACGTTGCTGTTGCTCCAATACACTCAGCTGAAAATGAGTACCGGCAAGAGCTGGAGGGTTTAACCCAGTGATGGACTGGCGCCTTGTCCAGTGTTGGTGGTGGTGTTTTGTACACTTAGTCGATTCACGCTACTGAACTCTGGTTATGCAAGGGACTGCTGAACCTCCGAGCTCGAGTCAGACTTTAGACTATTTCACCTAGAAGTCAGTACAACTTAAACATCCGCCTCAACATGAAGCTATTTACATACAGAATTCATTGTAGTTTACCTAACCTAGAGTTACACAAACATTTAACCTCTATGACATCAGCATTAGCACTCCATCAAATAGAACACACCATTAACCTAGTCTTACAAAAGATGCGGTCAAAACTGAATAAACAACATCGAAGTCAGTTACTCATTTCTGCCAGATCCCATAAAAATGTGTACGTTGTTGTTATTTCTTTAACCCAGTGTGACTTTGAAAAATAAAAATCTATTCATTCTCATATATGAAGCTTTGCTCTCATCGAAGGTGGACATTTAAGAAACAAACTGCTATCTATTGCAATATAATTCAAATCTGTACTCCGAACATTTCGTACTAATATGTGAACTGGTGATTAAAATTACTTTGAACTGCTCTTATACATAATATATCGGCTGCTCTTTATATTGCTTTGAAGTGTTGTATATTATTTTGAATAATTATAGCAACATTCAGACTGGACAAACATGCGCAACAGATGACAAACAGGAAATAATTACTTGAATATATGTGTCTGTGTGTGTGTGTGTGTGTGTGTGTGTGTGTGTGTGTGTGTGTGTATTTATATATATATATATATATATATACACATACATACTTATATGTATGTGTATTTATTTATATATATATATATATACACATACATACTTATATGTATATATATATACACACACATACATATATATATATATATATATATATATATATATATATATATATATATATATATATATATTATACTTGGGGAGGGTCATATTGTTGTAATAATATTGCCAGAAATAATAATAGAACACTCACTGTTTGGTTTGGGTTGGTTTTCGCTTCTGTATTTTTTATATCTCCATAGTTAATTTATTTGTCAATCAATGTTTATCAAAAACCTTGCAAAACAAGTATATATATATAAACAAAATAAGTCGAAAATAGAGTTTTGAGACGCGAGTGTATGGGGATTATCCGGGAAATGGGAAAACTCGGAGTATGGAAGCTGTTAGAACAGAAATACCTCGAAGGACGGAGATCAGCGGCTAGATATGAGTTGACTCGACTAGAAGGATTTATGGCTATATGTGTATATTTATGCATACATATATCTATGTGTTTATGTATGTATATATATATATATATATATATATATATATATCCAGGGAATGTAACTTGGAGTTACTGTAGGTTTATCCGGGTGTGCACTCGATGTTTAGGTTCACTTCAGTGACGAAGTGTAGAGCTAGACAGAGTGTATTATAGTAAAATAAAATAAAACAAGGACGATTGGTTACTCCTTCTTAACGATTATTGGTTGGTGACGAGCGTTTCGCCGTTGATCAGCTGAAGGTTCGATCTGTATCGATCTGGCCCGACTCTGTAATTCGCCGCTTGTCAGACCCCTTATAACGGTAATATATATATATATATATATATATATATATATATATATTGGAGCGTGAGTGAAATGCATACATTTACACATACACTCACACGCGCATATATATGTATGTGCATATATATATATATATATATAACAGATATATATATAACATATATATATATATAACAGATAAAAATAACAGATTAAAGTAAAGAATCTTGGCAGAGGCGGTAGAGAGTCGGAGACCATACTTTGTAGCATAACGTTATAGCCCTTTACTTTCTGAGTTCAAATCGTGCCGAGGTTAACTTTGCGTTCCATCCTTACGGGGTCGATAAAATAAAATACCAGTAATGCACTGGGATAATTACTGGCCTTGTGCCACAATTAGAAACGACTATTACTATATATCTATATAATATGGAAATCGAAGAATCAGTGATGCATCGGAACACAATTTATTAACGTACTACAAATGTTTCTCCGGTGAACAGCTCGAGCGGCGATCTATTTGTGGATCGAACCTGACTCTGGCTT
>OZ024759.1:15538603-15548603 GCA_964016885.1 Eledone cirrhosa | reverse complement strand
TGTGTGTAAGCGTGTGTGTGTGAACGTATGCCTTTGTGTGTGTGACTGTGTATGTGTGTATGCCTGCGTGTGTGAATGTGTGTGTATGTGTGTGTGTTTGTGTGTATGTGTGCGTGAATGCATGTGTGCGTGAATGTGTGACTGTATGTGTGTGTATTTGTATGTGTGTATGTATGTGTGTCTGTGTGAACATATCTATTTGTGTTCATGTGAGTGTGTGTATGTGTGTATAAGTGTGTGTGTATTTTTGTATTTGTGTGTGTATGTAGCTGTGTGTGTATGTATCTGTATGCATGTATGTGTGTGTGTTTCTATCTATGTAGGCATACATTTGTGTGTGTATGTATGTGTGCGTGTTTGTGTATTTGTGTGTAAATATGTTTATGTATGTATACATGTATGTATGTATGTGTATAAGTGTATGAATCTATATATGTATCTATCTATGTCTGAATGTGTATAAGTGTATGTATCTATAATGTCTGTGTATAAGTATATGTATCTATATATGTATCTATCTATGTATGTGTGTATAAGTGTATGCATCTATGTATGTGTATAAGTGTATCTATCTATGTATATATATATATATATATATATATATATATATATATATATATGTATATATGAGCTAGATGCAAAGCCATGAAACGAAATGATTCTTGGAATATAGTGTTAAGTATTCCCATTAACATAGACATTCATATTCTCACTATCTCTCTCTCTCTCTCCCTCCCCCTCGCTCTCTCTCTCTCTCCCCGTCGCTCTCTCTCGCTCTCTCTCTCTTTATGTTCCTCACTGCTCCCCCAGTATCTCCCTCTTTGTGTTTCATATATATATTTATATACATACCCCCCCCCCTCCTCTCTCTCTCTCTCTCTCTCTCTATATATATATATATATATATATATATATATATACAAATATATAAAGAGCGAGATATGGAGGGATAGAAAAATACACACACAATATATATATATATATATATATAGAGAGAGAGAGAGAGGAAAAATATATACAGAGAATATATATATGTATATATATATATATATATAGAGAGAGAGAATATATATATATATATATATATATATATATATACAGAGAGAGAGAGTGAACGTCACTATCCCTCCCTATCACTCTTTCTGCCTCTCTCTCTCTGTGTACACCCACACCCACCCACACACACACATATATATATATATATACATATATATATGTGTGAGAGACCGAGCAGTACGTGGTACATTATTATACATTATAACATCTAACTTAACGACACTATATTATACCAAATCATGTTAGATTTACCAACGAAAGTACCGTAGCTGTAAAGTAGGTTTTACCTCACGTCTATATACTTACTGCTTTATTGCTAACCTGTCAGTATCTTTATTAATCCCAGCCTGAACCAATTAGAAACACAATGACGGTGGCATATTTTAAAAGCCAGTCCAACCTCTAATTTAATAGTACAGGCTCAGTATATATATATCTGTTATTTTAATAAATATATATATATATATACTGTATCTTACGCTGCACGCTTCTTTTCAAGCGGTGTTAGTATGGAGAGATATAAGATCAATGGAGTCCTTTTTATTCATTATGAAATTATGTCAGTTTTCCTCTGTCTAAGTTAATAAGCTTGCTGCGTGTTTTCGCTTTTACGTTTATCACAATTGTCTTCGTCTAATAATCTAATATAAATCGCTGGACAACGTTGTGTTGTGTTGTGTTGTGTTATGTTGACTTGCATGTGCATCTCTATATCCTCTAGTGGTTCACTACATAAAATATTCCTTCAAGTATATTTGTGGAGTTGTCGAAAATGTCCAGGGTAATAACATAGCTGTCGTCAAACTGCTTGAAGAAATTCTTACCGAAGCTGTCAATATTAGCAACAATGAGTTCTTGTTAAATGTCTCAAAATATTAGTGCAGGTTCTGTCAAACGAGTCCTACAAAGCGGCCAGCAAGTGGAGGTTCAGTTTAGTGTTTTAACTCTTAATGTTCTGTTCAACATGACACCGCAATCATGTAATTCTGGGTTCGATCACAGGGGCCAAACCTGAACAAATATTATTTACTATAATCTCAAGTTGACCGTTGTCTTGTGAATGATATTCCGTAGACAGCAACTGCTTAGAAGTCCGTCAAATAACCTATTATCTCTCCTGAAAGGACCTGAAAGGGCCATATATCTAGGCTGCATGAAAGAGTGTCTATTCTTTTTGTTTGTTTTTGACGCCTTTGAGGTCCATTGTTTGGCAGAATCGGTTGAGCGTCCGATAAAATACTTTGTGGAATTTAGTAACGAGTTGAAACAACCCCAAAATCAACTTTGCCTTTCATCCCTTCGGGATCGATAAAATACAGTACCAGTCATGTACTGATGTAGATCTCCTCGACTTTTCACTTTCCCTAAAATCGTGAAATTTGTGCCAATGATAGAAATAAAAAAAAGAGAGTTCTGTTTCATACATTCGGGGCCGGGTGTCAGAGTTGAGGATACGTTCCTATCTCCATCCCCACCCTCACTATCCACAAACCATGGAGCCCCTATAAATGACCAAGACCACTGTCATACCATCTCTATCTAACAAATAAGGAATTTCGAAAAATTGATTCAGTCATTTTCTAAAATATATTCTCTCGCTAGATCGACAAATTACCGATTACTACGTGACGACATTTCAAACGAGATTTTTCCCAGACGTTATTATTAATAACATCACGTGATATAATTGCCTTCTTGAAACGATGTATTGCTGATATTCAGAAATATATATATATATATTATATATATAATAAAAAAAGCAGTTCTCTTAAAAAGGAAAAAAAAACCCCACAAAACATCACCAACAACAAAACAAACGAACCAAAAGCGAAGAAATAAAACAAAAATGAAGGAAAATTCAGTGATGTAGTTCAGAAGTGAAAAGTCACGTTTGAAGAGAAAATGATCGTTTATGATAGTATGGCAGATAAATACAGCTGTGTAATGGTTAATAATCAAAGTTCGATACTGATAATTGATGGCCAAATGAAACATTTTCCTACAAGTAATGTCAGCTGTCTTAAATATTGAAGGGAAATAAGTAGTCATAATCATTTCATAATTGTCGGCCGGACCATTAACCTCATGTTTATTAGTATGTAACAATATTTATCTCGCACATACAAACGTACAGACACACACACACACATACACACACACGTACATACATACAGACACACACACACATGTACACACATACATACATGAGTATACACACATACACACACATAAATATATATTCGCGAAGAACCACCAATTTAAAAACGTTGCTATTCTAAATTTATATATATATATATATATATATATATATATATATATATATAATACACACACACACGCCGCATATACATACGTACACACACACGCACATATAGATATATATATTCGTGAAGAACCACCAATTTAAAAACGTACTTACCCTAAGTTTGTGTGTGTATGTATCTATATATATATGTATCTATATATATATATATATATATATATATATATACACATATATATGTATACACATATATAGATATCTACATACGCACACAGACGTACATTCATACGTACACTTACACCACTCAGACACATATATATGTGGAGAGAGAGGGGGGGATTCATAAACAAACGCCAAGAAAAAGTGCACAGGACGATACAGTATAATGATGACATATACAAGTTTAATACTTGATATAGGAGGGAAACAAACAATGCTTCGGACGTTAGTAGATATATTCATATGTGTGGTGTATATATATATATATGTATATATATATATATATATATATAAGTAGAAGGGTCCCTCATAACTCATTAGAGCAATTATCTATAACATGATATACCCATCTATTTATTCATTTATTTATTTATTTAATTATGTATTTATTTATTTATTTATCGGCATAGGTAAAATATAACGTTCGAGAAAGTGAAACTAATTTTTATGACAAGTGAATGTGTTTGTTTTTTAGTATTGCGTGTGTGATTATTTTTTCTTTTTCTTTTTTTGTGTATTGTGTGTACGGAAAATTAGACGTACCTTATCAACATCCTATACTTACCTTATCAACATCCTATACTTACCTTATCAACATCCTTATTAGACCGTATAAATAGCTGAAATACAGTTGATCATCTCGCCAAATTTGTTGGCACCAACTCTCTGCCGCCAAAGAAATTCAGCTAAATACGAGGGGAATAAATCGTCGCTTGTCCCATGTTGTCGACGGAGCTTTTTCTTCGCACGGCTCCAAGTGTTCTCTATGAGTTGTGTGTGCACATTAGGTTGGCGAGATGATCTACTGTATTTCAGCTATTTATACGGTCTAATAAGGATGTTGATAAGGTACGTCTAATTTTCCGTACACACAATACACCAAAAAAAGAAAAAGAAAAATAATCACACACGCAATACTAAAAAACAAACACATTCATTTGTCATAAAAATTAGTTTCACTTTCTCGAACGTTATATTTTACCTATGCCTTATAACAGAAGAAAAATTTTATATTATAAACACATTTTAAACAACTAATAATCGTAAATACACGTACTATTAAGATATATGCTTAGAATATATTTCCCTCAAATTAACGTTACATGAGTTTTTATTCATCTTCCCTTGTTTCTTTCTTCTCTCTCTCGCACTATTCTTATCCTCTAATCTCTACTCTCTCTATCTCTCTCTCTCCATAGTCGTTTAAATAAACGGTTGTTTTTCAATTATTTACGTATTCATTTGCATATTCACACATAAGTTTGAAAAATCCCTAATATATTTCCACTATCCAGTGAATTTCCGACCGATAAGGTATGATTTTCATGGGTATGTCTCTATTTATAAAACAAACTTTGTATTTTATCTGTTGAAATGTGTCTTGGTACCCTTGAAATATATATAATAAAATAAATATGGTTTTATAAATATAGTTTCCATTTATTTAATATCATTATATATATATATATATATATATATATATATATATATATATATATATATATATATATATATAACGAAGGAAATGTGGTAAGGAACCAGGTGGACCATAACGCACCAAAGTACTCAATACTTAGGGTAGTAGAGTGGGTAATAGGAACAAGTAAGACCCCGACGGCTGAGCTCAAGCCCTTTCGACGGCTAATTCGGTACTGGATTAGTACAGAATTAGCTGTCGAAACGGCTTGAGCTCAGCCGTCGGGGTCTTACTTGTTCCTATATATATATATATATATATATGCAAATATATATGTGTGTGTATATTTATGTGTGTGTGTGAATATATATAGATAAGAAGGCGCATGGTTTAGTAGTTAGAGCATGGGCTTGACACTTTATTTTACGTTGTTCCAGTTTGCTCAGCTGTAGAAATGAGTTGCGACGTCGCTGTTGTCAAACTGTATTGGTCATTGCCATTTCCTTGGACAACATCATACAGAGTTTATATATAGCGTATATAGTATATGTCACTGGTGCCAAGTTGTATTGGTCATTGTCTTTCCCTTGGACATCATCGGTGTCGTGGACACGGGAGGCTGGAATACATGGGCGACTACTGGTCTTCCACAAACAACATTGCCCAGACTTGTGCCTCGGAGGTAAACTTTCTAGGTGCATATCCCATGGTCATTTGTGACAGAAGGGGGTCCCTACCCTTTATTTTATATATATGTATATATGTAGGCATGTGTAATATATATAAGTAGGTATATATATGTATATAGTTATGTATGTATATGCCCATATATATGTGTGTATATATAAATATATACATACGTTTCTTCCATCTAACAGGATATATAATTAATATAAATATTTTAACGTTAAGTTAAACACATATAGAAACTGATTGTAGAGGTAATAATGTCTCTTATATATTATTTTAATTATCATGAATCCAATTTTTAGATTATATATATATATGTATGTGTGTGTATAGAGAAATCTGTTAATCTGTAATTAATTAACTGATAATTATATAACATGTAAGATGTAAGAAACGTGATAACAGTGAATGTTATCAAAGACGCTGCATACGTGACCATCCATTCGTAGTGGCTGTACAGAATATAAGAACGCTTTATCCAGAGTCTTATGTTGTGCAGCTCAATAGTATGTTATTTGAAGGAATATAGTACAGTTGTTGATCTGATAACATTCTCGTCTCACCAGAGTATTAATTAGGTCGTCCAACTAGACAGAGTGTTATTTGAAGGAATTTGGTACAAAGTCTTTAGTGCAGTTGATAAGATTATCGACTTACGATGTCTAGCTCAAAAGAGTTTGATTTCAAACTATTTAGTACAATTGTTGATCTAGTACAGTTGATAACATTCTCGTCTCACCAGAGTCTTACGTCGTCCAGCTCAATTGAGTGTAATGTGAAGAAATTTAGTACAAAGTATTTAGTACTGTTGTTGATCTGATAACATTCTCGTCTTAACATAGTCGTAGGTTGTCCAGCTCAATGGTGTGTGATGTGAAGGAATATAGTACAAAGTATTTAGTACTTGTTGATCTTATAGCATTCTCGTCTTACGATGTCCATCTCAATAGAGTTTGATTTGAAGGAATATAGTACAGTTATTGATCTGATAACATTCTCGTTATATCAGAATATTACGTTGTCTAGCTCAATGGTGTGTGATGTGAGGGAATATAGTACAATGAATCTAGTACAGTTGGTGATCTGATAACATTCTCGTCTTACTAGTGTCTGTCACGTAGAATTGAATTAGTTGTGACTGAAACTAATACATACTAACATCGTCTGCGTTATACCAAACATGACACATTGAATAAATAACACCTTATAGACACAGATGATGGTGAAGATGATTATATGTTGGTTGTAATTACATATATATATATATATATATATATATATATATATCATACATGCACACACACACGTATATTATCATCACAAACATATATATATATATATATATATATATATATATATATATAAATATAAATAAATACATGTGTGTGTGTGTAGGTATATATGTATATACAGTATACGAGTATATGTATATATATATATGTATGTATACGAGTATATGTTTATATATATGTATATATATTTCTATCTCACTCCCTACCCCCTCTCTCTATATCTGTAAACCCCCTCTCTATCTCTAACCCCCCCTCCCTCCCACCTCTCTCTCTCTATATATATATACACATATGTATAGAGAAATCTGTCAATCTGTAATTAATTGAATCAATCAATCATATTTAAAGTTCTCGAACTTCCCATTCCAGACATGTAATGTGCTTTATCAATATCTCTGTATCAATAATATATATATGTATATTTATCTGCCGTATGCAGTATATGTCTGTGTATATGTGTGGGTATTTATAGGTGCTAACGTAACTAATACATACTGTGTACTTACACACACACACACACACACACATATACCCCCCCCCCACACACATATGTAATAATAGCAATGATAATAATAATAAAGACGATTTGTTATGTCTTAATTACGTTTATTGAGTAGTGACGCGCCTTTCACTATTGATCAGCTCAAGGTTCGATCTGAACCGAACTAGCCCGCCTTTGGAATCAAAAGCTCGTCGGATCTATGTTGTGGTAATAATAGAATATATATATATATATATATATATATATATATATATATATATATATATCCCGGGTTCAATCGGGGGTAACCGCAGAAAGTAGGTACTCAATACAAAAGCAAAGTATAAATATTTAATATAGAAATGGATTGTACAGGACTAGAACTGTTTCATGTGGACGAAATCATCAGGGCTTCATATACATACAAACAAAGTATATATATGAGTTTGAATATTTATATATTTATTTTGATCTGTACATGTATGTATGTATATGTGAGGCGGCTTTTCAGCGCTACTAGTAACATATAACCCAGGTCAACCTGCGCATCGTCGGGTCGACATTGACTAAATCGGCAACCCCACCAAGCAGGCTTGGTGAGGAGGGTGATTTTCGACACCATGTGGGATGAAAAACAAAACCAGTCAAAGGGCGGAACAACTCAGCAGAGTCAAGTTTCTTTTTAAAGCTTTTTTTTGTGGAGAAGGTCACTCTCATATAAATCCTGCGACTTTGTTTGTATCCAATGATGTAGACCAGTTATTGTTTTTGGCTAAATACATTCGATGTTGAGAGAGTGGGATTGGCTCCGTGCAAATCCTTTCCTCACATAAAAAAAGCTTCAACCAGATTGATCGTTTGATATGAGCAATTTTTTGCGATTCATGGTATGGCTGGTCATAGGCAAGTACGTCCCTAGCCGGACTAGAAAGACACGTCCATGATGCTCATTCTAAAGTATCAAACAATGGCACTAGATCCAGGAATCGAACTGGCAATCTCAAGAGTGTGAGTCCAACTCTTTAACCACCAAGCCACGCTTAGTTTTTCTGTATAATTTTGGCACAAAGCCAACAATTATATCAGTGTATTACTGGTACTTTACTTTATCGACCCCGTAAGGATGAAAGGCAAAGTTAACCTCGGTGGGATTTGAAATCAGATCATAAGGGGCCGTAATTCTTTGCTGCAAAGCATGGCGTCCGACCCTCTACCGATACTGCCAATCCACGGCCCCAGTGTTTCTGTATAATATTGATCATATAGGGGTAGGTAGCCCTCTAGTCCTCGGTACTTAAGCCATCTCGCTACAAACTGATATCGGTTCGGTGGTGGCCTCAGAAATAAGATTCAAGAGGTGAAATAGGTGTTTCAGCTTATCTGACTTGCTATCCTCACGGTTAATATATTTTCCAATATGTCCGCTGGGTCCATGAGGCGGCGGACGGCTACTCAATGCCGAACTCGTAGGATATAATATGTTATATATTATATAAATTACAGTGAAAATGTCACAATACACTCGAAGTGTCGCCATTGGCATTTTGAATCTAATATTGAAATTTTACTCAATAATAATAATAATAGTAACGATCGTAATATATATAATATATATATATATATATATATATACATATAAAAGCATATATATACATATGAATATTTTAGTCTTCACATTTATTATTATTACTATATATATATATATATATATATACATATATACGTAGTGCACTGGAATCTGATATTTTAATCGAATGAAATTATACACTATTCAAATTGCAATGTATTAAATATCAAGGTACCAGTCATTAAAATGTCAGATTTTTACCTGGGGTTGTTTGAATCATGATAAATCCATTTTAATGCCTTTGATGTTATATAATAAAGTATTACTTCTGCTTTTATTCTGTTATATCTATATTGATCTTAGCCTATATAACCGATACAGATTTCTGTGTGTGTGTGGTAATTGTATGTGAGTATGTATGGTAGGTATTTATACGTATATATATATATATATATATATATATATATAGAGAGAGAGAAAGAGAAATGCATAATATACATATATATATATAAAGTAAGAGAGAGAAATGCATAATATATGTATATATTTATATATAGTAAATGCGTATATATTTACATACATACATATATATATACACCCACACATACATGCATATATATACACCCACACACACACACACACACATATATATATATATATACAAACACACATACATACACACATATATATGTACACATACACACACATATATGTACACACACACACACATATATATATGTAGACACACACACGTGTATATATATATGCATATATATTTATATATAGTAAATGCTTATGTTTACATACATACACACATATATGTACATACATACACACATATATGTACACACACACACATATATATGTACACACACACACATATATATGTACACACACACACACGTGTATATATATTTGTATATAGTAAATGCTTATATATTTACATACATACATGCATACATACATACATATACACCCACACATACACGCACACACATGTATATATACAAACACA
>OZ024759.1:15526103-15533603 GCA_964016885.1 Eledone cirrhosa | reverse complement strand
CTGCCTGTGTAGCTAGAAAAACCTATTACCCAGAACAATGTGCACAAAACGATATGTACATATCTGTATCTATCTATCCGCTTGACCGCCGTGCCTTGCCCAGCGCAAACGCTCACCAAAATTGAGCGCGCGCTCTTCTAATTCCTTTGGAAGAAGCGGCCCCCTTTGGTGAGGAGATCCATCTGCTGTCAACACCCTTCGAACGGAGGGCTGGGGGTTCGTGGCTGGCGATGCCGTGGCTGGCGATGCGTAAAGACGCATTAAGGCTACGGCACCTCCAGGTATTCCTCACTGGTCAACCGGTGTGGGCCCCGTTTGTGACGCGAGCCTTTCCGAGTCTCGTCTCGCCCACTGAGCTGCAATCCTGGATCAAGCAAAGACCGAGAAAAGTGGGCGACTGTCACATTGAATGTGCCCAGGTGCTCACGGCCTTCTGGCAAGCGAACCCGGCAATCAGTGGAGACTCGACCTCGACATTCTATAGAGGGTTGGTTCGCAGCAGGTGCGACGACGCTCTCCGAGAAGCTCTGGGCATGGAGGAAGACGAACTAGCCAGTCTGTTCGGTAGGACGTTTGGACCGGGACCGATGGACAATTTCCCAAATCCCTGGCCTGGCAGTGCTACCGAGGGGCTCTACCCGTACGGGACACTCTCTACAGAGACGGGCGCCCGGGTACACTGTCGCGCACGCATTCGTACACTGCCCGGGCGTTGCTGACCTGTGGGGGCTATGTGGGACGACTACTGTCACGGGTCGGACCAATGCGGTTGACCACCGAGTCCATTGTCACGATCAAGCCGTCTCCCCCCCTTCAAAAACCAAGGAGAGGCAGTTTTCCTCTGTGTGATAGCCATGGCTAAAGAGGTTGTATGGTGGACGAGGCTGAAGGCGGATACCTTCTCTCCGGCCAACAACTTGGAAGAAGGATCAGGATGGAGAGAGAGGTGATCTACCCCAGCAAGTTTTATGAAAGGTGTGTGAAAGTGGCGAGAATGGCCCGAGTAAATGGGCCTTCTCTCTATATCAGCCTGTAGGTGAGATAAGAGGAGATGGAGGAGAGGAAGGGAGAACCCTATCTTTGTGCTCCCGAGGAGAAGGGTTGCACATTTTTCGGGGGTGTGTGCGACCCACAAAACGCCCCCTCCCTATTGAGGACTTCGATTGTTTTATCTTGTATGTTATATTTGTGTACTCGTTTTATTGTATGTAAACTTCCTCCCTTTGTATTTGTCCCAATCTTTGATGCCTTGGTATCAAATAAATAGAAAGTTATCTATCTCTATCTATCTATCTCTATGTCTAATGCACACATACTATACATATATATAAATATATTCTTATGTATGTATATACATATATATATATTCATATGTATGTGTATATATATATATGTCGGTCACCAGTTGGTGCTACTGGTAACATGTATTCCAGTACAACCTGTCTCATGGTCGGGTCGTTGGCGACTAAACTGGCAACCCCACCAAGGTTTCTTGGTGAGGAGGGTGACTTTGGACATCCTGCAGGACTAAAAACAAAACCTGCCAAAGGGCAAAGGATCTCTTAAGAGTCAATGGCCATCCAAAATCACCGGGAGAGATGACCCCTTAGCCTTTGTCAAGGCAGAATTCTAGTAGAAGGAAAGCTCTGATATAACAACTGCAACCCTGATGGTATCCAATGATGTTGACTTGTTCTTCTTTTTGGTAAATATCATCTTGGTTAAGAGAGTGGGACTGGCTTTGTGCAGTGCCTTTGCTCACTATAAAAGCTTCACGGCACAGGCATTGCTATATATCTGGAGATCTCTCTGCACTTGTCGTCACATGGTACCATGGGTTCAGCACTATGTGTTAATAATTGTCACAAGTGTAGTGTTTATACTAGAGTTTTCAAGTCGCTGGCTGGACTAAAAAGTCACACTCGTTCAGCGCATCGGTAGGGGTTCTCCTACATGGATTTAAAGTAGTGGCCGTACTCGAAAACGAGTTGGCAGCCACCATATATATATATATATATAAATATATATATAAATATCTACATATTCATATATAAATATATATATGCACACATATATATATATATACATTCATATATACACATATCATTATATATATAAATATACGTATGTTGATGCCCTAAGGGCAGACACTGGTCTGTTGGAGACGCAGGACATGGCAGCGATAATGAGGGACAGAGACCGCTGGAGAGAACTCGTCCATGTATCTCGGGAATTTTACACGCCCTAGAATAGTATATATATATATATATATATATATATATATATATATAATATATATAAATATACTGTATATATATAATATATATAAATATATATAATATATATAAATATATATATATATATATATATATATATAATTCATGAGATTCTACAGGACTAGAACTGTTTCATTCTTTAGAAATCTTCAGGAATCACTGAGATTCCTGATGATTTCTAAAGAATGAAACAGTTCTAGTCCTGTAGAATCTCATCTATATTAAAACTTGTATACTCTGCAATGTATTGAGTACCTTACTTACTGTGGTTACCTCCGATTCAACCCGGAATAACGTATGTATATATATATATATATATATAGTTTCAACATAGAATAGCTTCTAGAGGACTAGAACTGTTTCATTCGTGAGAAATCATCAGGAATCTGACTGTTCGAGTAAATATGGTGGTATTTATATCTTTTTTTGTGGTAGGAGAGGGTGCGGAGTGGGATGGGTGGAGGCCATTTGTTAAAAGAAAAGGGAATTCATTAAAAGCTAATTCTTTAAAGCTATAATTTATATTTAGAGTGACAAAGGCAGAAAGAAATCTATAAACAAGTTCAAATTGGTGTGCCACTTCTTATTTTTAGGTTTCTCTTAAGCTAACAATGCCTATATTTCAGGTGTCATATAAGATGGTTGGAGGTCAGTCATGGTTGATGGGTTAAAGAAAGGGGAATTCTTTAAAGTTTTACTTAGAGTGACAAAGGCAGAAAGAATTCTATAAACAAGTTCAAATTTGGGGTGCCTCTCCTTATTGTCAAATTTCTCTTAAGCTATATTTCAGTTTAACGCTTGATATAGCAGGAAGAGGGTCTTAACGTTTAGGACGCTAGTCCTTCATCAGAAGAAAGAATAAGAAATTACGTAGATTGAGGGGATTATTGGAAAATGTGTGAAATCGTTGGTACAGTCAGGTATATTTAAAAAAAGGAAAAGAATGAGTTCACTTGTAGTTCTAAACAATTTGATTTAATTTTATATTATTATTATATTATAAAAATAGGGCGGTAGATTGACAGTATCGGTAGAGGGTCGGCCGCCATGCTTTCCAGCATAGTTACGTCCCTTTACGATCTGAGTTTAAATCCCGCCGAGGTTGACTTTGCCTTTCATCCTTACGGGGTCGATAAAAGAAAGTACCAGTAATGCACTGGGTAATTGCTGGCCTTGTGCCTAAAGTAGAAACAATTTTTATATTATAAAATTAAATCAAATTGTTTAGAACTGCAAGTGAAGTCATTCTTTTCCTTTTTTCAAACTTATATATATATATATAATCTACAATGTTTTTCTCTAGGTATAAGAATGTTTAATGATAAACCTCATGAGATTATCTTGGTCAACCTATGAACGTTTCAGCCAAATGTAGACCAAAAATGGTTGGAAAACGTTTGAGCAGAAGGGGATTGTTTGGTTATCGGTGTACTGGTGCTGAAACAATCAAATACAACACATTCATCATATTTCGTAGAGTTAACAGCAATCACATGACCAACAATATTTGCCAAGTAGTTTCTATCCACGTAGCAGCCTCTATTATTGATAGCACACGAGAGATTTCAGTGAAACAACGCAAATACTAGACACCTGACATTTTAAAGAGACTGCAATTCTTCTCCCAATTGAATATTACAAGACATTAATTAAGCTTCCCCAAAACGTTAATTAGTTTGTTTTTTTTTAATTTTATTATTCTAATTATTATTTTTTTTTGTTTCTCAATTTCTGCTACTCACCCCCACCCCCTTTTATTCCTGTTTCCGTTTTATATAATACTCGGTCACAACTAACATTTAATACATCCGACTTGCTTAAGTTCAAAATTAATACCACCACACGAGTGTACACTTACGTTCAAAATACATAGACATATGCCAAGCACAAGGACGTATATTTCAGAGCTGATGTAGGTGATGGTGAAGATGTGTGTGTTTATGTGTGAACTTATCTTGTACATCACCTTATCTTGTACATCACCTTTCTTTATTTCCTTCTTCCAGTCACTTTTATACACCAACAGATTTTTCTTTGTCCTCCACCTCTTTCAATCTTTTCTATATTTCAACTGCCTGTCACACACCCGCATGGCCGCACCATTACACCAAAATACACAAAAAATAGGGCCGAATCCTATATATATACCTTCTCGGTCCACATACCACAACAAAAATATATATTTTGTCGTATTACCAGTCAAAGGAGGAGATCGATACTTGAGTCGGATCCATAACTCCTATGGGTCACTTTGAGCCAATCCTCTGCGTAACGTGCATAACAGGTTGATACACATTTTTCATATGTAAACGAAACTTCCTCGTTTTTTCTATTATATATATATATATATATATATGTGTGTGATATATATATATATATATATCACACATATCGTGAGCCTCCTTTTTTCAAGTAAAAAGAAATTCAAACACTCATATATGAAAACACAACCTGTGGCAACCCCCCCCCACTCTTATTTGAAGAACTATTGTAACGCGAACTGGCGCGAAATTTATTATAATTATTGACAAACCAATCAAATTACTTCTCGAAAAACCTGGCATTTCGAGCTACTTTTTCCATATAAAACAAGTAACATTCAGAGACCAACCAGATGTGAGAAAAACCACAGACCCTCCATCTCAACTCACCTTTTGAAAAGCAGAAGAACTGCGAAACCGGTAAAGGAACCAAATAAATATATATAATTTTTTTAAAAAATAAGACTCCAGTTGCATTTTCGATTTCATCTCTTTTTCTTTATATATATATATATATATCTGTGTGTGTATATATATATATATATGTGTGTGTGTGTATATATATATATATACACACAGTTACATACATGTATCTGTGAAAAATTGAAAGTTTGCTTAACAGCAAAATAACGTATACTGAAATTGTTTTCTGTTGCGGCTCTGTGTGTGTGTATATATATATATATATATATATACACACACACACAGAGCCGCAACAGAAAACAATCTCAGTATACGTTATTTTGCTGTTAAGCAAACTTTCAATTTTTCACAGATACATGTATGTAACTGTGTGCTTGATTGTGTGTGAGTGTGCATGTATACACATACACACACACATACATATATATATAAGCATATACATATATGTATGCACATATGTATATATATATATATATATATATATGCCTATATGTATGTATACGTATATACATATATATATATATGTGTGTGTGTATGAATGTGTATATATATATATGAATGTGTATATATATATATATATGAATGTGTATATATACATATATATGTATGTGTGTATATATATATATATATAGGTGTGTGTGTTTATGTATGTTTATGTAAGGTATCTTTGTGTATATACATCTGCTTCATGAAATTAATCAAAACTGAACAAAAAATTACACCTGAATTTTTTCTCGAAAATGTTATTTACTGAAAAATCTTTGAACTTCATGGAATATACCGAGGAAATCTGATGGTGGCACGGTATAGACACACGTCACACACACAACACACACACACAACACACACACACAACACTCACATACATGCACACACACATTTATTTGTGTGTATTATGCATATAATTGTTTCTACTTTTGGCACAAGGCCAGCAATTATCCCAGTGTATTACTGGTACTATACATATTATATGTATAATACATTACAGTGTATTATACATATAATGCAGCGAAGTGGCAGAGTCGGTAAAAATGCTTGGTGGCGTTCCTTCCGAGTTATTGCGCTAGCTGAGTTCGAAACATGCTGAGGACAATTTTGCCTTCCATTATCAGGATGTCCATAAACATAGTACCAGTGAAGGCGTATAGCTTAGTGGTTAGAGCAGCCGTGGGCAACCTGCGGCCCGCGCAGCTTTCTGAATGGTTCGCCTAAGTCACCTAAGTGAAATCTTTCTGATTTTTTTTACCCCAACTTTTCAATCGAAATTTATCTTTCTATCATTTTTACGATCGAGGAAAACAACGTGTACGAATTCTGAAGAAACAAATCAAAACAACCTGAGTTACAGCCCTTTTGTAAATGAGGGCACGAATGTAAATTTGCACTTGGGGCCCGCCTGATGAGGAGCCATATCTGAGGCGGCCCGCTTCTCGAAAAAGGTTGCCCATGCCTGGGTTAGAGCATTGGGCTTGCAATCGAGAGGTTGTGAATTCGAATCTCGGACCGTGTGATGCGTTGTGTGTTTGAGCAAGACACTTTATTTCACGTTGCTCCAGTTTACTCAGCTGCAGAAATGAGTTGCCACGTCACTGGTGCCAAGCTGTATCGGTCAATGCCATTCCCTTGGACATCATCATATATAGTGTATATATAGAGTATAGAGTGTATATATAGAGAGTATATAGTATATATTGTGTTGTCACTGGTGCAAAGCTGTATCAGCCACAATCTTTCTCTTGTATAACATCGGTAGCATGGAGAGGGTAGACTGGTATGTATGGGCGGCTGCTGGTCTTTCACAAAAACAAACCTTGCCCAGGCTTGTGCCTCAGAGGGAATCTTTCTAGGTGCAAAACCATAGTCATTCGTGACCGAGTGGGGCCTTCATATATATATATAGTAGCAGTCTAATAGTACTGGGATCAATTCTTGCTCCATATATTTTTCTCTCTTTCGATTTATCACCACCTCACTTCCTCCGAAAAGATATGCTGGGCTCACCGCCCACCAATGAGCGCAGGAGCTCCGCCTGGTTTAATATGCTAAAGGCTCTCTGGTTGTCAATATGGAACCAATTCGACAAAAGTTTCTTCATACGATACATATACACATTCACATCTATGTATGTATATGTATGTACATGTATGTACATATATGTATATATATATGTATGTACATATATGTATATATATATAAGTATATATATGTATATATATATATGTGTATATATGTATATATATGTATATATGTGTATATATGTATATATATATATATATATATGTATATATATATGTATATAAATGTATTTATATATATATATGTATATATATATGTATATAAATGTATTTATATATATATATGTATATATATATATATATATATGTATATATATATATGTATATATATATATGTATATATATATATGTATATATATATATGTATATATATATATATGTATATATATATATGTATATATATATATGTATATATATATATGTATATATATATATGTATATATATATATGTGTATATATATATAT
>OZ024759.1:15508603-15511103 GCA_964016885.1 Eledone cirrhosa | reverse complement strand
CAACAAAAATATGAGTTGTACGTCATTATATTTTCCATTTCAACAACAACAGACACAACAAAAATATGAGTTGTACGTCATCATATTTTCCATTTCAAATAGTAATATTCTTCACTTTGACATTACTCAGCGTTTTGCCTATACAGCTCCTTAGAGTTTTTTTAGAAATAAATGCTTATATCGATGATGATGATAATTATGGCGAAAATGATGTTTATAGTGGTGATGAGGTTTATCTTGGTGATGATGATGGCTAGAATGATGTTTATGTTGGTGATGATGCTGGCGATGATTATGGTGAAAATGATGTTTATGGTGGCGATGATGTTTATAGTGGTGGTGGTGATGGTGATGTTGACAATGAAGACTTTGACGATGATAGTATTCCTGATGATAGTATTAATGATAGTGATGATGATGATGGTGATGATGATGATGGTGATGATATTGACGATGATGATGAGGGGGATGCCGATAATGATGATGTCAGGTTTTCTTTTTAATTGCAGTTAAGCTTCGTTGGAGATAAGATATAAAAAAAATGTTTATTGTTTTTTTTTCTATGTTCTTCTCTTCGTCTCTTAGTGTTAATATAACACATCAGTAGATTGCGAGATTTGTTAACCGCCATAACCGAAACATTCCACTCTCCTTTTCCAATCACGGTATATAGAACACGGCCATTCTGGAGCAGGTCCATAATATAGTCCTATCGTGGCACGGCACTGCTATGTTTTAATTCTCGTAAATAACAAGCAATATCAACAAACATCTGTCGAGACTTTGTCAACTCTCAGTGATTATATAATTTGCTTCGATGAACTAAACTTTTACTAGTACATTTCTTCCTCATCCATCTACTAAATAGCCCCTGGCATGTATTTAAACGATCTTTTAAAACTGGACAACTATTCTAAAAAATTGCTATGAACGAATAAAATGAAGCCATTATAAATAGCTACAGGACACGAACAAAACTAAATAAAAATACCTTCTCTCTTCAAATAGCGCCTACACTTATAATAAAAGAGATCTAGGGGTTACAGAGAGATGCGAGACGAATGGCTAAATACGAACTGACATTATGTATCCAATAAATAAAGAAATAAAGATAAAATAACATAAAATAAAGAAAGGAAACAGCCAACGAGAATGTCTCTTTCTAATGACCCTAAGACATAAAATACAGGTTGAAGTAACAGTTCGTATTTAGCCATTCGTCTCGCATCTCTCTGTAACCCCTAGATCTCTTCTATTATAAGTGTAGGCGCTATTTGAAGAGAGAAGGTATTTTTATTTAGTTTTGTTCGTGTTCTGTAGCTATTTATAATGGCTTCATGTGAGGACATTAGAGGAATGCCAAAGGGAATTATTTTTTCTAATCAACTAAAGTCGCGATAACATTGTGAAACCACTACCTGAGGAAATGGAAAAAGAATAACTTGGATAAAGAACATTCACAGCCATTGCTGGGACGCACAGTATTCATAGCTCAAACAGAATGGATTATATATAACAGCAACATTGAGAGATTATAGTTCCTATACTTCGGACATGTTGTCAGACTCAAACAGAATGTAGTACACAGTGAAATTCCGTTATAACGAATTTCATGGAGTATAAAAAAAATCGCTGTAACGAGAAATTCTTTATTACATCGAGGATTGAAAACAATTTCGTTATACTGAAAAAAATCGTTATAATGGTATTCGTTGTAACGAAATTTTACCTGTATATGACAACATAATTGAAAGATAGATCACAGCTCCGATACTACGGACATGTGGTCAGGTAGTCTAAGGAAAGAATCACTTAACAGATTTTTACGTAGCAAACTAACCGGCATGAGACACTGAGGTAGACTATGAGAAAGATGGTTGGTTAACATCTTTGTACTTGGTTCATCTTGCTTGGGGACCCAGTCGGCTCAGTTAGAGACAGTTGCTTCTGGCAGGAGCAGCTGGATGACATGCTTGAGGACTCTTCCCTTCACAATCGTCCCAGGAATAAGTGATCAAAGAAGAAAACTACGAAAGCCTAGGCATTACACACTGCAACAAGCCTATAATTCAACAGAATCCAAAATAAGACAAACCAAGTTTTAAGTTATTTACCATATTTCCCGGCACCGAAGATACTTCGTCCACGAGGACGCCCCCTAATTTTGACAAACAAATATTTGAAAAAAAAAAAAAAAATAATAATAATAATTGTTTCTACTTTAGGCACAAGGCCAGCAATTATCCAGTACATTACTGGTACTTTATTTTAACGACCCCGTAAGGATGAAAGGCAAAGTTAACCTCGGCGGGATTTGAACTCAGACTGTAACGGGACGTAACTATGCTAGAAAGCATAATAATAATAATAATAATAATAACACACATAATAATAATAAAAATAATAATAATAATAAACATAAAAAATGCAACCTTCGGCCTCCAGAACGCATGGTAGATTTTTGAGACTTATTTTAGAAAAAAAGTAGCGTCTGCAACGC
>OZ024759.1:15473603-15496103 GCA_964016885.1 Eledone cirrhosa | reverse complement strand
TGGAATCCGATGGTTTTATCCATTAGATGATTTGCTTTTTCTGAATGTATTATTTACCTATAGGGCATTCGGTGATTGCTTTGTGATTTTTCTGGGTGTCTGCGTTCGGATCTGTGCTTGACGGTCCTACTTGGATGTTTGCATATATATATATATATATATATATATATATACATATATACATATATATATATATATATATCAGGGGCGAAGGGTCCGAGTATGCAACGCATGCAGTACATGCGTTTTAGAATCTTGAGTTGATCAATTGCGTCGGTTGAAGCAAGTAGAATTTTGGCTGCTTACTAGACACAGACAAGATAACACACACACACACACATACGCACAAGCAGACGACAGCTTTGGGGCAAGCTGAATTTTGATTGCTTACTAAATCGTAGACACATAAAAAGATAACACACACACACACAATACGGTGTATATATATAGACTATTTAAGTATCTAGAGAGAGAAGAAGAGATAAGCGATACATATATTTAGTTGCCAATACTTGTGCCTACAGGGTTAAATATTAGAAGCGTTAATATCTAGTGGGCGAGAATATAAGCAGAGCGGTTACAAGTGGAATGTTACAAAGGAGAAAATACCGTTAAAACATGTTTATATAAACATGTTTTAACGGTATTTGCTCCTTTGTAATCATTCCACTTATATACATACCGCATTTCTAGGCGTCGAAGACCCTACTTTTTTCCTAAAATAAGTCTAAAAAATCTACCAAGTGTCCTGGAGGCAGCAGGTTGTTTATTATCTTTTTCAAATTTTGGGTTGTCAAACTTTGGGTCAAATGTTGGGTGGTCAAACTCGAGGAATACGGTATATATAATATATATATAAGAAGGATGTGGGACACCGACGACTGATCTTCTGCCGTTTTAACTGCTAGATCCGAACTGTTCGAATCTAGCTGTTGAAACGGCAGGAGCTCATCCGTTGGGGTCCCATATCCTTCATATTACTCACTCTACTAACCCAAGTATCGAGTTCTCTGGTGAGTAATGTCCTAACTAGTATTTACTGCATCAATTCTGATATATATATATATATATATATATATATGTATGTATGTATATATGTATATATGGATGTATGTATGTGTGTGAGTGTGTGTGTGTTATACAGTGTATTTATGTGTAACGTATGTGTATATAGATATACGTTAATTATTGTTGGTGAGTAGTTTGGTTGGAGTACTAACAGTCTTATATATATATATATTATATTATTTATTATTGTATGTACACGAATAAAAGTGGAACCTAAGGTTCTAAAGCACAATTTTGACATTTATCTATATAAAACATACATACACACACACGCGTATACATATACATACACAGACACACACACACACATATATATATATATATATATATATATATATATATATATATATATATATATATCAATCAAAGGTATATATTGAGTTAGGAACTCAAAATAGTCTCTTACAACAAAACAGCTCTAAGAAAGAGATATTTCTGAGAAGTATATTATAATGGAATATAAAAGAAAAACGAACATAGACATACAGATATATGTGTCCAAATCGTAAGGGACCTGTATTTATTTTCTTAATTTTTTTAAAAATTAAATTGCGACAAGCTAATCCAATTGTCTATACTTAGTATTCTTTTCACCTTAGCGAATCTGGTCCCTTACGATTTGAACACATATCTGTATGTCTGTGTTCGTTTTTCTTTTATATTCTACTATAATTATATAGATATATAAACGGAAAAATGAAACGAAATTTCATTTCCTACTCTTAGTACGGCTGCTACTTAAATATAAGTATATACAGACGTACAGTAGTATGTATATATATATATATATATATATATATATATATATATACATACATGCACATATATATATATATGTACATATGGATTCACCGAACATTTATTATAATGCTCGGTGTGTTTGTAAACAAACATCCCGTATTAAGCCGTAGTGTCTAGCAACCATCGTTGCTCGTTTGTTCAACACTGACAAAGGTACGCTGGACTAGTTTCAAGCTTATTAGCTATCGTCAGCAACGTATACCTTCCTGCCAGATTGTTGAACGTATATACTTACCTTATGCATATTAACGGCTGAGTAGCCCAATTTGCATATCGAGTGGGTTAATCGGCCGGGTGCACCGAAAACGATAAACGGAAAAAATGAAACGAAATTTCATTTCCCACTCTTAGTACGGCTGTTACTTAAATATAAGTATGTACACGTACAGCAACCACGCAGCACGTTTATTCTCATATTTACACATACTTTTTCCCTCGCCGTGACCCGTCTATTTCGGTCTTACTGCTTCCTCTTTCTCTGTATCTTTACCCTTTCTAGCAGTCACTCTCTCTGTTAGCCTATTCCTCACCCTTCACTCACTCACTCACTATCTGTTACTACCTCTCCTCCTTCTTCCCGTTTGACCTGTGCGTAATTCTTTCTTTCGCACCCTTGGTCAGGCAGGTCTCCCCTTTTTTTTCTCTCTCTCGTCTACGATTTCACAGAACTTATGTTTACCGAATTCACAGACTAGATTCCTTCTTCCTCCCGTTAGACCTGTACGGAATTCCTTCCTTGCTCACATTCCAACCAGGTTTGATGGTCTTTATTCTCTCTCGTTCACGATTTCACCGAACTTATATTCATGGAAATTTGGGACTTGATTCCTTCTTCCTCACTTTTCGTTGCTTCACCATCTTTGTTTGTTTACACTCTCGTGTCCCCTTTATTTACGTGTCCCAACGACTTTTTTTAGCCGTTGCTCGCACCAACCGGAGGTGTATGGTCTTTAAAGCGATGAAATAGCAATGATGGTTGGAATATCACTGATGAAGGACTAACTTTATTCATATATATATATATACATATAAAAAAGTAAGGTTTTATATAAATAGTTATATATATATATATATATATATATATGTTCTTTAAAGTAATTACCAAATTCGGTTTTATTTTAAATATTATTATTCTTAGCAAAATAGGATTTTGTACACAAGCTTGCTTGAAATGTTTTTAAAGGAAGTTTGAAAGATAGCTTTTTGTACTGTTTATTATAATACTTTACTGTATTTTGAACTGTTTTAACTTCTCCGCCAATTCTTTCCACTTTTTATATATATATCTCAGACTCAGAAGCTCCCGCGTCTTGCGACGCATGAGGAATCATAGTGTTCCATCGCGTTCAGTAAGCAGCCAGTTGCACACTGTCCCGCCATTGTCTGTTTGTCGCTCGCAGGTCCCTCTCAACTGTCTGGCGCCAGTTCATATTGGGTCGCCTTCTCCGTCTGCTTCCCTGCGGGCTCCATATATATCACACGCGTAAAAATACATATAAAAGATATATTGCAATTGGAGTCTTTAAGAAGATTTATTTACAATAAGTTTATCGGTTTCACAATTTTATAATCTAATGATATTCAAAGTCCACGAAACCAGTAAAGTTATTGTAAATTAATCTTCTTAAAGGTTCCAAAACCATTATGTATGTGTGTGTATGTGTATATATATATATATATATATATATATATATATATATATATATATAGAGAGAGAGAGAGAGAGAGAGAGAGAGAGAGAGAGAGAGAGAGAGAGAGAGAGATTTGTAGCTTGCTTGAAGCATTGTTAAATAGGAAACAAATTTAAATAATTTTGAAAACCAAACAATGCAATATATATATATATATATACATATATATTATATATATATACACATACATATATGTTATATATATACATATATAAATTCTGGTTTTTAAAACCTCATTGCACAAAGTAGTTTCACTGACGTAAAAGCACGTCTGATCCTTCAGACTTTTTATGTACCCGACGTTCTCTGTAGCATATGTTAGCTTATTCTCTATTACATTATTATCTGCTGTGTCCACCTACAGATATGATTATATTAATATCGTCCATACGTTCTAATAATAAGACAGACAAGCTGAAGCTTTAATAAAATAAAATGATCGACAGAGTTAAATTTTCTTTTGTCAGTCTATTTAACCATATCACCACTGTATGAAACAAATTAACTAACCACCAACCCGTTATACATAATGTAAATGACCAACACTTTATCCAGTCAACCAATAGGATTTTATTATCTGTAGCCTATTGACCCACAACCCGACCTCACAATTTTCTAACTTATATTCGATTCTAACGTTGCATTATTGATTACTAATTTCAATTCTTGCTTCTTGAATCTTTAACAATTCCACTTAACATCTGACCAATGTATCTTAAACTTTTCCTTTTAGTTTTCACAGTCAATTTTAGCTTGTTGTAGATCTATTGAAACTACCATGAAATCTATCACAATTAAATTTTATAACTATATTCATGAATGAATTAATAATATATCATTTTTTTTTTGTTTCATTTCCTTTCTATTCGATAAGATTTGATACCGTTCACATTATGGGAAAGCGATAAGTGTTCTTTCCTCTTGTAAGTCTGCATACATATCCGGTTGTAATTAGAATGTTCGTCAGAATACAATTAAACTTATTGCTGACAATAGCACCGCCTTTAACAATCAGCCGTGAAATATGCTTCCCTTAGTATTGATTTCGTGGCTTGGAACTAACATGATCGGAAATCTGATGCGGTGTCCAATTATGCTAGTATATAGGCATTTTAAACAACAACAAAAGGAGAGAAAAAATTGGAAGTTTCAAATTATGAGACTTTCATTACATTTAATACGAAGCTATTGATTGGTTAGTCATGAGGTAGAAGCCGTTCATATTTTTATTCTCGTTCATTCTTCTTCTGTTGCTGTTATTGCTGCCGTTGCTGGAGCTGTTACAGTCGTGCACGTTCATATGGCATTCTTTTATTCTTTTTGTATATGTTTCACTCAATGGATTGTGGCCATGCTGGGGCAACATATTTCTAGGAATGCACTCAATGATTCTCATAGACTGTGGCCATGCTGGGGCACCATATTTTTAGGAATGTACTCAATGATTCTCTCAATAGACTGTGGCCATGCTGGGCACCAGTGTTTTAGGTATCTACTCAATGTTTTACTCAATTGACTGTGGCCATGCTGGGGTACTGTTTTCTCTATATATTGTGGCCATGCTGGGGCACCATTTTCAAAGTTTTGACTCAGTGGACTATGGTCATGCTTGGGCATCATTTTAAAAAGTTTTCGATCAGTGGACTGAGGCCAGTATGGGGCACCATGTTTCAACATTTCCACTCAACCTTTCACTCAATGGAATGTGGCTATACTGGGGCAACATGTTTCAGCGGTTTTATTCAATTACGTCAACGAGCTCTGTAATTAATTGATCGATACATCTTTACCAAATTAACTTATGCTTACTTCTTTATGGCCCAACTCATGTCTTATATCTGTAAACATAAACACACGCATATAGATTGATACAAACACACACACGCGCACATATTCACACACATAGGCAGACACACACATACACAAATTCATACGCACATTCACACACATACACCTGCACAAACACTTACATGCACACACACGGCAATATATCTATAATCTATTTGATTTATCAACTCATCTGAAACCCCCATGGTTTTCATACAAAAATTTGTTTTAAAATGTTTATAAAAAACCTTCCGTCTAGGTTAAGTTATGTTCTAAGGTATTGGTTCTCAAACTTTTTGGGCCACCGACATCCTCAAGGCCACATAATACCCTCAACGCCCTCAACTCTATTTCCAGAGAGACCTGCCTACATGCAAATTGTAAACAATATATAATATATATAATCATTAATTTATTTATTAAAAATATCTATATATAATATGGAAAAAAAGATGTTTATCGGTTGGTTGGCTGGTTGAATCACTCGAAAACTACACACACACATGCAAAGAGAGAGAAAGACATACAGAGGGAGAGGCAGAAAGAGTGAGAGGCCGTTATACAGAGGGAGATACAATTAAAGTGGTAGATTTTCAGAGAGAGAGAGAGAGAAAGAGTAACGTCACACGAAAGTCTAGAAACGGCTTAAACTATAGATTCTTTGATCTATAGGAGGGTTTAACAATATTGCCTTAGCTTTTATAAATTCGTTTTACAATCTTTGATTTTACAGAACAAAGAAAAATTGATACTACTTGAAATTAATTTACCCTCCAACATTTATCCAAATACTACTTACAGACCGCAATAACGAAGCTAAACACTTCAGAAGCAATGTTATGCGGTATATTGCTGTGTTTCCGATGACGTGCTTTGGAGCTGAAAAGGATCATACACACTATGGTTATTTCACCATTAAAATCTAAGGCCAATGCTATCATTTAATCGGCAGTTTACTCCCCCAGTCTAAGGAAGTTTTATGATCTTTTTGTCTCTCTCTCTCTCTCACACACACACCCACACAAACACCCACACAAACACCCACACAACACACACACACACACACACACACACACACACACACACACACACACACACACACACACACACACACACACACACACACACACACACACACACACACACACACACACACACATTACGGTTTCACCTCATACCAAACACAGTCGTTTTAACCTCATACCCAATACAGTCGTTTTCTTTTTTATCCGCCTCCTCTTAACTGTTCTCCCGAGCCTAGCCGGGTACCTCAGCTAGTATAATATATACTATCTATAAATAAATATATGTTATTTATTTTACCATATTTATATATAATATGTATCATTTGATATTATATCATCTTTACCACCCCACCCTCATCGCCCCCTTAGGTAGCAGCGCCCCCTAGATCTCAGAAAACCCCGCTGGGGCGGTTGTGGCCACTTTGAGAACCTCTGTTCTAAGGATTAGCTGAATTTAGATGGAAACCTCCCATGATAATTTCATGTAAGGATCTATGATAAATTATTTTCCAAGGAATATCTTAATTTAACTAAAAGCCTTCCATCCTAATTTAATTAAGGGCCTATATTAAGTTAAGTTCCAGACACCATCTGAATTTGGTTAAAAACCTTTCATTACATTTCAGTGTAAAGACCAGTATTATTTTTCAAGGACTATCTGTATTTAGATAAAAATATTTGATCATAATTTCCTGTAAGGACCTTTCTTAAGTTATGTTCCACCCGCTATCTGAATTTAGATAAAACCTTTCATCATAATTTCATGTAAGGACCTTTATTAAGTTATGTTCCACCCGCTATCTGAATTTAGATAAAACCTTTCATCGTAATTTCATGTAAGGACCTATATTAAGTTATGTTCCACACTCTATCTGAGTTTAGATGAAACCTTTATTAAGTTAAGTTCCACACGCTAGCTGAATTTAGATAAAACCTTTCATCACAATTTTATATAAGGACCTTTATTAAGTTATGTTCCACATAGCATCTGAATTTAGCAAAATCCTCCCATCATATTTCAGACTCCATCTGGAATTGGCTAAAAATCTTTCCTCATAATTATATTATATTCTACACTCTATCTGATTAATATAAAGATTAGTTATATTTTAAAATCCCTTCAATTCTTTATTATATTCAATCTGATCTCAAAGTTACAGGCGTTATCTTTCATAAGTAATACGACAAAGAAAAGGTAAAATACTGAATCTTTTCATTATTAGTAGTGTAGTTCTCTGTTTCGCAGGTGTAGATAAGGTATTTCGAGATGTGGCACTATTTTTGAAGCTTACTGCTGAATGTAGCTTCTGATACAATACATTCTTGTTGGTTTATCGTACGCCGATTGATGTCCTGCTGTTATGATCTAAAATCACGCCATTTTAAAGTTAATGCTTTCATCCTTGTAGAGCCGATAGAACCAGTATCGAGAAGATTCAATTATCTATATTTCTCTTCTGAAAATTATAATTCTTCCATATCAAAAGAAACTATTATCTGAAAGAAACCTAGAATAAATGGATACCACAAGACTGCAATCTTGCCGAGGTTTTGAGCTATTCAGCTAGAAAAGCCTACTATGAATGAGTACAGAGCAAGTTTAATTAGGAATGTAAACAATTTATATTTCCATATGTTGGAACCCGCCTTTATAGAACATTCGCGGAAGATGTCACTTTTCCTTGTTCACAAAATTTGAGGAAATTTCTATGAAATACCAACATTTCCTTTTAGTAGACATTAATACAATCAAGAGGTATACGTGGCACACAAAATAATACTGCACACTGCAACACAAGGAAAGATGATCTAGGCAATTGCTTGACTTGCTAGCAGAAGCAGTTTGTTATTCTATAAAGTAAAGCATTATGATAGTCGATAGAAAAAAACAAACATACACATTCAATAGTGTAGATGTATCTAATCTAATCTGGCCAAGTTTATACTCGAAAGTAAAAAGAAACAGGGCCGCCACTAGGAGCATTGGATTTGGTGTATGTCATATTTGTTTCGGTTGCTGAATACAATCAGCTGTCGCTGCTTCTCCTGAAGGTCACTAGTTCTCATCTTACTCGAGCCGGAGCGCCTTTCCATTGTCAATTTGCATTAATCATCTGCAAAGCCGCATTGTTCTCAGAAACACTACACCAGTCTTTCGATGCGTGCAGGTGTAGACAGCACTAGAATGAGGGCATGGTAATTGCTGGGTTAAATTTGAACATATACCTATTCGATCAAGGTAGGCTTTTCAACAACAGCAGCAACAATAAAAACAATAACAACAGTAAGCTGGATCACAATTCACGCAAAAGGCTACAACGTTAGTAGGATGAATATAGAGGCTAATGCAGATTCCTCTCCTGGTCACACAATCTGTTCAAAATAGCAGCCAAATCTCACTCGAATTTTACCCTACTATATATGATATCAGATGTCACTTGTTACCATACATAGTTTAAGTAAATTGTTCTTAAACTGTGGTCAGCAGGCCCTGTAGCTTTACGAAATTCGTTGAGTAGACATACTTTAAAAAGTAAGGTTTATATTAGAAAATTCTTTAAAATTAAATGGAGGTTTTTGTGTTGTAAACTTTGGCCATCACTGGTGTGGGTGTTTGTATTTTTTGGGGGATGTATATTGGAGATATTTGTTTTGTTTTGGAATTTATATTGGTGATACCTTTTAAAACTCATGCTTACGTGGGATATCATTTGACAACCTATCACTGCTTGATGCCAGTATTTCAGACATAGAAGATAGAGTGCGTAGTTATCTTAGATTTGCCGCTATCTATACAAACAGCGTGGAAAGAATCAGTCTTAATTACCAATTCTTCAGAGATTTCCATCTTCGCCAAATCAAATTAGGTTTACTTGTTCTTTTATTACTGTGATCCTTGACTAAAATATTTACATTGGAACTCTCTGCGTTCTGGTTGTTGCGCTAATCGAAAACGATAGGAATCAAACCACAAAATGTATACTTTCAATGAGTAGTAGTCGTGTTAGTAGTAGTGTTAGTAGTAGTAGTGTTAGTAGTAGTCTTAGTAGTAGTAGTAGTGTTAGTAGGAGTAGTAGTAGTAGTGGTGGTGGTAGTAATTGTTTCTACATTCGGCATAAAGCTAGCACTTTGAAGAGAAAGAGAAAGTCGATCGAACCGACTCAAGTGCGTTACTGGTACTTTATTTTATCAACCCCGTAATAGTAAAAGACAACGCTGACTCCAGTGGGATTTGAACTCAAAATGTAATAATAATAATAACAATTGTTTCTACTTTAGGCACAAGAATAATAATAATAATGGTTTCTGATTTATTTATTTTGTGAATACTAAACAGTGAGTTAAGTTACTTTGGAGGTTCACCTGTTTATCACAGGTATTGAGTACTCCTTCCTCTCTGCCACCAACCACATACGGGGATATATATATATATATAATATATATATATATATATATATATACATATGTATATATATATATATATATATGTATATAAGTATAGAAATTTCGTATTTCTAAAGAAACACGGTATGTTTACAGGAAGCCCTAGCTATGCAAACACCGGTGGCTAAAGCCATCTGGTGGTGCCCCGTAGAAGCAGGGGGACAACCGTATATGCATTTCAGGCTTGACTAGTCTTCATCAGGACGGTCCCGCCCACGCTTGCATATATATATATATATGTATAATTTTGAGTATGTGTTGGTTGTTTACCGACATCTCAGTATGCAGGCTGGAGCACTCAACGAAGTACGCAGGCTGGTCTGTTTACTCCGGAGTAATGTAAAAACAAAAGGTGTAAGTCAACAGGGTAAAACTAGATTCGTTTATTCATATTCGCTGCTATATATATATTTCTGTGATAGCCATTATTCATCAGCTATGACCTAATTAGTGAGTAAGAACTTGACCAGGAAAAAAACAGGAAAATATAATGTTGTAATAGATTTTACCTTGTTAATTCATTTATATATATATATATATATATATATATATATATATGAAAAAGTTTGTCCTTCATCAGTGATCTTCCAACCATCATAGGCATTTCATCGCTTTAAAGACCATATACCTCCGGTTGGTGCGAGCAACGGCTAAAAAAAGTCGTTGGGACACGTAAATAAAGGGGACGCGAGGGTAAAGAAACAAAATGGTTTAAGCAACACCGAATTTAAATTCATAGAAATCTGGGACTTGTTTCTTTCTTCATCACTTTCTGTTGCTTAAACCATTTTGTTTGTTTACCCTCGCGTCCCCTTTATTTACGTGCCCCAACGACTTTTTTTAGCCGCTGCTCGCACCAACCGGAGGTATATGGTCTTAAAAGCGATGAAATGCCTATGATGGTTGGAAGATCACTGATGAAGGACACACTTTTTCATATGTAACCCAATTGCAACGCCGCAGCTCCATTATTATCATATATATATATATATATATATATAAATTTGGCGAGAATCGCATTTCGGCGTGTAGAAATTAGCGAAACGCAACCTCTGGATTGTGTTGACAAGCGCTCTATGGATATGAAGATACCAGAGCTATAAACATAAGTGAAAAGGGTCATACAAAACTAAGACGATGGTTAAGAAGCCAAATATATATATATATATATAGTCTCTCATGTGGGTTCAATCGAGGGTAACCAGAGTAAGTAAGGTACTCAATACATAGCAGAGTATAAATATTCAAAGTGGAAATGGCTTCTAGATCATTATGATGCAACAAAAGAACTTTGTTGGACTATATATATGTGTTTATATCTATATTATATCTGTATTTTTGACCGTTGGTCAGTCAATGGTAAACATTGAGGACCGAATGAATTAACTGTGGAGATATAAAAGATACAGAAGCGAAAACCAACCAAACAGTGAGTGTGTTATGTTATAATATGACCCTCGCCGAGTATAACAATATATATATATATATATATATATATATATATATATATATATATATATAATTATTTATAATATAAAGGTGCCAAACTTTGGTATCAAAACCTACCACTCACTGCGCCACGGAAGAGGCTGCCAGCTACCACCAATCAACAAAAAGGCTGGCCAGGCAGCAAAAACCCTGCGAGAGTCAAGTCTGTTGGTTCGAGGGGCACAACTATTCAACTCCATTCCGGTACATGTCAGAAATCTATCAGGATGCAGTGTGGAATCATTCAAATTGCAGCTGGATAGATACTTAAGCACCGTTAGAGATGAACCCCATCTCCCAGGATATACACAACGAGCACAAACTGACTCAAACTCGCTCCTAGACATGTCAAAATTAAACAGAGAATCCAACCTGGCAACCACACCAGACTCTGAGGGTGGAGTCTTCGACTTGGCCTGAGCATGGACTCAAACTCAAATGAAATGAAATGAAATGAAAGCAATAATAGTACTAACGAAACAAATATTTCGTAAGGACAGAATTATGTTGAAAGGGACTAAAATATAATATATGAAATTTACTAAAATATGAAACAATACAAGAAATTCAACATAAAATAAATATATAAGTTCAACAAATATTAGGAAATCAATAATAATGACGAAATAATGATAAAAGTAAAATAATAATTTAAAAAAAGCTGATCAAAAGAATCACCTGGAGCAATTTTTCAAAGGAAATTAAACAAGAGACAAATATATTAAATTGATTATTTCATTGAACATAACTAATTAACATTCTACTCCAGTTGTAGTGCAGTAAACAGTACACGTTATATATATATATAATACTAAAATTCTGTGATTGCTTGCTTGTCTGTAATACAGCCAAAAGGGGGCATAATGGGAAAATACTTTGAAAGTAAGTTGACCCAGAAATGGGAACACAAATGGAATAAAACAAGCTTCGCGTAAATCGGACCACGTGTTCCTGAGATATGGGGTTTTTCCGGGTACCTTCATAAACAAAGAGAGAGAAAGATAAACAGAAAGAGATAGTGGTTTTGAGAGAGTAGATTGATTTACTTCTAATACGGCTTCCTTCCTCTGGGATTTCTTTGCAATTCTTCACCTAGCGATCATTCTTCATGCGCATCACATGTCCGTACCAATGCAGTCTTCTGTCTTGCACACCACTTCGGATTCCTCTTTAATCCAGTTTCTCCCTCAGTTCTTCCAAGAGCTACCTTTATTGAGACAAAGGTAATTCTTACATTACCCATCCAACGAAGCATAGTTCTTTATTTCTCTCCAGTCTAGGCAATGTCCTCTGCAGTCACAGTCCATGTCTCACTGCCATGCAGCATACCACAGGCGTCATAGAATCTGATAGTTCTTTCGTTACTTTAGTATTGTATGGTTGGGTTTTGCCTACCGCAATGTTCAATTTGTCAAGCTATTTAAACGTATGTTATTACTCTAAGTGTTCAAATCCCGATCTGAGTTCAAATCCCGCCGAGGTTGACTTTGCCTTTCATCCTTACGGGGTCGATAAAATAAAGTACCAGTAATGCAGTGGGTAATTGCTGGCCTTGTGCCTAAAGTAGAAACAGTTATTACTCTAAGTGCTTTGCTGACTCATTCCTATTATAGGTCGTCTTTGCTTGGCCACAGCCAGAGCTTCGATTTTACTAAGCTTCCACTTGTATCATATATATATATATATATATATATATACAAGTATATATATATATACAAGTATATATATATATATATATATGAACAATTTTCTTACTAGTCTAATCTGGTAGTTCCCATTCTATCTATGCATCCATATTTCTCTCTCTCTATCTCTCTCTCTCTCTCACCCCTCGCTTCTCTCTCGCTTTCTCTCCCGGCTTCTCTCTCGCTTTCTCTCCTCGCTTCTCTCTCGCTTTCTCTCCTCGCTTCTCTCTCGCTTTCTCTCCTCGCTTCTCTCTCGCTTTCTCTCCTCGCTTCTCTCTCGCTTTCTCTCCTCGCTTCTCTCTCTCTTCTCGCTTCTCTAACTCCCCTCCCTTCTCTCTCTCTCTCCTCACTTGTCTCTCTCCCACCACTTCTCTCTCTCCCACCACTTCTCTCTCTCTCCCATCTCCCCCACTAATATCTCTCTCTCTATATATGTATGTATATATGTATATATATATATGCTATAAAGCTTTTAGATATTTTGACAGTTAAATCCTTTAGTAGCCTCTCTGTATCGTGTCATTGTGTTTATTGTCGGTAGATCCTAAACAATCTATTACACCCCCAGTCATGACATTATCATATTATTTGTTTGAAATCCATAAATAGAATATAAACGAGTTTCTCAGGAAATAAACTTGATAAATGAAAAGCGCAATCTCTCGCAATTGTAAGATTATATCATATTTATCATCATAAATCAATGAAACACTAGTCTTTTATAAACCCCTTAATATATCCAATATATTAAAATTCTATAAGAATTGCCAAATAGAGAAGACATTTTGTGGTCACTCAGCTTGCTAGAAATAGCAGACAAATCTTCCTCAAATCAAACTCTGATGTCTTAGATTTGGATAGAAATGTTGGATGATGTGGTTTATGATATCATTAAAAAGGGATTAGATACTGACGGCGGCAATACTATAAATCATAGGTCTGCTCTTCTGTATCTGTTTTTTTTATGTAGAACCAGGTAGGCCTATGAACCCTCAGTCCAGATGTTCCTCCAGAACGAGGCTTGCTTGGCTTATCACGACTAACGCCAGCGATGTCGTCCAAGGGAAAGGCTAAGGCCGATACATCTTGGCACCATTGACGTCGCAACTCATTTCTACAGCTGAGTGAACTGAAGTAACGCGAAATAAAGTGTCTTGCTCAAGGACACAATGCATCGAACTCAAATTCTCACGATTATAAATCAAAGTCTCTACCTTCTAAGCCACGCGCATTCACAGGTCTGCTCTAACTACTAGATATAGCAGCCAATCCCCTCTGACCAATGAAATAATTGTTTCTACTTTTGGCACAATGTCAGCAATTATCCCAGTGTATTACTTGTACTTTATGTTATCGACACCGTAAGGATGAAAGTTAAAGTTAACCTCGGCGGGATTTGAAATAATGAAGTAAAACTTGGATGATGTAGTTTAGGGAGCCATTAAAAAAAGACGGGATGATCACGCGTGGAATGAAATAAATAAAACTTCTTCTAGAATGGGAATATGTTGGCGAGCTAGCTACATAACAGCCATTTCACTTGTTGTCTGTAAATCTTGAAGCATGTCCTGCCGATTATTCTCTTATCTCTTGGATGTCACTCGACAACTGCATGGGTTCACCTGTTATCTCTAACATTTGAAACATGTCCTGCCCAGCCAAACGTCCTCTCCGTATGTAGTGATTGCATCGTTCACTCTGATCCGTTTTCCAATGAGCACGTTTCGTATATACGCACGCGATTACATTCCTAGTATGGACTTTCCCATGATCATCTCTGGCGAAGGCAATGACTATTTAGCCTTCTTCGTATCATGTATATATATATATATATATATATATATATACAATAAAGTATGTCCATAGAATCATTTGATAAAATATATACATTATTTCCTCTCCCAATCAGCATAATCAACCACACAAAAAACCAATTAAACAAGGCTATGAGATTAAAAGGCACCTATGAAGAAATAATAGATAATCTATGACTTTGTCTAGTTTATGTATATGTATATTATATATATATAAAGAACAGATTAAAGTTTAAGCAACGAATCGGTGCTTTATATATATATATATATATTATATATGTATATATAATCCTTATTGAGCCCTCTTCGGATTTTAGTCGTCACATTTATTACTATATATATATTCCCCTTCTCACTTCCTCCCGTTTGGCTTGTGTGGGTCTCTTCTTGCTCAAATCTCACACACATCAACACAGTCTGTACCACTCTCCCTCATGAAATCCACCCAGCTTATGCTGACCGGACAACCATGTTGCTTGTTTATTTTCCTATCTTCGGTTTGCGTTTATACTTCTATGTTGTTTACTTGTCCCCCTCGCGTTACGCGAATTCTGGTCCCAATAACTTTTTATAGTTATTGCTCGCACCAACCTGAGGTATCAGATTTTTAATGCGATGAAATACCAATGATGGTTGGAAAATCACTGACGAAGGACTATTTTTATCATATGTAACCCATGTGCAAACCACGCAGTATTCTTCTTTCTTCTCATGTTTATATATATATATATATGTATCGCTGCTTTTGCTTCTTTGTATCATTCATATATTGTTATACTTTGGGCGAGTTGTGTTGCCAATAAAAACCTAGTCACTGATGAGGTCACAGAATGTATGGCGAAAGAGCTTTGGCAACTACATTAAAGAGCACGCGTGTCTGTGGAATGTTCAGTCGCATGGATGTTAATTTTATGAGCAGGCACTTCTGTTGATCATATCAACTGGAACACACGACGTTGCAACCGACGGAGTGCCAGTTTTAACTTATATATTGCTTTATATTATTACCTTTCTCCATTTTAGTGCCATGAAGCAGGTTAACTGGAGTGATCCGCACATCTTTATTTCCAAATAAATAAATAATTTAAATAAATAAATATATATATATATATATTTGCATATAAATAAAACAAATAAAATAATTTAGTAAATAAATAAATAAATAAATATCCTTTTAAGCCGGGTCTTGTGCGGGCAGTTGATTGGCAGTTTTCTATGATATGTCAAATTCTTATGTCATTTAAGAGCAAACGCTAAACCATTTCCTTGTCTGATCTGTTCGCTTCTGTGTATGTGTGTGTATATGGATACATATGTGTGTGCGTGTGTATGTGTCTACGCGGGAATGTGTCTGTGCGTGTGTTTGTGTATGAAATCAAAAACACTCACTAGAATAAATATATAAATACTCTTAATAATAAATAATACTACTAATAATGGTTTCTTTATAATGATAATAATAATAATAATAATAATGATATGAAAATGAAGACGGAGAAAAAGAATGAGGAGAGAAATAGAAAAGAAAATGAAAAAGCACCTGAGGAAAAGTACGAAGAAAGAAGAAGAAAAAGTAGAATACCGAAGAAAGAAGAGGACAACAGGGATTTAAGTGACGAGTAAACCTTGGAAGTTAATAGATGTCAGTACTTGGCTGTCACTTCATGTATCGACCACTGTTAAATTACAGGTCATGTCAACCCACGACAGTTTTGCAACATAAAAAATAGAATACTATATATCTTACACTAACACAAAAGATGGTAGTTTACATTAAATAGGTTTCGAGAAAAAAACAGACCTGAAATGCTAAGGGTCATTTTATTGTTATCTCTCATTGTCGAGAATTTGTATCTTCAGAAATTTATCTATGTTATACTATGGCTAGCTTAACAGAACACTGCTATTGAGGGCAGGGGAAATGGGGCCCAGCTCGTCCAATAGTCATATCTCTCTCTCTCTCTCTCTCTCTCTCTCTCTCTCTCTCTCTCTCTCTCTCTCTCTCTCTCTCTATATATATATATATATAAGTAAAAACAGGTTGTGTATTTGCTGGATAAGGAGTACTTATAAAAGAGGAAAGCAAGAACGGGAGAAAATTTTGCAGTTGTCTGCTGGGTTATTGGACATTTAAACGCATCAAAGACAATATGTCTATCTCCAGGGCGTCAATAACTCAAGGAAGTTATTGGGAAAAAAAAAGGGAAAGAGAGAAAAAATAGTAACAGAAGGTAAGAGGGAAGAAAAAGGAAAAAACAGCGAAGCGAAAAAGGCGAAAAAAAAACAGGAAGCAACAAACCGAAGGGGAAAACCCGAAGCACGTGTGTGAGCAACTGGTAGAGAGAGAAAAATTAAAGTCGACACCAGATACAATAGTTAGTCACACGAAGCATACGCAGGGAACAATCTAAGTTAAAACTGTTGCATAGTTCATGCAAATATTTCTTTTAAATCTCACGCTGGAACAAGTCTTTATGAAACGGGGTTGGTAACAATATATTTATATATATATATACATACATGCAAGTACTTACACACACACATGTATACATACATACATACACACATATATAAATACATTGTAAGAGGTCTGGCGAGTCGCGGATTACAGAGTCGGGCTAGATCGATACAGATCGAACCTTGAGCTGATCAGTGGTGAAACGCGCGTCACCAACCAATAAACATAATGAAGGAGTAACCAATCGTCATTGTTTTATTTTACTATAATACACTCTGTGCAGCTCTATACCTCGACACAGAAGTGAACCTAAACATCGAGTGCTCAACCGGGTGAACCTACAGTAACTCCAAGTTACACTCCCTGGACACACACACACACATACACACATATACACATACATACATACATACATACATACATACATACATACAATGTGTATATATATATATAATATAATGTGTATATATATAAAATATAATGTGTGTATATATATATATATATATATTAAAATAACAGATTAAAGTTTAAGCAAAGAATCGCTGCTTTCACCCTTAACGGGATCTTCTGAGACTAACAAAGTCAATCTGTGAACACAGAAGTAAATATATAAAAAAACGTTGTAACCACTTCTGCGTTCACAGATTGACTTTGTTAGTTTCAGAAGATCCCGTTAAGGGTGAAAGCAGCGATTCTTTGCTTAAACTTTAATCTATTACTTTAATAAATATTTGCTCTAAGGTTCTTATATATTTGATATATATTTATCCTTATCGAGCCCTCTTTGGATTTATTATTATTAGTCTTCAAATTTATTATTATTACTATATATATATATATATATATATATATATCGGTATTTATTCAATGAACATAAACGACACCACAATCATCACATCGTCATCATCATCATATTATTAAATACGTCTGCATTAACATTCGTTTACGTCTTTTGAATTTGAATGGAAACAGTTTGAAAAAAAATCTTTTTTCTCGCTTAGATATTTCCTGATATAAAGTTCATTTATTTTACCTGCAGCTAATAGCTTTTATATTCTAATCCAGATGTAAGCAGATCTAAGGTTTCCGATAGTACGTAAACATTCATGTACAGATATGTAGTACATACATATTTATATACATAAACACACACATATATATATATATATGTAGGTATATATATATATATATATATATATATATATATATATATATATATATACATACAATATATACATATCTATTTCCTCACATTTTTAATTTGATATACATGTAAAAGGTAAACAGAAATAACAACACAATCGGTACAGTATATGGAAGGAATATATTAGGTAAACGCTTCAAATAGCAGGAAGAGGGTATTAACGTTTCAACGCTAGTCCTTCTATCAACAGAAATGAGAGAGAGAGAAAGCGGGTATGAGTGGAAGTAGATTTGTTGACAAGTTTTTATGATTATATATATATAAATGGGGCCTCAGTCAGTTTCAAGGATGAGCACTCTAGCAGTTAACACAATCAGTTGGTCTCTATTACGTAAATAATACAGTGTATAAATATCGGTTCATTAGTTTATATATCATCCATGAGACATCTTGTAATTCTGTTAGCTACGAAGCGATATATAACTCTGAGAATGGTGTTGGTGGTACTAGAAAAAAAATCTTACATTGGTCCTAATGGTAAGTGTGTTAGATTACGATCATAACGTCGCAGGTTTGATACCTGGTCGCATACACTCACAGACAAACGTTGATAGAGAGGAAGAGAGGGAATGAGAGACAGTGTGAGATGGACGAGAATGAATAATGTGTTTTCTTCTATGCGGATATGGAGATGTGTAGCCTAGTGGTAAGTGTTTTAGACTTGCGATTATAATGTTGTGGGTTCGATTCCTAGGCTAGTTTGTGTCTTATGTTCTTGAGCTAAACAATTCATTTGACGTTGTTCTAGTACAAGCAACAGGCGGCCCGCGGGCTACAATCCGGCCCGCCAGACCTGTCCCAGTGGCACACGATGACCGTTTTTATTTTTTACCTTGTAGACTTATTTAGAATTTTTTTCGTAACCGTAATACAATTTTCTGTTAGTTGACCCATACTAAAGGGTTATGTGTGTTATAATTTCCCAGTTGCATGTAATGGAAAGAAGTTGTGGTGAATATTTGGAATAGTGCTTAATAGATATTAAAGGCCCTAATAATAATTAGAATAGTGCTTAATAAATATTAATGGCCCGTCAATGGAATATGTTGCACACTCCTGCCCTCGTATATTCAGCTGAAAATGAGTATCACAAATGATTGGGATTTAGCCTTGCAATGGACTGGCATCCTATCCAGTGGAGAGAGTGTTGAACACTCAGTAGCTTAACGCTAGGAAAACCGGGTTAAGAACCGACATAAATTAGCTTGCATTTCGCAAATATTAAATCCAGAGAAGCAAATAATTATATATAAATGCCCTTCTTTTCCCAAATACTGACTTCATAGTAGCAAGTACTTACTTTACACAATTAACCGTATTTCCCAGCGCTGAAGACGCTTTGTCCTCGAGGATCCACGATAAATTTGACGACCAAAAAAAAAAAAAAAAATAATAATAATAATAAACAACCTTTAGCCTCCATGGCAAGTTTTTGAGACTTATTCTATGAAAAATGTAGCATCTTCGGCGCCGAGAAATACGGTAGTTTGTATTTTGCAAATACTAACTCCATAGAATCAAATGAAAATCCCATATAAATGAGCTTCTTTTCTAAAAAAAAAACCGACTTCACAGAAGAAAGTACTTACTCTACATAATTTAGCTTGTATAGGACGTATACTAGATTTTTGAACGTATTTTAGAAAAAAAAGTAGCATCTCCGACGCCGGGAAATATGGTAAACATTTACCATTGCAAAATAAAAAAAAATAAAATTGAAAACCAAAAATGTTTTGACAATTTTAACATTAAATTATCGAACATCGCTCTTCATTTGAAAATAGATCGGATCCAAATGAAAATAGACGGAAGAAACTGATAGGGATATCTTTGTTGTCGGAAATATTTCAATAGGGAATTTCCTCCAGGAAAAAATACTATAGAAGCTGGGCGTCTGTAATGTTCGGAATATAAAATTATCTTTCTTTATTCGTTATACATTATCTAAAAATGTTCTGTTGTTCAGCAATAAAACTAGAAGCGGAGACAATGCCATAATCTTTAACTGTATTATAAAATATTCAACATAGAATGGTTTGATTTCAACGTTACACTACTCTGTATATGATACGAGGTGGAAATATGAATATAAATTCAAACACACACACACACACACACGCACACACGTACACCAACTCCACAGACATGAATACATTATACCTCTATCCCCCTCTCTGTATACACACACACATATATATATATATGTGTGTGTGTGTGTATATGCTTTTATGTGTGTGTGTATATGCTTTTATTTGTGTGTATATATGTGTATGTTTGTATGAATATACATATTATGTATACATGTATATATATATATATATTTATACACATATATGTGTATATATATATCATTATATATGTATGTATATAAACATATATATATGTGTATATATATGATTATATATATATACATACAATAATACAAATATATACACATACATGTTATTTATATTTCATTTCCTTTACATAAAGACCATCATTAATAGTATTATTTCTCTTGTTTGCTTCCCTCATAAACTATGAATACAAATCTATTAGAGGCATAAATATATATGATTTATAAAAAGCAAAACACAGACCACATAAATACACTCATATAAATGTACCATATATATTTGTACATATGTATATATATATATATATATGCATATGTATATATATGTATGCATATGTATATATATACATGTATATATATATGTATGCATATGCATATATATATATATATATATATATATATATAATGTGTGTGTATATATATGTGTGTGTGTGTGAGTGAGTATGTATATATGTGTATATATATATATATATTTATATATATATATATATATACACATACATACACAAAGTCCACATATGTATAAGAAACAAAATAAATTCGGACAAATCTTATATAAACACTGACGCTACACACACATACACATATGTATTTATATACATGTCTGCATTTATATATATATATATATATATATATATATGTAAATATACATAGGTTCATATATATATATGTAAATATACATAGGTTCATATATATATATGTAAACATACATAGGTACCTATATATATAAACATACATAGGTACCTATATCTATATATATATATATATATATATATATATATATATATATATATATATACGTATAACAAATTTGAACAAGTTAGGTAGGTTTGTTTGTTTCTTTCTTTCTGTATATTGTTTGTTTCACAATTTCAAATCTATTTACCGTAAAAATAATATGTTGACATAAATCTATACACCTCTTTCCTGTCAATTTTAAACATTATACATACAATGTACTATAAGTAAGACACGTCACAAGCCATACTTACTGTGAAAAAACGAAATAAGTAACAAATCTAACAGAAACACTCGTTAAATTTCCAATTTAGCTTCTAAAATATTTTTTTGTGGCGGAAACAACTTGTATTTTAGAGTGCTGTCGAAACAAAGTTATTAAGTTTAAAGAGGTAATTTTTGTTAATCAAAAAGGAAAATTCGAACTTAAAACAATATTTTGAAATTAATTACATGAAGCAATTTCCTATTTTTTATGTTTTTTCAGACCACGCATGAAGTATTTCCAAATACAATCTTGTCAATAGGATTATTTGTACTGGTTTCAATTTTCGAATCGAAATGTATTGCTCTGAAATAGTTTGATATATCTCAGTGCTTGTGTGTGAGTATATATATACACTTATGTGAGTAAATGTATATATATATATATATTTGCGTGTGTGTAAATACACTTATGTGTGTAAATGTATATATATGCGTGTGTGTAAATACACTTGTGTGTAAATGCATATATAATATAATACACACATACATACACACACATACATACACACACATACATACATACACACACACACACACACACACACACGCACACAGCACACACACACACACACACACACACACACACACACACACATACATACATATAGAGAGAAGAAGAAGAAAACAGTGTAAATTTAGTCACTTCATCATTCGA
>OZ024759.1:15448603-15468603 GCA_964016885.1 Eledone cirrhosa | reverse complement strand
AAGGCTAAGCTAACCTAGGCGGGATTCGAACTTAGACCGTAAAGCGCCGTAACTCTATGCTGCAAAGCATGGTGTCCGACTCTACCGAATAATTGTTTCTACTTTTGGCACAAGGCCAGCAATTATTCCAGTGTATTACTGGTACTTTATTTTATCGACCCCGTAAGGATGAAAGTCAAAGTTAACCTCGGCGGGATTTGAACTCAGATCATAAAGGGCCGTAACTCTTTGCTGCGAAGCATGGCGTCAGACCCTCTATCGATACTGCCAATCCACCACTCTACCGAATAATAATGGTTTCTTATATAGGCACAAGACCAGCAATTTTTTGGGTGGGTGGGGTGGGGGGAATTTGATTAAATCGACCCAAGTGCGTGACTGGTACTTTACTTTATCCACCCCGTAAGGATGAAAGGCAAAGTTTACCTCGGCTGGATTTGAACTCATTGCTGGCCGTATTGATGATGATGATGACGATGGTGATGGGGGCCGCATTAGTAGAGGCAGTGCTGATGATGGTGAAGGTGGCCTCAATAGTAGAGGTAGTGATGCTGGTGATGGTGATAATGATGGTGCTGATGATGATTTTGATTAAGATGGTGTTGATGATGGTGATGATGATTGTAATAATTATGATGCTGGTAATGAGGTTAATGAGTGTTGAATGTGATTATAATGATGGTGATGATGATTGTCATGATACTGAAAAACGATGACTCAAGTCAACGTCTCTTGTTATTCACCATGGATTGGCAGTATGGGTAGAGAGTCGGACACCATGCTTGAAGCATAGCGTTACGTCCCTTTACTGTCTGAGTTCAAATCTCGCCGAGGTTAATTTTCCCTTTCATCCTTACGGGGTCGATAAAATAAAGTACCAGTAATACACTGATTATTTGCTGGCCTTGTGCCAAAAGTAGAAACAATTATTTATATATATATATATATATATAATGCGTGTGTGTATACACATTTACATGTATAACCATTCGCTCTTACATATGTGTGAGAGTGTGTGTGTTTGTGTGATTGTGTATAGAGCAATGAAAATAAGAGATAAGCAATTAACTAATTAACTACTTACCTCTGACGTCTGTTTTCTTACACCCCCCCCCACACACATACACACATATATATATATATATATACACATATACATACACAACACATATAACACAATCAAACTTTTGTTTAATGCATTTAATTGCTGACGATCGTTTCTTCCCGACACATGTCTCGAATCATCGGAGCATATTATTATTATCATTATATATATATATATATATAAGAGTGAATGAGTATATACGCCAATTATGCACGTGTTTCATTATGGTTGTACTATGATATATTCGCCCACACTCAAGGATCAATCTAGGGTCTGAAAATCAATTAAATATGTTTATAGCTTTTTGAATTTACAGTGAAATTCTTATTTTCTGGCACCTTTGCATGTACACATATTTAAAATGCCTATATTTATATATGTACACAGTTTAAAATTTCTGATTGCAGGTCATAAATGTAGATATATATAAACATAGGATAGAATGCTTTACGGTATTCGTCTCACCTCATTGCACGCTCTGAGTTCAAATCCCGCCGTGGTCAACCTTGCCTTTCATCATTTTGAGGTCAATTAAAAAAGTACCAGTCCAATACTAGGGTCGATTGTTTCTTTATAAAAAAAATCTCGGCTGTGTTCAGACGTCGAGAGTATTGTGCTCTGTGTCTCAAGGGTACTTTGAAAAGTGACCTTGACACGAACTTTGACGGAACTTTGAATTAATAGGCAAAATATTTAAACAAAAAATTCATGTTTACAGAAACAAATCAAGTGTAAAATACACCACCGCTACTTTCACTGTATTCGGAAGATGAGACCAAGCATTTCCTATATAATATATATAAGATAACGGATACAGGAACGTTGTTATTCTAAACTAAACACGAGAAAGAAATGCCACAGCATAAACAAAATAAATAGCGAAATGTGGAAATTCTTAAATTCTTTAAGTACATAAATTACATTAAACAAACTAATACATTGGTTTCCTACGTTGTATTAAAGAAAGGTTATTTTCTACAGACATACATACACAGATAGATAGACAGTGTGTATTAGAGATATAATTGTTTCTATATTTGGCACAAGGCCAGCAATTACACAGTGCATTACTGGTACTTTATTTTATCGACCCCGTAAGGATGAAAGGCAAAGTTAACCACAACGGGATTTTAATTCAGATCGTAAAGAGCCGTAACCCTATGCTTCAAAGCATGGCGTCCGACCCTCTACAGATTCTGCCAAATGTTCTTAAGACTGGATTACTTATACATAATTGTTTTATTGCATTATATATATTTCGATGGCAGAGTTATGTAATGGTTATATCCTTAAAGTCTCCAAGTAACATCATCAGATCTCCATGCAAAAGTACGGTCTTTTTAAGCAAGTATACAAATATGCCGCCGGTAACTTATTACCATCTTGATATGAGGCTAACGAATACATATAGGAAAATGGTCAAAACACGACGTTAGAGCTCATGCCGATTCCACGACGGGATTTGAACTCCGACCGTAAAGCGACATAACTATGCTGGAAAGCATTGCGTCCGACCCTCTACCGATACTGCCAATCCACCGCCCTAGTGTGTATGAGAGATATAATTGTTTCTATATTTGGCACAAGGCCAGCAATTACCCAGTGCATTACTGGTACTTTATTTTATCGACCCCGTAAGGATGAAAGGCAAAGTTAACCACAACGGGATTTGAACTCAGATCGTAAAGGGACGTAACTATGCTGGAAAGCATGGCGTCCGACCCTCTACCGATACTTCCAATCCACCGCCCTAGTGTATGCGAAACAAAGTGTAAGCTATAATTAAAGAGTAATTACTTGTAGTACACTTTGAGCAAAAGCCACTTCATTTAGACAAAATAAGATGTTCTTTCATGTTGATCCGATTCAAATACAACACACGCGCATACATATGTATATATATATATATATATATATGTATATATATATATATATATATATATATATATATGCATATATATATATATATGCATATATATATATGTGTATATATATTTGTATATATCTAAATGTATATATATGTGTATATATATTTGTATATAACTATATTTATATATACATAATTATATATATATATCTATATTTATATATACGTATACATATATGTATATATATATTTGTATATACGTGTATATATATATATATATATATTTGTATATATGTATATATGTATCTATATATATATTTGTATATATGTATATATGTATCTATATATATATTTGTATATATGTATATATATATATATATATATAACTATATAAACCGATTATACCTACTTTGATGTATTTAGATAAAAAATTCTAAAGGCCACACACACACACACCCATATATATATACACACTCATATACACACAGATATACACACACACACACACACGCACGCAACGCACACACACACACACACACACACACACATATATATATATATATGCATACACACACACAAACAGGCACACACACATATATACATACATCGTGTGTGCATGTGTGTGTATTGCTGTGTGTGTTTCTTTGTATTTATAATCTCTGAAGCGATTGAAATTTGGCAACACATTTAATCATTTTGCTAATCAAATTTTCATAAAATATATACTTAATACGTTTAATATCTACAATATTAACTGTTTGTTTTTTAAGCCACTTAAGTACTTTGTTAACTGAAGCCAGTAATGTAGATTTGAAAGGAAAGCCAGGCGTGAAATATATATATCTTGGTAACAACTTGATAACAAACACATTTATACTTTTATAGTTACCCGTTTATGCAAGAATCGACAGCCATATTCACCAATATATATCTATATATCTATATGTATGTATATATATATATACATATATGTATGTATATATATACATACATATATATATATATATGTATGTATATGTATGTATATACATATATATATGTGTGTATATATATCTATATATGTATATATACATATATATATATATATATATATATATATATATGTATATGTATGTATATACATATATATATGTATATATATGTGTGTATATATATCTATATGTATATGTATGTATATATATGTATGTATATATAGTATCTGTACACACACAGAGACACACAAACACACACACACACACTGACACACACCCACACATATATATATATATACATGTACAGATATACATACATATATATATATATATACTATCTACACACACACAAACACACATATATATATATATAAATATATATAAATATATATATATATAGTATCTACCCACACACACAAACACATATATATATATATAAATATATATATATACATTTATACACACACCCATACACACACACACACACACACATATATATATATATATAACTATATACACAGAGACACAGAGAGAGATAAGTATATTAGTGTCTACCGTACATGTGTGCATGAGTATCACACGTTTGTGGATACTCTGAAGACTATTTGTCTTCCAGCCCTTTATTTATTTCTGCTGGAGGATTTGTCTTGTATTAGCCACACTTATTTCACTAAATTACCTCACTTAAATTTTGAACGGAACAATTTTCATTCACACAAAAGAAATTGAATATGAATAACTATATATATATATATATATGTGTGTGTGTTGTGTGTGTGTATATATGTGTGTGTGGGTGTATATACATTGTGTGTGTATGTATATATATGTGTATGTATGTATGTATACCTGTAGCCTTATATAGGCACACACGCACACGCACATACACGCACACGCACACACTCACTCACACACACACACACACATATATATATATAAATACACATATGTTAGTAAGTGGGTAAGTGGGATATAAAATATTGTGGACAAATTCCGTTTTTACTTTTACTAAATTTCCTTTTACCTTTTTCCTTTTTCCTTTTTAACATTTGATAAATTTAATTTATTTTTCCCATTTTATTGTATTAAATTTTAATAGAAATAATTGCAGTAAATTGTAATAGAAATATTATCAAAACACGGACAAATTATCAATTTTAGGAAATACTACTCACGAAAATTGATCGATCGTGGGATAAATAGTTTATGAGCTGCGTGTATGAGACACCTGATGTGTATTTTCATAGAGCCATCTCTATGAATTGACCTGTTATTTATCTCCCAAATATTTTTTGGTCTCCGCCACACCCCGTCTCAATCTTTTTATTTCGTCTTAACTTTCTCATACTATTTTTCGATGAACGATTAGCGTCCGAAACATTAAGACACCTTTCCTACTATATCAAGTGTAAAACTAAAATATATTTCTTCATTGTACTGTGTCCTTTGCTTTGCCATTTACATATGCAGAAGCTTATTTGTCACTGATAGCCAGAAAGTCTGAATGGAAACATAGTTAAAATTATCTAACCCTTCAATTCCACTCCTTTCGTCCCTTCATTCCTTCTTATTTCTCATTCCTTCTTCTGATGAAGGATTAGCGTCCGAAACGTTAAGACCCTTTTCCTGCTATTCCAGGCGCTAACCTAATATATTCCTTCCATATACTGTACCGATTCTGTTTACCTTTTACACACACACACACACACATATATATATTTATATATACCCACTCTACTACCCTAAGTATGGAGTACTCTGCTGCGTTATGGTCCATCTGGTTCCTTACCACACATCCTGTGTTATATATATATATAATATTATTCAAAATGTTAACAATTGAAAAATATTCGCATAAAGAAAACATATACTTTATTATATGTATTTCAAAGGTACTGTGCTGTTTTTTTTCAGTACGTTCTCAACAGACAAAATATATGATTTGATATATGACATACCGCTACGGTCTTGATTATTCAATTCCCGTATTGGCAATGTATATATATATATATATATATATGGGGAGTTTGAGAGAGGAACTGTTGTGTATACTATATTTGTCTTAACAATATGTCTGAAAACACCGCGGGAGAATATCCTGAATTCTAAATTGACATGCGATAGAGTGGGGTCTCACATCTGTAGAAGTCCAGCTTTGACAAACTTCTATATACCTCAGAATTTTGTTTATTACCTTTAGTCGCATTAACATCCTCATTCTCCCATACTAGCTTTTTCTCTACTTTTCACTTCCAACCTCTTTTCTCTCTCTGTCTGTCGCCCTCGTTCTTTCTCACTTTCTCTATTTACTATATTGTATGATTAGTAAGAGTGTTGGGTGATAAATTATTTAAGAGACCAGGGATTGCAGCATGTTATCTCTGCTGGAAGAAATTTAAAAGTTTCATCAGTCTTTCTGGTAACATTGTAAAACTACTGCCGTAAATAAAGACGTGTCAAGACGTGTCTTAGTGATAGATAGAATAAAGATGGATAGGGGTAATGAGAGGGTGGAAGTGATAAGATAGTGGGATAGATTGGAGAGGGAGGCTGATATGGCTAGATATAGATTGTGAACAACAGAGAGGTAAATGGAAAGAATGAGGGAGAGATTGGAAGATTAAAACGAGAGAGGGAGAGAGAGTGAGTGTGTGTGTGTGGGTGAGTGTGTGAGTGAGAGAGAGGGAGAGAAAGGAAAGAAAAAAGAGAGATTGTGTGTATGGCGGAGAGTGAGAGAAAGAGTGTGTGTCTGTGAGGGAGAGAAAAAGAGTGTGTGTGAGTGAGAGAATGCGAAAGAATGTGTATGTGTGAGAGTGTGTGAGTGAGAGAATGAGTGTGTGTATGTGTGAGAGAGAGCGAGAGAGAGTGAGTGAATCTGTGTGTCTGAGAGAGAGAGAGACAGAGTGTGTGTGTGTGTGAGAGAGAGAAGAATAGAAAATATGCCGCAACGACAGAAATCAAGAGAGGTAGAAAGTGTAGGAATCTGAGAGAGAGAGAGAGTAGGAAAGAAAGAGTGAAGGATATAAGAATAAAAATGGTGATAGATAGAGGGAAATGGCAAATGGAAAGGAAATGATGAAGAGGGCAAATATAGGGACAGGTGAAGGTGAATTATGGGAAAATAAGGGAACAAGGGAGAAAAGGACAGAGATAGAAAGGGGCAAATAAAAAGACAAGGAGCAAATAAATGAAAATAGGGAGAAAGAGATACGAAAAATATCAGAGAATTTGAGATGTATATATATATGTTTGTATATATATATATATATATATATATATATATATATATATATATATATATATATCCGTGTGTGTGTGTATATATATCTATATATATATCTGTGTGTGTGTGTGTATATATATATATATTTATATACATATATATATATATTTATATATATATATATTTATATACATATATATATATATATATATATGTATATATATATGTATATATATATATATATATATGGAGAGAGAGAGAGAGAGAGAAGACACAAAAATGGCGTAAACAAAGTTAGAAAGAACGCGACTGAACGAGAAAGAGAGAGACAAAAAGAAATATTCGAAGTGTATACATAATACACATAGAATGTATAGAGAAAGGAAGATGTCGACATAACAAGAGAGTGAGAGAGTAAACGATATAGAGCATGCATAATATTTCGAGGTGTTAACGTTGCTAAATTTTCTGTGAGAACATACATATATTATTCACTAAGGAATTCTTTGAGTACTGATGAAAGCTTTTGAAACCTATCTGGTCACATAGATAAATCATGGTTTCGTTTCTACTGAGAATATTGAAAACACATGCATCTGAAGACCTACATGGGGTTTTCACAAATGCAAATTCCATGAAAGCAAGCACTCTACATATTTGAGCTTTTCTTCTTTTCTTCCCCAATACTAATTCTGGAGAGGGAAATAATTATTCTATATAACTGAGCTTCTTTTTTTCCAAATAGTAACTTCTAGAAGGAAATACTTACTCTACATAAATTAGCTTGCATTTCGCAAATACTAATTCCAGAGAAGCAAATAATTGTATATAAATGACATTCTCTTCCCAAATACTGACTTCATAAAAGCAAGTACATACTTTATATAAATTACCGAATTTCCCGGTGGCGATGACGCGCCGTCCTCGAGCACGCACCCTAATTTGTCAACCAAAAATTTGAAAAAAAACATACTAAATAATCTTCGGCCTCCAGGACGCTTGGCAGATTTTTGAAACTTATTTTAGGAAAAGAGTAGTGTCTTTGACGCCGGGAAATATGGTGGTTTGTATTTCGCAAATACTAACTCCATAGTATCAAATAAACATCCTATATAAATGAGGTTCTTTTCTCAAATACCGTCTTCATAGAAGCAAGTACTTACTCTACATAAATTAGCTTGTATTTCTCAAATGCTAACTCCAGGAGAAAATAATTGTTCTAATGGGTTGGTGGAAGGAAAGTCCCCATTTAAAATTGTTAACAACTTTATTAATTATTGGTCGATTTTCGTAAAATATATTTTATTTTGAACAGTATAATGGTAAACGTACAGTACAGTGTTAAAATTTCACATACGCTATCCACCTATATTTATAATCATCTGGGTTTATCCTCGACTGATTTCACCAGGATCTCGGGCGGTATATTTGACAGTACATGCCGAATGCGTTGTTCCAATTAAATCAGAGTTTTGGGTTTTGAATTATAAACGTTTTCCTTCACCCACCACACTGGAAAAAATCGCAGGCGATAAATAAGGGTCCCTTGCTGGTGTTTAGTGTCGACCCGGAGAAGCCAGCCAACGACCTGGAAATTGGATACCAAGCCATTGACGGGCAGTGCGTGCCACATGAGGACAGGCCCTATCTTGCTTGAATATGAGATCATTAATTTTAACCCATCAGTAATTTTCAATAGGGCGTTTCTTTCCTCCAACCATGTATATAAATGAGTTTTTCTTTCGCATATACTATCTTCATAGAAGTAACTACATACTTACTCTACACGAAGGAGTTTTCTTCACAACTGTTCGTATTACATATGCCACATAAAGAAAAGTTGTGCCGTTTGATGTTGTTGGTGTGGTTGTTGGTGTTTTAACATGGGCCAGTTAGACGTTGGGTTCTGTTCGAAGAGTCCGTGCTGATGCAAGGATTCTAAACAAGACTGGGCTCCGACGAAACCAATCAGTGGTTTAATCTTATTCTTTTGTTAGACCTACAAGGAAGGTCACTGGCGCTCCTATTTTACGCTCGACTATTCTACCCAACAATTGTTCTGCCTACATCCCATTTCCCGAAGGATCCCTTATCCTTCACATTTCCAGAGAATATTTCAGTAAATCAACATTTGCAAAGGAATTCAAGTTAGTCTGTATCTCTTAAAAAAATGTATCTAAAACATATTAGATAATGTGATTTTATATATACATATATATATATATATATTGTATATATATATATATATGCATGGATCACTATTACGTAAGTGTTATATTTAAAGTTTGCATAAGTAAATGAAAAAAATGGGTTAGTGTCAATTTTTTTCGTTATATACGTAGGCGCAATACAGATTATAAAGATAAAATGAGCTGTTGACACATGTATGGGTTTTGAAATGGAATTATCATTATACCTAAAGTGTAATGAGATTACAACGAAAATTAAAATGCTGTCACAAAAAAATATAACAGAAAACCAAAATATTGTGTTGGAATTCTTTCTTCTGTTGGGAAAGGAAATGAAATTATTGACGACAAAAGTGTATACTCTAACGTTATATATATATATATATATATATATATATATATATATATATTATATAAATAAATAACGAAGGAGTTGTGGTAAGGAACCAGATGGACCATAATGCACCAGAGTACTCAATAATTAGGGTAGTAGAGTGGGTAATAGGAAAATGTATGACCCCGACGGCGGAGCTCAAGCCATTTCGACGGCTATTTCTGGACTCAGAAATAGCCGAAACGGCTTGAGCTCTGCCGTCGGGGTCATACAATTTCCCAAATATCTATATCTATATGTGTGTATGTAAAATGTAAAAAGAAATAACAACACAATCGGTACATATGGAAGGTATATATCAGGTTGATGCTTGATATAGCAGGAAGAGGGTCTTAACGTTTCGGACACTAGTCCTTCATCAGGAGAAAGAATGAGAAATAAAATAGATTAAGGGGACGGGCGGGATGGAATTGGAATAAAGGTAGAACACTGGAAGGTAATATCCAGAGTGGTAGAGCACTCACTCCATGGGATGAGTTTGGTAGAAGTATTAACACAATAGTTAGTTCACCATACCGAGAACAATTGTTTCACCTTATCCGGATCTTCAGCTCGGACTGATAATGGTTATGCGGAACAAGAAAAGGAGAAACAACCGTGTAAACGCGCATGCGCAGAAACAGTCACTTAAGGTGAAACAATTGTTTTCGGTATGGCCAACTACTAACTGTTGTGTCACTACTCTCTCTCTCTCTCTCTCTCTCTCTCTCTCTCTCTCTCTCTCTCTCTCTCTCTCTCTCTCTCTCTCTCTCTCTCTCCGTGTGTGTGTAATGCATCGTATTCCGAAGTAGTTATACTGCAGATACCCAAGGCAGCAACTATATATATATATATATATATATATATATATATATATGTGTGTGTGTACCAAACAGAGCCATCTTAAACCAGACACTTATGCCAAGCATGTACGGCCTCCTAACGCAGAGGCGACTGCGCTGGCTCGGGCACATCCGCCGCATGCAGGACGGTCGCATTCCTAAAGACATATCGTACGGTGAGCTCACCACAGGATCCCGATCCATAGGACGACCACACCTGCGATACAGGGATGTGTGCAAGCGCGACCAGAGGACTACGGACATCGGTGTGGACACCTGGGACGAGACAGCTGTTGACCGCTCTGCCTGGCGTCGGACAGTGAGGAAAGGCGTTTCCACGGCTGAGGAAAGGAGGACGCGGCTGTGGTCAGACAGGCGAGACGAGAGGAAAACCACTGCAGCAACAACACAGGCGTCCCCATCGACCTTCACCTGCAGCAACAACCCAGGCGTACCCATCGACCTTCACGTGCAGCAACTGTGCTAAAGACTGCCACTCCAGAATTGGGCTGTTCATCACAGCAGACGCTGCTTATCATCAAACTAGCCCCTCTCCCCGCCCCGCCCTTGGCGCAATCCATTTTCTATCGAGACATAAGGCAGCCATCATATCATCATATATATATATATATATATATATATATATCTATATATATTTAGGGATTGTAAGGTCCAGTTAATGTAGGTTCACCTTAATGACCATTCGATGCATAGTTTCCATTGGGTGTATTGTTGTTGTACTAAGCAGAGGGTAATACTAATAATACTAATAATACCAAGGACGAAGAGTTATACTTTTCATTACATTTATTGAGGTGTGACGCGCGTTTCGCGATTGATCAGTTCAAGGTTCGATCCGTATCGATCTGTCCCGACTCTCAAATCAAAAGCTTGTCGGACTTCTCAATACATCGTCCTTTTTATTATACACACACAGACACAGACACCGCGCGCATATATATATATATATATATATATATACTGGTAAAATTCCGTTATAACAAATACCATTATAACGAAATTTTCAGTATAAAGAATTTTTTTTAATCCCCATCTACACGCTCGATGTGTTAGGTCGATCTACTTATAAAGAATTTTCATTACGTACATTTTCTTTTAATACTCCATGAATTTCGTTATAACGGAATTTCACTATATATATATATATATATAATATGTAGATAGATAGATACACAGAGAGAGAGAGAGAGAGAGAGAGAAAGGGGGGGGGGACTAGTGTAGTTAATATGAAGAATTGTGAGATGTGTAGTAAATGGATGATAAGAGTGGCAGAAGAAAGATCAAATCAATTGTTTGTTTTATCTTGGAATGTTTCAGCACCGTATCTGAAAAGTGGGTTTTACCCCCGAAATATCATGCCATAATATACTACGTAAAACGTTGCGTTACTTTGTTTTGTTTTATTTCATTTACCATTATTTGCCCTTCGTAGTTTTTACCACATTGTATCAGGTTTAAAAAAAACAACTGAACGGTCATTTAGTACACACACACACACACACACACACACACACACACACACACACACACACACACACACACACACACACACACACACACACACACACACAGACACACAGACACACACACACACACACAGACACACACACACACACACACACACACACAGACACACACACACACACACATATATAGGGGAGTGTAACGCGGAGTTACTGTAGATTCATCAGGGTGAGCACTCGTTGTTTAAGTTCGCGTCAGTATCGATGTGTAGATCTAGACAGTGTAGTATAATAATTGTTTCTACTTTTAGCACAAGGCCAGCAATTATCCCAGTGTATTACTGGTACTTTATTTTATCCACCACGTAAGGATGAAAGGCAAAGTTAACCTCAACGGGATTTGAACACAGACCGTAAACGGACGTAACTATGCTAGAAAGCATGGCGTCCAACTCTCTACCGACAAGAACGAATGGTTACTCCTTCATTACTTTTGTCGGTTGGAGACGCGCTTTTCGCAAATGATATGTTCAAGGTTCGATCTTTATCGATCTAGCCCGACTCTGGAATCAAAAGCGCGTCGGACCTCTGTGGTAGTAATATATATATATGAATACTGGAGCTTGAGCAAGGGCTTTTACTTTTCTACTCTATTTTGCTTTCGTGTGGTTTTGTAGGAACACGCCACAAGAATAGAACTTTTACATAAGTGCTATTTTCTTTTGCTTTTCTATGTTTCGTATCACCATAGCATATCATATATATATATATATATATATATATATATATATATGTGTGTGTGTGTGTGTGTCCATGTGTTAAAATATCAATATATAATTTATATAATTTCCTGTTGTAGACTAAGTCATTTATTGATCTAACTTATGAAATATGAATTATGCTAGACCACAATCAGCAATAAGACATCTAATAACCTTTCGTGAACTTACAATATAACCAGTTTATAATTGGTATAACTGTTCTGAAAGTAAATTCTCTATTTATAAGAGGTTTTCAAAATATGTCACGTCCGTGCTATTCCTTACAATATATTCATTTTAAATTGGTTACATATTTTTTGCGGTTTACTTATTGCAATGGTAACTCAATTGCCAGTGAAGAGTAAACCTTACATCTAAATTATGTCTGTATCTGTGTTTGTTTTTCGTAACGTAGCGGTTTAGACATAAATATAAATCGATAAAATACGTACAAGTTTGGAAGACACTACTTTTTCTCTGTTTCTTCCTCTTCTCACACTCTATCTATCTGTGTATCTATCTATCTATCTTGCACCCCAGTAAATTTACTGAAAGGTGGGTGAATGAAGCGAAAATGGCCCGAGTGATTGGGCCTTCTCTGTTTATATGCCTGTAGGTTGAGGAAGAGAGCAAAAGGAAGAAAGGAGCACTTGCACAACACGCTCCTTGAGTTGAGGGTTGTTCTATCGACGGGGTATTAAACAACCCATTTGTGGCGCCTCCCCCCTATTGGGGATTTCGATTGTTGAAATTGTTTGTTTTTATATTTTTTACACGACTGTATGTAAAATCCCCGGCATGTCTTTGTATTGTCCCCTTTCTTGTTGCGCCCTTGTGGCTAATAAAGAAATCTATCTATCTATCTATCTATCTATCTATCTATCTATCTATCTATCTATCTTTGTATGTGTCCCCTTCTTTTGTGCCCCTGTGGCTAATAAAGAAATATTAAAAAAAAATATATATATATCTATCTATCTATCTATCTATGTTTATAAATTTTATTTTTTGTTATATTTTATTTTATTTTTATATATTGTTATTGCCTCCTCCTTATTGAGGACGCCTTGTTTTGTAAACTCCCCCCCATTGTACTTGTCCCACTTTTGATGCCCTGGTGGCAAATAAAAGAAACATATCTATCTATCTATGTATTCGTCCCCTTCTTTTGTGCCCCTGTGGCTAATAAAGAAACATATCTAACTATCTATCTCCTGGAGTTGAGGCTTGTCCTATCTACGGCGTATAAAACAACCCATTTGTAATGCCTACGGCCTATTGGGGATTTCGATTGTTATATTTTCATGTTAATACTTCATTTTACACGACTGTTTGTAAAATCCCCGCCATATGTCTTTGTATTGTCCCCTTTTTTGTGCGCCCTTGTGGCAAATAAAGGAACCTATCTATTTATCTATCTATCTATCTATCTATCTGTCTGTCTATTTATTCTTTCATTTTCCATTCTATTTCTGATGATGGACTAGTGTCCAAAACGTTAAGGTACCTTTTTTCCTATACCAAGCGGTAGACAAATATATATTTTCATTTCAATGTATCGTTTTCCTTCTCTTTCTCTCACTCTCACTCTCTCGCTCTCAATCTCTCTCTCTCACTCTTTCGCTCTCACTCTCTCGCTCTCACTCTCTCGCTCTCACTCTCTCTCTCTCACTCTCTCTCTCTCACTCTCTCGCTCTCACACACTCTCTCTCTCTCTCTCCCGCTCTCTTTCTCTCTCTCTCTCTTATATATATATGTATATATATATATGAGAGAGAGGGGGGATGCACAACATACGGAGGTAATAAATGTTTTATCAGTTTCAGGCTTTATATTGAAAGAGAAAGGATATATATATATATAATATGTAGAAAAGATAACACACGAGAGAGATAGAGAGAGAGAGAGTGTGTGTGTTTATCAATGTACAGGGAAAACCACTAGTGTATGGAATCTATAAACTTAGAAAGGTGAGGTAAGGTAGACGCATAATAATTAAAAATATAAATCAGAATGAATTTACCAACCTTTATAACTATATATCACTTACGTATAAACCCAAAGAGATTTGTTTCAGCAAAAGATTAGTGTATGGAATGAAACGCCCAGGTTCCTCAGCGTATGGTAAATGTAAGATAACTGCCTTGCAGCACATGGTAGAGAGAAGGAAATGTGTGCATGAGACAGTAAACCAGTGACTTCGGTGGGATGAGCGGCTAGAAATTGCAGCCCCAAACCACTCAAATAAGGATGTAAAACGTAAACAGAAATAACAACTCGACCGATACAGTATATGGAAGGAATATATTAGGTTAACGCTTGAAATAACAGGAAGACGGTCTTAGCGTTTCGGACGCTAGTGCTTCATCAGAAGAAAGAATGAGGAATAATATAGACTGAAGGGATGGGTGGGTTGGAATTGGAAAAATTATTTTTCTCTCTCTCTCTCTCTTTATATATATATATATATGTTATATATATATATTCATCACAGAGAATTGTGTATAGACTTATTTCCATGTCAGTACGGATTGTATGAATGTGACAGATGAAGGCTTAACAAATCCGGAAACACCGCTGTCTGGCATTCTCGACAGAACTGAAAAGGTGGTGATATATTCTTAAAGGAAAATAGAGAAAGATGAGATTTTTTGTCACGAAAAATATTCTTCTTTGTTAGCAAGTCTTTCTATATGTTTATTGTATATAAACGTGTAGTATATATTTATATATGTTTTCATATACACCCCTATTGTGATTAGATGGTGGCTTAGTACTACTGTCAAGAAACGAATATATATGTATATAGTTGTATTAATATCTATATGTTGTATTAATATCTATATAGTTGTATTAATATCTATATTAATATCTATAATGTGGGTAATATTAAATAATCAATATTATCCAATTACTAATATGAGAGTAGCGTAGCTCGATGTAAAATAACAATTATAATACAGAGCTGGAATACTTTATAAATAACAATCAAGGAGTGTTTAATAACATTTAATTACTAACGATCGTTTCATCCTAGCGCAAGGCCGGATTCATCGGAGGATAAATCAAAAGTTAGAACATAGATAACTTTATCAAACAGCATTCAAGGGATACCACATATGGGAAGAAAGCAAGAAGCACATGAAAAGCATGAACATATGATTATGATTAAGAATCAACAGCTAGAGGCATTAAAAAAAATTTAAAAACAAAATGGTATAAAGAAAGGAAAAAAAGCTTCTTTATACCATCTTGTTTTTAACTTTTGATTTATACTCCGATAATCCGGCATTGCCCTTGGAGAAAACGATCTGTTAGAATTAAATGTTATTAAACAGTCTTTGATTTATAAAGTATATATATATATATATATATATATATATACACACATAGAGACACACACACACACATATATATATATATATATATATAATTTAATATAATAAAGAGAGAGAAACACAGATTCGCACGGGTTAATAAGATATTAACTAGTTATAATATACGGCTCGGAAATTTTTTTCCTTGATCTATTTTAATTCTAAGGGAGTATTCTGAGCTTCTAACTCAATATATACTTTTGATATATATATATATATATATATATATATATATATATATTTATATATATATATATATACATACATACAAACATACATGCATACATACATATATATATATATATATACACATACATATATATATATATATATATATATATATACATACATACATATATATATATATATATATATATATATATATATATATATATATATATACATACATATATACATACATATATATATACATATATATATACATATATATATACATATATATATATATATATATATATATATATATATATACATACATATATACATACATATATATATACATATATATATATATATATATATATATATATATATATATATATATATATACATACATACACGTTCATTCTTTATGGCAGGCGAGAGTTAACAGAAAAGTATTTCTGTATCAATACATGTATGCGTGTTTATATAAGCATATATTGTCTGTCTAACATAAAAAATTGGTTAAACACGATTTATAAATAATTCAATTAGATCGAGGTTTCTCGTGTCACGTGAGCATGTCTCATCCACACGAAGTCAGTCATAGAAATCTAGGCTTATGTGCCCACACCGCCATCATGCACATACATCCTCCTGTCGTGTTGCAGTATTTACTTGGCATTTTTTTTCCTATAGACTTCTATTATTTCAATATAGAATAATCGTTGATATATCTATGACCTATATATATACATCGCATATACAGGAGAAGTGATGACCTTAAACGAACGTGTGTACTTTTGCGCGGTCGCTGACCGTTCTAGAAAATAATAAAAAGCATAAATACTAAATATTTTTGAAATAAAATCATAACGAAAATCTAAATCTACAGTCATGGTCAGTCGCTATCGAGTATGATTTGGTAGTATGTATCATATTTTCACTAACTATTTTATATACCCATGCAGTCGTGATTAGAGACAGACACACGCTCGACCACCCTTCCCGTCATTAAATCAGCAGAACATCTAGAATGTGACAGCTGGAAGGAGATGGTGCGGTGCTACTCCAGTACTGCTTCTAGAAGTTTCTTTAAGGTAGCGTTAATCGATGGAACGTGTAATTTCCAGATTATGATGTTTTTCTTGGTAGAAACACTTCTTCTCCACATCAAAACATTACAGAGCCAGTACTATAGATATATTTTAAGAATATGTAAGGCAAGACTGAATCCCAGAGTAGATTTTACGCGCAACGCTGACGCTCGGGAGACTAAGAGGTAGACTACAAGCGAGATGGTTAGATAACATCTATGAGCTTGGTTGGTCTCACTTAGGGATCAGGTGGGATCATTTGGGAATGGATGCTTCTGATAAGACACACTGAAGTCCATGTCTAAGTGTTATGGCCTTTAGATAACATCCATGATCTCGGTAGGCCTCACTTAGGGATCAGTCGGATCATTTAGGGATGGATGCTTCTGATAAGACGCTCTGAATTCCATGTTTAAGGACTATGCCCCTTAGATAACATCCATGATCTCGGTAGGCCTCACTTAGGGATCAGTCGGATCATTTAGGGATGGATGCTTCTGATAAGACACTCTGAATTCCATTTTTAAGGACTATGCCCCTTAGATAACATCCATGATCTCGGTAGGCCTCACTTAGGGATCAGTCGGTACATTTAGGGATGGATGCTTCTGATAAGACACTCTGAATTCCATTTTTAAGGACTATGCTCCTTAGATAATATCCATGATCTCAGTTGGTCTCACTTAGGGATCAAGCCAAATCATTGTCGGATGGTTGCTTCTGATAAAATACTCTGGATTCCATTTTCCAAGGACTATGCCCCACGAATCCCTCGGGAATAAGGAGACGAAGAAGAAGATTTATATGTTTAAAGAAAGTCTAATAATTGGTTGGACAAATGTTTCGGCTTTTAATTATTTATCAGAATATGATTTATTGATGCCTGTCATATCAAGTGACAGTGTTCACTACATATATAAAACTTTGATGATATGAAATGCTTAAGCGGTAACTGGTAGGATGCTCAAATAAAGAGCAGATAGGACCTAACTATCTCGAGAAATTAAGAATTAATCTCTTTTAATCCAACCATCGTATATATATATATATATATATATATATATATATATATATATATATATATATATACATATGTATGTGTACATATATATGTATGTATATGTACATATATATGTATGTATATGTACATATATATGTATGTATATGTATTTATATGTATGTATATGTAAGTATGTATATATGCATGTATGTATATGTATGTATATATATATGTACGTAGGTATATATGTATATATATGTACGTATATATATATATATATATATATATATATATATATATATATTGAGTATATGTTGGTTGTATACCCTCACCTCATTATGCAGATTGGAGCACTCGACGAAGTGCGCTGGTTGGTTTGGTTACTCCGGAGTAATGTAAAATAAAATAAAATAAATAAATCAAATGTTTAAAATTTGCCTTCGTTTATTACTGCTATATATATTTCGGTCACAGCCATCTTTGTCTGTGACATCTTCAGAAAGTCCGAATGGGTGTGGTAGAGACGAGTACACATGTTGTTCAGGTGTTTAACTTTGTCAATAATCTGATATGCCCAGTTCCTGGTTGGGTTGTTATTTCACTGAAGAACTGGAATCATATGAATTTAAACAAACTAATTTCAGCGTCAAAGGACCTCTTCTCCTCTCCTAGGTCAGTTGTTAGAACATTCCTCAGTCAAAAGTCTATAGAGATTCGTTCTGAGGCAAGCCAATCAGTAGTGGTTGTTCTTGTTATTGTTAGGTACATCTGGCCTCTATTCTTATGTTGGTAGTGTTGTTGTTGTTGGAGTCAGCTAAAAAAAATGATAAAGTGGTAGAAGGAATATGATGGTAAAGGAACAAAGTAAAATAAAATAATCGAATAAAATGTGTGTGCGTTATACCCATCTCAATGTTATAAAGATTTGTAAGGTCACTCTTCCCATTGTAAATAATATATATATATATTATATTATATATAGATAGATATGTATGTAATATATATATATATATGTATATAATATATATACATATATATATATATATATATATATATATATATATATGTATATAATATATATACATATATATATATATATATATATATATATATATGTATATAATATATATACATATATATATATAGATAGATATGTATATAATATATATATAGAGAGATTTAGATAGATGTGTATATAATAGATAGATGTGTATATAATATATATATAGATAGATGTGTATATAATATATATATTGATAGATGTGTATATAATATATATATATAGATAGATAGATAGATGTGTATATAATATATATATATAGATAGATGTGTATATAATATATATATATAGATAGATGTATATATAATATATATATATATATATAGATAGATGGAGAGATGTGTATATAATATATATAGATATATAGATAGATGTGTATATAATATATATATAGATAGATGGGTATATAATATATATATATATAGATAGATAGATAGGTATATATATATATATATATAGAGAGAGAGAGGGATAGACAGATAGATATCC
>OZ024759.1:15438603-15443603 GCA_964016885.1 Eledone cirrhosa | reverse complement strand
AAAGTATGAACCCGACGGCAGAGCTCAGGCCGTTTCGACGACTATTTCAGACCAGAAATAGATGTCGAAACGGCTTGAGCTCTGCCGTCGGGGTCATACTTTTTCCTATTACCCACTCTACTACTAGTATGGAGTACTCTGGTGCATTATGGTTCATCTGGTTCCTTACCACAATTCCTTCGTTATATATATATATATGTATGTATGTATGCATATATGTATGTATATATGTCAGGTCACCAGTTGGTGCTACTGGTAACATGTATCCCAGTCCAACCTGTCTCATTGTCGGGTCGTTGGCGACTAAACTGGCACCCCACCAGGTTTCTTGGTGAGGAGGGTGACTTTGGACATCCTGCAGGACTAAAAACAAAACCTGTCAAAGGGCAAAGGAGCTCTTAAGGGTCAATGGTCATCCAAAATCACCAGGAGAGATGACCCCTTAGCCTTTGTCAAGGCAGAATTCTAGGAGAAGGAAAACTCTGATATAACACCTGCAACTCTGATGGTATCCAATGATGTTGACTTGTTCTTCATTTTGGTAAATATCATCTTGGTTAAGAGAGTGGGACTGGCTTTGTACAGTGCCTTTGCTCACTATAAAAGCATCACGGCACAGGCATTGCTTTATATCTGGAGATCTCTCTGCACTTGTCGTCACATGGTACCAAGGGCCCAGCACTATGTGTCAATAATTGTCACAAGTGTAGTGTTTGAACCAGAGTTTTCAAGTCGCTGGCTGGACTAAAAAGTCACACTCGTTCAGCGCATCGATAGGGGTTCTCCTACATGGATATAAAGTAGTGGCCGTACTCGAAAACGAGTTGGCAGCCACCATGTATATATGTATAGTTTGGTGTCGAGTTGAGTCGGAGGTAACCACAGTAAATAAGGTACTCAATACATATTTAGAGAGACAAAATAATTTTACATAGAAAAACCTTCTACAGGTCTATAACTGTTTCATTATGATTTCATACGAAGGGCGGTGGATTGGCAGTATCGGTAGAGTGTCCGACGCCATGCTTTGAAGCATAGAGTTACGTCCCTTTACGATCTGAGTTCAAATCCCGCCGAGGTTGACTTTGCCTTTCAACCTCACGGGGTCGATGAAATAAAGTACCAGTAATGCACTGGGTAATTGCTGGCCTTGTGCCTAAAGTAGAAACAATTATGATTTCATACGAATGAAATAGTTTTAGTCTTTTAGAAGCCTTTATTACATCATCATCTCTCATTCCTCTTTTTCTGTCTCTCTCCAGCCCCTTCTCTCCCTCTCTTTGTATATATATATATATATATATATATATATATATATATATATATATATACAGGTAGAATTCCGTTATACCGAATTCCATTATAACCAAATTTGTTTCAATCACTGGCCACACGATCGATGTGTTTGTTCGGTCTCATTACAAAGGATTTTTAACTACAATGAATATTTAAAAACCCTGTGAATTATGCTATGACGGAATTTCGCTATATATATATATATATATATATATATATATATATATATATATATATATAAAACAAAAATAGTTTGTCCCTATTTAATAGTTTATATAATATATATCTAAAACAAATAGTTTATCACTGTACATGGCCGAATACATTGACTGTAATATTACGGGTCCATTTTACTGACAAGGCTTTAAAGAGGCTGTTTACGTAATTCCAAAATTGAATATTATTATTAATATTAGAAAAACTCAGATTACATTATATATATATATATATATATATATATATATATATATATATATATGTATCACAGAAAAAAAGAGAATCAGTGTTGCGACGAATGGAATTTATTGGACATATTACAATCGTTTCTCTGGCGACCAGTTCGAGGCACGATCGATGTGATGATCGAACCTGACTCTGAAAATCGCAATGTTCTCAGATACGTCTTGATTCTACGAAGCAGAATTTCTGTGATATCATACTCTGATCTATGAGAGCATCGTAAATTTTGTTTAATCTTCTGTCGCGGAAATTTAAACCAGTCTCTCAGACGTAGGAGATCAATGTATTGGTCATTTTTAAACCAGATTCGATCTGTTATATGATTGGGTTGCTTATCTTTAAAAGACCTTAGAAACCTCCGATGAAATGCCACGCCGTGTGACGAGGCCAACTAAACCTGTATATGTATGTGTTATAAATCTCATTTCAGTTCATTTCTGTTTTCTTTACCCCTGATCTAGCTTTTCTATTCATCATCATCATCATCATCATCTTCTTCTTCTTCTTTGCGTTCTTTGTCTTTTTCTTCTCCTCATCCTTCTTCGTCTTCTTCTTCTTCTTCTTCTTCTTCTTCTTCTTCTTCTTCTTCTTCTTCTTCTTCTTCTTCTTCTCCGCCTCTTGTTCTACCCCTCCACCTCCTCCATCTTCTTCTGCTCCTCCACCCCCCTCTTCTTTGTTAACACATCACTATATAATTCTTCTTTACATCTGTCAAGGTTAATCTGACTGATTCGTTGAATTTAGCAAGAACAAATAAACACACGCACACACGCACACACATATATACACACACACAAATACACACACACATACACAAACACACACACACACACATAAATACACACACAGACACAAACAAACTTTGTCACAAACAAAAAAACAAAGAACCAAACAAAAACATACACAGAGAAAGAGAAAGAAAAAGAAAAAATGCAACAACAACATAATATATATAAAAATTCCAACGTAAATTTTTAAATAGATGATGTAGTATCGCTCAAGTAATCTATAATATTGTACGTCAGTAGATCATTAATTTCATCGCCTTTCGGTTAGTTTTATAAATTTTATATTGGGTAAAATTAACATTCGTTATGTAGGCAACTTAATACAAGAAAATTTTAACAAATTTACACAATTTGATCTAAAGATATATTCTGTTAATACAATTCTATATAAATATAACACATGTAATACTATAGATACAACAATAACAATGATGACGACGAGTGTAATAACAACAACAGGTAAAAGAGTCACAGAAAAAATATCAACGCCAACAACACTATCAGGGAAAATAAGGGCAAATATATTGTTGGTGAAATTAATGATAATAACAACAAGTAAAACAGCCACAACAACAACAATAACAGCACCAACAACACTCAGGGAAAATAAGGGCATATATATTGTTGGTGAAATTAATGATAATAACAACAGGTAAAACAGCCACAACAACAACAATAACAGCACCAACAACACTATCAGGGAAAATAAGGGCATATATATTGTTGGTGAAATTAATGATAATAACAACAAGTAAAACAGCCACAACAACAACAATAACAGCACTAACAACAGCAATAACAACACCCCCATCTTTAAGAATAACAGCAACAATTACAACACCAACAACAGCAATAACAACACCGCCATATTCAAGAATAACAACACCGCCATATTCAAGAATAACAACACCGCCATCTTCAAGAATAACAACAACAATGACAACACCAACAACAATAACAACACCGCCATCTTCAAGAATAACAACAAAAATGACAACACCAACAACAACTACAACATCAACAACGACACTATAACTACAACACCAACAACAACAACACTATAACTACAACAGCAATACCAACACTATATCTACAACAGCATCAACAACTACAACTATAACACCAACAACACTATAACTACAACATCAACAACAACACTATAACTACAGCAGCAACAACATCCACTACAACATCCACAACAACAACAACTTCAGGATAAATAACAGTGACAATATCAATGGTAACGTCAACACTACATTTAAAAACCCTTATAACGAATACCATTATAACGAATTTTTCAGTACAAGGAATTTATTTCAATCCCTCGCCAGACGCTCGATGTGTTAAGTCGACCTCGTATAAAGAATTTTTCGTTTTCATTACAACGATTTTTTTTTATACCCCATGAATTTCGTTATAACGGAATTTCACTGTACAAGCAACAACTACAACAATAACAGCAGCAACATGTTCAATAATACTTTTGGCACAAGGCCAGCAGTAATCCAGTACATTACTGGTACTTTATATTACCGAACCTGTAAGGAAGAAAGGAAAGTTAATCCCTGCGGGATTTGAACTCAGACTGTAAAGGGACATGACTCTATGCTGAAAAGCATATTGTCTGATGCTCTACCGATAGTACAAATCCACCATATATATAATTGTTTCTATTTTGGCACAAGGCCAGCAATAACCCTAGTGCATTACTGGTACTTTATTTTATCGACCCTGTAAGGATAAATGGCAAAGTTAACCTTGGATGGATTTGAACTAAAACGCAAAGGGCCATAACTCTATGCTGCAAAGTATGACGTCTGACGAAGTACCGATATTGCCTATTCAGCGAGAAGACCACCAGGGAAAAATGGCACCGACGGTAGTGATGGTAACGGAGGCAATACCAACAACAGTTAAAACAGCCACAACAACAACAACACCACCATCTCCCACAATAACAACACCACCATCTTCAATAACAGCAGCAACAACAACAACAACATCAGCAATGGCAGCAATGCTAGAAGCAGTAACCCAGAATAGCAACATCATCAACAATAACAAAAAAAAAGAAGCCAATTAAAAAAAAAATTTATAATGGGTTTACAATAAGAAAGAAAATACACACACACACACACACCAACACACGTATAAATATATACGCATACACACACATATATATATATATATACACACACATATATATAATATACATATATGTATATACACATTTACATATATATATATACATATGCATATATATACACATATATACACATACATATGCATATATAGATATACACACACACATATATATACATATACATATATATATATATAAATATTTACATAAACATACATATATATAATATATATATATATATATATATATATACACACACACACATATATATATATATATATATATATATATATATATAGACACACACACACATA
>OZ024759.1:15431103-15433603 GCA_964016885.1 Eledone cirrhosa | reverse complement strand
GCTTAAGGCTTTGTATTTACATAACCATAAATAGTATAACTAATACTATTAACTGCTCCATATCGTTGAGCTGACATATAATATTGCCAATATGCTAATCAAAGACCAACTCCCCATGTCAACCAAGAACATACCAATACCATCCAGGAATACATATGAGAAATTGCTGATCAACAGTGTAAATTCATTTATCAATAGAGTGAGATGGAGGACATTCCATTATGATAGAAACAAATCTAACAACTTGAATAATACTAACAATTTTGACTCCTTCGGCTTTAAAACCTTTAAAAGCCCCCCTCATAACACTCTACTTAACTCCTTTGAAAATGACCTAGTTAAACTAGTTAAGAACATTAAATACAATAAGCACCATATTAGAAGCAACACCTTCTTAAACAAACTTAACACTTCTATTAGTGGATTCAAAACTAGTAATAAAATTATTGTACACGCAGATAAAACTAATAACATATACAGCCTAGATTATATTACTTATAGAAAGTTTATATATAATGAACTACATAAAAGCTACAAAAAAACCACCTTGAAAAACTTAGAAGATATTAATGTAGAGGGTTATAATATAGTGTCTAAACTAGGACTACAGAGGCATACACAACCTTTCACTCCGAACCCCCCTAGATTCTCTCTGAAGGACCATAAGGAGAACTTCATCAGCAACCCCACGATAAGACTTATCTGCCCTTCCAAGTCCGACATTGGTATTATCAGCAAGAAGATTTTGGATAAAATCATCCCACAAATTAAACACAAGATACACCTTAAACAATGGGGAAATACGGGTGAAGTAATTGAATGGTTTAAGGATATCAAGAATAATAAAAACAAAAAATTTATTCAATTTGATATCAATTCATACTACACCTCTATTTCCCCTATCCTATTAAATAAGGCACTTATCATGGCCATGACCAATAGCGACCTGACTAGAGCCCAGGTTGATGTCATCCTTGCGGCCCGTAAAACCATAATCACCTTCGAGGACCAACTATGGACACGCAAGGATACGCACAACAACTTCGACATAACCATGGGATCTAGTGACTCGGCGCAGGTCACTGATTTGGTCGGCCTATACCTCCTCAATGAAATCCATAAAGACCTCCCTTACCTCAACGGTGGTTTGTACCGCGATGATGCACTTCTACTCATAGAATATAAAAAATTTAATATAGAAAGAACTAGAAAACAACTGCATAAGACATTCAAAAACTTTAACCTTAGTATCACCATGGACAAAAACACTAAAAATGTTAACTTCCTAGACGCCACACTATACCTAGACTCAAAAATATATACACCTTTCCATAAGCCTAATGAGAAACTTATTTACGTAGATACCAAGTCTAATCACCCTAGATCAATATTAAACTCTATCTCTAAGGGGGTGTCCAATAGAATCTCTAGTCTGTCCTATGACGCAAACATATTTAGCAAAAACTCACAATATTACAATCAAGCATTAGCTAGCTCCGGCCATAATATAGAAATTGAGTTCCTACCTAAGAAAACACATAGCTACAACATAATCTCGCACAACATGTCCATGAGGAAGTCTAATAATAGGAATAGCAACCACAAGTACACCAAAGCGGAGGGTGCCACAGGAAGTAACCATTACCATGGAAACTACTGTGAGGCCTTAGGAGGAAGCAACACACCAAACACTAAAAACAAAAATAGAAGAAGAAATAATACATTTTTCAACCCTCCTTTCAACCTAAATGTCTCCACCAACATACCTAGGGCTTTCTTCTCACTACTAGATAAAAACTTCCCTCTAGGACACAAGTACCACAACCTCTTAAACAAAAACACCATTAAAATCTCATACTCTACGACGCCTAACTTAGCATACCACATAGCTAGCAGCAATAATAGTAAAATTAGTTCTTACTTCCAACAAACAAAATCACAACAGGATGCAAACCCTCTAAATACCACTGTAGCAAGCAACAATAGCAACGGCAGTAACAATAGAAATAACACTAGTATAAGTAATAACACCAGGGTTGCCAACCCGAACACCCAAAATCCTATATCCACCACACAGACTTCCGCATTGCATTATAACCAGCGGACTAACGCACAGAATAATTGTAACTGTAGAGCTAATAGAACCTGCCCTTTAGATAAAAAATGCCTAACCAAGGATGTCATATACTCATGCACAGTCACGACTAATAACTCTTCAGAAACCTATGTAGGCTCCACTTCTAACTGCTTCAAAATCAGATATAACTCGCACATCCACTCGTTCAAAAAGCACAGCCTAGCCAACTCCACCTCACTTTCTAGCTACATACACTATCTAAAATCTAAAAATAAACCATACACACTCAAATGGGAAGTGATAGGCAGCGCGACCTCGTACAAACCACCTAATAAATTCTGTAACCTCTGTATTCTAGAGACACACAATATTATCTTCTCCAACCGTAACCTACTTAACAAAAAATCTGAGGTGTTTGCAACT
>OZ024759.1:15408603-15413603 GCA_964016885.1 Eledone cirrhosa | reverse complement strand
AGTTTGCACTTCCAAGACAACTAAACGTGGCTCGTCTGTAAACAGAAAGGCAGAGCTGAGCTGTCGAGGTCCCTTGAGTCCATGGAATGTGAAAACACTTGGGAATCTTTGAAGAAAACCGTCTATGATGTTAGTGCTGGAGTTTGGGGTCATACCAATAGAAAGCATAAAGACTAGTTCGATGAAAATGATCCAGTGATCCAGACCTTGCTTGAAGAGAAATAAAAAGTGCTGACGTCATTGTTGTGTGAGACACGTTCTGACGTGAGTGACCGGACCTTCAGGCAGATCAAGGCACGTGTGCAACATCGATTGAGAGCCATGCAGGATACCTGGTGGAACCAAAAGGCTGATGAAATCCAGAAGGCCTCAGATAGGCATGATACAAAGCTCCTATACAGTCTGCTCAGGGAGGTGTATTGTCCGACCGGTTTACAAATATCACCACTTCGCTCCGGGGATGGCAAGGAATTGCTCAGAGATCTGAAGGAAATCCTGATCTGCTGGCATGACCCCTTTGATGAGATTCTCAACAGACCATCAGAAATTGATGATGAGTTCAACCCGGTCGATTCAATCCAGAACTACAAAGCTGGCAATGGCTGATCCTCCTTCATTTGATGAGGTGGCGAAGGCCATTGCCAAATTACACAGCGGCAAGTCACCTGGAATGGATGGACTGAGTGCCGAGATTTTCAAGTGTGCTGGTGATAACTTCTTAAACCGCCTCACTGATCTCTTTGTGATTGTTGGGAATGAAGATGTGCCACAAGATTGGAAAGATTCATTGATGGAGGTACTTTACAAAGAAAAGGGAGCCAAAGATGACTGTGGCAACTACAGAGGTATGTCACTGCTATCTGTGGCTGGGAAGATCTTGTGCAGGATATTGTTGGACAGATTGATACAGCACATTGCTGTTGAGGTACTTCCTGAGTCCCAATGTGGATTTAAGAATGACAGAGGTACTGTTGACATGATCTTCTCGGCCAAACAACTTCAAGAGAAATGCATTGAGCAAGGCATTTGACACCGTTAATGGGAAGGCTTTGTGAGTTATTTTGGAGAGATTGGGCTGTCCTGAAAAGTTTGTGAACATTCTGAAACACTTCCTCGATGACATGCAGGCATGGGTGAATGCTGGAGGTAAACTGTCTGAGCCAATCTCGGTTGAAAAGAGTGTCAATCAGGGTGATGTACCTTCACCAACTTTGTTTGCCTTGTATTTCGCGATGGTGTTCTTTATGGCCTTCAAGGATTGTCAACACGGTATATATCTCAGATATCGCACTGCCGGCAGGCTGTTTAACCTTAGGCGTCTCACTGCCAACACTAAGGTACTGAGTACCTTGATCAGATAATTTTTATATGCAGATGATTGTGATCTCTTTGCACACTCCCAGAGTGACATGCAACATCTTATAGATTCTTTTTCCAATGCGTGCAGTGATTTGGGACTGACAATCAGTCTGAAGAAGACTGTCGTGATGTACCAACCTGCTCCGGATAAAGTTTTCAATGAACCCTCCATACACGTATACGGTCAAAAGCTGAAGGCTGCTGACACATTTGTGTATTTGGGTACTACTCTGAGTGTGACCTGCTCTCTGGATGCAGAAGGTGGTCTACGTGTTAGTAAGGCAAGTGAGTCATTTGGAAGGCTCAACGACCGTCTTTGGTACAGGCGATTAATCACAATGAGGACCAAGGTGAGAGTGTATGCTGCATGTGTACTGTCAGCTTTGCTGTATGCATATGAGACATGGGTTGCCTACAAACGGCATATCCACAGATTGGAACGGTTTCACCAGCAGTTTCTCAGAAAGATGCTCGGTATCAAGTGGCAGATGCATTTGAGTGATGTTGAGGTCCTTGAGAGAAGGGAGTGTCTGAGCATTGAGAGTATCATCCACCAACAGCGTTTGCGATGGACCGGACACCTCTGCAAAATGGAGGATGATCCAATCCCCAAAACAACTCTTGTATGGCGAGCTTTGTGAGGCTAATAGACCACCTCACAATTCAAAGCTGCGATTCAAGGATTGTGAAAAGGACTCATTGAAAAAAACTGGCTTGATGATGGCTGACTGGGAGATAGCTCTTGAAAGAGAGACTTGGCGTGGAATGGTGAATGGTGGGGTCCATAATCTTTTTGAGGACAGACGCATAGAGCACGAAAAGATCAAACGTGATGTGCGTAAGCAATGCCCAGGTGTATCTCTCCATAGTTGTCGTCAGTGTGTGAAGGAGTGCAAGTCTCTAGCAGTCTTGAAAAGCCATACTCGAGCGTCCCACATCTGAATCTGACAAGCGATTACAATACTCTTTGCAGAGTTTGCAGCCATCATATGTATATATATATATATATATATATATATATATATATATATATATATATATATGTATGTATATGTATACATATATGTATGTATATGTATATATATATATATGTATGTATATGTATACATATATGTATGTATATGTATATATATATATATATGTATATATATATGTATATATATATATATGTATGTATGTATATGTATGTATATGTATATGTATATATATGTATATGTATATATATATATATATATGTATATATATATATGTTTGCATGTATATGTATATATATATATGTTTGCATGTATATGTATATATATATGTATATATGTATATGTATATATATATGTATATATGTATATGTATATATATATATGTATATGTATATGTATATATATATATATGTATATATATATATGTGTGTTTGTATGTATATGTATATATATATATATATATGTGTGTGTATATATGTGTGTATATATATATATTTATATAGTTCGAAATAACAGAAAACAAAACAAAAAAATTAAAATAAACGCAGGAGTAAATGTTACAAGGTATTACTAGTTTCACGCTTGGTGAGAGTGGGTGTGTGTGTGATACGACTTTTCGGACATAAGCCCGTCATCAGGAGAGTGGATATATAAAATAACATTTTAAAGAGTTTGTGCTGGACATTTGTCGCTTCCGATGACTATTTTTATGTCGTTTGATCTATAAGAGAAGCTGCTCGTGGTTTAATGAAATACAAGCCGATACAGCTTGACACAGTGTATGATAAAGCCGACCCTTTGAGTCAAATTATAACATAGAGAAGCTGATCATGGTTTAATGAAATCCAAGCCGATACAGCTTGACACAGTGTATGATAAAGCCGACCTTTTGAGTCACATTATAACTCAGAGAAGCTGCTCGTTGTTTAATGAAATCCAAGCCGATACAGCTTGACACAGTGTATGATAAAGCCGACCTTTTGAGTCACATTATAACTCAGAGAAGCTGCTCGTGGTTTAATGAAATACAAGCCGATACAGCTTGACACAGTGTATGATAAAGCCGACCTTTCGAGTCACATTATAACTCAGAGAAGCTGCTCGTGGTTTAATGAAATACAAGCCGATACAGCTTGACACAGTGTATGATAAAGCCGACCTTTTGAGTCACATTATAACATAGAGAAGCTGCTCATGGTTTAATGAAATCCAAGCCGATACAGCTTGACACAGTGTATGATAAAGCCGACCTTTTGAGTCACATTATAACTCAGAGAAGCTGCTCGTGGTTTAATGAAATCCAAGCCGATACAGCTTGACACAGTGTATGATAAAGCCGACCTTTTGAGTCACATTATAACATAGAGAAGCTGCTCATGGTTTAATGAAATCCAAGCCGATACAGCTTGACACAGTGTATGATAAAGCCGACCTTTTGAGTCACATTATAACTCAGAGAAGCTGCTCGTTGTTTAATGAAATCCAAGCCGATACAGCTTGACACAGTGTATGATAAAGCCGACCTTTTAAGTCACATTATAACTCAGAGAAGCTGCTCGTGGTTTAATGAAATACAAGCCGATACAGCTTGACACAGTGTATGATAAAGCCGACATTTCGAGTCACATTATAACTCAGAGAAGCTGCTCGTGGTTTAATGAAATACAAGCCGATACAGCTTGACACAGTGTATGATAAAGCCGACCTTTTGAGTCACATTATAACTCAGAGAAGCTGCTCGTTGTTTAATGAAATCCAAGCCGATACAGCTTGACACAGTGTATGATAAAGCCGACCTTTTGAGTCACATTATAACTCAGAGAAGCTGCTCGTGGTTTAATGAAATACAAGCCGATACAGCTTGACACAGTGTATGATAAAGCCGACCTTTCGAGTCACATTATAACTCAGAGAAGCTGCTCATGGTTTAATGAAATACAAGCCGATACAGCTTGACACAGTGTATGATAAAGCCGACCTTTTGAGTCACATTATAACTCAGAGAAGCTGCTCGTTGTTTAATGAAATCCAAGCCGATACAGCTTGACACAGTATATGATAAAGCCGACCTTTTGAGTCACATTATAACTCAGAGAAGCTGCTCGTGGTTTAATGAAATACAAGCCGATACAGCTTGACACAGTGTATGATAAAGCCGACCTTTCGAGTCACATTATAACTCAGAGAAGCTGCTCGTGGTTTAATGAAATACAAGCCGATACAGCTTGACACAGTGTATGATAAAGCCGACCTTTCGAGTCACATTATAACTCAGAGAAGCTGCTCGTGGTTTAATGAAATACAAGCCGATACAGCTTGACACAGTGTATGATAAAGCCGACGTTTTGAGTCACATTATAACTCAGATAAAACGGAGCAACCTGAAATAAAATGTCTTGCAAGAGAATGAAAAGGTCGAGACAAGTAGTGGACTGTTACTTTATTTACCAAGCTAGGAAAAGGTTGACTTTATTTATTAACCTAGGCAAATGTTGACTTTATTTATCGAGAAAGCAAATGTTGACCTCAAAGGAAGTAATCTCAGGTCTCATACAACAAGCTATTCGATCCGACATTCTAACGACTACTTCATCGCACCTCCTTCTCATTCAATATGGCTGAAAAAAAAATCAAACAATAGCTGCTTGATTCAAACTCATTTGATCA
>OZ024759.1:15396103-15398603 GCA_964016885.1 Eledone cirrhosa | reverse complement strand
AAAGTGAGTTACAAACGAAACGAAATTTAATTTCGTTTCGTTATTTGTTTATATATATATATATATATATATATATATATATATATATATATATATATATATATATATATATATACAATGATATTAAATAAATGGAAACTATATTTATAAAACCATATTTATTTTATTATATATATTTGAAGGGTACCGAGACACATTTCGTCAGATAAAATACAAAGTTTGTTTTATAATTAGAGAAAACACACATGCAAATCACACCTTATGGGTTGGAAATACACTGGATTCTACTTATATATATATATATATATATATATATATATATATATATATATATATATATATATATAAGTAGAATCCAGTGAATTTCCAACCGATAAGGTATGATTTATATATATATATATATATATATATATATATATATATATATATATATATACTTGTAGTAATACTACGACAACGTTAAACCAAATGGTATGGTAGGGTTTCGTAACTCCTGCTAGAGTCGTAGGGGCGCCGTATTCACATACATTGTGTCTTGGCTATTTGAAGCCTGGCGAAGCCCATCCCTCTCCAGGCTTGAATACAGCAGATTTATTCCAGAGAGAAATGAAGAATCGACTCCAGTATTAGACTGGTACTTTTTTCTATCGATCTCGAAAGGATGAAAGGCAAAGTTGACCTCGGCGGGATTTGAACCCAGAGAACACAGAGTTGGAACGAATACTATAACGCATTCTATCCGACGTTGTAATGACTCGGCCAATTTAACGCCGTTAAGCCTATTAGAGGTGTCCAAATGTGAATTGAAATATGCAATAACGTCAGATCCTAATAAAGAACGTAAAATAGGGAACCAAACATTTACCAAAGTCAGAGTTCAAGTCCCTAGGAATTATGGTGCCAGACGGTGGGTGAAATACCCTACATTGAATATCCATAGCATCGCACGAGATTAAACTCCTTAGAACTGCAGTATTGTCGTTTCGGAATATAGTGAGAGGACTAAAACCCCGGCTTTAACTGGCATTAATCCTACCGATAGCCACATATGGTTGAGGAAGTTTGAATATAACAGGCAAAAAGATGCGTGCTCTTATAGTGATCGAAATGAAAAGCTTAAGAGTGATGCTGAGCGTAACATATGAACATATGACAAGTAGGAATGACACACAATTGAAGATGCTGTAATTTGAAGACAACACATATGGTTTGTCCATGTATACAGATGCCATGAGAGGACAATGATCAATACTGGTCAGATTTCACAAATCCTAGCCTACGAAGAGACGGACCAACAACATCCAAGATCACTTTAAGATACCGTTTTTCAAAGCTGAAGGACTAGCAAGAAACCGCGTTCAGCTGAAGAAAGGATACCATTAGTAGGTTTGCGACACCGTGCCCCGAGTTGGATATTATGATATATATATATATATATATCAGGTTCAATAGGGTGTAACCACAATACGTAAGGTACTCGATACATAGCAGGGTATACATATATTTGATATATTTAATATAGAAATGGCTTCTACGGGACTAGAACTGTTTCATTCGGGAGGAGAAATAATTAGGAAAGGGCTTATATATATATATATATATATATATATATATATATAAGAAATAAGATTTCCCTTCAAACATAGCTTTATACAATATGTATGGAAATGTCGTATTTCTAAAGAAATTCGGTTTTAGGAAGCCGTGGTTATGCAAACACCGGGGCGCTAAGGGTGACAACCCTCTATCCATTATATATATATACACACACACACAGACATATATATATATATATATGTATATATATAAGCAAGTATTGAACCAAGAAAATAAAACGTCTGTGTGAAGAGTATGAATTTATTTGCTTTAATGTATGTTTCTGTGTCTATTATAAATAGTCTACATATGCTGACTACAATATATATTGTTCAGTCATATGCAATACTTAATTAAGTATTGCGTATGATTAAACAATAGATATTGTCGTCGGCATATGTAGACAATTATGATAGACAGAGAAACATATCTCAAAACAAATAGATTCATAATCTCTTCACGCCTACGTTTTTTTTCTTGGTTCAATACTTGCTTATATTAAGATAATAGTGATCTCCTCTGGACCTATATACCATATTCGTTTGCTTGGATATCTATGCTATACGATTCAAATGATATCGTCGAGTCAAACTCTCTGGTAAGCAGATTTCTTGTTTAAACAATCATTTTTACATAAACAAAACCTTATCTACCTTCACACACACACACATATACATATATATATATATATATATATAAAATTAGGATTTAGCTTCAGGCATAACTGTATACAGTTATGTATAGAAATTTCGTATTTCTAAAGAAACACCGCATGTTTACAAGTAAACAATTACAAAGCCTTAGCTTTGCAAAAAACACCGAGGCTACCGCCCTCTGGTGGTGTCCAGCAAAAGCAAGGGGAACAATCGTCGATGCATTTCTGACTTAACTGGTCCTCAACATG
>OZ024759.1:15388603-15391103 GCA_964016885.1 Eledone cirrhosa | reverse complement strand
TAATATGGTTCATTGATTACTCAATGAATATAGTTTTACAATAGATTAAAAGCACTCTACAATGAAGTTTTCTGGAATTATTAATATTATTTAGAATATTAATAAATGAAGACATTCATATAATCAAAATATATGTTTTATTATATATATTTCGAAGGTACTGTTGTTTTTCAGTACGTCCTCGTCAGATAAAATACATGAATTGATGAATGGCATACCTCAACTGTCTTGATGGTTCAATTCCAGTATTAGCAGTAATACTGGAATTGAACCATCAAGACCGTTGAGGTATGTCATACATCAATAGAATTACTACTATCACTTAATTTGATAGTTACACACACACACCACACCACACCACACCACACCACACCACACCACACCACTCCACACCACACCACACCACACCACATCACACCACACCACATCACACCACATCACATCACATCACACCACACCACACCACACCACACCACACCACATCACACCACACCACACCACACCACACCACACCACACCACACCACACCACACCACACCACATCACATCACATCACATCACATCACATCACATCACATCACATCACATCACATCACACCACACCACACCACACCACACCACACCACACCACACCACACCACACCACACCACACCACACCACACCACACCACACCACACCACACCACACCACACCACACGCGCGCCCGCAAATAAATATATATATCATTCTTTCTACTTTTGGGACAAGTCCAGCAAACAACCAGTATATTACTGGTACTTTATTCTATCGACGTCGTAAGGATAAAAGGCAAAATTAACCTTGGATTGAACTCAGACCATAAAGGGCCGTAACTCTATTATATACATATATATAATGATTTCTAGTATAGGCACATTGCCAGTAAATTCTTTTTTTTTTGGAGAGGGGGGTCGATTGAATCTACCCCTGTGCATCACTGGTACTTTATTGTATCGACCCCGTAAAGATGAAAGGCAAAGTTAACTTCGGCAGGATTTGAAATCAGACCGTAAAGGGCCGTATCTCTATGCTGCAAAGCATGGTGTTCGACTCTACGGATACAGCCAATCCACCGCCTTTATATTATATACATATATATAATAAATACAAATATCAAATCCAAAGAGAACTCGATAAGGGTTGTGTATATATGACTGTATATAACTGGTGTATTTAATTTGCAAGTGTATTTTGTAATGAGTATTCTTTGCACCAATTTTCATCTATTTTGTGGAGAATTCTGTATATTATTGCTATGCTCTTCGCTACTGTTTTACCATCTGTTGTTCCTCTGGGTTTTATAGTTTAATACATTGAAATTACTTCAAGTTGTAAGTTCATGCTGATCTTGCTATAATACTTCGAATCTACATGTGCAATATACGTGATAGTGTAGTTGAAGTTTACTACTTCTAAGTTTGCAATCATATTTAGAAATAACTTTGCTCGTTAATAGCTTGCTCTCGGGTTTACATCGTTATTGGTCAAAGGGTTTTAAATTTTAGTGTCTTTGTTGTATATTATTAATATTAATTTTTGGTTTGCTGTAGTAATCCATTATCTTTGCTAATTTATGACGATTTTAATAACACGTTTATCTGAACTACAATATTTAATATATATCCAATCCATATAATAGATTGTATTTATTGTTTGTATAACTCTAACGGAGATCGGGAATGTTGAGATTGTCGCACAACATTTGTGTTTATATTGTTCTATGGCTTGATCTCTTGATTTATTATGATTAACTTTGTTGATTAGTGTTTGCTTCCTTCTCTGGATTTCAGTATGATAGAGCTTTGTTTTTAAATGGTTTCTCTGCCGATGAAAGATTTATTTTACTATTGAGATTTCCTAGTTACGCCCGTACCGTGTATTATAGGCAGGAGCAATCGGGATTCTTCGATTGACATTATGGATCCATTATCCATCCTCATCATCGATTAACGTTTACGCCTACTTAGCATGTTTCTATGTGTTAGGGGAAGACGCATTGCTTAGAGCATTGGGTGTACAATCGCGTAATTGTGGGTTCGATTCTCGAGCCGGTCGATGCGTTGTGTCCAGGAGCTGGACGACGCTTTATTTCACGTTGTTCCTGTTCTCTCAGCTGTACAAATGAGTTGTGACGCCACTGGTACCAAGCTGCATCGGCCTTTGGCTTTACGTGGACAATATCAGAGATAGTGTGTACATAGAGTATTAATAGAGTTACGGCCCTTTACGATCTGAGTTCAAATCCCGCCGAGGTTAACTTTATCTTTCATCCTTACGGGGTCGATAGAATAAAGTACCAGTAATGCACTGGGGTAATTGCTGGCCTTGTGCCCAAAGTAGAAACAATTATATATATATAGTGTATATATGAATTGCGACGTCACTATTACCAAGCAGTATCGTTGCTCCAGTTCTATCAGCTATAGAAATGAGTTGTGACGCCACTGGTACCAAGCTGCATCGGCCTTTGCCTTTCCTCGG
>OZ024759.1:15381103-15383603 GCA_964016885.1 Eledone cirrhosa | reverse complement strand
TTTCAGAGCATTTATTCCAATTTCTAATTTCTGCCGGACCGGCAACCGCTCTTTCAAACCAGTTCCAGTACACAGCTAAGTATTCTATAAGTCTCTAGCTGTGTCATTCTCGATAAAAGCACTGGATATGTAGTCCTGATGAATTCTAACAAGAATGAAACGCGTAGATTACTTCCCTTGCTTTTATCGAGAATCTAATTGTAATACGTGACGTATTCTATTCTATAGCGATTAGGTCTTCAAAATGTTTATTATAAACATACAGAATATTTTCGAATATTCTATGTCTATACTCACATATATATCGCTATTTCAGAGCATTTATTCCAATTTCTAATTTCTGCCGGACCGGCAACCGCTCTTTCAAACCAGTTCCAGTACACAGCTAAGTATTCTATAAGTCTCTAGCTGTGTCATTCTCGATAAAAGCACTGGATATGTAGTCCTGATGAATTCTAACAAGAATGAAACGCGTAGATTACTTCCCTTGCTTTTATCGAGAATCTAATTGTAATACGTGACGTATTCTATTCTATAGCGATTAGGTCTTCAAAATGTTTATTATAAACATACAGAATATTTTCGAATATTCTATGTCTATACTCACATATATATCGCTATTTCAGAGCATTTATTCCAATTTCTAATTTCTGCCGGACCGGCAACCGCTCTTTCAAACCAGTTCCAGTACACAGCTAAGTATTCTATAAGTCTCTAGCTGTGTCATTCTCGATAAAAGCACTGGATATGTAGTCCTGATGAATTCTAACAAGAATGAAACGCGTAGATTACTTCCCTTGCTTTTATCGAGAATCTAATTGTAATACGTGACGTATTCTATTCTATAGCGATTAGGTCTTCAAAATGTTTATTATAAACATACAGAATATTTTCGAATATTCTATGTCTATACTCACATATATATCGCTATTTCAGAGCATTTATTCCAATTTCTAATTTCTGCCGGACCGGCAACCGCTCTTTCAAACCAGTTCCAGTACACAGCTAAGTATTCTATAAGTCTCTAGCTGTGTCATTCTCGATAAAAGCACTGGATATGTAGTCCTGATGAATTCTAACAAGAATGAAACGCGTAGATTACTTCCCTTGCTTTTATCGAGAATCTAATTGTAATACGTGACGTATTCTATTCTATAGCGATTAGGTCTTCAAAATGTTTATTATAAACATACAGAATATTTTCGAATATTCTATGTCTATACTCACATATATATCGCTATTTCAGAGCATTTATTCCAATTTCTAATTTCTGCCGGACCGGCAACCGCTCTTTCAAACCAGTTCCAGTACACAGCTAAGTATTCTATAAGTCTCTAGCTGTGTCATTCTCGATAAAAGCACTGGATATGTAGTCCTGATGAATTCTAACAAGAATGAAACGCGTAGATTACTTCCCTTGCTTTTATCGAGAATCTAATTGTAATACGTGACGTATTCTATTCTATAGCGATTAGGTCTTCAAAATGTTTATTATAAACATACAGAATATTTTCGAATATTCTATGTCTATACTCACATATATATCGCTATTTCAGAGCATTTATTCCAATTTCTAATTTCTGCCGGACCGGCAACCGCTCTTTCAAACCAGTTCCAGTACACAGCTAAGTATTCTATAAGTCTCTAGCTGTGTCATTCTCGATAAAAGCACTGGATATGTAGTCCTGATGAATTCTAACAAGAATGAAACGCGTAGATTACTTCCCTTGCTTTTATCGAGAATCTAATTGTAATACGTGACGTATTCTATTCTATAGCGATTAGGTCTTCAAAATGTTTATTATAAACATACAGAATATTTTCGAATATTCTATGTCTATACTCACATATATATCGCTATTTCAGAGCATTTATTCCAATTTCTAATTTCTGCCGGACCGGCAACCGCTCTTTCAAACCAGTTCCAGTACACAGCTAAGTATTCTATAAGTCTCTAGCTGTGTCATTCTCGATAAAAGCACTGGATATGTAGTCCTGATGAATTCTAACAAGAATGAAACGCGTAGATTACTTCCCTTGCTTTTATCGAGAATCTAATTGTAATACGTGACGTATTCTATTCTATAGCGATTAGGTCTTCAAAATGTTTATTATAAACATACAGAATATTTTCGAATATTCTATGTCTATACTCACATATATATATATATATATATATATATATATAATATTGTAATGTCTTCTACAAGACTAGAACTGTTTCATTCAAAGGAAATCATTCTTTAATGATGATTTCCGTAGAAGACATTTCTATATTAAATAGTGTATCTACTCTGCTACGTATTCAGTAACGTACTTACTATTTTTGCCCCCGATTGAACCCGAGAACCCCGCCCCCATATATATATATATATATTCGTATATACACATATTTTCCTTTTGATCTTGTGGAATCCCAGGTCATTATATAACCATTTATATTGCTTCTGAAGATATAATATATTTAATAATGTTTTATTATACTGAATATATATAATCC
>OZ024759.1:15366103-15368603 GCA_964016885.1 Eledone cirrhosa | reverse complement strand
CCTACGACCCTTGGGTAGCAACGATAACACAGTAACACTGTTACATCAATAAATATCCTATTTACTTCAGTGTCTCGAAGTTGATTTAATCCCCATCAGATAGGAAATTCACATAGCGGATATATCTCATTGCTAATCTTTGTTTATGGTGAGTACAAATCGTGGCAATATGTATAATTATAAATTAAAAGCTATGATTTAAATATAAATCATACACGATATCATATGCACAAATTAATGACAGATGTTCTTGGAGCTAATTATCGATCGTATATATCAAACCGTGTGATAATTCGTTATATTGAATTATATTCTTATAGATGTGAGTATGGTTTTATGTGGTTGATCCTCCGTCAGCAGCGCCGATGTTTGTTTAGTTGTACGGTCAACTAAATTTTTGTTTGTGGATTAACCTATAAGCAACTTGATATTACACAGGCTAAATGTGGGCAACACCTAATATCCATGACTCATACTCTGTCCATTTTCCTGACATTTTTGCATTATTATATGTACTGCACATGCTCCTTTGATGAGTTGTAGTGCACCTGAGCACTGTACACAATAATTTCATTATTAGTATCATAATCGGTAGAGGGTCGGACGCCATGCTATCCAGCATAGAGTTACGGCCCTTCATGATCTGAGTTCAAATCCCGCCGGGGTTAACTTTGCCTTTCATCCTTACGGGGTCGATAAAATAAAGTACCAGTAATGCACTGCGGTGGATTTAATCGACTTTACCTCCCACAAAATTGCTGGCCTTGTGCCTATAACAGAAACAATTATTATCGGTAGTGGGTCGGAGGCTATGCTTTGCAGCATAGAGTGACGGCCCTTTATGGTTTGAGTTCAAATCTCGCCGAGATTAACTTTGCCTTTCATCCTTACGGAGTCGATAAAATAAAGTACCAGTAATGTACTGGATAATTGCTGGGCTTATGCCTAAAGTAGAAACAATTATTATTATAAGAAGGTGGATTGGCAGTATTAGTAGAGTGTCGGACGCCATGCTTTGGCGCACAGAGTTACGGCCCTTGCCATTCTAAGTTCAAATCCCGCCGAGGTTAACTTTACCTTTCATCCTTACGGGGTCGATACAATAAAGTACCAGTAATACACTGGTTAATTGCTGGCCTTGTGCCTAACGTAGAAACAATTATAAGAAGGATGAGCGCTGGGGTTAAAATGAGAGACAGAGAGAGAGAGAGAGAGAGAGAGAGAGAGTGCGAGAGAGAGACAGACAAGCAGACAGAGCGCGGAGCTCTGTACGGACCTATTCTGAAGGGACATGGCTTAATGATTAACATGTTTGTCTCATGTAAGGCCGTGAGTTCAACTTTCGGTAGAGTGTTTTGTCCGTGAGTAAGACATTTTATTTCACGTTGCTCTAGTCCACTCAGCTGGCAAACAAGAAATGTATCTGTAATTCAATAGGCCAGCCTTGTCACATTCTGTGTCAAGCTGAATCTCCCTGAGAACTGAGTTAAATGATACGTTAGTCTGCCACTTGCGCGTTAATTTCACATACAGGCTGTTTTATTGATCGTATCAACAGGACACTCATCGTCTCATGCGACGGGGTGACAGTTTTTCTTTTTCATATTTAGTCGTAAATACATTTAGATATACATATATATATACATAGATATACATACATACATACAGATATACATACATACATAGAAATATACATACATATAGATATACATACATACATACATGCATACATATATACATACATAAATACATATCATCATACACACAAAATAGATTACATACATACACACATATAGATTACATACACACAGAGATTAAATACATATAATCATAAATACATACATACATATCATACATACATACCATGATACATACATTACATCATACATATATATATATACATACATATATATACATATTTACATATATGCACACCTAATTCGTCTTGTACGCTCATATATAGATACACATTGCTGTTCATAAACAACGATGACGGTGGCGATGGCGACAAATCGATATTATCGATCTGTAAACGGTGTTAAATGAATCAGTGTGAGAGGTTGTATAAAATCACATTTTTGACACTAATTTGCTTGCTGATTAATCTCTGTTTGACACTGTTTCACGCGTCTGTGTGTCTGTAAAACACTTTCGAGTAACACCACACGATATACTGTGTAGTTGTATGATGTATTTTCAGTTCAAGAGCTCGAATCCCCGCGGTGACTTGTGTGCCTGAGCAAGACATTTTTGTTCATGTTTTGCGCTTCGTATTCATCCTTCCTTTCTACTCTAACCTAACAAAGTCTTTCCAATGCCCCCCTCTCTCTTTCTCTATTTCTGGCTCTTTCTATCTTTCTATCTCTCTCTCCCTCTCTCGCCCTTTATCTCTCTCTCTTGCTCTCTCTCTATCTGTGGCTATCAAATACTCTAATACATCCCTCTGTCTTTCTATTTTCCTCTCTCACTTCTCTCTCTGGCTTTATCATTCTCTCTCTCT
>OZ024759.1:15348603-15361103 GCA_964016885.1 Eledone cirrhosa | reverse complement strand
GTCGTATTACATCACCATGCTGTGTCTGTTAAGTGAAACATGAAGTAAACTATAATTGATATTGTATATCTACATACATCATATGGTCTTACCAGAGGCGCCTGAGCATCTTGATGTTGTTGAAGCAGCGTAACAATTAGTTTTAGTTTATAATCACTAGTTTATAGGCGTCAGCATCCTACAAAAAAAAAAAAAAAAAAAAATATATATATATATATATATATATATATATAAACGTTAGAATATGTGTAATAAGGCCAAGACAATGCAGGTATGGACATAGAAAAAAGAATGCAATAGTGAAAGATATTGATGTGAATTCGTCTTTCACCTTGAATTTATTTAAATGTCCTTAATTTTTGAGATAATATCTCTTCTTCGGAGACGAATTCACATCAATATCTTTCACTATTGCATTCTTTTTTCTATGTCCATACCTGCATTGTCTTGGCCTTATTACACATATTCTAACGTTTATACCTCATTACACAATGCTTCAAGTGAACTATAACCTCCTCCATATATATATATATATAAGAATTAAAATACTAGAGTGTGTTGGAGTTAAACACCCTCTTCGTATTATAGAAATGACAGTAAAGGTATAGCTCAATGTAATTAAACAGAGCCGAAGAATTATGAAAATAAACCAAAGAAGCCTTCAATACATCAAAAGTCTTTATTAGCCAACAATATATATATATGTAATAAACAACATAATATAATTTTTCCAATACCCAAGGTTTCGTGAAGTTAGAATATTCTAATAGAAACGTCTGATATCGTTCATCAGATGAAATAGATCTTTATTATGGATATAAGATATGATATTAAAATCGATTACATATGAAAGTGAGGCTGAATTAAGATAACGGAAAAAATACAGAATCGGGATATGTAATTTTTCCGTTATCTTAATTCAGCCTCACTTTCATTTCTAATAGATTTCAATGTTTTATCTTATATCCATAATACAGATATTTCATCTGATGAACGATATCAGACGTTTCTTGTAGAATATTCTAACTCACGAAACCTTGTGTAATGGAATAATTATATTGTATTGTTTGTTATATAATTAAATAGCTCTGTACTATACATAGAGCACTCTTCTTTCCTTTACCTGTTCTACGGAAATACTTAACACACACACAGCCCCCCCCCCGCCATATATATATATATATGTATATATATATATATATATATATATATAGTTCAAGGAGACAACAATCAGAGGAACACAGAGTCTTATTAGTTTGACGCTTTATATTGGAAAGAGTAAAGAAAGTTCGACGTGTCGGGCGTAAGTCCTTCTTCAGGAGTACAAAATAGAGACAGGATCACAATAGAGAAACGGAAAGACTGTCCAGTAAAGACACGAAAAAAAAAGAAGAAATTGAAAAGGTAAAACAAAAAAGCCGTTAGGTAGTTTTGGTAACGTAGAAACGCAAAGTGATATGTGTGAATTAGTGTCGTAATATGTGGGAGTGTAAGTGTTAGGTTAAAAGTGTGTGATTTTAAAGGTAAAATGTGCAATATATATATATATAGTTATGTAATAAACAACATAAGATAATTATTTCGTTTACCAATGGTTTCTTGAAAGCAGATGTTAGATCTGTTTTCAGTCGTCAGAATGAATAAAAACATGGTGTTTTTATTAAATATGTACCCTACATAGAGCACTCATTTTTCCTGTGCTTTTCCGACGGAATTACTTCATTTATATATATATATATATATATATATATATATATATATATATATATATATATATATATATATATATATATATATATATATATATGCTGTTTCTTGTAAATAGACATTCGTCTCATTCTGACGTCACCAGCCATGTCTCTCCATGTGTGTTTATTTTCATAATTCCGCACGAGGTGAACTAGCCTGCTTTTAAATTCCCGTTTTGGCATATTTTGGCAGTGGTCCTTTTGGTTGTCGCGTAGAGCTCTACTGAGGAACGGTTCCTACCGTGACTAATCCCACTGAAAAGTTTCGTGAAATAGTCTTTTTAAGACTATATAGAGCATTTGTAGTTTTTCCAAATTGAAGGATGAGTATTTAAACTTTATTTTATTCTGAGTTAAGACTCTATTTGTTTTTTTCACTGGATTTCACAAAATCTGTGGATAAAATCTCTGTCTTGATTTTTTTTTTTTAATTGAGTTTGAATTATTTTCCCATATCTTACGTTAATTGTTTTCCATTTTGACGTTTTAGTCACTTATAGATTATGAAATACTGTTGGCTTCTTGCTCACATTAATTTCTATATTTTCATTTATATATATATATAGGTTTAGCCGACCACAATGTTCGATTTGTCAAGCTTTTTAAACGTATGTTATTACTCTAAGGACCTATCTTATCGAGTGCATTGCTAACTCATCATTTCATTTAAGTAGGCCGAATTCACTTGCAAACCGCCAGAGATTCGATTTTACTGATTTCCAATTATATATATATATATATATATATATATATATATATATATATATATATTCATTAGTTAAGCAATACAAGACCACAAATTTCACAAGGAAGACATTATTAAAAGAGTGTCAACATATTTTAGTTTGATGTGAGGAATGTAGAGAATAATAATAATAATAATAATAATAATAATAATAATAATATATATATATATAAATGACAGGAAAACGCAAACAAGGGACAGGTCTCCACATCAGTTGTTTGCTGGGAGTCTCGGACCTTTCAAAGCAGCGTGGAAATGTCCGAAACCCTCAGCAACGGAAGAGAGTACCTGCCCTTGTTTGTGCTTTGCTTTTATTTCTAAATACACTTTATCAAGTAACCACGCAGTCCCTCATTCCTTCTAAATCTTTATATATATATATATATTGTTATACTTGGGGAGGGTCATATTGTAACAGAACACACTGACTGTTTGGTTGGTTTTCGCTTCTGTATCTTTTATATCTCCACAGTTAATTCATTTGGTTCTCAATGTTTATCATTGGCTGTTATTATTTCTGGCGCTGGATTGGCAGTATTGGTAGAGTGTTGGATGCCATGCTTTGGCGCATAGGGTTACGGCCCTTGCCATTCTGAGTTCAAATCCCGCCGAGGTTAACTTTGCCTTTCATCCTTACGGGGTCGATAAAATAAAGTACCAGTAATACACTGAGTAAATGCTGGCCTTGTGCCTAACGTAGAAACAATTATTTCTGGCAATATTATTACAACAATATGACCCTCCCCAAGTATAACAATATTTGTTTCGACACACGATTTCATATAAAAAACCTCGCAAAAGAAATATATATATATATATATTATATCCCGCCGAGGCTAACTTTGCGTTTCATCTTTACGGGGACGATAAAATAAAGTACCAGTAATACACTGGGTATTTGCTGGCCAAAAGTAGAAACAATTATATATATATATATATATATAAATATTATATATATATATATATATATATATATATACACACATCCGCATGTGGTTGACGGCTGAGAGAACCGAGTACTCAATACCGAAGTAGAGTTTTAATATTCATATCGGCGATGTTAGGTTTGCCTTTTTTCCTTATGTGGTCAGTAGAACCAGTAATACACTAGGATCGATTTAATCGACTTTCCGTTCCTCCAAAATACTAAAGTAGAAAGAGCGGGTGTCACTGGCCATCGTCCAGGGGATTGCTTTTGCCGTCTTGTCAGTGGGGCGCCACATCCCTGCCCTCTTGCCCTAGGCCCAAAGCCCAATCACCCTCCAACTTCATTCCTCTTCTCTTCTGCGACACCAGAGCTCCTGTCATCCTCTCCCCTTCCCGTTCTTTTTTTTCTATATTCTTTCTTTCCCTTTGTTTCCCCCTTTTTTTTATTTTTACTTACTAAATTTTATTTTTAAAATAATTAATAAAAGTACCATTATCTCATTATTATCAATAATTCTGAACACATCTGCTTGCTACCTATGATATCAAAGCTTACTCCTGCATAGATTATAGAGACAGTATATATGCGAACCCTGTTTATCTTTCAGGTTTACTAAGGTCTTTGGTGTGACTACCTACGGTAAACATTTTCAAGAAGGTGTAGTTCCTATAAAACATAAGGACGAGGGCAGTTAATGTTTAACCACCAGGCAAACATATTTGTGCTTTGAAGTTTAGTTTACTTTTACTGAAAAGTAACCTTCCCACCTTTATCCACTTACACAGTTGAATCAGAAAATACTAAAACTACTTTATGTCACTGTTATGTATTATATACATGAATTCATGGTTTCTGTCTGTTTTTATTGTAAAGCACTTCTGCTATGCTGATCTACTTCTTTTATGTTGTATAAACGAAATGTTTTTGGCAAAGGTTTTATTAAAATATGTTCTACTATAGCTAAGCAGCTTCTCCATGTATTCATGAACGATGTTTTAATTGTAAGTGACTACTTTTAAGCACCTCTTTTTCTTGTGATATTCGGAGCCTTACATTCTACAAGTTGGTATATAACATATGCACGATATTGTAATTTCAAGTAACTACATTTAAATACTTGTTTTCCAGCACATTCTAAATTTACAATGTGTAAGAAGAACAAGAAAAGAAAAATCGGCTTGCTTAAATACATTGACTGGTCATTCTTGCTTCTTATATATTTTAGTTATGCAATCGTTGTACGATGTATATCTGTGTGAGTGTTTTCCGATTTATATGACGCGCGAAACCAGCAAATATATATCTATATTCCAAAGTAGCCACACTCTGCCCCTAAGTAACGAGTATTCTGATGAGTAATGGTCTTATTAGTCTAATACTGATTTAATAACTATATATATATATATATATATATATATATATATATATATAAACACTTACACACACATGTATGTGTGTTTTATATGTAGTAGCTGTACTCCATCGATAGGATCAACGAAACAGCCTCAGGATTCCACAAACACTCGTACCTTTAACGTATTTCTCAGGGAGATCCAGCTGGGTGGACTGGAACAACGTGAAATAAAATATCTTACTCAAGGACACAGCTCGCCCCTCGAATCGAACCGACGATCTTACGATTGTGAGCCAGTTATGCTAACCTGATAACTACACGCCTTCATGTGTTTATATATATATGTATATATATATATATATATTCGTACTTCCTTCTTGACAGAATGTAAGAGCCTCCCCGTTCTATAATAGAAAGATCACATAAAAGACATCGCTTGTCAACTCAATGAATACTAGCATTCATATAAAAACTTTAGCTCCCTTAACATCATATAACACACACACACACACACACACACACATATATATATATATATATATATATATATATATATATATCGTTCTGGATGTATGTTCTGCTTATATATATATATATAAGCAGAACATACATCTATATATATAATAGAGAGATGTATGTATGTATATATATATATATAAATATATGTGTATGATCTCAGATATAAAATTACTATATATAGCATTGACATGACTACCACCCAGCACAACCGACATTAAACTGACAGACGCGAACAGCCATTTCCTTTTTTTTCCTTAGCGTTTTTTATTCTGTTTAGCCTAAGTCCAACAGAAGTTTTAAATTTCCCATGACGATGAAAGAAAGGCGAGAATATACAACGTGTTCTGTTGGCAAATTGACAGTAAAAAAGAAAATTTCCCCTTCATTTTATTTCATTCATTGTGAATATTAGTGTTGTATTTATTTAAGTATGTATGCATTCATGTACGTATGTGTGTGTGTGTATGTGTGTGTATGTGTGTGTGTGTGCGTGCGTGCGTGTGTGTGTGTGTGTGTGTGTGTGTGTGTGTGTGTGTGTGTATTGTTTTTCTGTTACACATGAGGGAGTAAATTTAGGTATTGCATTCATAATTTCGAGACTTAGAATTATACGTGTATATAAGAAAAGCCAACTCGCGGAAAAGTACAATGATAAAATATTAGTTTAACACTTGTTACAGTTAGAAAAATCATCTTAATGATGTTTCAGACGTTGATCTTTTATCGGAATATAGAGAGAGAGTTTCGAGACAGTGTTTGGTAGAGAGGAGATTAACGAAGACAACAAGAGTAAAAAGGAAAACTGAGAAAAGGGTAGATAGCACAAAAAGTACGTCATTATTAGTAAGCTCTCTGAGGGCGGTGGATTGGCAGTATCCGTAGTGGATGGGACGCCATGCTTTGCACCATAGAGTTACGGCCCTTTATGAACTGAGTTCAAATACCGCCGAGGTTAACTTTGCCTTTCATCCTTACGGGGTCAATAAAATAAAGTACCAGTCACGCACTGGGATCGATGTAAGCGACTTTCACCTCCCCCCCCAACATTTCTAGCTTGTGCCTATACTAGAAATCATTATTCAATAAAATAAAGTACCAGTAATACACTGGGATAATTGCTGGCCTTGTGCCAAAAGTAGAAACAATTATTAGAAAGCCATCTTAAAAAACTGCCATACATATATACATACACACACACACGCATCTCGCTCTGTCTGCCTCTCTCTCTCTCTCTCTCTCTCTCGCTATCTCTCTCTCTCTCTACACACACACACACACACACATATATATATATATATATATATACACACATAATGTGTATTGAGAGTAGAGAGCAGTGCGACAATATGCTAAAACATAAACACTCTTTTTTCCTCTATTTTCTCTGTGCTTGTTTCCTTAAGGTCTATACATTCCTGAAGATGTCACCGGGTTCTTACGCAACCTGGTCACTGAAATGTGTATAGTGTTTGGGGTATAAAAAAATTAAGGAAATTCAAAATATTTGGCCTCCTGTCATCCTGTCATTTCACTTTATAATACATTTATTCCGTTAACGCACCACCAACATGATTCAACATCGAAGATGGATAAGTTGCATAACGTCGAGTGCTTTTCCCGTATTTTTTAATGGTTAATATTGCAGAATGACCAATTCTAACCAGTGATAAACCACCAAATTTAAACGTATATATATATATATATATATATATATATATATAAGCATCCAACACCAATTATATATATATATATATATATATATATATATATATATAATTGGTGTTGGATGCTTAAAGCGTCCGTATGCGGTAGGCCGTATAAGCACTCAATGGCCTCGTGGGGCAGAGTATGATATCACAGAAAAAGAAGAATCAGTGTTATGACGAAAGGAATTTATTGGACATATTACAATTGTTTCTCGGGCGACCAACTCGAGGCACGATCGATATGGTAATCAAACCTGGTTTGATCACCATATCGATAATAAATTCCTTTCGTCGCAACACTGATTCTCTTTTTTTCTGTGATATATATATATGTAGAGGTTACGTCGTTAGAGCGTTGGATATTTGCTCCAGGTATCTGCATTCTGAGTTCAAATCCTCTCTTGTTTCACTTTGCCTTTCATCTTTGCGTGGTCTATAAAGAAGGCAGCAGCTTTCACTTTCCAGTTGTCACATCTAAGACATTCTGCTTCACGACAGCATGGTGACCTAAACACATTACAAAAAGCAGGGTACATACTACCAAGGCACATTAGGTTGAAAGTGACGGCTATACTAGTAGGGCTACTTCGAATACTCCTGGTGGAAGAAGTAGTAGTAGTAATTGTTTTGATTTTGGTACAAGACCAGCAATTTTCTGAGTGTATTACTGGTATTTTATTTTATCGACCCCGTATGGATGAAAGGCAAATTTGAACTTGGCGTTATTTGAACTCAGACCGTAAAGCATGGCGTCCGACCCTCTACCGATACTGCTAAAGTAATAATTGTTTCTACTTTTGGCACAATACATTTCTGGTGCTTTATTTTATCGACCCCGTATTAATGAAAGGAAAAGTTAAGCCCCAGGGGATTTTAATTCAGAACGTAAAGGGCCGTATCTCTATACTGCAAATTATGGCGTTCAACCTGCTGATAGTACCAATCAAGCAATTTAGGATGGTAACAGCAATAGATGGCGTCACAATCTCAATAGCAAATTCATTGCTGCACTATAGCATTAATGGTTAATAACTGCACTATCGCAATATAGAATCGCAGTAGTACTATTGAAAAGCTACCATTGAAATATAAACTAATAGCCACTCTATTGGAAAATGCAGATTTATAGCTACACTATGGTAATGTGAATTTATAAGAAGACTATTGCTATAGGTGTTTATTGCTACACAAATGCAATAAAATGTTATAACTGCATTATTGCAATACAAAAACAAATCAAACTGTTTACAGATTAGAATACGTAAAAGGCAATATATATAAAAACGCCTGGCTGGCCTTAATAGCCGAATACCACAATTACAAAGAGTGAATAATGTATGTGTATATATATATATATATATATATATATGCGTGTGTGTGTGCATATGTATATATTTATATATATATGTACATTATATATATGTATTTTGCTGTGTATATTGGTATATGTATGTTGTATATATTGGTGTATGGATATGTATATATATATATGTATATATATATATATATATATATATATATATATATATATATATATATATACATATATATATATGTATATATTTGTGTGTATATGTATATATTTATGTGTATATGTATATATTTATGTGTATATGTATATATTTATGAGTATATGTATATATACAAATATAAATATATATATATGCATATACACACACACACACACACACACATATATATATATATATATATATATATATATATTTATACACACACCAACACGTACAGACACACGCGCATATATATATATTTAACTGAGTTTTTTCATTCATGTCTATGCGTGTGTATATATATATATATATATATGTGTGTACACTGAAATGTCCATGTCTGCAGTTAGTATATACATATACTGAACTGTATAAATATAAAGCTGCTTCTGGGTGTATATATGAATGTAGGCCTCTTCAGTTGAGCGGTGCGGATTTGTTTGTGTTTGGATATGTATGCTTGTGTGTTAGTGTGTGTGTATTTGTGTATGTGTGTGTATGTGTCGGGGCGTGTGTTTATGTGAGTGTGTGTGAGCGTGAGTGTTTGTGAGTATATGTGTGTGAGTGTGTGTGTGTGATGATAAGTGTGAATGTGGACCTCTTCATTTGAGCGTTGCGGATTTTTGTGTGGTTGAATATGTGTGCTGGTGTCTCTGTGTGTTAGTGTGTGAGATCATACAGTGAGATGTGTCTCTGTGTGAGTGGGTGTCCGTGTGTGTTCGTGTGTGTGTATACGAGGTGTGTCAGAAAAGTTCCAGGACTGATGTCACAAAAGATTTATTTCAAACCCAAACTTCACAGTAGGAGTTTTCTCCTTCAAAATAACCCCCTGGAGTCTAATGCACTATCGATCCTTTTCTGCCACGCATGCATGCACTCCTGGAAGGATTTTTCCGGGATCCTCCGCAGTTCCGTCGTCACGGTCTTTTTGATGTCGTCCACGTCTTCAAAACGGGTCCTTCCGGGTCGTACTTGAAGATCCATGACTCATCACCGGTGATGACTGTCCCTAGCAAGTCTGGTTCAGTTTCAGGACGCTCGAAGATGTCCTGGCACACTTGCATGCGTCGACCCTTCTGGTCATCGTTCAGCAGTTTTGGCACCATCTTCGCGCAGACTTTCCGCATGTCCAAATCTTTAGTGAGAATCTTGCAGATGCTGTCCCGATTCATGCCCAGCTCATTTGCCATCAGTCGAACAGTCAGCCGACGATCGCTACGCACCATCTGCCTGACGCACTCAACGTTGACCTCAGTCCTGGTTGTTGAGGGCCTTCCGCTCCTGGAGTCATCTTGCACCACTCAAAAACACGTGAGCGTGACATCGTCTCCTCTCCATACACTTGCTGCAGCAATCCCAGTGCTTTTGACGGAATTTTCCCCAACCGTACCAGACTCTTCAAGTTTGTTCGTTGCTCTGTGCAAATTGCTTGACGACCTGAAACAGAGGACATGTATATAAAATTATGAAGAAAAAAGTTTGAACGCTGCAGAGAGCTAAGATTACAGTTACATACTCCAGGGGGATTACTTTGAAGGAGAAAATTCTTAGTGTGAAGTTTGGATTTAAAATAAATCTTTTGTGACATCAGTCCTGGAACTTTTCTGACACACCTCGTATATGTGAGTGTGTGTATCTGTGTGTGTGAGTGTGTGTGTGTTAATATGTGTGAGATCATAGGGTGAGATATGAGTGTGTGTGTAAGTGGGTGAGCGTGTGTGTGTGTATGTTTGTGTGTGGGTGAGCGTGTTTGAAAATGTGTGCGGGTTTGTGTTTGAAAATGTATGTTATAGTGTGCCGATGAAAGTGAGAGATTGGTGTGTGTGTATATGTGTGCGATTATGGGTGTGTGAGGGTGTATGTGTGTGAATATATATATATATATATGTGTGAATGTGTATATGTGTATGTCTGTGCCTCAGTGTGTGTGTGAATGTATCAGCCAGCAAAAGAATCTCGTACAATATCAGATCAATATATAACCATAGAGTGGTATAGAGAAAACAATATGTTAATGTGTTTATATATATATATATATATATATATATATATATATATATATATATATATATATATATATATATATAATACATATATATATATATATAGAAAGGATGAATATAAAATGAAAGTGCTTTTGTTAAAAAAGGAATTTATTAGGTATTGACATATGTTTCTGTAACAGACCGAATACCTATGTATCGCTGCTTGCGTAATCATATAATGTTAGCAAGTATTCGATAGCAAATGTATAAACAGTTGTCACTTCTTCAGAGATTTTGGATAAACTCCAAAAGAGAGTTTATCCAAAATCTCTGAAGAAGTGACAACTGTTTATACATTTGCTATCGAATACTTGCTAACATTATATGATTACGCAAGCAGCGATACATAGGTATTCGGTCTGTTACAGAAACATATGTCAATACCTAATAAATTCCTTTTTTAACAAAAGCACTTTCATTTTATATTCATCCTTTCTACATTTCTCCGGAATATAATTTATACTCGTTGAGCAAACCTGCACGTACGCTGTTCATCTCTAACGTAACGATATATTATCACTACATTATTGATAACCTGAAATTTTATATATATATATATATATATAATACATATATATACGTATAATATATATATTTATATATATATATGTATATATATTTATATTATGTGTGTATATATGTATGCATGTATATATTATGTATATATACATATATATATATGTATATTATGTATATATACACATATATATTATGTATATATACATATATATATTCATATATATATATGTATATTATGTATATATACACATATATATTATGTATATATACATATATATATTATGTATATATACATATATATATGTATATTATCTATACATATATATATATTATGTATATATACATATATATATGTATATTATGTATATATATATATATATATATATATTATGTATATATACATATATATATATATATATTATGTATATATACATATATATATGTATATTATGTATATATACTTATGTATATATACAAATATATATGATACATACATACATATATATAATATATATATATATACATACATATATATATATATATAATATAAATGCATATACATACATATACATATATATATAAATAAATATATATATATATATATATATATATAATATAAATGCATACATACATATACATACATACATACATATACATACACATATACATATACATACATACATATACATACATACATATATATACATACATACATACATATATATATTTATTTTTCCTCATCTCCCTTATATTTACGATGAACATTCCCCGAGGGACGACGACACGTATTGTAATATCAAAACATTGCAAATATTCCGAACTTAATGATAAAAATACCCAGGCTGTTGTCTCCCTTTCGCAATACTCATTCTTGCTCTTCTATTCTAGAGATTTCTTCACAACAATTTGAACTGACATATCCTAGTAGTGCTACTTTCCACAACCTTTTTCCATTCAGAACATTTTGTCATTGAATCGATAGAGCCATTTGTCTTCTTCGAACAATTGCCCAAACCTCTCTCTCTCTATCTCTGTCAGTCTGTCTGTCTGTCTCTATCTCTGTCTGTCGTCTGTCTCTGTCTCTCTCTGTCTGTCGTCTGTCTCTGTCTCTCTCTGTCTCTGTATGTCCCTCTTTCTCTGTCTGTCTCTCTCTGTCCCCCTCTCTCTGTCTGTCTCCCTTTCTCTGTCTGTCTCTCTCTGTCCGTCTATCTCTGTTTCTTTTTCTCTCTCACATACACGCACCCTCACTGCCTCTCACTCTCTCTCTGTCTGTCTCTCTCTGTCTCTCTCTATCTGTCTCTCTCTATCTGTCTCTCTCTCTCTCTGTCTCTCTCACTATTGCTGCCCCTCTTTACCATTCTCAAACTTTTGCCTCTCTCTCCCTTTCGCTCTCTCTCTCTCACACACACACCGTCGCTCTCTCTC
>OZ024759.1:15328603-15333603 GCA_964016885.1 Eledone cirrhosa | reverse complement strand
TCTCTTTCCCTCATTCTCTCTCTCTCTCTGCAGAAGAAATCGACTGTGCTGAAACCTAAAGAGGAATAAGCTCCTCTAGGTTTAAATTTCCTCAAATATTCCGTGTCAAGTACGTAACCCTATGATCCCACCACGTGTCCAACCATATGTACTTCTATCGTTCAAGATTATACATTTTGTCATACTTGGCTGCTATCTTTAGCTGTTAATTTTACCGTATTCATACTTTTTGTAGGATAGTAATTTTCCACTTCGAGTCTTCGTGTGGGTAAGAGTGCAGAATTGTACGTCTATTTATTCATTTATATCGGCCAACAGGTAGAATTAATAATTGCTATGTAAGAGACTTGACGGGCGCAACAAGTGGTTGTTGAGAATGTCTCTCAACATTTCTTGGAAACAGAAGCTGACAAATAAAGAACTATACAGATCACTAACACAAATCTGAAATCAAGTTGCCTGCAGACGAATTAAACTGTCTGGGCACTGCATCCGTCATCCAGAAGAGATAGCATCACAGCTTATGCTCTGGAAACCGACGGTCGGACGAAGAAACGTGGGAAGACAGGCTGTCTCATTCATTGATACCCTGCTGAGAGATGCCAACATTGATAACATCGATGAACTGAGAAATGGCATGCTCGACCGGGACGATTGGACAAGGTTTGCTGAATTTTTGCGAGTGTAAACTCGGCCGAAGAAGAAGATAAGATGGAGTCGCTCGAACGTCGTATTTGTTGTTCTGGCTGTTTGTCTCCTGATCGGATTCAACGATGCATATATATTGTAAAATACCTTCCTTCCACGACCATCCTCACTTCATTTTCTATATCTAGAACTGTACCTTCTAATTCGTATTTTGATATTGTGTAAATGATGGAATATGCTGTGATTTAAAGGAAATTTGGCTGCTATTTTTTGCACCACAAGGTGTCACGTAGAATTTCCTTTGTTGTTGCTGTTGCACTTCCGTCGGTTGCGGCGATGTATGTGGCAGTTGTTCTCACAATTATCAGTTAGCTTGGAAAATTAACGTGTAACTGACTGAGCATTGCACAGGCACGTGCATCCTTAAGGGACTTGACAGTGAGATTCAACGTGACATAGTGTATGACAAAGCTCACTGAACCTTTTACGAGGGGCTGCTGAAAAGTTCCTGACTTTAACTTGCTACAGATGCCTGTTTGGAGGCCGAACCTTCCGAGTTCTTTTTGCAGGGCTTAGAAAAACTGAAGGACGGATATAAGAAGTGTGTTAATCCAAGAGAAGAAATATGTTTAATAACATCCTAATTAACTGACCGTCCTGTATGTCCATTTACCCAAAGCCAAGAACTGTTAGCACCCCCTCGTAAATCACAGTTACAGCAGGAGAAACAGGAAATTAAGTGTCTTATTAAAGAATAGAACGTGACGACGCAGATCGAACTCACGGCGTTGTGATCCTGAGCTCAAGAACGTAGCCAGTCATACGGCTTCACGCTCTCAGTCGCAGGAAGACATGACTTACAACTTACAACAAAAATGCGTTCATCAAAAGTATGTACTTAAACCTGAACGTCTCCGTCCATCAATCATGTTATATAGTGAAGCCAAGTAAGTCACATATGACGGAGTTTACAAGTTAAGTGAGACGCTACGACAAATGTCCATTAGTTGAAGAATCGAGAAAATTCAGCTGACATCTTGAAATTTGTCATTTCCTACATATTTCGTTAGAAATACGTAAAGTCAGATTTCGTAAATGGTGAAGCTAAAAAATAAAATCTGAAAAGAAAGAATTAGCAGAGAGTCTATTCTAGGTCAACGCCTACTCGAAACAGTGGAGCAATATGTTACTGGAAAAATGCACATATTGATTGAAAAATGACTAGCAGGCAATCATGTATGAAGGCGCATGGCTTGGTGGTTAGAGCATTGCGTTTGAAATCGAAAGGTTGTGAGTTCAATTCTCGGACCGGGTGAGCAAGACACTTTATTTCACGTTGCACCAGTTTACTCAGCTGTAGAAATGAGATGATATGACTGGGGTCCCTATCATTCAATTACCCAAGACACCTCCAACGTGATATACCTTGGAGGAGGCCAGCTAAACCTGCATAGATGTGAGCTGTCACACACACACACAATCTTGTATGGTCCATCAAAACTAATGTATAGCTTTATAGGCACGCCACACCTCTCTCTTCCGGCCATATCTCACGGCGTTCGTGTCTTTGTGTCTCAGAGTTCAGTCCGCAGCTCATAATGATCAACTTTTGTAGTTTTATTTACAAAAGATTTTCATGGTTTATTATTTCCGCTAATGGTGGGCGTTGGATGGACAGTATCGGTAGAGGGTCGGACGCCATGCTTTGCAGCATAGCGTTACGGTCCTTTACGGTCTGAGTTCAAATCCCGCCGAGGTTAACTTTGCTTTTCATCCTTACGGGGTCGTTAAAATAAAGCACCAGTAACGTACTGGGGTCGATCTAATCGACTTTCCTCTCCCCCAAAATGTTTTTGCCGGTCTTGTGCCTATATAAGAAAACATTATTTCCGCTAATACTTCGGGTTTGATCTCTTTTTCCATAATCTTTTCTAATTTGGTTACTGATTCTCTGAAATCTATATATCTTTATTGATATTTCTTTTGTATATCCTCTCGCAGCAATACTACTCACTTTCGAAAGAAGGCCTACCACTTGCCTTTGACATTTTTCCAGTCCTACCTGCCGCTAAACTAAGTTGCTATTGCGTTTATTTTAGGTATTGTGTGTAGGGTGGTAGATTGGCAGTATATATTTACCTTCGTTTACGATTTGAGTTCAAATCTCACCAGGGTTAGTTTTGCCTTTCATTCCATCACACCAAATTGTTGGTCTTGTGTCTCAATCAGAAACCATTTTAAGTATTTCTCTGACGAGAAAGACTGGTTTAGTTTCTAGTCGCTCGTTTACAGTCTCTGTGTTCGATCTAGCTTTATCATATTGGGCGTTCTTGGGACTTGTGAAGGTGGCAGATTAATATTGTCAACTGGCTACTTGATCTCTAATCGCTAACTTGTCTAATGCTATCTAAAAATGATTTGGATGACTCATGCCTTCCCGTTATATCATTGAAATGAAATTCTAGACATAACTACCAAAGGAAGAAATAGGAATGTAGGAATGAAAATACTAAGAGATATATCGAACAGCTCAGATGAGAACACCCCTCGTAAAATGGTAAAATATTACGAACACTAAAATTGAATTTAAAATAGGCATTGGATAAAATTGTAAGACCTAATCACACTTTCTGTGCTTCCGATGGTTTTCATCGCATTTCCAATCGAATCATTTACGTGATTGCAAAGCATGCGTCGGAACCACATGTCCATGCCTGTGCGCATGTGTCGGATATATAATAAAGTAAACGAAAGTCTGCACGAATTCAGTGTGAATATAGCAACTGTCAGAAACAGAGCACAGAGTAAAATATGACATGGTAGGGAAAATAAAAAGATGGGTTTTTGCACGAATTTTACATTTAAAGTAGATGAAAAATAACGAAAAAAAAAAAAGCTGTTATTGACAGTGATATTTGTAAGACCTTCAGTGTTGAGACATCTCACAAGTGGCCAGTATAAGTGTCATAACGAGATCATATATAAATATAACGTAGTAAGAAAGAACCTAGGAGGGTGTCTTCTTTCCCTGTTGCTTGACCTGCTAAAATAAATGCCGATTATCACATTAATTAAAGCCCCGCTGACTTTAAAGAGAAACGACACATTTGATAATGTCGTCCCTGCATAGAATAAGATGTGGTGGTGAATTAGCAGAATCGAAAGAATGTCGGTGGAGGAGCGTGGCTAGTGGTTAGGGTGTTGAACGTATGATCATAATATCGTGGGTTCGATTTCCCGGTTGGGCTGTGTGTTGTGTTTATGAGAAAAACTCTTCATTTCATGTTGCTCTAGTATACTCAGCTGAAAATGAGTACCATCTGGGGTGTTTAACCGTGTGATGGACTGGCGGTTGTCCAGGGTGTGAGGTGTCATGAACACTCGGTCGCTTAATGCCACGGAACCGGGATAAGTACCGGCCTGACGGCTCTCCTGGCTTGGATCACACTTTAAAATTTAGAATTAGAACATCGGTTAGAATGCATTGGGGTATTCGTCCGGGTTCTCTGACCGCTGTATCTTTAAATCCCGCTGAGATCAAATTTGCCTCTGATCCTTTCTAGGCTGATAAATAAAGTACCAGTCCAGCACTGGGGTTGATTCTTCTACTCCTTCTTCTCTGGAAGAAATGGGATGCTTTCAAAACAGGTGAGGAGTCAGACTGCCAGGTTTTAAATGACACGACGTCAACCCTACGACACCATTAAGAGCCATGGGTCAATATATAGGGTCGTCAAGTATGAAACTCGTAGAAATTTCCGGAAAAAAAAGAAATTTCTACAAATTTCATACTTGACCACCCAATATATAGTTAAGGCGGCAAATTGGTTTTAAGTTTAGTTCGACATGTGATATTAATTCCGGCAGCGGTAAAGTTACACTTAATTTTATCTGGTCCGATAATTGGATTAGCCATCGAGGGCGTTCGATTGGAGGAATGTTAGTGCATCAGATGAGTTGCCTAGTAGTAAATGGTCGCAGTTTTGTCCTCCAGGATCGAAGTCACTTGTGATATATTTGGGTGGTAGACTTCATTTGTCACCTACATTAATACCCGCACACGATATTTGCATGTCTTTATTGGTGTTTATTCTGATGCAATTCTTACGATATTTCCGTTTTGAACAAAATGTCTTTTAACGTCCATTGTTGCATATCTCGAAGACGATCACAAGATCGTCATTAGCACTGCTCTTCCGTCTCAAAACAGTAAAAACAAGAAGCAAAAGCGAAAACGACCCACAACACACAGACAGACGCACCTACACACAAACACAAACACACACATACAATTATAACAAGACTGATTTTTTTTTTCTCAAGCAGAACTACTAGCATGAACATGAGCGAGT
>OZ024759.1:15321103-15326103 GCA_964016885.1 Eledone cirrhosa | reverse complement strand
ATATAGTAATAATAATAAATTTGAAGACTAAAATCCAAAGAGGGCTCGATAAGGATAAATATATATATATTCATTTAATTTTTATCATTTATTTTGTTTTGACCTGTTTAGGTTGGCTTTGGTGGCTAATGCCTTCTTGAACACCATTTCAGTTTCGTATGGCTTCTTAACACATTGTTTAGGTTTGGTTTTTAAATATTGAGCATTTTGCCAGTATCATTTCTGATTTTTGCGTTTCGCTTCGCTTTTCCTGCCCGCCCAAATGCGATTCTCGCTGAATCTTTATATATATATATATAAATATATATATATATACACATCGTTTTTGTATTTGTTTTGCAAGATTTATTATCTGAAAACGTGTGTTGAAACATATTGTTATATTTTGGGAGTCATGCTGTCGATAATAACACACGCACCTGATAATTTTCATTTCAATTTATTATAATTTCCCAGGCAGTTAGTTTAATAACTGAAACTGAATGCGTTTATATAATAAGTTGAAGTGAATTACGTATGTGAGTGTGGTTTTATTGGCAAAATGACCCTGTCAAAGTATTAGAATATCTGTTTCAATACACATTACTTGTTTGTATGTTTGTTATATAACTATTTCTCTCTGTGTATTTCTTCTTCTTCTTTTTCTTCTTCTTCTTCTTCTTCTTCTTCTTCTTCTTCTTCTTCTTCTTCTTCTTCTTCTTCTTCTTCTTCTTCTTCTTCTTTATTTTCAAGTATTCTAATTAATGTAATATTATGTTCCAGATATTTCCCCCTTCGAAATGTATAATTCATTTTAAACCACGTATCAGCAACAACAACAATACAAAAATTAAAACATAACAAAACGTCTCAAATTTTTCCTCTCTCTCCTCCTATCCCTCTCCTTCTGTATGAATGTAATCAGCATGTTGAAATAATTTCTTAATTTTTTTTTCCTGCTTTTCTATAGTTTCATTACAACATACCACACCATCTTAAAAATTGATGACACTTTTAATAACATAGTATTTTTAGATATACGCTTCCTGAATACTAATACTACTACTACTACTACTACTACTACTACTAATAATAATAATAATTGTTTCTACTGTTGGCACAAGGCTAGCAATTACCCAGTGTATTACTGCTTCTTTATTTTATCGACCCCATAAGGATGAAAGGCAAAGTTAACCTCGGCGGGATTTGAACTCAGAATGGCAAGGGGCGTAAATCTATGCGTCAAAGTATGGCGTCGGACCCTCTACCGATACTGCCAATTCACCATATATTATTGGAAGGAAGGTTGGCTGGTAAGAGAAGCAGAGGCCGGCAACCAAAACGATGGCCTGATAATGTCAACTTATTTGACTGGACTTGATTTTTGCTCTGAAGTGACCTTGTCGTCCAATTAACACTGGGTTAACTTTAATCCCACCAGGGTTAACTTTGCCTTTCATCCTTACGGAATCGATAAAATAAAGTACCAGTAATACACTGGTTAATTGCTGGACTTGGTCCAAAAGTAGAAACAATTATATATGCCTGGAAGGAAGGTTGGCTGGTAAGAAAAGCAGAGGCCGGCAGCCAAAACAATGGCTAGATAATGTCAACTTATGGACTGGACTTGATCTTTTCTCTTTAAACTCTGCGGCTGGTGATCGAACCTTGTGGAGAAAGATATTTTATATTGATGAGCAATCTGCAAATGGCGGAGTTTAGCGTCAATAGTAATAAAGTAAATATGTAACGCATTGGGATAGATTTAATAATAATGGTTTCTGATTTAGGCACAATGCTAGGAAAAGTCGATTAAATCGACCACAGTATATTACAGTACTACTTTATCGACCCCGCAAACATGAAATGTACTGGTACTGTATTTTATCGACACAGTAAGGATGAGAGGCAAAGTTAATCTCGACGAAATTTGAACTCAGAATGTAAAGGGATGTAACTATATGTTACAAATCATGGTGTCCGACGCTCTAACGATACTACCAATCCCCCGATCTTACCTTCGCAATAATAGTTTCTTATTTAGGCACAAGGCTAACAATTTTTCGGGAGAGTAAATCGATTAAATCTATCCCAATACGTTACTTATTTACTTTATTACTATTGACGCTAAACTCCGCCAGTTGCAGACTGCTCATCAACATAAAATATCTTTCTCCACAAGGTTCGATCACCAGCAGTAGAGTTTAAAGAGAAAAGATCAAGTACAGTCCATAAGTTGACATTATCTAGCCATTGTTTTGGCTGCCGGCCTCTGCTTCTCTTACCAGTCAACCTTTCTTCCAAGCATAACCTACTCACATCACGAGTTGACCTTTTTATATGACCGTATAGTTTGAGTACTCTTGACTTGACAATTGATGTAATTGGTTTAAGTTTCGTAATGGTAATGTTGAGCAGCTCACTGACACAAATACGGTCGCTGAGCCACTTGCCAGTCATAAGTCTCATGATGTGGTTCTGGAATGCAGAGAACTTCTGAAGTGACCTTGTCGTCTAATTAACACAGTCAAGAACACATAACACAAATGGTAGGATGTAAGTATCGAAGATATTAGACTTCAAGTGATAGGAAACTAGTTTTGATGTTAGTACTTCCTTGTTCTTGTTGAAAACTGCCCAACCTAGAGCGTTCGATACTGCGCAGCAAGCATTCCATTGTTGTTATGATGATAGTTTGTGAGCGAGATATACAAAACTCCATAACTTGAGCAATTTGTGAGTTGGAGATTGGCATTGTTTTTATCAGATGTCATACACTTTGTTTTGGAGATGTTGATGTGTAAGCCAGCCTCCAGCGAATAATTGGCCAGTGCATTCAGAAAATCTTGCAGATCAGTTCTAGAGTTTATGATGGCCAGATCGTCTGCATAGCTAAGATTTGCTAGGATTTTACCTCCTATTTGATAGCCAGAGGAGCATTCTTCTTCAGTCTAGTAGAGAAGTGCAAATATATCTATACAGAAAATAAATGCTGATAGTACATCCCCCTGCTTAACTCCCTTCAAGATGTCTATACAGCGTGTAGTTCCCAAATCTGTTTTGATATAAGCTGTTGAGTTGGTGTAAGTTTTATTCAGTAGGTTGATGTATTTTTTGTGACCTGAGGTCACGTTTAAGAGTTGCCACAAGCTGGGTAGTTTCAGGTTGTCAAAAGCTTTTGTAAAGTCAATGAAGGTGATGTGCACAGTTATTGAATTCTATTGATTTCTCAATGATTTGTTCAATAGTTAGGATCTACTCAATGGTGCCCCTTCCAGGTTGATACACAGCTTGTGTTGCAGGAAATGAAGCATAAAGGTCTGACTTCGCTCGTGCTACAATGAAACGCAATGCGTTACAGGTACTTTATTTTATCAACCTCGTAAGGATGAAGGGCAAAGCTAGCCTAGTTGGCATTTGAACTCAAAACGCTCTGCCAATACTGCCAATCAACAACCTTGGAGAGAGGTGTAATAATGAAAAATTAATTTAAATATTAACATCCATCAGCGACGAATATAGGCCGTTATTAGATTGAGAGCAAAGTTGGTGAATGTTTATGTTTGGCTGTAAGTGTAGTATTTGATAATAATTTCATTTGATTAAAATAAATGAAGTTACATACCCGATAATTATGAACTGGTAATATTAGTCGGATTACCTTGGGAAATAATAATTGTAATATACCGAAGAATTAGGGATCGTTATGGACCCTAACTCCAAATGTCATATAAATCAGAAAAATTGGTAAGGCAAGTAATTGACTGATTTGGAAATCGTTGGTAATTTTCCCCCGAAAGGGCGTAAATATAGTTTATGATAGAATTATACAAGTAAGGATAAAATTAAAGATATTTGATTATAAAAGAAAATATATACATTGCGTTGAAGAGGCCGTTTAGATGATTAGATTAATGAATTAAAAAACGGGGTGTATATATGAAATATATAAGGAAATAAGTTTAAAATATAAAGTAAGTTAAAGAACGAAGTAAATTTAAATGAGGTGAGAATGCTTTGGGCTAATATAACGAAAGTGGTTGATTAATATAAAAGAGAAATGCATTATCAACTTAGAGGAAAAATTAATAACTATTATGATAAATGTAAAATTCTGTATGTGTGTGTGAATGTGTGGAAAATAGCGCCTTGCTGTGCTGGCGTCTGTCATGGGATGTAACATAGGAATTAGTAATAGGTTTAAGCAAGAAATCAAATTTCATCTCTGCAAGTTCAGATTAACATCGTCGCACCGTGACCAAACAATTTAATCTACATGTTTCTATGCAATACACTATCTGCCACCAATAATATATATATATATATATATATATATATATATATATATATATATATATATATATATATATATATATATATATATATATATGGATAATTCAAATTTAAAAGATCTATTGAGAAAGAGAGAGAGAGAGAGATCATTTGAGTATTTCCTACAAATATATAATGGCAATAATATTCAGGAAATTATACGTTAAGGTGGGAAGCGTAATATATATATATATGTGTGTGTGTGTGTGTGTGGTTGTCCCCGATTCAACCCGGAATAACTTATCTATCTATATATATAAATGAAAAGCATAGAAAATATTGTAGCAAAAAGCCATTCGACCCGGAATAACTTCTCTCTCTCTCTCTCACTCTCTCTCTCTCTCTCTCTCTCGAGAGAGAGAGAGAGAGAAATAGATAAGTTATTCCGGGTCGAATCGGTGATAACCACAGTACGTAAGGTACTCAATACATAGCAGAGTATAAATGTTTTAATATAGAAAAGCTTCTACAGGACTAGAACTGTCTCATTCCTGATGATTTCTCACGAACGAAACAGTTCTAGTCCTGTAGAAGCTTTTCTCTTCTTCTCTCTCTCTCTATATATATATATTTGACTGAGTGGTAAGAGAATTAGATTCGTGAGGTTCCGAGTTCGATTCATGGACCGGGTGATGCGTTATGTATTTGAGCAAGACACTTTATTTCACCTTGCTCCTTCTTTCTGGACA
>OZ024759.1:15311103-15316103 GCA_964016885.1 Eledone cirrhosa | reverse complement strand
AAATGCACTGAGATGGTGGTTAAACTAATTATCCACACAGCGAAGATTCGATCTCCTATTTTGGGTCAAACAGATATACAGATATAAAAATATATGAAAGCATAAATGTTTTATACTCACCGGACCCCTGGAATGATGGTAAAGTCAAGTGTTGGGGTTTCTGCGGCTCCATAAGTGATTTACTGTCCACTTTACATAAAGGATGTTAAGTTTCTCGTATCCTGACTGAACTAGGAGTGCGCGTTATATATATATCCAACTTTAATAATAAACAAATATACCGCAAAATGAAATATGTCGTCGTATTAAATTCAATAACTGCAATACGAAATATCTTGGTGAAAGTTCATATATATTGCTTGACAGGAGTACTGTTTTTATTTTACATACATTTGTATAACATACTCTGTATACTCACATATACACACATTTCAGAAACCCGCCCTGAGGACGGTTTTTCTGCTAGTAGTATTCTAAAATAGTTAATGGGAGACATAATAAACTAATTGAAATAGATGGGAAAATCAATAAAACTTGTTAGAAGTAAAGATTAAGATGATCACTGAAACAGTATATCGAGAATAAGAGGGAGAGCTTCATAGGGAAGAGAGGTAGATAGATAGACATTGGTACAGAGGGAGGGTGAGTGAAGAGAGGGAGAAGCGAGAGAGATAAATGGAAGAGAGGGAGATAGATAGACAGGAATAGAGATGAAGGGAGAAAGTGATTGATGGGGAGAGAAGAGAGGGATTAAGAGAGAGAGAGAGACGGATTAAGAGAGGGAGACAAATAGATGGTGTTAGAGAGGGATGGGGTAGTGAGGAGGAGAGAAGAGAGGTATTAAGAGAGAGACATATAGAGGGGGGAAGAGAGATAGAGAACACTGGGAAAAAGAAGAGATAGAGGGAAGGGGAAGATAGATAGAGGGGAGGAGGAGAGTGAGACAGAGAGGAAAAGAGGGCGAGATTGATAGATGGGGGAACAGAGAGAGAGAAGTGAATAGAGAGAGGGAGAAGAAAGAGAGATAGATATATTTCTTTTATTTGCCACTAGGGCATCAAAAGTGGGACAAGTACAAAGGGGGGAGTTTACACAAAAAGGCGTCCTCAATAAGGAGAAGGCAATAACAAAATATAAAAATAAAATAAGATATAACAAAAAATAAAATTTTTAACAAAATCCTCAATAGAGAGGAGGCGCCTTGGGGGGTCGCACACACCCCCGAAAAAAGTGTGCAACCCTTCTCCTCAGGAGCACAGAGAAGGGGTGCTCCCTTGGTCTTTCATCTTCCTCACCTATAGTCTGATGTAGAGTGAAGGCCCATTCACACGGGCCATTCTCGCCACTTTCACCCATCTTTCATAGAAACGGCTGGGGTGCAGCACCTCTCTCTCCATCCTGATCCTTCTTCCGAAATGATATCGGAAGAAACGGACCAGTTGTTGGCCAGAGAGAAAGGTGCCCGACCTCAGTCCTTTCAGACGCGTCCACCATACAACCTCTTTCGCCATGGCTATTACGCACAGAAACACCGCCTCTGCTTCATCTTTGAAGGGGGGAGGCGGCTTGATCATTACAATAGACTCGGTGGTCAACCGGATCGGTCCCACCCTTGACAGCAGTTGTTCGACATAGCCCCACAGATCGGCTACGCCCGAGCAGTGTACTAATGCGTGTGCAACGGTTTCCTCGTCGCACACGCATCTGGGACAGATCTTTTTGGCGGGGTCCCTACCCGGGCGCCCGTGTCTGTAGAGCCTTTCTCGAACGGGTAAAGCCCCTCGGTAGCACTGCCAGGCCAGAGACTTCTGGAAGTTGTCCATAGGTCCCGGGCTAAATGTCCTACCGAAAAGGCTGGCCAGTTCGTCCTCCTCCATGTCTAGGGCTTCTCCGAGGGCGTCGTCGCACCTGCTGCGTACCAGCCCTCTATAGAATGTTGCGGTGGAGTCTCCACTGATAACCGGATCCGCCTGCCAGAGGGCGGTGAGCGCCTGGGCACACTCAGTGTGCCAGGCGCCCAGTTTTCTCGGTCTTTGCTTGACCCAGGATTGCAGCTCGGTGAGTGAGACGAGTCTGGGAAAGGTTCGTCTCACAAACGAGGCCCACACCGGTTGTCCGGTGAGGAATACGTAGAGGTGCCGTAGCCTTAATGCGTGTTTACGCATCATTAGCCACGGCATCCCCAGCCCTCCTTTCGAAGGGTGTTGACAGCAGATGGATCTCCTCACCATAGGAGCCCGCCTCTTCCAAAGGAATTGGAAGAGCGCGCGCTCCATCTTGGTGAGGGTTTCCCTTGGGCAGGGCACTACGGTCAGGCGGTAGTAGATGACGGACGCTATGTAGGTGTTCGCCACCTCCGCCCGACCTTTCAGGGATAGTTTGCAACTGGCCCACTTCTGGGTCAGTGCAAACACTCTGTTCGTAACCTCCGCCCAGTTTTTCTCCACCTGGAGGTCCGGTCCGAACCAGACCCCGAGCAACTTCACCGGGCCCTCCGTCCAGCGTCCGACGACGCTATCGGAGGGCATCGGTCTGCCCCTCCACGTGCCGAGTTGCAAACCGATCGACTTGTCCCGGTTCAGCTTAGCCCCTGTGAACTTTTCGTACTCCTCCAGTAAGGTGCCGACCGCCTCGATTTCGGAGGCCGTCGACACCATTACTGTCACGTCATCGGCGTAGGCCGACACCGCTTTCCGCAATCCCGGTTCCAAAGGGATGCCCTGCAACAACTCCAACTTCCGCAGTAGTGGCTCGAGAGTCAATACATACAGAAGGGAGGAGAGAGGGCACCCTTGTCGGATGGACCGCGCGATTTTGAACGGCTCCGAGAGGTAGCCGTTCACCTTGACCCTAGAGCAGATGCGGCTGCTGTGCATAGCAGTGATCCAGCCCCTGAAAACGGGTCCGAAGCCTGCCGCCGCTAGCACCGCATCCAGGTAACCATGGTCGACCCTATCGAACGCCTTAGATTGATCCAAGTTGATCAGAGCCCCACCAAAGCCGGGTTCGTTCCCAACCCTCTCTATGATGTATCGCATGAGGTGGAGGTTGTCATGGATGGACCTGGACGGGATAGCGCATGTCTGCGCATCTCCCACCAGGTTGCCCACGACAAGCGCCAACCTCTTTGCTAGCACCTTGGCCAAAATCTGTAACTCTGTATTTAGCAGTGTTATGGGCCTGAAGTTACTTATTTCGTCCCCCTTGTTCTCGTCCTTCCTCACTAGCGTGACTACGCCCTTGGTCACAGTACAGGGAATTCTCCCGTTCTGTTGCCAGTTGCAGTAGACCGCCTCGAGGAGATCGGGGAACAAGTCCGGCATAGCTAGATATAATTCGTAAGGAAGACCATCGAGACCCGGGGATTTGCGTTTGCCGCATTGGCTCAGCACGTCCTCTATCTCAGCGGCCGAAATCGGCTCCTCGCAGGACTTCGCCTCCCTGTCCGAGAGGCGCGGCAGGCCGTCGAGGTATGGACCGAAGTCCACGTTCCCAACCGGCTCCCCGCCCCTCCCGAACAGTCGGGCAAAGTGCCTTTGAAAGGCCTCACACATCTGCTTAGGCTCAAGAATCGCCCGTCCATCCAGGTCTCGCAAAGACCGGATGGTGGATTTAGTTCCACTGTTGGCCTCTGTCACGCGGGCCCAGCTAACAGCTTTGGTCCCCTCGTTCCCTAGAGCACGTATTTTACTTCGGACAACGCAGCCTTCGTGCTTCGCGTCGAAAAACTGGCTCAAAGCCGTTCTCGACGCTAGCACTCTGGCCACGTCGCCGCTTCTAATTGCCTCTTCTACTCTATCTATTAGCTCCCTTTCCTTCCTATTCCTATCCGCGGGCAAAAAGAGGTTGAAAGATAGATAGATAGAGGGAGCGAGCGAGAGAGGGTGAGGGAGCGAGAGAGGGTGATTGAGAGAGAGAGAGTGCGAGCGAGAGGGAGCGAGTAAGAGAGAGTGAGCGAGAGAGATTTAAAGAGAGTGGGTATGAGAGAGTAAGTGAGAGTGAGCGAGCGAGAGAGTGGGTGAGAGGGACGAGAGTGAGAGAGAGAGAGAGAGAGAGAGAAGAAAGGAGTGAAAAATCGACCATATTAGTTAATCAAGTAAGAAGCAACTCACAAGCTGAATAATTAGTAAGCCTAACGTAAATCGTCAAGTGAGGGAACTCAGGTAAAAGAGAATTCGGATATAAAAGGAAAATGTAATTGTAAGGGATTGAAATCTGTAGTTAAAGATTGCATATGCTACAAATATGATGAATTATGGTTAAACATGTAAAAAATACGACGGCTGGGTAGTTAAAATTGGAATATTTTCTCCGAGGGAGAGATTCTTGCTGTATTAATGGAGGGATGGTACCAGTAAATTATTATATTATTTAGAGGCAGTATCGGTAGAGGGTCGGGCGCCATGCATTGACGCATAGAGTTACAGCCCTTGCCATTCTGAGTTCAAATCCCACCGAGGTTAACTTTGCCTTTCATACTTACCGGGTCGATAAAATAAAGTACCAGTAATGCACTGGGATAATTGTTCGCCTTGTGCCAAAAGTAGAAGCAATTATATATTTAGAGGCCGCCAATTGACAGTCGTAAGAACCTTAAATCTGGTGGAGCTGAAACTTTCAATCAAAGCACCGATTTGTGTGTGTGAGGGAGAGAGAGGGATGAGTGTGTGTGTGTGTGTGTGAGGGAGAGAGAGAGTGTGTGTGTGTGAGGGAGAGAGAAGGGGTGAGTATGTGTGTGTGTTTGAGAGAGAGAGAGATGAATAGATGTCAGTACTGATCTAAAATTTTATCTTTCTTAAAACAATGAAAGTGAAAGACAGTGTTGACCTTGGTAGGATCGGAAGCCAGAATGTCGGAACGTCATTCTAATTCAGCTATATTAGTTAATCAAGTAAGAACACGTATGAAGCCGACGGCAGAGCTCAAGCCGTTTCGACGGCTATTTCTAGTCCATAAAATTTAGTACAGCATCATCGAAGCTCTGGTTGCAGCCAAGCTAA
>OZ024759.1:15268603-15301103 GCA_964016885.1 Eledone cirrhosa | reverse complement strand
CGCAATCTTCAGGGTCATATTCAGTGGTGACAGTAAAGTTTGTAATTTTCTGAAAATATGTGTATATATATATATATATATATAACAAAGGAATTTTGGTAAGAAACCAGATGGATCATAAGGCACCAGAGTACTCAATACTGAGGGTAGTAGAGTGGTAAATGAGAAAAAAGTATGACCCCGACGGCAAAGCTCAAGCCGTTTGGATGGCTATTTCTAGGCTCCAGAAATAGCCCTCGAAAGGGCTTGAGCTCTGCCGTCGGGTCATACTTTTTCTTATATATATATACATATACACAGTTCAAGAGTAACCAATCTTAAAGATAGAGATGGAGATAGGAGAGGAGATATAAGAGAAGAGATTGGTGAATTAGTTAGAAGCCAAAGCGTAAAGGCATGTGCTCAATGTGCAATATGCAGTAGAAAGCAGCGAGGTGGCTGGCTTCATGCAGAAGTTAGGTGCGCAGAGCTGGGAAGCTGGAAATATTCATTAGTTAAGCAAAACAAGACCACAAATTTCACAAGGAAGACATTATTAAAAGATTGTCAACATATTTTAGTTTGATGTAAGGAATGTAGAGAGTAATAATTGTTTCTACTTTCTTAAGTTAGCAATACAGCAATTTATTTTATAAGTTAGTCCAAACAGCAAGTGTTTTCACATCCCGGTGGATGTAGAGAATAATAATAATGTCCGTTTACAATTGTTTCGCTACTCCATATAATATTTCTGGATCAGATGACTATATATCATAATTGATCTGGTTCAGGTGAAAATAATTAACATATTTAAAAGATAGAGCGGCTCATAGGAACTTCAAAGGAATATACATTAAAATAATGAGAGAATGTTAGATAATATAAATGTTCCATATATTGTTTTTTACTATGGTGTCTTGGTTGCATCAGTTGTCATCCATAATCAAGCAGTATTCATCTGTCGAGGCTGCATTGTGTGAGATCTGCCTATGGGTAACAAGATGGCTGCCAAAGGGCATATTTACCTTACTAATTAGAGGGTGGTTTCAGGGGAAGTAACTCCTCGAGAGATTAGAAATTGTGGGTGTTTATAGTTGCGTGCTAATTTTTAAATTTTTTAATTGAGAGACAATGTAGGGGAGGTAACTTATAATTATCTAAGTTGTTCATAGCAATTTAATTTAACTTATTAGCTACAAGTAAAAATGGGGCTACATGACTAAGTTGGGTCAAATATTTTATTGGCGAAGGAATTAGCCCTTCGATGTTGACAGCTAATAGTTACCTCCGTTCTATCGTTAATCGGTAGAGGTCGTGATAGAGTTATGTAATATGCTTCCGTAATACAGAGATCACAAGATTTTTTTCGTCCATTGAACGGTTGGGCCCTAGCCACGATATCCCATTTTAGGGAGTGTTGAACGTTGTTTAATTTAAGGTTTTTTAATGAGCCTAGCTAACGATGTCGAACATCTGTTGCTAGGGTCTCGGAAGGAAAAAGAGTGCGCGTTATAGCGTACCTTAAAAGGGTTATAGGTAGACCCGATATAAGAGCTGGTATTCGAAGCAGTTTTAACCGTGCCCCTATAGACTATGTTGGGTGTCAGGCAGTGTCCATTTAATGGGCATGCATTGGGGTAACGGCAGTTGCAGTTGCTTCTGCGGTTAGTGAGAGTAGGGTAGTTTAACCTAAGCGGTAGGTCCGTGCTAGAAGGATTAGATGGGGGAGGTATGCTACTAGAGTAATTATTGGTGTAGTGGCGTGGTGTATTTGATAGGGGTGGTGGTACCGCGGTGTCGGAGTTATATTGTCTTAGCTTATGATGGTTACTGAATACGATGTGGCTAGCTAGGTTAGGTGTTGTGGAGAATGAGATTTTAATGTTATTTTTATTAAAGAGTTTGTAATATCTATGGTTGGGTGGGGGGTGTTTAGATAGGATAGAGAAGAAGTGTTTGGGGATATTAGTGGCTAGATGAGATGAGAATGGGGGGTTAAGCCAGGTGATATTTCTAGGTCTATTCCTTCTAGGGTTTCTAGTGGAGTTGGTAGGGGCCTTCCTAGGGTTATTATTACCTGGGGATTTGTTATTTGTCATCCCATTTCTTATTCCTATTCTAGGGTTGATTTTTAGTTTGCTACTTGGAGTGGGAAGCAGGCCGCTGCCACCATTAAAGTTCCCTGTATAGGTGCTGTTACTGCTATAATTCCGGCGAATCTGGCTATATACTAAGGTATTTCTAGTTCTAGTGTTAAGTTTATTATGGTGAATTGGTGTGTTATGGCATTTAGGTATGTAATAAATTGATTGTTCATAACCAGATTCAGAAAGAGCCGTATTATAATATTGTGCGTGGTTTATAGATATCTCCTCATTTGCTGATAGCATTGAGATCCTATACGGGATAGATTTGATTACTGCTCTGATGACTGCCGGTGGGTAGTTAAAGTGTGGGCTAATATATGTGAGTATTTCACCTGGTTTATGGTAAGGGTGATAAAGGTTATTGTTGAGATCCAGGGTGACGTCTAGGAAGTTTACTACTTTATGGTTCGGCTCGATGGTGATAGAGAGACCGTTATCTTTAAAGAATCTATGTAATTGTTTTTTTTTAGCAAATCGATTCCCCGATTAGTGCAATTGTGGACTGCAAATAGAGCGCCGTCCCTGTATATTCGGCGTTGCAAGGGTTGGATTTCGGATCTGATGTTATGTAATAGGTAAATCCCAACTAAATCGGTGATTTTCGCGGAGTCACTTGAGCCCATCGTAATGTCAAAGTTGTCTGTTCTATCTTTTCTAGTCCAGAGTGCTCCGTTGAATTCAATGATAGTCTGCCTAGCCATAAGTATGATGTTAATCTCATTATTGGTTATGTCCGAGTTGGTGCTGGCTAGGGCTAATGCTTTGTTGAGCAGTACCGGGGTTATTGACGCGTAATAGCTGTATATGTCAAATTGGATGAACGTCATAGATTGCTTGGACCTTAGATCAGAGAAACATCTAATGACTTGGCCGGTGATAGACCACAACTTGTAGGTGGTATCATCCCGTAGCCCAGGGATTATCCTATCAAGGATGTACCTACTGATGCGGCCCAGGTCAGATGTGGTTGGGCTTATGAGTCTAAGAGATGAGTTCTCCATAAAGTTTGACTTGTGATCCTTGGGAGAGAGCCTTGGGGTTGTTGGTACATAAGGGTGGGTAAATCTATCCAGACGCAAGTCCTTAACCAAAGCCTGGGCTTTTCGGTTAAGTACGTTTACACTGGAGGGTATAGTTTTTTTTATAGTTTTTATTGAGTTCTTTAAGAAGGAAAGAGTTGTAAGTTTCAGGAGTCATGGTGTATAGATTTTTAGTTTTGTCAGACATAACATGTAAGTGGTGGCTATCTTTAAATTTTGTTATAGTTGTTGCTAATATAGTGAGGAAGTTATTCTTGTGTCTATAATGCTTTTTGAATTTAATGCTCCTGACGAAGTTGAATAGATCTTTCTCAAAAGGGTCCAGCAGGATGTTGTGTGGGGGGGTTCTTGCAGGTGGTAAATCCATATCTATTTGCTGTACTTCCGGCGTCAGCAGCAACCGCACGGTCAAAGTGGTACGCTTTCCATCTTATTCTTCGGATGAACGAGTTGACACTCTGTATTAGGAGTTTGAGGTATGTCTTCCTGTCCGGGATAGGTATGGACTTAAGTGAGATTCTGCGTTCCTGCTTGCTCAACATGGTGACTTCTAACAGTAAGTAGCTCAACTACAGGAGCTCAAGTATACACAGTTCAAGAGTAACCCATCTTAAAGATAGAGAGGAGAGACTGGTGAATTAATTAGAAGCCAAAGCGTAAAGGCATGTGCTCAATGTGCAACATGCAGTAGAAAGCAGCTAGGTTCCTTACATCAAACTAAAATATGTTGACAATATTTTAATAATATCTTCCTTGTGAAATTTGTGGTCTTGCTTTGCTTAACTAATGAATATATATATATATATATATATATATATATACACGAAGTTTAATATAGAAATGGCTTCTACAGGAAAGATTTCCTTCAAATGAAACAGTTCTAGTCCTGTAGAAGCCATTTCTATTTTAAACATTGTATATACTCTAATATGTATTGAGTACCTTACTTACTGTCATAACCCCCGATACACACACATATATATTCAATTGTGTTCATGTGTAAATACAAGAGCATGTGTGTGTATATGCAATTGGGTGAATGTGTGTGCAATGAAGGCATGAGGCTTCATGGGTAGAGTATGTAACTCATGATTGAAAGGTTGTGAGTTCAATTCCCGGTGACATGTTGGATTAAGGTGTTTATATTTCTCTAAAACCCTTTCATTGTAATTATATGAAATATAATATAAATATGAATATAATATAAATATAATTATATTATAAAAGGGCGATGGATTGGCAGTATCGGTAGAGGGTCGGATGCTTTGATGCATAGATATACGGCTCTTGCCATTCTGAGTTCAAATCCCGCCGGGGTTGAAACTTTGCCTTTCATCCTTACGGGATCGATAACATAAAGTACCAGTAATACACTGGATGATTGCTGGCCTTGTGCCAAAAGTAGAAACAATTATAATTATATGAAATATACTTTGTTAAATTATGCTCTGAAACCGATTCTTGATTACTTTCAAAATTATAGTCAGTGTCTTTCAGTTGTTATATTACAAAATACCTCCCAATAATTATATTTCAAAGTCTTTCCCAATATTTTTATTACAAAATAGTTCTTTAAATCTTGATTTTTTTTCCAAAATTATTTGAAAATCATAGGCTGTGTTTTTTATCCAAAATATCATAATAAATGGAACAAAGTAGTTATATTTAAGTAATGCTCCCCAAAACCAGTTTAATATCGAATGTTACTTATATAACTAAATCCCTATAAATTCTTGATTATTTCCAAATTTATTTGACAATCCTAAGCTGGGTGTTTCTATTGGTGGTGCAAGTGTGTGTATGTTGATATTTACTATTGAAAAATAATTGACTGGATTAATAAAATCTATAATTTGATCATATACACGGCTGGACTTTCCTCTGCTGAGGCCCTAAGCTGTATGAAATGTGAGGCCCATCTTCTCTAAAAAAAATCTATTAATGTTAATGATAAAGAATAAACTATATATATATATATATATATATATATATATATATATATATATATATATATATATACACACACATATGTATATATACATATGTATATATATATATAGTATTAATTAATTATAGTATTAATTATACTATTTATGGTTATGTAAATACAAAAACCTTTTGCAGTTATATGTATTTTTTCATATAAACCCTAAATAGTGGTAGGCAGTAATGTATTACTACCTTATTACCAGTAAGTTAAGTAGCTCAATGTAAAAACATCATATGATTTACAGAGCAGTTATATGAAATATAAGAATCAAAGAACTGTTCAAAACATTATTGTGCTTACAGCTGTTTCCTCCAAACCGAGGTTTGGATTCTTCGGAGCAATTTATTAATGAATGGACAGTTATATGACCTCCTTTTCAGCCAAGAGACATACCGATACATATGCAAATATTGTGGGTCAACATTCATTACAGCATTTAGAGTGGCAGTACACACTTCGAGATTACATTCATATTAAAAGGTAAAATCAAAAATACAGGTTAAAATACAACATGAAGATAAGCGGTTATATAGTGCAAATGTTATATGTGTGGCAAGCACGTGCGTCTTGTTTATATAGTGTGGCATAGAGATACGTGTAGTAGGAGCACTTAGGTAGGTAATCAAGAGTGTTAGGTTGGTTGATCTGGTGGCAAATTCTTTATATGATTGTTATAGTCTGTGTGTGGAGAATTGATATAAGCATTAAAAATAGTGCAAGCATTAAAAATATTAAAAGTATTGGAGATGCACAGCGAAGGGATGACAAGGACTTCATGTACTTCGACATTTTCATGGTCAGGGGAGTGATTTTTTTCGATTATATGCCCCTCACATAATCCACGACAATTCGATATTGAGCGTTTGACAATCCAGTTAGAGAATCGTAGTCTGATGTTCTTTAGTTCAATACAGGAGGCCGTTACGTTTCGAGAAACGACATTGAATACTACCCGGAAGTGTGTGTGTGGCTAAGTGGAGTTAATGCATGAGGGGAGGTAACTCCTGGGTTTCTATACCTAGCTATTGAAATGTGTCTCAATATAGACCCTAATTTCTATGGTTATGCGCAACTTCCAAAAAATGTCTAAAGCATAAAGTGTTTTAACTATAGAGCAGTTTATTAAGTTGTGCTGAAGGTGTTCGTATTATTATGGTGAATTAACCCCCATCGTAGGGTGCCACAAATGAATATTATAGACGATGAGCGAGGATTGTAAATTAATGATCTCTGTGGTTGTAGTCTACGCATAGGACCAGGCGCGGTGATTGCAGAATCACTTCAAGACACAATGATCTCTGGTAAGTTCTGGGTCATCGCTTGCTACATTGGATGTCGAAAGATAATCATGACCAGGGCCGGCCAGAGGTCAATCCGCAGTCCTCATGACACCACTCTGACCGTCAAATCATCCATATATGTACAACCCGCACGCCAGTTGCAATACATTCATTCTCTGCACTCAGCGTCCTGGTCCTACTGCTCAACAGCGTTACTAGATTAAATCGTTTTTCATCTGTCTAAGGAAGGCACTTCCTCCGCACAACACTACCAAACCAATCAATTCATGCTTAAATTACCTATAGAGCGGTGTAGTGCAGTTCAAGTGGGTGGATGTTGTCAACCTAACGTAGAGGTATAAATGGGTATTCTCCCAACGAAGGGTTCCAGAGGGATGTCGTTGTTTGTGTTATATTAGATCAGTTAGTGTTGGGTATGCGGTATAAGGTGTGCCCCTGGTGTTTGATGCTAGATGTGGTGTTTGGTTCAAGTCCGACATTGCTATATATTGGGCTTAATGTTTTGGATGGAATGTCTGAAGCGGTGCTGGCAAGTTGCAAACACCTCAGATTTTTTGTTAAGTAGGTTGCGGTTGGAGAAGATAATATTGTGGGTCTCTAGTATACAGAGGTTACAAAATTTATTAGGTGGTTTGTACGAAGTCGCGCTGCCTATCACTTCCCATTTGAGTGTGTATGGTTTATTTTTAGTTTTTAGATAGTGTATGTAGCTAGATAGTGAGGTGGAGTTGGCTTGGATGTGCGAATTATATCTGATTTTGAAGCAGTTAGAAGTGGAGCCTACATAGGTTTCTGAAGAGTTGCTAGTTGTGACGGTGCATGAGTATATGATATCCTTGGTTAGGCATTTTTTATCTAAAGGGCAGGTTCTATTAGCTCTACAGTTACAGTTATCCTGTGTGTTAGTCTGCTGGTTATAATGCAGTGCAGAAGTCTGGGTGGTAGCTATAGGATTTTGGACATTCGGGTTGTCAACCCCGGTGTTATTTCTTATACTAGTGTTATTTCTATTGTTACTGCCGTTACTATGGTTGCTTGCTACGGAGGTATTTAGAAGGTTTGCATCCTGTTGTGATTTCGTTTGTTGGAAGTAAGAATTAATTTTACTTTTATTGCTGCTAGCTATGTGGTATGCTAAGTTAGGCGTCGTATGAGATTTTAATAGTGTTTTTGTTTAAAAGGTTGTGGTACTTGTGTCCTAGAGGGAAGTTTTTATCTAGTAGTGAGAAGAAAGCCCTAGGTATGTTGGTGGAGACATTTAGGTTGAAAGGAGGGTTGAAGAATGTATTATTTCTTCTATTTCTGCTTTTAGTGTTTGGTGTGTTGTTTCTTCCTAAGGCACCACAGTAGTTTCCGTGGTAATGGTTACTTCCGGTGGCACCCTCCGCTTTGGTGTACTTGTGGTTGCTATTCCTATTATTAGGTTTCCTCATGGACATGTTGTGCGAGATGATGTTGTAGCTATGTGTTTTCTTAGGTAGGAACTCAATTTCTATATTATGGCCGGATCTAGCTAATGCTTGATTGTAATATTGTGAGTTTTTGCTAAATATGTTTGCGTCATAGGACAGACTAGAGATTCTATTGGATACCCCCTTAGAGATAGAGTTTAATATTGATCTAGGGTGATTAGACTTGGTATCTACGTAAATGAGTTTTTCGTTAGGCTTATGGAAAGGTGTATATATTTTTGAGTTTAGGTATAGTGTGGCGTCTAGGAAGTTTACATTTTTAGTGTTTTTGTCCATGGTTATACTAAGGTTAAAGTTTTTGAATGTCTTATGCAATTGTTTTCTAGTTCTTTCTATATTAAATTTTTTATATTCTATAAGTAGAAGTGCATCATCGCGGTACAAACCACCGTTGAGGTAAGGGAGGTCCTTATGGATTTCATTGAGAAGGTATAGGCCGACCAAATCAGTGACCTGCGCCGAGTCACTAGATCCCATGGTTATGTCGAAGTTGTTGTGCGTATCCATGCGTGTCCATAGTTGGTCCTCGAAGGTGATTATGGTTTTACGGGCCGCAAGGATGACATCAATCTGGGCTCTAGTCAGGTCGCTATTGTTCATGGCCATAATAAGTGCCTTATTTAATAGGATAGGGGAAATAGAGGTGTAGTATGAATTGATATCAAATTGAATACATTTTTTGTCCTTATTATTCTTGATATCTTTGAACCATTCAATCACTTCACCCGTATTTCCCCATTGTTTAAGGTGTATCTTGTGTTTAATTTGTGGGATGATTTTATCCAAAATTTTCTTGCTGATAATACCAATGTCGGACTTGGAAGGGCAGATAAGTCTGATCGAGGGGTTGCTGATGAATTCCTCCTTATGGTCCTTCAGAGAGAATCTAGGGGGGTTTGGGGTGAATGGTTGTGTATGTATCTGAAGTCCTAGTTTAGACACTATATTATATCCCTATATATTAATATCTTCTGAGTTTTTCAAGGTGGTCTTTTTGTAGCTTTTATGTAGTTCATTATATATACATTTTCTATAACTATTATAATCTAGGCTGTATATGTTATTAGTTTTATCTGCGTGTACAATAATTTTATTACTAGTTTTGAATCCATTAATAGAGGTGCTAAGTTTGTTTAAGAAGGTGTCGCTTCTAATATGGTGCTTATTGTATTTAATGTTCTTAACTAGTTTAACTAGGTCATTTTCAAAGGAGTTAAGTAGTGTGTTATGAGGGGGGGGGGGGGGCTTTTAAAGCCGAAGGAGTCAAATTTGTTAGTATTATTCACGTTGTTAGATCTGTTTCTATCATAATGGAATGTCCTCCATCTCACTCTATTGATAAATGAATTTACACTGTTGATCAGCAATTTCTCATATGTATTCCTGGATGGTATTGGTATGTTCTTGGTTGACATGGGAGTTGGTCTTTGATTAGCATATTGGTAATATTATATGTCAGCTCAACAATATGGAGCAGATAATAGTATTAATTATACTATTTATGGTTATGTAAATACAAAAACCTTTTGTAGTTATATGTATTTTTTTATACAAACCCTAAATAGTGATAGGCAGTAATGTATTACTACCTTATTACCAGTAAGTTAAGGAGCTCAATGTAAAAACATCAGATGATTTACAGAGTAGTTATATGAAATATAAGAGTCAAAGAACTGTTCAAAACATTATTGTGCTTACAGCTGTTTCCTCCAAACAGAGGTTTGGATTCTTCGGAGCAATTTATTAATGAATGGACAGTTATATGACCTCCTTTTCAGCCAAGAGACATACCGATACATATGCAAATATTGTGGGTCAACATTCATTACAGCATTTAGAGTGGCAGTACACACTTCGAGATTACATTCATATTAAAAGGTAAAATCAAAAATACAGGTTAAAATACAACATGAAGATAAGCGGTTATATAGTGCAAATGTTATATGTGTGGCAAGCACGTGCGTCTTGTTTATATAGTGTGGCAGAGAGATACGTGTAGTAGGAGCACTTAGGTAGGTAAACAAGAGTGTTAGGTTGGTTGATCTGGTGGCAACTTCTTTATATGATTGTTATAGTCTGTGTGTGGAGAAATGATATAAGCATTAAAAATAGTGCAAGCATTAAAAATATTAAAAGTATTGGAGATGCACAGCGAAGGGATGACAAGGACTTCATGTACTTCGACATTTTCATGGCCAGGGGAGTGATTTTTTTCGATTATATGCCCTCACATAATCCACGGCAATTCGATATTGAGCGTTTGACAATCCAGTTAGAGAATCGTAGTCTGATGTTCTTTAGTTCAATACAGGAGGCTGTTACGTTTCGAGAAACGACATTGAATACTACCCGGAAGTGTGTGTGTGGCTGAGGGGAGGTAACTCCTGGGTTTCTATACCTAGCTATTGAAATGTGTCTCAATATAGACACTAATTTCTATGGTTATGCGCAACTTCCAAAAAATGTCTAAAGCATAAAGTGTTTTAACTATAGAGTAGTTTATTAAGTTGTGCTGAAGGTGTTCGTATTATTATGGTGAATATATTTCATATATATATATATATATATATATATATATATATATATATATATATATATATATATATATTATATATATATATATATATATATATATATATATATATATTATATACATACATTATATATATATATGTATAACGAAGGAATTGTGGTAAGGAACCAGATGAACCATAACGCACCAAAGTACTCAAATAGTCCAGAAATTGCCGTCGAAACGGCTTGAGCTCTGCCGTCGGGTATATGTATATATATATATATATATATATATATATATATATATACATGGGATGTCTATAGTGTGGTGCGATACACAGTAGCTGGCGGTGTAACATGCGGCAGCTAGAGGTATAATGTGATTTGACATGCGGCAGTTGGAGATATTGTATGGTGTGACCTGGAGGCATAGTGTGATGTTACATGTGGTATAGAGTCATATGACATACATGTGGCACTGGTGACATAGTGTGGTTTGACATGAGGGAACTCTTAATATAGTATGATGTAACATGTGGCAGTGTATTGTGTGACATGTGTCAGCTGGTGATATAGTGTGGTGTGACATGTGGAATCTCTAGATATAGTATAGTGTGACATATGGCAATTGGTGATATAGTGTGCTGCAACAGGGGGTAGCTCTAAATATAGAGTGGTGTGACGTAACATGTGGCAGTTGGTGATATAGTGTGCTGCAACATGGGGTAGCTCTAAATATAGTGTGGTGTGACATGTTGGAGCTGTTGATAGAGTGTAGTGTGACATGTAGCAGCTGAAATAGTGCGATGTGGTTACATGTAGAATCTTTAAATATAGTGTCATGAGACATTATATTTTATCGACCCCGTAAGGATGAAAGGCAAAGTTAACCTCAGCGGGATTTGAACTCAGATCGTAAAGGGACGTAACTACGCTGGAAAGCATGCCTGACCTTCTATCAATACTGCCAAAAGTTGAATTAAATGCATGCAAGATTTCACAGCCTACCATCACTCTTTCATAGTCAACCTGTGTACTCTTCAGCCTACCCTCATATGATGTGTTACGTAGTATGTTTATACTCTATGTGAAATGTATAGTACGATGTGCTTCTTGACAATATTACAAAAGATATTTAATCTTATGTATAAATATATACGCTATGGCAGCTAAAAGAAGTATTTTGGTATCATTTATGACAGCGTTTATCAAATATTTTCTATGTAGGTATTATCTGTAAAGTATGAGATTTTGTATACTATATATACACACGCACATATATATATATACACAAACACACATATATATATATATATATATATATATACATACACAAACACATATACATGCACACATATCTATTGATATATGCATATATATATTCTTTAGTTTCAGAAGATCCCGTTAAGGGAGAAAGCAGCGATTTTTTGCTTAAACTTTAATCTGTTATTTTAATAAATATTTGCTATACGGTTCTTATATATTTGATATATATTTATCTTTATTGAGCCCTCTTTGGATTTTAGTCTTCAACTTTATTATTATTACTATATATATATATATATATATATAGTAATAATAATAAAGTTGAAGACTAAAATCCAAAGAGGGCTCAATAAAGATAAATATATATCAAATATATATATATAAATATATATATATATATATATATATATATATATATATATATATATATATATATATATATATATATACACTCTCGGCTCCCAAATAATAGGGGACGGGAATCTGAAAAATTAATAAGCAGCGGGAGATGATTATTCAAGATCTGAGAGTGCAGCATATATATATATATATATATATATATATATATATATATATATACACACACACACATATACTGACATACAATAAATATATATCCAAAACAGAGGAGATACTCTATCTGTGAGAAGGGTTGTAATATAAGAATTTCACTTTAACCACCGTAGTCATGACAAATGTTTCATTGCTTCAGGTCGGTTTTTTAGTTAGAAAACGTAACCTCTTATGAAATGAAGGCAGCTGTTGTGAATATGCTAGTTTAATAAAATTAAGACATGCATTTATATACACACTTATATATATCATATACATGTACATACACTTATATAAATTATATACATGTACACATGTATTTATATATAATATGTGGCCTCAACCACAGGTAAAAGAGCATTCATGTATAAGCACACACACACACACATATATACACAGAGAGAGATTCCAGAGTCAGGATAGAACATTAACCGATCATTCCTCGAGCTGATCGGCAGTAAAACATATGTAATTAAATAAGTATATGATGTAATACTGATTCTTTGTTCCCTCTTAATATATATATATGTGGCTTCAGTCACTTGGCTGGAACAGGTAAAAGAATATACATATACAAAAGTATCTACATGTATATATATATATATATGTTTATATATATAAATATATATATATATATATATATATATATATTTATATATATAAATATATGTGTGCGTGTCCTTTGGACATGTTTACCATGATAACCTATAAACATTTCTAATATTCTAGAATCTTTCTATCATGTTTAGGAATTGTCTATTTTTTTATGTTTTTCATTAAGTATTGTTTATATATATCTAGATATATTCTTGTAGGAAATAAATGTCTATGATATGAAATGAATATTTCATGAAAATACTTTATTATAAAGAAACCATTATCATCAACATCATTTTATGTCTGCTTGCACGGGTGGGATGTGTCCTCTTCAGCATCTCTTCATTCATCACGGCCCTCTGCCATCTCCTGTGTGAGCTTCAGCTCTCACCACCTCCGCCTATGTCTTCCTTCCATTGGGATTACTTGCATATCTTCACCCAGCACATGAAATGGCCATGCCAACCAACGTAGTCTCCTCTCCTGCACACTACAGTTTCTCTCTCAACTCTTCCATGTTTGATCGTTCACACACACATATAGTTCTACATTAACTAGAGGAAGGGAGCTCTCAGGAGAGCTGAACAGCAGAAGGTCTTCAGAGAAGGAACCCCTCTCAAGCAAGAGTTTCGGCTGTTAACTTCTTACATTCTAAAGGGGCTCAGCCGCATCCAGGCCATAATGCTTGGGTGCCCTGCCCTTCTGCTGACATTTAACTATTTGAATAGTGGAAACGTGTTGAATATTTTAATCATATGGAGATCTAGCTGGAAATCCTATCAGTTGCCTCTGCTTTCAAACATATTTAACCCTTTAGAATTTACATTACCCTATATATACTATTGTATTTTCACAGTAAAGACTTTATCTCACATAAAATTAAATCAATGGGCCTTTGATGTTATTTATTTTAAGAACAATACCTTATCATCAGTACCAACTTACAGCCATTTAGAACAGAAAGAGGTGAGAGAATTCTGGCCAGTTACAGCCTGTTTAAATGCTTTCTTGAATTTTGAAAAATAAGGTTGGTAGTCATGGTAACATTGATACGTAAACATTGTCACTGCCACCACCAATGCTACAATGATGACTTGCAATCATCTATACACTACCGTGTATTATATATATGGTAGTGTGTAGTTGATTGTAAGTATCGGACGACATGCTTTGCAGCATTGAGTTACAGACCGAATTCAGCATAGAGTTACAGGGTCGATAAAATAAAGTGCCAGTAATGCACTGAGGTAATTGCTCGGCTGTGCCACAAGTAGAAACAATTATATATATGGTAGTGTGTAGTTGATTGGAAGACTAAGAATATACTTGAATGATGACATCAAAGATTGGATTGGAAGAACGCTGGTGGTGTGCAAGCGGGAAAACAGTAATGCAATAATGGTTGAGATTTAATAATAAAATTCAACATGTTTCTATTTTATTCACAGGAAATATGTTTAGTGTATTTTGTTTCAAAAATGTTCCTAGTTTTCCCTGTAACAGCTCAGGTGTCTTTAGCAAATCTTTCTTTCAAGATTGAGATCAAAGACCGAAAATTGTTCATTCAATTCTTCAGCAGTGTTAAATACAATGTAATATTGTTAGTGAGTCAGCGATAGGCTCTCTGGTCTGTCGTGAGCCCAGAAGCTTATCCCGTAAAGTGACTGAGTGTACGCCAGTCTATCACAGGGTTAAATCCCCATCTACTGCTGGTGCTCATTTTCAGCTGAGTATAACTGGAAGAAGGGGTAGACAACTCACCTAGAGGGGCTAACCCCAGTGAACAAGCCAGGTAAACATACAGTAATGCACTGGGGTCGATTTAATTGACTTTCCCTTGAGCCAAAGTAGAAACAAGGAGGACCCTCCAACTGTACCAAATACACGACAACGACCCTAGTGTTTGTATCACTTGTATCACTAAACTCAGTAAAGTGGTTTTCGTAAGGGCATCCCTCCAAATAAAGGGTCAGGAGGACTCTCCTGCTGTATCAAAGACATGAAAACCTCATTAGTTCTAGTGTCCTGATAAAAATGCACTCAGTAATAGCGCCTGGCTGTTTAGATGGTGCTTTAGCATGGCCAGGCTGTTCAGATAGTGCTGTAGCATGGCCAGGCTGTTCAGTTGGTGGTGTAGCATGGCCAGCTTTGTTAGAAGCTACTGTAGCATGGCTGTTTAGATGGTGCTGCAGCATGGACAGGTTTGTTAGAATATGTAATCACAATTTAATATTGTTAGTTAGTCAGCGATTGTCTTGAATCCCCAAAGTTTGTGTAGAGAGGAGAGGTGCGATAGCGTGTTGGCTCCGGACATCCTTTGGGGAAAAGAACTTAATAAATTTGATTGATTTATATTAAAATCGAATAAAGCGTTTATATATTGAAAATGTTTTCATTTCTCGGTATATGAAGCATTATACTAGAGTCTTAGGGGCATACAATCAAGATTTCCCTAGATTCTCTGGTCTGTCGTGAAAAGCTTATCCCCTAAAGTGACTGAGAGTACAAGAGTACAAGACTCCCCCCTGAACGTCCGTCCATCACAGGGTTAACCCCCCCCCCCACACACTTATTGCTGGTGTTCTTGAATCATACGTAAAACTAAAACAATTGTAAATTCATTTCAGTTTTTCGATCACTTTCTTCCGCTGTCTGTTAATCAATGGTTAACTGTTGATCAGTGTTTGTAAAGATCGATATCGACTAACTTGTGGGTTTATTTAAGTCCCAGATTCGGTCACACCCCATGTGAAACTGGGTAAACAGAAACTGCGTGTCATCTGTAATTCCCAATGGCCAGTCTTATAATACTGAATTTCCCTGAGAATTACGTATGTAATTATAGATTAACTAGTGCTGTAGCATGGCCAGGCATCTTAGAAGGTGCTGTAGCATGGCCCAGGATCTTAGAAGGTGCTGCAGCTTGGTCAGTATAATTGGAACATGCGCACTGGATTTTTAAATCTCGCGCTTGCGCATTCAAAACAAGGAAAAAGAAATGGCCGTTAGTTTGTAGAATTTTACAAGCTTTACAAAAACTCTTGCTAAATGGTTTAACAATGGACAATTGCTGCTTTCCGAAAGGTAACGTAGATTGTTATATTATGTTGAGGTAATTTTGTAAATCTTTCCCTCTTAGTCTCTTTCGTATGATATAGTATTTACACCTTCCTAGTTGTTCTCTTGTTTACGTATTGAAACTCACTTCCAATTAGCAATCGAACGTCGTCGTTTCGATTGTTGCCTACATCTTGCGATCTTTCCGAGTTACACACAATAAATCCAGTTGTTCACCATCTATGTTTTAAACCATTTTCCTCCCATTTGACTTTGTGGATAGGGGAATCTTATCTTCCGTCTTGTAATGTCGTAAATTTAGTTCTATACACCTAAGTTTTGTGTTCACCTTTAATAGTCCAAGAACAGTGTACGTCTGTTTTTTCTGGTAATCATGGTTGAAGTATTGATCAGTGTTGATAGATCGATATCGATTAACTTTCCTCACGTGAATTCTCAATCATTAGGTGAGAGAGTGACATCTCGGGCAAGAGCCATCATAAACTTTAGTTGACCCATGAGGGAAATTTAGTAGACAGCATCTATTCTGGAAGCCTGTACATTTAATTGAGTCAGTCTTGTATTCTGGAGAGGTTTTGTCGGGTGTTTTAAGGATTGCAGTTATCCACTCGCCACTCCCACACACATATGTTACGTAAGTCCATAATTATGATTGTACCCTGAGATGATCGATATTGATACGATTGCAATATGCCAAGTAAGTTTATATATATGCTGCAATATATATATATGAGCGGTCACCCCACCGAACTTGCCTCTAAATGGGACAGACTCATCTAATCCATGCTAGCGTGGCAGATAGACGTTAAACGTTGATGATGATATATAGGATTTAATTATGTCCTCAGGTTCATTCACCTTCGATGGACATAGGCTTGGTGTTGATGTCCGCGCCCTTCGTTCATTGGGAATGTTTACCCTCAATCCCATCTCTCCTTCTCCAAAGCCTTTTCTGTTGCCTCCCTCTTCCTGCGGACTGCAGCCTTCTTCTCTCGTCCTGTCATTCCAATGATTGTGAGCATCCTCCATACTGATTAAGCCGATGATTCTCTGCAGCCCACCTCGACTAGAAACCTACGAACCTTTCTCCTATACAACTTCTTACTGTCCAGCTTCATGTTTAATCTTTCACACGTTAGTACAGTCTATCAAATTTACTGGTCACCTTTGCCAGTCTGTTGCGGATTTCCCTCTCAATGTTGGTATCTGATGTGAAGATGCACCCCAGGCAGCTGATATGATGGACTGTTTAGTTCAGTCTCGCCAATGGTGTTATGGAGTGTAGGCTGGTGGAATACCTCCATCTTCTTTAAGTTTACTTACAGTCTAGAGAGCTGTGCCTGCCTTTTAACGTGATATACTGTTACATCTAATGTTGTGTTTGTCCTTTAAACGTCCCTTATTTACAGCATATTGTGGTAGCTCTCCCTCCATAAGAAAACAGTTAAACGTAATAAAAAATGTAATATAAGTTTGGGTCTGTTTTTAAGGTCCCTGTTATACAGTATACTGTGGTAGCTGCCCCCCCCCCCCCCAGTAGTATCATGGGTGTAACTCTGTTATAGACTGGCGTTCTGTCCAGGTGAGGTACCTGTATTTTCAGCCGACTAACTGACTCGGATAAACACCGGTCTAATGAGCCTCCGAATTTGAGACAGACTTTAATCTTGCGATCGACCGGCGTCCTATCCAGGGGAAGTCTCTTACCATATTCTTATAACACGGCAGCTGTTATATGTAAGGTTGTGTTTGTCTTCCAGTATATTGTGGTAGCTGGCCCTCCTTACCGTCCACAGTTACATCTAATGATGGGCCTGTCTTTTAACGTCACTGATATACATTATTCTGTCCTTCCACGCATCTAATGTCCCTTGAGCCAAAGTAGAAACAAGGAGGACCCTCCAACTGTACCAAATACATGACAACGACCCTAGTGTTTGTATCACTTAGTAAACTCAGTAAAGTGGTTTTCGTAAGGGCATCCCTCCAAATAAAGGGCCAGGAGGACTCTCCTACTGTATCAAAGACATGACAACCTCATTAGTTCTGGTGTCCTGATAAAAATGCACTCAGTAATAGCGCCTGGCTTTTTAGATGGCGCTTTAGCATGGCCAGGCTGTTCAGATAGTGATGAAGCATGGCCAGGCTGTTCAGTTGGTGGTGTAGCATGGCCAGCTTTGTTAGAAGCTACTGTAGCATGGCTGTTTAGATGGTGCTGCAGCATGGACAGGTTTGTTAGAATATGTAATCACAATTTAATATTGTTAGTTAGTCAGCGATTGTCTTGAATCCCCAAAGTTTGTGTAGAGAGGAGAGGTGCGATAGCGTGTTGGCTCCGGACATCCTTTGGGGAAAAGAACTTAATAAATTTGATTGATTTATATTAAAATCGAATAAAGCGTTTATATATTGAAAATGTTTTCATTTCTCGGTATATGAAGCATTATACTAGAGTCTTAGGGGCATACAATCAAGATTTCCCTAGATTCTCTGGTCTGTCGTGAAAAGCTTATCCCCTAAAGTGACTGAGAGTACAAGAGTACAAGACTCCCCCCTGAACGTCAGTCCATCACAGGGTTAACCCCCCCCCCACACACACACTTATTGCTGGTGTTCTTGAATCATACGTAAAACTAAAACAATTGTAAATTCATTTCAGTTTTTCGATCACTTTCTTCCGCTGTCTGTTAATCAATGGTTAACTGTCGATCAGTGTTTGTAAATATCGATATCGACTAACTTGTGGGTTTATTTAAGTCCCAGATTCGGTCACACCCCATGTGAAACTGGGTAAACAGAAACTGCGTGTCATCTGTAATTCACAATGGCCAGTCTTATAATACTGAATTTCCCTGAGAATTACGTATGTAATTATAGATTAACTAGTGCTGTAGCATGGCCAGGCATCTTAGAAGGTGCTGTAGCATGGCCCAGGATCTTAGAAGGTGCTGCAGCTTGGTCAGTATAATTGGAACATGCGCACTGGATTTTTAAATCTCGCGCTTGCGCATTCAAAACAAGGAAAAAGAAATGGCCGTTAGTTTGTAGAATTTTACAAGCTTTACAAAAACTCTTGCTAAATGGTTTAACAATGGACAATTGCTGCTTTCCGAAAGGTAACGTAGATTGTTATATTATGTTGAGGTATCTTTGTAAATCTTTCCCTCTTTCGTATGATATAGTATTTACACCTTCCTAGTTGTTCTCTTGTTTACGTATTCAAACTCACTTCCAATTATCAATCGAACGTCGTCGTTTCGATTGTTGCCTACATCTTGCAATCTTTCCGAGTTACACACAATAAGTCCAGCTGTTCACCATCTATGTTTTAAACCATTTTCCTCCCATTTGACTTTGTGGATAGGGGAATCTTATCTTCCGTCTTGTAATGTCGTAAATTTAGTTCTATACACCTAAGTTTTGTTTTCACCTTTAATAGTCCAAGAACAGTGTACGTCTGTTTTTCTGGTAATCATGGTTGAAGTATTGATCAGTGTTGATAGATCGATATCGATTAACTTTCCTCACGTGAATTCTCAATCATTAGGTGGGAGAGTGACATCTCGAGCAAGGGTCATCATAAACTTCAGTTGACCCATGAGGGAAATTTAGTAGTGCTAGCGTGGAAGATAGACGTTAAACGTTGTTGATGATATATAGGATTTAATTATGTCCTCAGGTTCATTCACCTTCGATGGACATAGGCTTGGTGTTGATGTCCGCGCCCTTCGTTTATTTGGTAATTTTTACCCTCAATCCCATATCTCCTTCTCCAAAGCCTTTGCTGTTGCCTCCCTCTTCCTGCGAACTGCAGCCTTCTTCTCTCGTCCTGTCATTCCAATGATTGTGAGCATCCTCCATACTGATTAAGCCGATGATTCTCTGCAGCCCACCTCGACTAGAAACCTACGAACCTTTCTCCTATACAACTTCTTACTGTCCAGTTTCATGTTTAATCTTTCACACGTTAGTACAGTCTATCAAATCAAATGGTCACCTTTGCCAGTCTGTTGCGGATTTTCCTCTCAATGTTGGTATCTGATGTGAAGATGCACCCCAGGCAGCTGATATGAAGGACTGTTTAGTTCAGCCCTGCCAATGGTGATATCGGTGTAGGCTGTAAGTTTACTTACAGTCTAGAGAGCTGGGCCTGCCTTTTAACGTGATATACTGTTACATCTAATGTTGTGTTTTGTCCTTTAAACGTCCCTTATTTACAGCATATTATGGTAGCTCTGCCTCCATAAGAACCACAGTTAAACGTAATAAAAAATGTAATATAAGTTTGGGTCTGTCTTTTAAGGTCCCTGTTATACAGTATACTGTGGTAGCTGCCCCCCCCCAGTAGTATCATGGGTGTAAGATTTTCCTCGATGAAGCAGGAAAGATTCAGGTTTTCACCTAATGCGGGCCCTAGAAGATCAAGAAAATGAATTGTTTCATGTGCGTAATATGCCTTAAAATTTCGGGATAATCGGCTAGACGTAACGCCTCCTAAAAGCCCTAAGAAGCTGAAAAAATGAAGTTTTTCATCTAATGCGGGCCCATAAGAAAGTTGAATTTTCTTTGCTTACGGTATGAAGCAGAGACTGACTAATACATAGTTACAATTTCAAGGAAATCGGTCTGACGTAACGCCTAAAAAACCACTAAATATCTTAAAAAACGCAGTTTTTCATCTAAAGATAAAAAAAAGTTAAATATTTTTATGTGCATAACACACCCTGAAACATAAGTAATACATATGTAAAGTTTGAAAAGAATAGGCTAATAGGGTCCCTTGGACATTTGAAATTGTTTTTGCTCAGAACACTCCCTGAAACATAAGTATTACATGTGTAAAGTTTGAAAACAGTCGGTTCGGTAGTTCTCGAGCTTTAGGGATTCGAACTCAGACAGACATCCTCAGTTTTATATATATAGATTATGGTAGCTGTACCTCCATACGGCCCACGATTACATGTAAGGATGTGTTCCTGATATACAGTCCCTCCTTACCGTCTACATCTAAGGCAGCTTATAAAAGGTTGACCTGTATTTTAACATCCCCCAGAACTGGGATCATGTGTCCTTAAACCTGGAATCCATCAAGGTACGTATTTATCACATTTGTATCGATCTTTTTAAATATTCGTTTCTAAAATGATATATGTAAACGGCATAGTGGTACTTATAGATACTTTTGAAAGATTTTGTTGAAAAAAAAATTAATATATGCAAACGGAACAAAGGGATGTAATTTTGGATTTAAATATTTTTTTCATAAGACAATTATTAACGGATTGGTGGTGCTATGAAGATGGGGTTTTCGATGTCTGCCAACGGAGTGTTTAGGGAGTTTAATTGTGGTGGTTTATCGAAGTTCGATGGTGACCGTCTTCTACAATTGTGGATCCTGTGTTGACTGCAAAATCTTACGATGTAGACGCAAATTAGACATGTCTCTAAATCTTTGTTTACAGTCAAGCGATAACCATAGATGATTATACAGGTTAGACAACCATAAGTGCACCCCATAACAACACACACATATGACCAGCAATGCAATGTGTGTGTTGTTATGGGGTGCACTTATGGTTGTCTAACCTGTATAATCATCTATGGTTATCGCTTGACTGTAAACAAAGATTTAGAGACATGTCTAATTTGCGTCTCCATCGTAAGATTTTGCAGTCAACACAGGATCCACAATTGTAGAAGACGGTCACCATCGAACTTCGATAAACCATCACAATTAAACTCCCTAAACTCTCCGTTGGCAGACATCGAAAACCCCATCTTCATAGCACCACCAATGCGTTAATAATTGTCTTATGAAAAAAATATTTAAATCCAAAATTACTTCCCTTTGTTCCGTTTGCATATATTAATTTTTTTTTCAACAAAATCTTTCAAAAGTACGTATAAGTACCACTATCTAACTCAGTAGAATTGCGGCCTTCGCGGTGGCGTGCGAACTGCGTCTCGGACTACCAGTCTCCCTGGCTGGCGTTCTATTCGTGGTGGCGTGCGACTGCATCGGCCTGGGACTATTCTGGGCCGGCACATAGATGCAAGGCCCGTCCCTGACCACCGTGAAGCCTTTTTTTTGAAATTTTTTAAATATGCAAATTAGATAAAAAAAAAAAGAAGAAAAAAATCTTCGACATAGTAAATATATATATATATATTTACTATGTCGACATAGTATATATATATATATATGTCGACATATATATATATATATATAGTGAGACTTGTCGAAGATTTAATCTAATATGCTAATTTCGAAAATCTAATATGCTAATTTGGAAATTATATTAGAAGAAATTTCTTTTAATATAATTTCTAATTTGCATATCTAATATGCTAATTTGGAAATTATATTAGAAGAAATTTATTTTAATATAATTTCTAATTTGCATATCTAATATGCTAATTTGGAAATTATATTAGAAGAAATTTCTTTTAATATAATTTCTAATTTGCATATCTAATATGCTAATTTGGAAATTATATTAGAAGAAATTTCTTTTAATATAATTTCTAATTTGCATATTAGAAATTTCTTCTAATATGATATTTTTGAAGTTTCTAGATTCTTAAAACCCTTGGAGGTCATTAACATTCTTTGAAGACAGTTAGATTCGAACCTTTTTAACTTAGAATCTTAGATTCTAAACTTAGAATCTTAGATTCTAAACTTAGAATCTAAGATTCTAAACTTAGAATCTAATCTTAGAATCTAAACTCAGATTCTTAGATTCTAACCCTTGATAATTCTTACTACATTCTTGACTTAGATTCGAACCTTTGATACTTTCTTTACATACTTCAATGTTATTATTATATTCTAACCCTTGATACTTGTTACTACATTCTTGACTGAGATTCGAACCTTTGATACTTTCTTTACATGGTTCAAGGTTCTTACTACATTCTAACCCTTGATACTTGTTACTACATTCTTGACTGAGATTCGAACCTTTGATACTTTCTTTACATAGTTCAAGGTTCTTATTACATTCTTACCCTTGATACTTCTTACTACATTTTTGACTTACTTAGATTCGAACCTTTGATACTTTCTTTACATTAAGGTTCTTATTACATTCTTGGACGACTGTTGGATTCGAACCCTTAATGACACTTTTTATATTGTTCACTTTTATTGATACTTACTTTTTTACCCTTTATGTTACTTACTATTTTGGACGACGGTTACATTCGAACCCTTGATGGTTCTTTCTCTAATTTTCTTTTCTTTTTCACTTCATTGATATTTTCCATTCTTTTTCCTTAGATTGGCACCATTGGCGATTCCGTCTATTTTTGGAGGCACTGTTGGATTCGAAACCTTGATGAGGCTGTTTAAAATTTTTTTTTTTTTATCAAAATAAATTGAACACAATTCGTATATAATATGAAAACTTTATTTATTTTTGTCAAAATAAACTGAACACGATTCGTATATATGTAAACTTTGTTAACAGAAAGTTCGCGATTTTTACGGCAACACAGCGTATGACCTTGGAGGCTGGAGACATCTGTAAAAGAAAAGAAAATACGTTATCAATAAAAAGAATATTAAACTTTATAAGATTCTTCCAATTTTGTCTTTTTTTAAATTATATATACAGAGACGGCAGATCTCAAAAGGTTATTAATAATTGTTTCTACTTTAGGCACAAGGCCAGCAATTACCCAGTGTATTACTGGTACTTGATTTTGTCAACCTCGGTGGGATTTGAACTCAGTTCGTTATTAATAATAACCAGAATTTACAACAATACACGAGGATATCTTGAAGGGAACTAGAAATAATTGTTTCTACTTTAGCCACAAGGCCAGCAAATTATCCAGTGCATTACTGGTACTTTATTTTATCGGCCCCGTAATGATGAAAGGCAAAGTCAACCTCGGCGGGATTTGAACTCAGATCGTAAAGGGACGTAACTATGCTGGAAAGCATGGCGTCCGACCCTCTGACAATCCACCGCCCTAGGGAACTAGAAATAATATTGTTGGATGGAAATTAAGAGTGGTGAAAAAAGAAACGAAAATTGTAAATGAAGTTTCTAACGAAAGAAACTAAGAATATAAAAGTAAGTATCAAAGAAACTAAGTCAAGAGAAATCAAGATTCATTGGGTGAATATTTCTTCGAAAGCATGTATACAGTGTCGAGATGGCTTAATTTAGTTTCTAAGAAGGGGTAACACTATTTGTGTGTGTATTTCGTTTGAAATTTCAAAGAAAGCCACAGAAAATAAAACTTGAACACAATATCCAAAGTATGTATCTATTGAAATGTATGTTTTCTGAAAAGTCGAAAAAAAAGCTATATGAAATTGGTGATGTTGAGACAAATTCTATATTGACATAAAGTGTATATATTAGTCTTAATATATCCGTTATTGACATAAAGTGTACATATTAGTCCTAGTATAGAGCAAAGAAAATATTACATACCTCTCTACATGAAAGTAATATCCAAAATGGTTTTCATCCAAATAACCGAAAGTAACTTCAAAAAAAGAAGAGTTTAAAAAAAGGGAGATAATTCTAATAAAACTTTGAGCAAAAAATCGATTGTTCGCGAGGTCCGGGACGCAGTGCGAAATAGTCGCAGCTGCATAAGCCACGAAGACCTCGTAACGATTCGAACTTCAGACACATAGAATAGTCACGCCATACATAAGTAGACGACAAAGTCGGAACCGCTACGCGCATCACCATGCAAAGCCACAATTCTACTAAGTAAAATTAGTATACTTATAGGTAAAATTTTATTCATTTTTTTAAAAAAATATAGAAACGGAAAGGGAGATAACACGTCTCAAAATATATTTCGTGTGTTATCTCACATTCCGTTTCTATATTCAAATTAATTTAGAATCTACAATTATTTTGTACATATATACAGAACAATTATAGAGATAAATATATGTACACATATGTGTGGGTGTGTATGTATATATATATATATATATACATAAGACAATTATTAACGCATTGGTGGTGTTGTGAAGATGGGGTTTTTGTACATATATACAGATAAATATGTGTATGTATATATGCCGAGTAGAGAGAAGGAGAGAGAGCACGTCAGCTCTGATAGAGAAGATCAGAAGTGTGGAGAGAGCAGTTGACACACTGATAGTACATATGACGCAACTGAAAATGGCAATATGTAAACTTTCTTTATTAACAGAAACTACGACATTCCTACTTGTTACGGCAAACAATACAACATATGACCTCGATGACTGGACATCTGTAAAAGAAATAAAAGTCATTTACAGACGTTGTCAATAAAAGGAATGTTAAACTTTATAAAATTCATCCAATTTTGGTTTTATTATAAAAACATTTAAATAGAGGAAACTAAGAATGTATATGAGGTTTCTTAAAGAAAGAAAATACGAATGTAGATGAAGTGTATAAAGAAAGAAACTAAGAATGTACATGAAGTGCATAAAGCGGAATGTAAATGGTTACTTGTTACGTAGATTAAAAGTGAAAGCGGTATCGATCTGATTACGATGATGATGTCTAAAAAAAAACACAACTAGGTTTCTTTCTTTACAAATTTCATCTACAGTCTTAGGTGTTTTCAATGACGAAAAAAGAAACTAAGAATGTAAATTAAGTGTTGAAAAGGAACAAAGAAAGTAAATAAAGTTTCGTGAGAAGAAATTAAGAATGGAAATGGTTCTATGTTATGTAGGTTAAAGTGATATCGATCTAGTTAACACTGACCAACAGTTAATCTTTGATTACGATCATGATATCTAAAAAAGAAATGGGTACAAAATTTAAGTTTTATGGTCAAAACGAGACGGGTGTAATATTCACCTTGACTAAAGACGACATATCTCAAAAGATTCTGGTTGATATTAATAACCAGAATGTAGCAACCAACATCATGTGTGACAGGAGCAAGTCCTCCAAAACTATTTTACAACAAAACAGGAGGATATCATGACGGGAGCTAGAAATATATTATTTAAATAATAAAGAAAATAAGCTAAATTCTATTTCATATGACCTAGAAATGTTGCAGTAGCTTAAACAAAACTATCGTCTAAATAATATTGTTGGTGGGAAAATAAGAATATAGATGAAGCGTTGAAAAAAAGAAACAAAATATGAAAAATGATTGTAGGTTAAAAGTTAAAGCGATATCGATCTAGTTTACACAGATCAACAGTTAACCGCTGATTACAAAATACGAGGATATCATGAGGGGAAATATATTATTTACAAGCTTAAATAATAATTAACAAAATACACTATTTCGTATGAGCAAGAAATATGTATGAGGGGGGTGCTGCATTACATTAGAATGTAAGATGTGGCTAAACAAAACTAATGTTTAAATAATTATTTCTGACCTTATGGAGGGAAATAAACAGAAAATGTTTCAATAAAACTGACCAACATAAAATAAAGCTTCACTTTACCTCCGTAAAATTAGTAAAATCCAAGTTTTTAACGTTTTTTTAATTCACGTTGTAAAACATGAAGTTCTTCATGCGGCCATTTAATTTTCACTAAAGTACGCATGCGCCGAAAAAATAGGACATCAATGCGCAAAGTATTTATGTAAAGTTGTCGGACTTTACAATCGAGAGTTCGATTCACACAAAGGTTTCTCTCTACATACAAGAGGACACGTGTGAAAGAAATAGAGACCATAATAAAATGTAGCTGTGGTTAGAGGTTTATTAGAAGAAAAAAGGAAAGGTATAGAGAAGAAGTTTTATATGTTTTTCTAAATTGAGAGTATATAGTTTTATATGTATGTCTCTAAAGAAAGATCTACAGAATGAGGTTTATAGAGAGAAATTTGAGTTAGAAAGTATGTATATAGTGTCGAGAGGGTTTAGTTAAGTTTCTTAGAAGGGGTAACACTATTTGTATGTGTATTATTTTTTAATTTCAAAGAAATGAGTGGGTGAAGATGATGTGCCAGAAAGCCACATAAACACAAGATCCAAAGTGTGAGAGTTGTTGACATAATGTGTGTATCTAATAACATGTATGTGTATAGAGCAAAGAAAACATTACATACCTCTACAGTTTGGATTTGTGACAGGTAAAAGTACTACGTATGCCATCTACCTTTTGAGGCAATTGGTAAAATTCTACTTTATTGATTTTTGTCAAAATAAACTGAACAGGATTTGTATATAAATGTAACCTTTTTTTATTAACAGAAACTTCGCCATTCCCACGTGTTACGACAAACAACACAGCATATGACCTTGAAGGCTGGACATCAGTAAAAGGAAATGAAAGTCCTTTACATACGTTATCAATAAAAAGAATATTAAATTCTTTCTATTTTATCTTTTATTATATATAGATTTAAATAGAGGAAACAAGAAAACCTTTCCTACATCGAGGGGTGTAACTAAACTAAGAATGTAAATGAAGTTTAATGTAAATCAAGTTTCTAAAGAATGAAACTAAGAATGGAAATGAAGTGTTGAAAACGAACAAAAAAAGTAAATGAAGTTTCGGAAAAAGAATCTAAATGGTTCTATGCTACGTAGGTTAAAATGATATCGATCTAGTTAATACTGACCAACATCAAAGATGAGAGATCCAAAAGATTCTGGTTAATATTAAGATGTGCCAGAAAGCCACATAAAAAGCCTCTTCACATGAACACAATATCCAAAATGCATGTGACGTTTATTGACATAAACTGTCTATCTAATAAAATGTATGTATATGATTGTTCGCGAGGTCCGGGACGCTGGGCAGCAAGTAGCCAGCCTGCAAATAGTCCCAGCTGCATAAGCCACGAAGGCCTCGTAACGATTCGAACTTCAGACACGTAGAATGATCACGCCATACATAAATAGACGACGAAGTCCGAACCGATACTTATAGGTAAAATATATAGAAACGGAAAGGGAAGAAACACATCTCAAAATATATTTCGAAAAGACGACAGATCTCAAAAGATTCTGGTTGATATTAATAACCAGAATATAGCAACCAACATCATGTGTGAGAAGGAACAAGTCCTGCAAAACTAATTTACAAAAAAACACGAGCATATCATGAAGGGAACTAGAAATATATTATTTAAATAATTAAAAAAATAAGCTAAATTCTATTTCATATGACTTACAAATGTGGCACTAGCTTAAACAAAACTATCGTCTACATAATATTGTTGGTGGGAAAATAAGAATGTAGATGAAGTGTTGAAAAAAAGAAAGTAAAAATGTAAATAAAGTTTCTAACGAAAGAAACTAAGCATATAAATGATTGTAGGTTAAAGGTTAAAGCGATATCGATCTAGTTTACACAGATCAACAGTTAACCGCTGATTACAAAAGACGAGGATATCATGAAGGGAAATAGAAATATATTATTTACAAGCTTAAATAATAATTAACAAAATACACTATTTCGTATGAGCAAGAAATATGTATGAGGAGGGTGTTGTATTACATTAGAATGTAAGATGTGGCTAAACAAAACTAATGTTTAAATAATTATTTCTGACATTATGGAGGGAAATAAACAGAAAATGTTTCAATAAAATTGATCAACATAAAATAAAGCTTCACTTTACCTCCGTAAAATTAGTAAAATCCAAGTTTTTAACGTTTTTTTAATTCACGTTGTAAAACATGAAGTTCTTCATGCGGCCATTTATTTTTCACTAAAGTACGCATGCGCCGAAAAAATAGGACATCAATGCGTAAAGTATTTATGTAAAGTTTACAATCGAGAGTTCGATTCTCACAAAGGTTTCTCTCTATATACAAGAGGACACGTGTGAAAGAAATAGAGAAGATAATAAAATGTAGCTGTGTATAGAGGTTTATTAAAAGAAAAAAGGAAAGGTATAGAGAAGTTTTATATATTTTTCTTAGTTGAGAGTATATAGTTTTATATGTATGTCTCTAAAGAAAGATCTACAGAATGAGGTTTATAGAGAGAAATTTGAGTTAGAAAGTATGTATATAGTGTCGAGAGGGTTTAGTTAAGTTTCTTAGAAGGGGTAACACTGTTTGTATGTGTATTATTTTTTAATTTCAAAGAAATGAGTGGGTGAAGATGATGTTTCAGAAAGCCACATAAACACAAGATCCAAAGTGTGAGAGTTGTTGACATAATGTGTGTATCTAATAACATGTATGTGTATAGAGCAAAGAAAACATTACATACCTCTACAGTTTGGATTTGTGACAGGTAAAAGTACTACGTATGCCATCTACCTTTTGAGGCAATTGGTAAAACTCTACTTTATTGATTTTTGTCAAAATAAACTGAACAGGATTTGTATATAAAATGTAACCTTTTTTTATTAACAGAAACTTCGCCATTCCCACGTGTTACGACAAACAACACAGCATATGACCTTGAAGGCTGGACATCAGTAAAAGGAAATGAAAGTCCTTTACATACGTTATCAATAAAAAGAATATTAAATTCTTTCTATTTTATCTTTTATTATATATAGATTTAAATAGAGGAAACAAGAAAACCTTTCCTACATCGAGGGGTGTAACTAAACTAAGAATGTAAATGAAGTTTAATGTAAATCAAGTTTCTAAAGAATGAAACTAAGAATGGAAATGAAGTGTTGAAAACGAACAAAAAAAGTAAATGAAGTTTCGTAAGAAGAATCTAAATGCTTCTATGCTACGTAGGTTAAAATGATATCGATCTAGTTAATACTGACCAACAGTTAATCTTTGATTACGCTGATGATATGAAAAAAAAAAAAAAATTCGTTCAAAACTAGACGGGTATAATATTGACTATGATCAAAGATGAGAGATCCAAAAGATTCTGGTTAATATTAAGATGTGCCAGAAAGCCACATAAAAAGCCTCTTCACATGAACACAATATCCAAAATGCATGTGACGTTTATTGACATAAACTGTCTATCTAATAAAATGTATGTGTATGATTGTTCGCGAGGTCCGGGACGCAGGCCAGCAAGTAGCCAGCCTGCAAATAATCCCAGCTGCATAAGCCACGAAGACCTCGTAACGATTCGAACTTCAGACACATAGAATGGTCACGCCATAATTAAGTAGACGACGAAGTCCGAACCGCATTAGCGGTAAAATTGTATGCATCTAAAAAAAAATATATAGAAACGGAAAGGGACGAAACACGTCTCAAAATATATTTTGTGCGTTATAGCACATTCCGTTTCTATATTTAAATTAATTTAGAATCTAATAGTATTTTGTACATATATACAGAACAATTATTATGGAGATAAAAATATATACACACATGTATATGAGTGTATATATTTCAAGGAAGATGATATATACATACACACATATATATATATACATACATAGATATATATATACACATATATATACATACACACACATATAAGTACATACCTAGATATATATTTATATACATATACATATACATATATATACATATACATATATATACATATACATATATATACATATATATACATATACATATATATACATATATACATATACATATATATATATACATATACATATATATACATATACATATATATACATATATATACATATACACACATATACACATATATACATATACACATATATACATATATATACATATATATACATATATATACATATACACATATATATACATATATATATATACATATACATATATAAACTTATACATATACATATATACATATACATATTTATACATATACATATATATACATATATATATATGTACATATATATATATATTATATCCTTTTCACCAAACAAAATCCCAACAAAGAGGGATGTTCTAAGATATTTTTTCTACCTGAAAGATGGTTCTATGGAACACGAAAAGCATGTGAGCTTCAATGGTGCTATTGCGGATAGGCTTGTGATGGAAGTAGTTAGTCAGTGGGAAAAAGCTGATGTGGCGACTCAACGAAAAGACAAAGTGAAACTGAAAATTATGAACATGTACAGTCAATACAGAAATTTACAAAAAAAACAAAGGTTTTAAGTCAAACAAACAAAAGGAAGCACTATTTATTTCTGAATTGGATTCGTATTTCTACATTGCACATATTGATGCTGAAAAGAAAATTTTGAAAGACCATCTTCGTTATGAACAGAAAATGGAAGATGCTACATTTCTCGAAGCCCTGCCTTGCCAGAAAAAAGGTATCTCTGGGTGCTGAAGACAAGGGTTACCAGAAAAAGGTATCTTCAAAGTTTAAGCGTGATCAGGTTTCTGTGGTTCGTCGAAAGTCAGAGAACCATAGAAAGCGTTTGACAGGATCTGTAGCAGCACTACTTCCACGTAATGAACTGATGATTCAAGTTCAACCATTGATGAAACTGAAGATGAACAGGATCCTGAATTTCAGGCGTCAAACCCACCCCGAGACAGCTGAAAGTCAGACAAGAAACGAAAAATCCAACTGGAACTCCCAAAGAATTCATTTCAAAGTTCAAACATGTCTCTAATGGCTGATCGTTTAAACCTGACACTGGGCCAGAGAACAGCATTTATGGCATCGATTATTTCTGAGGGTGGGTGACATAGACGCCACAACTCGCTCCAAGAATAGTAGCAGACGTGCAGCTAAGAAGATCAGAACTGTGGGGGCTCAACACATAAAGGAATAATTTGCTGTACCAGACTTTGATACCTTGCATTGGGATGGCAAAATAATTCCTGGTGACCACAAGAGGCTAGGTGTGCTAGTTGCTGGAACTCCGGACTTCAGAGAAGATAAACTCCTCAGTGTTCCCATAATTACTGATGGCACTGGAACCACTCAAGCCAAAGCATCATTTGATCTTGTTAAAGATTGGAATGTTGATGGGTTTGTGGTGGACTTGGTCTTCGACACAACTGCTGCGACTACTGGATGGAAAGATGGTGCCTGCGTGAATCTAGAAGAGATGCTCAACAAAAAGGTGTTTTATTTTGCTTGTCGGCACCATGTCATGGAGCGTATCTTGTGTGCAGTGTGGCAACAACTATTCGGAGCAATGTCCAGTCCAGCTACCCCAGAGTTCAAGGAGTTCAAAACAGATTGGGTGTCACTCACGGACAAGACCAACATTGAACATTGTCGACCGGAGACTCAAGCGTCTGTGTTCTGAGAACATCAAGTTCCTCCAATACTTGCTGACATCCGACGATGGGAAAATGAGTTCTCTTCCACGGGACGACAACCGAGAATATGCCGAGGTGATGTTGAGCTTGCTTGGTGTCACCCCCTCCTCGTGAAATTCATTGGATGCTGCCTGGTGCACATCATAACACTCGGTGGATGTCCACAATCATCTATAGTGCAAAGATGTATGCATTTGGTGAGCGACTCAATTACGATCAAGCTAAAATGGAAAAGTTGCGCCGGATCTGTATGTTCAATGCTCTGTTTTATGTGCGATACTGGCTGACAGCAGTCAAGTGTGCTGATGCACCATCCAATGACCTTCAATTCTACGTGGAATTGACACAGTACAGTAAGGTTGACAGAGATCTCTCGCAGGCAGCCACTACTGCTCTGAGCAGGCATGTTTGGTACCTGACAGAGGAAGTCATTCT
>OZ024759.1:15258603-15261103 GCA_964016885.1 Eledone cirrhosa | reverse complement strand
TGCCATTTTCATCAACTAGGGGGCCAACAGTGGAGACGGTGACCTTGTGTTTTTTAGCAAATGAAAAGAACTCTTTGGGGTTGAGTTTGATTTTCTCAATGGCCCACCTCTCTTCAGCTATCTCTGGTTATTGATGATGGTCATCATGCATTGCTGGAGGTTATATTGTGATGACTCAAGTAGGGTGATAGCCGTAGAATGTGTGTGTTGCTGTTGGCAGTATTTTAGTGTGTTAATTTTTTTGTTTGTTCTTTTTTATTTTTCTGATAATTGTTTTTCCGTTTTGGGGGATACTGCACTTGATTTTGTTCACAGGTTTTGGTGGGGGTGTGTTTTGTACATATATTTGTGACAGTGTCTACAAAGATCTGCCAAGATGTCTTGATGTTGGTGGAAGTGTGTGCGTGTGTAAAAGACCAGTCGATATGTGATAGTTCGTTGATAATTGCATCCCAGTTGGCATTGTAGAGATCCATGTTATCAAATGGGTGGGCTGGAGAGATGACTCTAGGATTAGCTTTCGGCTGGTGGAATCTCAGGTTACAAAGAACCATGTCATGGTCTGAGAGAAGAGTTTTTTCCACTGTAATATAGTGTTAGTGTGGTTACTAAACACTAGATCCAGAATGTTCTTCTGATGCCTCGTCGGCACAAGAACAAGTTGGGACAAGAAAAACTCATTTCTGAGGTCAAGAAGTGATTCGAGAGCCTCTTTGTCAGTGGTTGAGGCTGTGGAGCCTGGTTTCAAACTACATGTAGACCAATCGACACAGGGTAGAGTAAAGTCTTCCATCAAAAGTATGTTGTTAGAATGGCACTGTTTAATAAAACAATTAATACTGTTGAGGCACTCTTTGAAGCAGATTATGGGTTTTTCTGGTGGCCTATAGAGCCCAACTAATGTCAGGTAATTGGCTTTATTGTGCACAGTGACTGATTCACAGTATCCATTAGAGAATGTTGTGTTGCCGACGACATAGTTTTGGTGATAAACACAGTGAAGGGGGCAAAGGATTTGATGCAGGAGGTGGGGCTGTGTCGACAAGGGTGGGGCTGAGAATGAATGAGATTAAGACGAAATATCAGGTAGGGAATATTAAGAAGTTAGAGAAGATTAGTAATGTAGGCGGGAAGCGGCTAGAATTGGTTGACGATTTCCTGTATTTGGGAGCAAACATTGGGAAATCGGAAGATGATGTGGTCGAGAGGAAGAGCAAAGCCTGGGCGGCGTGCCACAGCTTGAGATCGGTGTGGAAGTCGGACCTTCGTAAATACCTGAAGATCTGCCTCTTCGTTGCTGTAGTGGAGTCTGTGCTGCTGAACGGGTCTGACACATATATATATACAGTATATGTATATATATATATATATATATATATATGCAAAAGTTCTATTTAAATTGTTGGGATACAACAAGCAAATATTTTTATAACTGATATAAAGCACTCAACAAGTATTTGGAGTAAACATACGATATTAACAAATGGAAACTATATTTATAAAACCATATCTATTTTATTATACATATTTCAAGGACACCACGTTAAATTATGGTGTGCTTTCATCAGACAAAATACAATATAGATCAGTTTTATAAATAATTATTGACATACCCTTAACAAATGCAACCATTACTATTGGAAGCTCCCGGATAGTTAACGTGGTGTCCTTGAAATATGTATAATAAAATAAATATGGTTTTATAAATATAGTTTCCATTTGTATATATATATATATATATATATATATATATTATATACAATATATAATATATATATATATATGTATATATATATAATATATATATATATATGTATATATACTCTTTTACACTTTTACCTGTTCCAGTCATCCGGCTGAGGCCATGCTGGGGCATCGCCCTTGTTGCTACACATTTTATCTCCAGCCTGTATTGGTTGGCCACTGGTGCAAGAGGGAGTTATTTGCTGCTGCCCTTAGGTTTCCCTCGTGCCTTGTTGTGGGCTCATCCGGGATCCTGGATAGCAAGGTGTCGAGATGTTCCATGAAGACATCCACTTCCAAACCATGCAGATCTTTTAGATCCCTCGGCATCTTGTTGAAGAGTTGAGGGCCCTTGAACCCCAGGCTATTGCAATATCTGCTCCTTATTCTAAATGTGGAAGACGGGACCTTTGGCTGGCACCACACAATGACGTCCTGTTCGGCGCCTGGTCCAGCTCCCTTAGTTTGGTGCTAAATCCTTCCAGGATTTTCCACATGTAGATCACAGCGTATCTCTCCCGTATTCGTTCCAAGGAGTAGAGATTCATTTCTTTTAGCCTCTCCCTGTAGCTTATCTCCTTCATCTTGGCAATCCTCTTGGTGTAGCCTCTCTAGATTGCCTCAAGCTCCGTGGTTAGTTTGACACTATGGGGGTGACCACAGCTAGGAGCAATAGTCTAGGCGGCTTAGGACAAATGTCCTCCATAGTGTCAACATGGTGTCTCTGTCTGCCACGGCCTTTTATATGTCGTCCACA
>OZ024759.1:15251103-15253603 GCA_964016885.1 Eledone cirrhosa | reverse complement strand
CCTACGCTTCGGGGTTCGTAGATGTCGGATGGATATGATGGGACATTCAAATGCTGTCTGAACTGATGTTAGGCTTCTGACTCCCTGCTTACGTTTCAATTAAAGGCAGTCTATGTCACTGTTGATGTGGACGTTTCCAGTGTTGTATTGTATTTTTCGAGTTCTAACATCAACTGTTCGGATTTCGTCTATCGTTCAATTCAGTATTCCAAACGTTGGTATTAGGACAGGCACAGCAAACGCATTGTGGGCCGCTGTTTTGTTTTACACAGAGAGTTCAATGTATGTTCTTCTGGTTTTATAATTTCACAAAGTTTTACCAATAGAAAGAGAGTCGGTTTCTAACATAGACACAAGACTCTGTCATTGGAATTTACACAACATCAACTAGGTAGATATGTATGTATGCATGCATGCATGTGTAGATATGGATGTTATTGTATGTGTGGATGTGTATGATTTGAGTTGGATGTGTGCATGTGTATATGCTTTGTATCTGTACATGTGTATATGCAGTTATTAGATGCCAAATTTTTGGAATGTTTTACATATTTTTACTGTTCCATTAATGGATCGTACTTGTAATTTCCTAACTAGTTGTGTTCTTTCTGTTCCTGTGAAGCCCAGCTTCACAAGATTTGCATTGAGGCAGTTACTAACATACCCCAGTGGCCCAATAATCACAGGCATAAATCTGAAGGTGTAATCAGAGTGGAGTATCTGCAGATTTCTCATCAGTTCTGCATAACTATTCTCCTATTCGCTAATCTTTGATATTATATTGGCATATGCTGGACAGCTAACTTCCACTACTGTGCATGCTTTCATTTCTCTGTCCCATATCATAATATCTGGTCTGTTATGCCTGCATTTTATTGTGATTTTTACTGGAACATTCCACCAGTACTCTTTCATATTATGTATGTATGTATGTATGTATGTATGTATGTATGTATGTATGTATGTAAGGAGCTCTTAAGAGTCAATGGCCATCCAAAATTACCGGGAGATATGACCCCTTAGCCTTTGTCAAGGCAGAATTCTAGGAGAAGGAAAACTCTGATATAACACCTGCAACTCTGATGGTATCCAATGATGTTGACTTGTTCTTCTTTTTGGTAAATATCATCTTGGTTAAGAGAGTGGGACTGGCTTTGTGCAGTGCCTTTGCTCACTATAAAAGCTTCACGGCACAGGCATTGCTTTGTATCTGGATATCTCTCTGCACTTGTCGTCACATGGTACCATGGGCCCAGCACTATGTGTCAATAATTGTCACAAGTGTAGTGTTTGTACCAGAGTTTTCAAGTCGCTGGCTGGATTAAAAAGTCACACTCGTTCAGTGCATTGGTAGGGGTTCTCCTACATGGATACAAAGTAGTGTCCGTACTCGAAAACGAGTTGGCAGCCACCATGTATGTATGTATGTGTATGTATGTGTGTGCGTGTATGTGTGTGTGTGTGTGCAATATATACGTATACTAACCTCGTTGTATATATTTGTAAATGTACATGGATGACCTAAGTAATCATATCTCTCACTGTAGTTGGTATTTCTTGGTCTGTTGGTATGAATGTGATGTGTTAGTGTGAGTGTAGTTAGTGTATGTGTGTGTAAGTGAAAGAAAGAGGGAGAGAGAGAGAGGCAGAGAGAGATGGAGATATGGAGAGAGAGGGGGGGGGGAGAGAAAGAGAGAGACAGAGAGAGAGAGAGAGAGAGAGAAAGAGAGAGAGAGAAAAAGAGAGAGAGAAAGTGAAAGAGAGAGAAAGTGAAAGAGAGAGATAAAGTGAAAGAGAGAGAGAGAGAGTGAATAAGAGAGAGAGACAGGGAGAAAGACAAAGATAAAGAGAGATATAGTGAGAGAGAGGGGGAGGAGATAGAGAGGGGGAAGAGAGAAAGATAGAGTGAGGGAGATAGAGAAATAAAGAGCGAGATAGAGAGAGACAGATAAAGAGAGAGAGAGAGAGAGGGAGAGAGAGAGAGAGATAAAGAGCGAGCGAGAGAGAGAGAGAGATAAAGAGCGAGCGAGAGAGAGATAAAGAGCGAGCGAGAGAGAGAGAGAAAGAGAGAGAGAAAGAGAGATAAAGAGACTCACCTCTCAATGTAGTGGCAAAACAGCAAAAACAAAAATCATAAAATACCGTATGACGTCAATATACATTAAGATGAAAGCGAAGGATTTGTATAAAGATTCCTACCAGAGAGAGTGTTGAGCTGAGGAATTACAAAATTCCCAATGTAGTATTTCGATCTAGACAAAGAGACTCCAGGAGCAGTTGTCTAACTTGATGAAAGTCAACAACCTCATGTAAGAATCTCTGTAAATTTATGCTGGACCTCCAGTGAGAACATCACTTTCAACTATTTTAAATCGTATTTCTTTCTGTTTTTGTGTTTTTTGTGTTTGGTATATCGTTGTGTTTGTTGGTGTTGGTGGCGATTATTATTATTATTGTTATTTTTTTTGTAGTAGACCTGAATAGATTATATACATAAGAA
>OZ024759.1:15233603-15246103 GCA_964016885.1 Eledone cirrhosa | reverse complement strand
TGTATATATATATATATATATATATATATATATATATATATTCATTAGTTAAGCAAAACAAGACCACAAACTTCACAAGGAAGACATTATTAAAATATTGTCAACATATTTTAGTTTGATGTAAGGAATGTAGAGAATAATAATATTTTAATAATGTCTTCCTTGTGAAGTCTGTGGTCTTGTTTTGCTTAACTAATGAATATTTCCAGCTCTGCGCACCTAACTTCTGCATCAACCCAGCCACCTAGCTGCTTTCTACTGCATATTGCACATTGAGCACATGCCTTTACGCGTTGGCTTCTAACTAACTCACCAATCTCTCATCTCATATCTCCTCTACTATCTCCATCTCTCTCTTTAAGATTGGTTACTCTTGAACTATGTGTATATATATATATATATATATATATATATATATATATATATATATATATATATATGTAGGAGGTGAGTTTTATTGTAGTACAATAAAGCAATGCAGATATCGGATAAGAAGCACTCTACAGTTTGTAGGACTGGAGTATACATAATATAAGATCAAAAGATGGTTAAAGGAGTTCCATGTATTTTATTATGCGCATTTCAAAAACAAATATCATCATGCAATAATATTTGTGTTTTCATCAGATAAAACAGGAGAACATTCTGATGAAAACAGGAGAACATTCTGATGAAAACACAAATATTATTGCATGATGATGTTTGTTTTTGAAATGCGCATAATAAAATACATGGAACTCCTTTAACCATCTTTTGATCTTATATTATATATATATATATATATATATATATATATATATATATATATATATATATATATATATGGGTGTGTGTGTATATATACACTGTAGTAAAGGTTAGGTGGAAATATCAAAGGGTAAGAGCACTCAGTCCATTGGACGAGTTAAGTATAAATAATTACAACAGTGACATAAACAGGTACTCAAGTTTCGTTGGGTTCTGGGCCCCAATTCATTCAGCCTGTCAAATTGGGGACCAGAGCCCAACGAAACTTGAGTACCTGTTTATGTCACTTTGTAATTATATTTATATATATATATATATATATCATCATCATTTTACGTCCGCTTTTCCCTGCTTGCAAGGGTGGGACGGGTCCTATTATTCAGTACAGCATCTCTCTATTTGTCACGGTCCTTCGTCATCTCCACCGTAGTTTCAGTGATCTGAGGCCTGCCCTCACCACCTCCGCCCATGTCTTTCGTGGTCTTCCTCTACTACATCTTCCTTCAACTGGCACTTCTTCACCCATCGGTCATCCTCCATGCGCATCCCATGTCCATACCATCGCAGCCTCCTCTACCGCACACTACAATTTATCCCTCTCAGACACAGTTTCTCTCTCAACACATCCATGCTCGCTCGTTCACGTACATTCACATTGCACATCCAACGGAGCATGCGTTCCTCATACACACACTCACACACTCACACACAGACATATATATATATATATATATATATATAACGAAGGAAATGTGGTAAGGAACCAGGTGGACCATAACGCACCAAATTATTCAATACTTAGGGTAGTAGAGTGGGTAATAGGAACGAGTAGGACCCCGACGGCTGAGCTCAAGCCGTTTCGACGGCTAGTTCAGTCCAGAACTAGCCGTCGAAACGGCTTGAGCTCAGCCGTCGGGGTCCTACTCGTTCCTGAACAAGCTCTAGCAAAGCCTTAAGGAACTTCAGATAGAATGCTTAGCGGTATTTTTCTGCCTCCATGCAGGCTGTGTTTAAATCTAGAGAGAAGAAAGTCGCCGACATGGTTAAGATACTCATATCACTAAGTCGGCCCTACGATTCCACATGAAGTTACGGCTCCATAAACGTATCTTTATAACGTTCAGTTATACATATTGAAATACATAATAAGACAGATCTTAACCATTTGAGAAAAATAGGTGTAATGAGGAGTCACAAGCTAAATAGAGTGATTGATATAATTGAAAAATGAACAAAGAAATTCAAATACGATTCCTCAGTATGGCCATTCTCCAATAGCTGAAGATTGTGAGGATAATACCGAACAGTAAACTCTAAACATAAATGGATGGCTTGATAGATAGATACATAGAGGCGAGAGAAAGAGAGGGAAGAATAGGAAAAAAAGAGAGGTACCAACGAGAAAGACACACACACATATATATATATATATATACACACATGTGTGAATATGTATATATATAAGTATGCATATATATATATATATATAGAGAGAGAGAGACAGATTTTGAGGTAATGTTGATTGTATACTAACACCTAGTATGCATCTGGAGCACTCGACGTAGTGCGCAGGTTGGTTTGGTTACTCCGGAGTAGTGTAAAATAAAGTTAAATAAAAAGTCAAATGATTAAAATTTAGCTTCGTTTATTACTGCTATATATATTTCAGTGACAGCCATCGAGATACTAAGAGGTGGAAGCGGCCTGATAAACCTCAGAACCGACTTCTTCGGGACATGCAGACACCTTAGAGCCGGGACCTTTCTCAAGATATATGGACAGTAGCAACACAAGAAGATGTGAACTCCCCTCAAGCTATAGGGACTTCTACAGAACATGAAAACACCTCTCGGCCAGACCACCATGATAGCCTAGAGATAGAATCGGACACAACCATTATAATTTGGCCAACATCTATATAACACAAACACTTTTTAATTTACTAGATTTCTGATTTTCAAGTTCCATTTTTAAATCTTGATTTCTCTTTATTAATCTGTTATTTGTTTTCTGCCCTCTTCACTGTATCACCTTATATTTATTTTTAAGTTGAGATTGATTATAACACAAACACATTTAGTTTGATTATCTTATCTTAACATCTTGTCCTCATACCAATCTATCCAACATATTTCTAAACCTTGAGATTGGTTATAGCACACACACACTTTATCCTACACTATTTTTCACTTCTCCATATTCATTTTCATTACTTTTTCACCAATTTTTCATTTATTCTTTATTCTTTATCCTCTATTTATTTATTTATTTTCAAATTATACAAATTATATTAATTATTTTATTATATTATTTATTTATTTTCTGTTTTCTGCATTTATTGCCTTATATTTCTTCATATACATGGAAGAAAACCATCACCACCACCACCTCTATGAGAGATGGTGGCAGGAGGGATGAAGAAAAAACACACACTGGACTTCTAAATTGTTAGCAGCAGCAAGATATAAGCTGACCACAACACCAACACTACCAAATAATGGTAGAGGCCAAATGTACTTAACAATACCAAACAAAAACACTACAGGGAGCCTCGCTCCAGAAAAAATTCTATAGACTTCTGACTGAGGAATGCCCTCAGAACTGACCACTGGGAAGTTTGACACTTTTTTTGTTATTTTGTTCCTTTAACACCTTGTCCCTTCGGTCATTTTATCAATTTTTTAAGCTAACTCCAACAATAACAACACTTAGAATGAGGAATGTTCTAATAACTGACCAATGAGAGGTGAAGAGGACCTTTGACACTGAAATTCGTTTGTTTGAATTCATATGATTCCAGTTCCTCAGTGAAATAACAACCAGGAACTGGGCATATCAGAGTATTGACAATATTATACACCTCAACAACATATGTACTTGTCTATACCATACTAATTCAAACTGCCTGAAGAGGTCACAGTTGTCACTGGATAATAAACGATATTTATATATATAAGCTGTCACTGAATAATAAACGATATATATATATAAGCATACTTATATATATATATGTATATATATAAGTATGCATATATATATGTATATATATAAGTATGCATATATATATATATGTATATATGTATATATATAAGTGTGCATATATATAAGTATGCATATATATATATATATATATATATATATATATATAAAGATGCATATATATATATATATATATATATATATAAATATGCATATATATATATATATATATATATGCTTGGGGAGGGTCATATTTGTGTAATATTGCCAGAATTAATAACAGAACACACTCACTGTTTGATTGGTTTTCGCTTCTGTATCTTTTATATCAGTTAATTTAATTTATTCGGTCCACAATGTTACCATTGACTGACCAACGGTAAAAAATACAGATACAATATAGACACAAACACATATATATAGTCTAACAAAGTTATTTCGTTGCATATCTGCAACATCGTCATTGGTGCTATTATGTTTCCTCCCGTTGCATTGTATGCTTACGCCATCTTTATTTAGTCTGTTTATTTATTTATTTGTTTATTTTTTTGTCTTCTCTGCGCATGCGTTTGCGTGTGTGTATAGTGTTTTGTTTGATGTGTGTTCTTGTTTGGGTGACTGTGTATTGGTTAATGTATTCTATCTTAGTTTACTAGTGTGTGTTTATATGTATTTGTTGTTATGGTGCTTGTGTATGTATTTATTTATTTATTTATACTTCTCTTAGGTCAGTGTGGTTTGTTTGGGTGTTGTTGTTATTCCATTCATTTTTCTGTTTAGCCTTGGCCTTCTAAGTTCTATTTCACTGGCCTCTCCGATTTGCATATCTGCTGGGTCATTTCTATGCTTAGATATTATTCTAACTTCTTTGTTGTCTATGTTACCGTTGTGTTGTTGTCTGGCATGTTCGTATAGTACTGAACCGTCTTTTCGTCCTTTTAGTTCTCCCCAGTGTTGGTCTATCCTTTCACCTATGCTACGAGCTGTCTCGCTTATGTATGTTGTGGTCATGTTTCTGCAAGAAGTACTCTCTGTACATCTTATGCTGTACAACACCATTATTTATATATGTATATATATATATATATATATATATATATATATACATATATAAATAATGGTATATATATATAGGAACGAGTAGGACCCCGACGGCTGAGCTGAAGCCGTTTCGACGGCTAATTCTGGACGTTATGGTCCACCTGGTTGCTTACCACATTTCTTCCGTTATATATATATATATATATATATATATATATATATATGTAAAAGGTAAACAGAAATAACAACACAATCGGTACAGTATATGGAAGGGATATATTAGGTTAACGCTTGATATAGCAGGAAGAGGGTCTTAACGTTTCCGACGCTAGTCCTTCATCAGAAGAAAGAATGAGAAATAAGATAGATTGAGGGGACGAGCGGGATAGAATTGGCAAAAAATGTCTTTAGATAAAATAATATGTCCAGTGTGTATGTAAGCATATATATATATGTGTGTATATGAATATTATATATATATGTCTGTGTGTGTGTGTGTTAAAGTGTAATTGTGTGAAGGGAGAGTGTGAATAAGACGATATGAAACGATGACTGTGAACAATGGAAACTGAGACGAACCAAAACATAAATAGTTAGCAGATAAAGAGACAGTATGTGTGTGTGTGAGGAAGGGGGTGAGTCGGAGAGAGACAATGTGAGTGAGACAGAGCGTGCGAGAGAGTGAGACGGAGCGTGAGAGAGAGTGAAACGGAGACAGTGTGTGAGAGAGAGAGAGACAGAGCGTGAGAGAGAAGGAGTGTGAGAGAGAAAGAGAGAGAGAGTGAGAGAGAGAGAGAGGGAGTGAGAGAGAGAGAGAGAGAGAGAGAGAGAGAGAGAGAGAGAGAGAGAGAGAGATAGAGAGAGAGAGGGAGTGAGAGATAGAGAGAGGGTGAAAAAGAAAGTGAGTGACAGACAGAATGATGGAGAAGGAGGGAGTGTAAGAGAGAAAGAGAGAGAGAGAGAGTGAAAGGTAGTATGAGAAAAAAAGGGAGTATGAGGGAGCGTGAGAGTGAGAAAGAGAGATAGTGAGAGAGAGAGAGATAGTAAGTGCGAGAAAGTGACAGAACAATACAGTGAGACAGTGAGAGAGAGAGAGAGAGAGAGAAGAATACAGTGAGAGAGAGAGAGAGAGAGAACAATGCAGTGAGACTGTGAGAGGAGAGTGAGAACAATACAGTGAGACAGTGAGAGAGAGAGAGAACAATACAGTGAGACTGTGAGAGAGAGAGAACAATACAGTGAGACTGTGAGAGAGAGAGAACAATACAGTGAGACTGTGAGAGAGAGAGAGAACAATACAGTGAGACTGTGAGAGGATTAAGGTAAAGATGGCGGAAAATGGGAATGGCGGATGTGAGATGAGACAAACATAGATTTGATGGAGTTTTGAAATAGTCTGAGTAGGTAAACGGACAGTAAAAAAATATCTCATATCGAAATTCTAGAGAAATTTCTTTAATTTCATTAGTTTAATGGCATCTTTCACAATAGGCATATAGACTGAGAGGAGACATATAGAATGGATGAATATATATATATGTGTGTGTGTGTGTGTGTGTGTGTGTGTGTGTGTGTGTGTGTTTATATATATATACATTTATATATATACTGCATATACATACATATAATATATACATACATATATATATACATATGTATATATACATACATACATATACAAACATATATACATACACACACACACACACACATATGTGTATATATATATATATATATATATACATATACAAACATATATACATACACACACACACACACGCACACACACATGTGTGTATATATATATATACATATAGAAAGAGAGAGAGAATGATATAGATAGATAAATACATAGATAGATAGATATTGTTTTGTAACATTGCAGTGTCAGTCATGTATACGCATAAACATACGTGGTTGAGTTTCAAATTGAAATCATACACATAACTATATGGTTTCCATGTGTATATGTATATATATACATGTTTATATATATATACATATATATTTATATATATATATATATGTGCGTGCGTGTATATATCTATATATATATATGCATGTATATATATATATATATATATATATATATATATATGCATATATATATATATATGCATATATATATATATATGCATATATATATATATATATATATATATATGCATATATATATATATATATATATATGCATATATATATATATATATATATATATATGCATATATATATATATATATATATGCATATATATATATATATATGCATATATATATATATATATGCATATATATATATATATATGCTTATATATATATATATATGCATATATATATATATATATATATATATATGCATATATGTATATATATATATATGCATATATATATATATATATATATGCATATATATATATATATATATATGCATATATATATATATATATATATATATATATATATATATATATATATGCATATATGTATATATATATATGCATATATATATATATATATGCATATATATATATATATATATATGCATATATATATATATATATATATGCATATATATATATATATATATGCATATATATATATATATATATGCATATATATATATATATATATATATGCATGTATATATATATATATATATATATATATATATATATATATATATATATATAAACGTGTGTGTGCTTTGCATACATTTTATGATATGTTATTTCATAAAAAAAAACATTAAGTTATTATTACATTATCATGTAATTTTTATAGGCACCACAATTCAAAACCCCTTTTCATTTTAGTCTGTCTTGAGTTTTTTTTGTTTACCAATATATTTTGGTATACTGTCCATTATATTCAGCCCTCCTCTTAATATTTTCCTGTGTATTTTATGTCGTGAATGTCGCAACAATTTTAAATAATGTACATATTTACTGTTGTGTTGGTTTATAAATAATTGTATACATTTCTTGTAGCTCATTTTGATTTCTGAAATACAGTTCAGCAGCTAGATGCTTCCAATTTCCATTCGTTTATAAAATAAAATGAGATCAAATATACCAAAGTGAACTATGCAACAGCTCAAACTGAGTCATTGCTTCATACCAGACGTTTATTTAGTCACAGTAATACTATATCTTAATTAAAGTCAGAGTGGTCTCGGTTGGACTGTTTATCGTTTACATTGTCTTATTAGGGGCTAAACATTCAATGCAGTGACGTCTGTCAATAACTGACCGGTGATAATTACGTAATATATTAGCGTATGACATAATTGTTTCTTACCTTTGGCACAAGGTCAGTAATTATCCCAGTACATTACTGGTACTTTATTTTATCGACCCCGTAAGGATGAAAAGCAAAGTTAACTTTGGCGGGATTTGAACTCAGAACGCAAAGGGACGTAACTATGCTGTAAAGCATGGCGTCTGATCCTCTACTGATAATGCCAATATTGAAATAATACAGCTTTTGACTGAAAGTGTACTTCGAAAGTATAATTGACTTAGTAAATTGCCAGGGAAACACCTTCTCCATTCTGTCCGCCAGGGTTGTGGGGCGGCCAATACAGAGAGATTGGGAGGGCGAGAGAAATGGAGGTGATGACAGTGGGAGTTCGGCTCTTCAGTGTTCGGAAACATTGGTAAACACTTTGAATTTGGTTTGCTTCCTCGATTGTTGGATAGGTTTCTGATTTAGTTACAAGGTCAATAATGTAGGAGGAAGATGAAAGTCGATTAACTCTACCCCAGTACATTACTGGTACTTTATTTTATCGACCCCCGTCAGGATGAAAGGCAAAGCTAACCTCGACGTGATTTAAATTCAAAACCTAAAGTGACGTAATTCCATACCGCAAAGCATGATGACGGATGCTCAACCGATTACTGCCAACATAGTCTCATAATATCATAGAGTTTAATCCCCTTGCTAGAGGCTTATACACACTTTTATTATTAGCACATTTTCTGTAGTCAAAAATCCAATTTAATTTTAAATTCTGCCGCTTTGTAATAACGTGATGTTTACATGTTTTCGTTTTATTTTAAGTAAAAATAAGGAAATCAATATATTCTGTGCTCATCAATCAATTGATCTTTACACAAAGATGCATGTAATCTATTATTGATATGCTTCGGTTGTGTTCTTGTATTTTATCTACATCATCACTTCCCGACATGTTTAACGTAATAACCTGATTCACTATTTATTTTTAGCCTTACATGGTACTTTTATTTAAAATATAAGAAAGCACCATTTGTCATCATCCACAATCAAATTATCCCTTTTCAGTCTCTGACCAAATTAGATTAGTGCAAGAGGTATTTTTTTCCAAATTCTCGTAAAAGCATTTTCATAATTAACATTTCCTTCGCATCCAACATGTTCAGGATGATTAATTCCTTTCACAAACTGTCAACATAAACCGACAATGCTCGAGAATGTTAGCAAGAAATTACATCAGTAGCAATTACGATGTTTTTAGTCTTCAAACAGATACTTGTCCAATGTCATTAAGTACTCTAAATAATGCAGTCAATATTATCGCAGTCTACTAAATAAAAGGGATTTTGTTGTTTATCTCCAGTACACTCCTTACTGATAACGTTTTAAAAACCTGTCCAACCCGAGTTTTTATATGAAAGATATTTAAGAATTGTGAGCACAGCTAACAGCGGCGAAGCTTTTAATGTCATAACGTTCACAATACTGAGATCTTAGTTTCAATCCCACTGTATGACATCTTAAATAAGTGTCATTTACTATAGTTTCGAAGCAGTCGTTAAGCCGTTGGATAGAATACTTTACGGTATTTGCCCCCACCTCATTGCACGCTTTGAGTTCAAATCCCGTCGTTGTCAACTTTTCTTTTCATCCTTTCGAGGTCGATAAAAAAGTACCAGTCCAGTATTGGGGCCGATTCTTTCTCTATAGAAAAAAAATCAGCTGTGTTCAGACCTGGAAAGGGTTGGGTTCCGCCAGGTTTAAAGTGCCCTAGATACGCCGTATGACGGTGTCCCTACGAGTCCACAAGGAGTTATGGGTTCTTTATGCTTTTATTCTTAAACGTTCTTAATAGTAAGATCTTGATTTCAATCTCTTTCTATGACATCTTAAACAAGTGTCATTTACTATGTGTGTGTGACAGCTCCCACCTATGCAGGTTCTGCTGGCCCCCTCCAAGGTATATATCGTTGGAGGTGTATTTGGTGATTTTAATGATAGGGACCCCAGTCCTATCATCTGATTTATACAGCTGAGTAAACTGGAGCAACGTGAAATAAAGTGTCTTGCTCAGGGAAACAGCACACCACCCGGTCCGAGAATTGAACTCACAACCTCTCGTTTGCAAGCCCAATGCTCTAACTACCAAGCCATGCGGCTTCAATGATTTTTAATGATAGGGACCCCAGTAATTTACTATAGCTTCGAAGCGATCCAAGTCTTTCGAGTGAAGCTGGCTGAGCAGAAATTATTTGGAAACCTGTCAGAGGATTGTTTTACTTGTAATATAAATGGTTAATATTGTCACGAGTAGTACAACACTGAACCTCTTGTATGGATCAGAAGCATGGAGCATAACAAAGCAACTAGAGAAGAGAATTGATGGCTACATGATTGTTGCACATGGTACTTAATGTTTCATTAATACAGAAATTTACCAGCAGAGATTTGTATCAGCAGTAACGGAAAAATCAGAAAAGAATGAAACTTACAGGCCAGTGTTACAAAATACTAAGTGATCTTGTTTTGTGGGCACCATTAGATGGATACACAAAAAAGGGTAAAGAGAAAGAAATTATATTTATAACCTGCTGTCGGATACCTGAGTGCATAGGGTAGGAGAGCTCGGAACCCTAATTATGGACAGAGACCTTTATAGGGCATATGTAAAGACGGATGGGTCAGCTTTCAGTAGGATCGTAATGCGGCTCTCTCTGATGATCATATACTCCATAGGCGGCAACTTGGCAAAATCGTTAGAACGTCGGATAGAGCGCTTTGCGTTATTCGTTTCGGCTCGCTTTTATCTGGGTTCAAATCCCATCGATGCAATGTCAATTAAGATTTTCATCCTTTTGAGATCGATAAAAAAAGTACCAGTTGAGTATTGAGATCAATTCTTTTTTATATATCCTTCTCAGCTCCCCTCCCCCTCTCACACATTCTAGTTTTCTCTGGCAGAAATCTGACCTGGAGAGGGATTGTCTCAGCAATGCTTCCAAATGCCCAAGAAACACCGTATCCCACTATGGCACCCTACTACTCCACTAAGAGTTACAGGACCACACCATGTCATTTTCAATTGCAGTTGTCGTTTTGGTAAATACTGTTGTTGTTATGGTTTTAGCTTAACCAATTGTCAGACCTGATCGACTAAACCTCTGATTAAAAGCAAACTTTTATTCCTTTATTATTCCCATAATATCCAAATCCTCAAAATTATTCCAATATTCTCTTACACTTTTCTTTGAATAATTTATATAAAGCAATTTAATATGATAGATGCGCGTGCCTAGTGGAAAGGATGTTGGGGTTCGATTCCTGGACTGGGCTGCGTGTTGTGTTCTTCAACAAAACACTTCAATTCGCATTGCTCCAGTATGCTTAGCTGATAATGAGTACCCTGCGATGGACTGGCATCTTATCCAGGAGGAAGTCTTGTACTTTCAGTCACTTCACACGACGAAATTAGTAGTTAGTCTATATAAATTGATATGGGTATTTCACGTTGCTCCAGTATGCACAGCTGAGAATGAGTACTTTGCGATGGACTAGCGTCTTTTCCAAGGGGGAGTCTTGTATTTAAGTCGCTTCACATGAAGAAACCAGGATAAACACCAGCCTATCGAGCCTTCTGGCTTGAGACATTCTTTAGGCGTAGTTAGTCTATAGAATTTGATATGGGTATTTCACATTGCTCCAGTATGCTCAGCTGAAAATGAGTACTTTGCGATGGACTAGCGTCCTATCCAGGGTGAAGTCTTGTACTTTCAGTCGCTCCACATGATGAAACCGGGATAAGCACCAGCCTAACGAGGCTTCTGGCAGTATTTGGACATAGTTAGAATATAGAATTTGATGGGGTATTAAAATTGGCACAATTTTCTTCTTGATTGTATATATTTGTTCATCTGTTCTGCAACTCCACAATCGGTTTAGATATTTCATATATTTTATTTCATAAGCTTTAGATTGTTTACTGATATTATTAAAAAAACTCTATAGAATAATGAGAAAAACTCAACGCAAGAAAAGCTTTTAAAACTTCAACCTGTCGTCATTTTGCTGCTTTAACAGCACTTCTTTCGTTCAGTTTTTCTGGTTTCTCTTATGAATTCTAAAATACTCGCACATCACCTTCGAGACATCATTGTTTATATAAAAAATATGTTTGTCGTTTAGTTTATTATAACACATTAATAACAAATATACGTAGTTGATCAATCTGTAAGAGAAATTCATGTTGATATAAAAACGTATTAACAAATTGATTGTATTTTGATATATCTTCCGCGAAATATCACAAATATTTTATTTTGTGCTAGCTGTATCGATTTCTGAATACATGATTAGACATTGAAACTTGAAGTGGTGTATAATAACTATGGTTATTTATATGTTCTTCACGTACTTTACATTATTTCAAATAAATTGCAGCATCAGTAAAAGAAGTCTTTGTTTGGAATAATAACGTGATCAATATATGATGATATATTT
>OZ024759.1:15218603-15226103 GCA_964016885.1 Eledone cirrhosa | reverse complement strand
CTCTTGTGAACACAAGAAAGAAAGTATGATTGCTAGAAGAAAAAATTAGCTGAGTTTGTGATGATTTTAAACAAGGGATGTTAAAAACCAACCCGGTGTGTTCAAATATTATCTGATGTTTAATTCAGCTGTGGTGGAAACACATCTAGCCAAGCTTTATATCTGGCACTCTTTTGGAAACAGCAAGCTGAAGAAGTGTACATTGGATAATATAGTCCTAGATACATTATCTCTGATAGCCACTAATAATAACTTCTGTACTACTGTACGTACAAAAGTCACCCTTGCAAAACGGGGATATTTAAAAAGGATGGGGACGGTGTGTGTGACTTAGGGCCTCAAACCACAGAGTACGCAACACCTCCTGATATGCCCCCTGCTGCACATCATTGGACTTGGCAGAGTTTAATCAGAAAGGACAGCAATGTGTTCAGCTGCGCCGGAACCATATCTAGCCAAGCTTTGTAACTAACACTCTAGTGGACACAAGATGTGATTGATAGAAAAAATAAGTGAGATTGTGATGATTATAGAAAGGTATGCTTAAAACCAGCCCATTGTTTTCAAACGTTCCCTAATGCTTAGTTCAGCTGTGGTGGAACCACATCTAGTCATGCTTTGTAACTGTCACACTTGAGGACACGGCAAGATGTGATTGATAGAAAGAATAGCTGAGATTGTAAAAGGGAATGCGAAAACCAGCCCGTTGTTTTCAAATATTCCCTAATGCTTAGTTCAGCTGTAGTGGAGCCACATCTAATCAAGCTTTGTAACTGATACACTTGAGGACACGGCAAGATGTGATTGATAGAAAAAATAGCTGAGATTGTAAAAGGGAGTGCGAAAACCAACCCGTTGTTTTCAAATGTTCCCTAATGCTTAGTTCAGCTGTGGTGGAACCACATCTAGTCATGCTTTGTAACTGATACTCTTGAGGACACGGCAAGATGTGATTGATAGAAAAAATAGCTGAGATTGTAAAAGGGAATGCGAAAACCAGCCCGTTGATTTCAAATGTTCCCTAATGCTTACAAACAACTTCAATATCTATTTTATTATCTCAACATCTATTTTATTATCTCAACTATCGAATTCATATCCATATTTCCGCTTTGATCAAAGTTTCTTTTTAATATTAGTATTACCATCATCACTATCATCATCATCATCGTCATACTTATGACATCATCCTACTTATCATCACCTATATCATACTAATCATCGCCATCATCATCATACTTACCATCACCATCATCATCATACTTATTATCACCATCATCATCATCACCACCATCATCATATTCATCATCGCCATCACCATACTTAACACCATGATCACCATCATCATCACCAGCATCACCTTTCACCACCATCATCATCATCACCATCACCATACTTATCACCATCATCATCAACATCATCATCACCACCATCATCATCACGATACTGCCAATCCACCGACTATTATTGATAATAATGATAGAGGGTGGTGGATTGGCAGTATCATTAAAGAGTCGGACGCCATGCTTTACGGCATAGAGTTACGTCCCTTTACGCACTGAGTTCAAATCCCGCCGAGGTTACCTTTGCCTTTCATCCTTATGGGATCGATAAAATAAAGTACCAGTAATACACTGGAGTAATTGCTGGCCTTGTGCCTAAAGTAGAAACAATTATAAATAATAATTGTTTCTACTTTTGGCACACGGTGAGCAATTACTCCAGTGTATTACTGGTACTTTATTGTATCTACCCCGTAAGGATGAAAGGCAAAGTTAACCTCGGCGTGATTTGAACTCAGATCATAAAGGGCCGTAACTCTTTGCTGCAAAGCATGGCGTAATAATAATAACTAGTAGTTCTCTATGTTGCTGCTGTTGTAGACATTTAGCCGCATCTTGCCATCAGTAAGTAAAGTAATTCAGGAGATTTGTAGATAAGATATTTCCCAACATGAAACACAACGGATTTCGTTCGCATTTAACACAAAATGATTGCGTAAATAGTTATCTCTCTTAGCAATCTGTTACTTCACCTTTCATTTAGAAAGCAGCACTGGTCTATTTTATTCCCTATATATATATATATATATATATATAAATATGTATATATATATATATATATATATATTTGTTAGTAATATATATGTTAGTAATAAATATATATATATATATGTACATATATATATATAAATATGTTAGTAATATATATATATATATATATATATATATATATATATGTTAGTAATATATGTATATATACATATATATATACATATACGTATATACATATGTATATATATACACACATATATATACATATATATACATATATATATATATATATATACACACATACACACATATATACATATATATATATATATATATATATATATATATATACATATATATATACATATATACATATATACATATATATATACATATATATATATATATATTCATTTCCCCTCTCTATATATATTCAATTATATATATGTGTTTGTGTAAGAATGTATAGCTTTGTGGGTGCATAAGCATACTTGTCTCTCTTTCTCTCCCTATATATGGGCAGTCATTTCAAAATGATCCGATTGAATTTCCGTACACACATACACACACACGGATGTGTGTATGTGTGTGTGTGTGGAAAAGGTAAACAGAAATAGCAACACAATTGGTACAGTATATGGAAGGGATATATTAGGTTAACGCTTGATATAACAGGAAGCGGGTCTTAACGTTTCTAAACGTCAGCTCAAAAGTGACACAGAGGAGATTGAGGTTAGCTGACATTGCACTCAGTGCTCCTGTGGGAGCCCCTACATGGACACACTGGAAGTGGGAGACCAAGGTCAACGTATGTTGATGCCCTAAGGACAGACACTGGTCTGTTGGAGACGCAGGACATGGCAGCGATAATGAGGGACAGAGACCGCTGGAGAGAACTCGTCCATGGATCTCGGAAATTTTACCCACCCTAGAAATATATATATATATATATATATATATATATATATATATATTTATATATATATATATATATAAATATAAATTTAGCTAGAATCTCATTTCGGCGGGTAGAAATTAGCGTAACGCAACTTCTGTATTGTGCAGACAAGCGCTCCATGGATATGAAGATACCAGAGCTATAAACATAAGTTAAAATGGACTTACAAACTGAGACGATGGTTAAGAAGCCATTAACCACCTTAGTCAAAAAAGCGTACAAGCTAAACGGTTCAAACAAAATAAGATATGATTGAAATAGTTACCTGGACCCTCGGGGAAGATGGAATACTCCGATATATATATATATATAGAGATTGGAAATTGAAATGCCTGTAAGACCATTATTCAACTGTTCTCCATATTATACAGCATGCAAGACTCGAGGTTAAATTTGCCTTTCATCCCTACGGGATCAATACATAAAAATACCAGTAATGCACTGGATTAATTGCTGGCTTTGCGCCAAAAAGTAGAAACGATTATTATAGGGTTTCTCAGCCATGGGTTTAAGTTTCACCTTCGGGCTAATTAAACAATTAACAAATCAAACGGCACTACACCAGTTGTGTTATATGGTCTTGATTGTGTTAATTGGACCACAAGATCACTTCAGAAGCTCTCTACATTCCAGAACCACATCATGTGAGCTGCTCAACATTACCAAACTTAGACCAATTACATTAGTTGTCAGGTCAAGAGTACTCAAACTATACGGTGATATCGAAAGATCAACTTGTGGTGTGAGTAGATTGTGCTTGGAAGGAAGGTTGGCTGGTAAGAGAAGCAGAGGTCGGCATTCGAAACGATGGCTTGATAATATCAACTTATGGACTGGACTTGATCTATGCTCTTTAAACTCTTCTATTGGTGATCGAACTTTGTGGAGAAAAATATCTCATGCTGGCGCAGCGACTGCAACTGGAGGAGTTTAACGTCTGGATATATATATATATACAATGAATGACATTATTAGTTTAACGCAATGGGCTTCTCATGATGTTAGCGGCTTCTGTGTATAATAGCCTGCCCTTCAACGATACACACAAACACAAAGTCACACGTATTTCACCATGGAAAAAAAGCCTAATTGTTCGCAGGTCATTTAAACAACCATAGTTTGATACAAAATTTTTTTTCTAAAAAGATAAAATGTGATTTGAGGACATTTTGTTTGCTATTTCTAGTAGATCGAGAATCCACATGTTTTTGAGTAGTTGCATATTTAACGGGAAAAACCAGCTTGAAGGTGACCCAGGGGTAAACCCAGAGGATGATGGTTCGATAGCATCCACGAACGTGGGTGGTCTCGCTTGGTGATCCAGCCGGATCAATTTCAGGTGGTTGCCTCTGACAGGACCCGCTTGAAGGTGTGTTTGAGGACTCAGCCCCCACGACCCTCCCATGAATATCTAGAAGATGACAAACTTTATAATATATCCATTTAGGTCACAATACGTTTGCTTCAGGTCAATGCGTTGTTGTATTATTTGCTACTCCCTGCTACACTTGTTGTGTAAAGCCAGGTAAGACATGAGAGTTTAAATCTATGGTAAACCACATGTTGTACGTGAATTCTATTTAAATTGACCAATGGCTGTCATATAGGTGTCCTTGTCGTTCTTCTTCAAGTTGTAATTGTAATCATTGGGGTTGTTGTTGTTGTCTTTGACCTCGTGTTCGTCGCCATCTTTGGCGTGGTTTACCGTCATCGCTGAAGTTGCTGCAGTCATTGATTACATTCTTTGTGGTGGCTTTCGTCAACCTCAACACAAATGATCCTCTAGAATTATTTCCAAAGCCTTATATAGAAGTAATATATACCATGATGTTAGACATATATATAAGACTGGGTTGGATTACTTGATGTACACTTCTCCATTTTAAAAGCCCCATTACTGTGCGATTTTTGGAAGAATTAGCTTCTATTGTTTAGTGTAAGAAAAACTTAAAGATATCTCCTTCTTTAATTGTTATTGTAATTTGTGTGGTTTTAGTAAGTCTTCTGTCACGATCTTTGCACCTGTTCTCCGTGTCTGCCAACTTTGCTGTTAAATTATTGCCAACAAAATGTCAGCACAGAATAATATGAAGAATAAATGAAAATGGCGATGAAAGTTTGTGTATTTTCGTACACACACACAAATAATTATATATATATATATATATATATATATATATATATATATATATATATACACACATATATATATACATACATATATATATACACACACATATATGTATACATGTATATATATATGTATATATATGTATATATATATATATTCATATATACATACATACATATATATACATATATATATATATATATGTATATATATAAAGTCACATGCATATATATACATATATATAATTATACACACATATATATATACATATATGTATATATATATACATATATATATGTATACATATATATATGTATACATATATATGTGTATACATATATATACATACATATATGTATACCTATATATATATGTATACATACACATATATGTAGCTGTGTGTGCACGTTTATACAAACTTACACACACATCTATATATATATATACACATATACACACACACACATATATATATCTCACACATATATATATACACTCACACCAGAAGGTGATGACAGAGTGTTTAAGTAGTTATATTGGGCAAATATGTGAGCCCAAGTTTTGCTTCCAATAAGCGGTATCTTAGATACATGTATTGTACCATCATTTAATGGTGAAACCAGGATTTGTGATTGAAGATGGAGATAGACAGCATCTGTACGAAAAAAACTGTAATAAATTATAGTTGTAATTTATACGTATGTGTATACTTTTTTGTATGCATGTATGTGTATGTACTTATGCTTGTATTGTGAGTGGATATTCTTTATCTTATTTGTGTGTGTTGGCGTAATCCTATATACATGTGTGTGTGTATATACGTTTATATATATATATATATATACACATATATATATATATAGTAAAATGTTTAACCCCGGCGACAGAGCTCAAGCCGTTTCAACGGTTATTTCAGTCCAGAAATAGCCGTTTCAACGGCTTGAGCTCTGCCGTCGGGGTCATACTTTCTCCTATTACCCACTCTACTACTCTAAGTATTGAGTACTCTGGTGCGTTATGGTCCATCTGGTTCCTTACCACACTTCCTTCGTTATATATATATATATGGTTATACGCCCCATAATCAAGATGTCCCCAGATGTATGTGACAGTACAGAGGGCCTCTTTAGCAGAATCAATGAGTGCAACAAAAACCTATCTAACTGCATAATAGGCAGTATGGACGTGGTATCACTATACCCATCCATTAACATTGATTTTGCTGTGGGAAAATGTGTGAGATGATCAGTGAGACTGAGGTGGAGTTCTGCGCCGTCGACACAGATGAACTGGGCCTCCTACTTAGACTTACCTATGACACCATGACCTTAGCCGTCCCAGTAGACCCATAAGAGATAGACCCCCTCCCTATAACATCAATGGCAAAAAGGACACCCATGGGAAGGTGGATTGGGTGGACCTAAGCGGTACGGACCCCCCAAAACGATGATCAGGTAAGAAAATGGTCGCGCATGCAATAGGGTCTAGTATTAAAACTAGCATAAAGGGCCACATATACAAATTCAACGAAAAGATCTACACCCAAAATGAAGGAGCAGCCATAGGCGTCAACATAGCTGTTGACGTTGCTAACTTTTTTATGGGATTGTGGGAAAGAGGACTCAGAGATCTCCTTGAGGAGAGCTCCATAGACCTCATCATGTACTCTCGTTACGTAGACGACATTAATATAGTAATAGGGACACACCCACAAGAGAGTACTAACAAATATGATTTAGAATGTAGCCCAATGGAAAGCATCCAGCAGATAGCTGACTCCATACACCAGAGTATAACTGTAACTATCGACTACCCTTCGAAACACCCTAACAGTAGACTACCTGTATTAGACACGGAACTCTGGAATAAAACTATAGACGAGAGGGCCTAAATTCTCCAGTCACACTACGCTAAACCCTTGGCCTCCAAATACCTGATACTCAAAAACTCAGCAATGTCCAGTAGTGCTAAGTTTAATATTCTTATCGCAGACTTGGTACGAGTGATGAAGAACCTGTCCCGCATGTGCGACTCAACAGAAGTGGAAAGACACATCCAACACTTCATCAACCGCAAGCAGTTCTCTGGCTACAACCAAAGAGACAGAGTCAGAGTATACCAAGGAGCCACGGAGAAGCATAAGACCCTCATACAACTGGACATGAAAGGAATTTGCCCATTATACAGGAGCAAATCATGGAATAGCTTAGATAGGACTACACATAAGATAGGGAAAGCAACCTCATGGTACGACAACCAGAGATACCAGAGTGTCATGTTCGTGGACGCTACCCCTGGAGGGAAATTAGCTGACCTGTGTAGAAAGGCCCTGAGAAAGACCCACTTAAAGATTAAAG
>OZ024759.1:15201103-15213603 GCA_964016885.1 Eledone cirrhosa | reverse complement strand
AGAAGAAATTGGAAAGTCATCAACTGAAGGTTCCTTAAACTCTGGTGAAGGGACATTTAGGTTCCGAAATATTGGACAGATAAAATGACAACAAAACAAAACAAAGATTACCAGGTAACTTTTACTTTTCGTTACCTCATCTTACAGTCCATTTTGCATTGTTTAGCCTTCTATCTCTCTCAACGTTATATATATATATATAATATATAAGAACAAAAGATGGTTAAAAGAGTTCCATGTATTTTATTATGCGCAATATATATACATATGTATATAGTCTCACTCGCTTTACGCGATTTACTTGTCCCAATAGCTTTTTTTTAGTTATTGCTCGCCCCAACCTGAGGTATATTATTTTTAATGCGATGGAATATCAATGATGGTTGGCAAATCACTGACGAGGGACTAATTTTATCATATGTAACCCATGTTTTATATATATATATATATATATATATATATATATATATATATATATAAAGATATCCGTGAATGAGGAAAAGGAAGGAAACAGATCTGTATCAATTGTAAGAGAGCTGGTAAATTATTTATATATGATCATACACAGAATAAAACAAATACATATTATATGTATATATACATACAATTCGGTATAAGTGCCAACCTTTAGTTATAGTCATGAATCCTGTGTAATGACCGAAGGAATACGATCGCGATAACAATCGGCCTGAATGGGGTTCCTTCGAAGGGCCTTTGGAGTAACATTAGTCACTAGAGCGCATAGCGCGGAGATCAGAGATTCATTCTAGGTAGAGCTGCTACTTGTCCGAATTGAGAGTTCACGTCTCCGATACTTATGGGCATGTGGTTATAGAGTCTCGGGAAATAACCGCTGGACAGATTTTACGGGCAAAACTAACCGACAGGAGATCCAGGCTTAGACCGTGAGCAAGATGGTTGGATAACTTCCAGCTGCTTGGCTGGTGTCGCTTGGGGATCCAGTCGTATATGTTGGAGACGGTTGCCTCTGACATGACCCGCTGTAAGGTATGTTTGATGACTCTGGCCCCAGGACCCTCTCAGTAATAAGTGGTCGAAGAAGAAGAGGATATACATATACACACATACTATATATATGCGTCAAAATATATTTATTGCTGCTGGCTATTAGCGGGTCCGAAGACGAGTACCTATTTAGTTCAGGACAGCCCTCCTGCTCGTGAAATTAACTTTCAAATAGCTGAGCATTCCACTGATATGTGTGCCTATAATATTTGTTTCTACTTTTGGCACAAAGCCAGCAATCATCTCCGTGTATTACTGGTACTTTATTTTATCGACCCCGTAAGGATGAAAGGCAAAGTTAACCTCAGCGGGATTTGAACTCAGACCATAAGGGGCCGTAACTCTTTGCTGCAAAGCATATCGTCCAACCCTCTACCGATACTGCCAATCCACCGGACAATATCATATGCGCCTATAATATTGTCCAGGACGTGGTAAAGCTGGCTCTGTGAATTAAAGATACCAGTAATTTCTGCTAAAGTATAAAACACACCCCTATTAAACCCACCACCTTACGATTGTGACTCGAACGACCATAAGGTACGAACCTTCTCAGTTAAATATTTATATTAAGTTAAAGATGTATTTACAATCCTATAGCACTTAAAACATTCAAACATTAACTGTATGAACACTGAACACATCCTCCATGCATGTAGAGTGTATACATACAAACTTAAACACACACACATATATACATACATATATATATATATTCGGACCAAAACCCTCTCCATCCACCACCACCCCTACACGCCTCACACCCTTTCACCACTTGTTTCATTTTAATTTGTTTACCCTCTAAAAAATTGTTTTCCTCCCATTTCGACCCCCCCCCCGCCTTTTTAATGTCTTTCCACCACTCACCCTCGGAACTCTTTTTCTACCCAGTTTTCTCCCGATGAAGCGTTTAAGCCCGAGACGTCGTCCCACACACCAAAAAGAAGAACATGTCAACATCATTGGATACCATCAGAGTTGCAGGTGTTATATCAGAGTTTTCCTTCTCCTAGAATTCTGCCTTGAGAAAGGTTAAGGGGTCATCTCTCCCGGTGATTTTGGATGGCCATTGGCTCTTAAGAGCTCCTTTGCCCTTTGACAGGTTTTGTTTTTAGTCCTGCAGTATGTCCAAAGTCACCCTCCTCACCAAGAAACCTTGGCGGGGTTGCCAGTTTAGTCGCCAACGACCCAACCATGAGACAGGTTGTACTGGGATACAGGTTACCAGTAGCACCAACTGGTGACCTGATATATATATACATATATATATATATATATATATATATATATATATATATATATATATATATATGCATACATACATATATATGTATACATATATATATATGTATACATACATATATATGCATACATACATATATATGCATACATACATATATATGCATACATACATATATATGTATATATATGTATGTATACATATATAATTATATGTGTATACATATATATATATATATATATATATATGTGTATACATATATATATATATATATATACACATATATATATATGTATACATATATACATATATATAATTGGTGTGGGATGGTTAAAACGTCCTTAAGCGGTATGTCATTTGAGCACTCGATGCTCTTACAAAGCAGGGTATAGTATCACATAAGAAACGGAGAATCAGTGGTGCGACGAATAAGATTTTATATATATATATATATATATATACATACATATATATCCTCCCTTGAATGACATCAATAGAACAGAGACAGGCCCTCACACAGGCTATTCATGGAACAAGCAGTACTTCTCCCAACAAGAGGCGAGAATGTCCTTGACCTCTGTTTTACAAACAACGAAGTGCTCATCCACAATGTAAAGGTGACACCGACAATTTTCTCGGATCATAACTAAGTAGAACTGAAGATATGTGGTCCGAGAGAATCAACAGAGAAACAACCATCAAGAAGCACCGGCATCTAGCTGGGAAAAGATCAAGAGAGAAATCTGAAAGCAAATATGGAGCGAAAACACCACTACACAAGACACCAACACACAATTTCAACACTTCATGACGATACACACTATACGCCAAAAGTTTGTCCCGGAGAAAAAGGCCAACAGGCACAAACATCTTATTCCCAGAGATAGGAAAATCCTTATGAGACGTAGAACCAAGCTCTCAAACCAGCTGAATGCACAACAAGAAAACAATAACAAGAAAGAACCCTATTTGAAATGTGCACTACTTGACACCGAGATTGCACTGAAACTTTCCCATGAAAATGAGAGGGCAAAGAAAGAAAGCAGGACCATATAAAATATTAAAACAAACCCTTAGGCCTTCTTTAAATTTGCAAAAGAAACTGCCTCAGTACACTGCAAGATTGGGCCACCCTTCCATACAGACGGTTCATTAACCGAGAATCCACAAGAGAAAAGTGAAATACTGAACGCACAGTACAAAAGTGTGTTCACATGTCCACTGAGGCACATGCAAATAACAAAGCCAGAGGAATTATTTGATGCCACAACACTCCATGGAGAAATGGCGACCATTAACAACATAGACATAACAGAGGAGGACGTGGTATACGCTATAGAATAAATTAGAACAAGCCTGATGGATTTTCAGCAGTCCTCTTAAAAATATGTAAGCGGGCCTTAGCAACTCCACTGAAGACGCTCTTCAGAAGCTCCTTGGCTAGCGGTATACTACCCAGGCAGCTGAAAGAAGGCACAATATGCCCTATCCATAAAGGAGGTAGCAGAGCGGTGGTCAAAAACTATAGGCCAGTCTCACTAACGTCACATAATAGTAAGGTCATGGAGCGAATCATCAGAAGGATACTGATCACTTTCCTCGAGGAAAATGACCGCCTGACTAGCACACAGCATGGCTTTCGCCCAGGAAGAAGCTGCCTTACACAGCTGCTACATTATTACGACTGGGTACTGAAACAACTGCTAGACAGCTCACATGTGGACTTGATATATCTTCACTTTGCAATGCCTTTGACAAAATCGACCACGGAATGATATGTCACAAACTACACGGACTCGGCATAACTGGAAAAGTAGGTGAGTGGTTGCATGACTTCTTAAAGGACAGAAGCCAGACAGTAGCAGCAAACGGGGCCCTCTCAAACGAAACATAAATAACAAGTGGGGTGCCCCATGGAACAGTCCTGGGACCACTGCTGTTTTTGGTGGTTCTCTTAGTCATGCCCTCTGTAGTACATACATGCAGTTTAATGCTGGCAAGTCCCAAGCCATAAAATGCAAACCTGCAAACACAGTTACGCGGGATCAGGAGGGACCGATATCCCCGTGTCGAAATCGATACGAGACCTGGGTATAGACATGAGCGATGATGCATCTTTTTCCTCACAGATCCTGAAAGTGGCGACAATGTGCAGACGCTTGCTGGCTGGATCTTGAGGACATTCGGGACAAGAGACCGAGACAGCATGTTGAAACTATGGGCGACATTTGTCCTAAGCCGCCTGGGCTATTGCTCCCAGGTATGGTCACCCCATAGTGTCAAACGGAGCTTGAGGCAATCCAGTGAAGCTACACCAAGAGGTATTGCCACGATGAAGGAGACAAGATACTGGGAGAGGCTAAAGGAACTGAACCTCTACTACTTGGAACGAAGACGGGGAGGTACGCAGTGATCTACATTTGGAAAATGCTGGAGGGAATAGCACCAAACTTTGGCATTGGGAGGTGGACCAACCATCGAACAGGACGTCACTGTGTGGTGCCAAAGATCCCATCTTCCACATCTAGAATAAGGAGCAGATATTGAAATAGCCTGGGGTTCAAGGGCCCTCAACTCTTTAACAAGCTGCCGAGGGATCTGAGAGATCAGCATGGTGTGGATGTGTATGTCTTCAAGAAACATCTCGACACCTTGCTATCCAGGATCCCGGATGAGCCCACAACAAGACACGAGGGAAACCTAAGGGCAGCAGCAGCGAACCCCCTCTTGCACTTGTGGCCAACCAATGCAGGCTGGAGATAACATGTGTAGAAACAAGGACGGTACCCCAGCAAGGCCTCAGCCGGATGGCTGGGACAGGTAAAGAGGACTGCTGGAAATCCATCAGGTCCAGCAGCTGAGTCTGTTCTAATTTCATCCATGGCGTAGACCACATCCTCCGTTATGTCTATGTGGTTGATGGTCGCCATTTCTTCATGGAGTGTTGTGGCATTAAAAGAACTCCTCTGTCTTTGTTATTTGCATGAGCCTCAGTGGACATTTGAATACAATTTGTACTGTTCGTTCAGTATTTCACTTATCTCTTGTTGATTCTTGGTTAATGAACCGTCTGTATAGAAGGGTGGCCCAATCTTGCAGTGTTCCGAGGCAGTTACTATTGCAAATTTAAAAAGATTTTTGTGTCTGTTGGCCTTTTTCTCTGGGACAAACTGTTGGCATATAGTGTGTATCGTTGTCATGAAGTGTAATTGTGTGTTGGTGTCTTGTGTGGCGGTGTTTTCGCACCATATTTGCTTCTGGATTTCTCTCTTGCTCTTTTTCCAGTTAGTCTTGTAGAAGTTAAGGCTGGATAAGGTCCCGGTGCTTCTTGATGGCTGTGTCTTTGTTGATTCCCTCTGACCACATATCATTAGTTCTACTAAGTTATGATCCGAGAAAATTGTTGGTGTCACCTTTACTTTTGGATGAACACTTCGTTGTTTGTAAAACAGAGGTCAAGTACATTCTCCCCTCTGGTTGGGAAGAGTACTGCTTGTTCCACGAACAGCCTTTGTGTAAGGGCCAGCATAGACTCCGTCTGTCACTGTTCTATTGATGCCATTCCAGGGAGGAGGTGGCCCTCCGACCATTTGACCTTTGGCAGAGTGAAGTCTCCCAGCAGTATGATGTTGAGACTCTGGTCCAGTTTGTCAAGGACCTCTTCTATCCTACTGAGGCTATCCTCAAGTTTACCCTTATGACTGGGGGCATCGGCCGGCCGATATGTGACACATATTACTGTCTATAGTTGCTTCATATGTACTATCAGTGTGTCACAGACAGAGTTTGAATGTGTTAACAGTACAATTGGTGTGACATCACGGATATACAGAGCAACCCCACCACGAGTTCTCTCCTTCCAGTCCGAACGAAATAGAGTATATTTAGGTATATGTATTCCCACATCTGCTATACTGCTTGTCAAGTGCGTTTCGGTTAGTGCCATGCATAATGCTTGAATGCTTATGGCTAGGTCTCCCAGGTAGGAAATTTTACTCATGTTAGTGAGTTTCAGCAGGCGTCTGACATTCAGCAGCAGCACTGTTGTGACTTTTGGGGTGCCAGCGATGGCTGTCGGTATGACACCTGGCCAGGTGTCAACGGCGGCCATTCTGGATCCCTTAATTGTGGTGTTCTTGAGTCCTGGTGTGAGTGACCCTGTATATGTATGTGAATACTGGACTGCATTGATGCGATACCAGGATACGAATATTATGAAGAATGGGCATGCGTGTTTGTGAGAGAGAGGGGAGGGGGTTAGAGACGGGGGGGGGGCATAGAGACAGGGGGAAGCGAGGAAGAGATAATGTGGGCGAGTGAAAGAGATAGTGTGAGTGAGTGAGAGGGCGAGACTGAGTGAGTGTGTGAGATGGAGTGAATGAGAAAGAGAAGGAGGGAGAAAGAGGAGTGAGTGAAAAGAGGGAGGGGATGAGGAGAACGAGAGTGCGGGAGGGGGAGAAAGAGCAAGGGAGAGCGAGAGAGAGAGAGAGAGAAAGAGAGAGAAAGAAAGAGAGAGAAAGAGAAAGAAAGAGAAAGAAAGAAAGAGAATGAAAGAGAGAGAGAACGAGAGAAAGACAAAGAGAGAGAGAGAGAGAGGGGGGGGAGAGAAAGACAAATAAAGAGATAGCGAGAGAAACATAAGTAGAGAGAGAGCGAGGGATAGACAAAGAGCGAGAGAGAGAGAGAGAGAGAGAGAGAGAGAGAGCAAAAGAGAGGGAGTGGTTAATATTTAAAGAAACCAAAGAACGAAGAAACAAAAACCGAACCAATCCCCCCCCCCCCAAAAAAAAAAACAGGATCGAAGAAGAAGAGAAGAGAAAAAAGTAAGAAGGAAAGTAAACGAGAAAGTAACGAAGAAAATAAAGAAGCAAGAAGTGTAGAAGAAGGAATGAAAGAACAGAGAGTTGGTCAGTACCAACTACTCTAAAGTGGATGGTCGATTTTGCCGCAGTTGTTCAAGATTGATATGAAATGATACATTGGAAGTCACAGACTTAAACTACTCTGTTGTATGCTGTTATCTCTTCTAATGTAATGGTGATTCTACTGTTTAAGATCGATAATCATTCTACCCGTAATAAATATTATGACTCACCTAATGCAGTGATATACAGTATCTACCGTGTGTGTGTGTGTGTGTGTGTGTATATATATGTTAAGGCTACTGATAACATGTATCCCAGTACAACCTGTCTCATGGTCGGGTCGTTGGCGACTAAACTGGCAACCCCACCAAGGTTTCTTGGTGAGGAGGGTGACTTGGGACATCCTGCAGGACTAAAAACAAAACCTGTCAAAGGGCAAATGAACTCTTAAGAGTCAATGGCCATCCAAAATCACCGGGAGAGATGACCCCTTAGCCTTTGTCAAGGCAGAATTCTAGGAGAAGGAAAACTCTGATCTAACACCTGCAACCCTGATGGTATCCAATGATGTTGACTTGTTCTTCTTTTTGGTAAATATCATCTTGGTTAAGAGAGTGGGACTGGCTTTGTGCAGTGCCTTTGCTCACTATAAAAGCTTCACGGCACAGGCATTGCTTTATATCTGGAAATCGCTCTGCACTTGTCGTCACATGGTACCATGGGCCCAGCACTATCTGTCAATAATTGTCACAAGTGTAGTATTTGTACCAGAGTTTTCAAGTCGCTGGCTGGACTAAAAAGCCAGACTCATTCAGCGCATCGCTAGGGGTTCTCCTACATGGATATAAAGTAGTGGCCGTAGTCGAAAACGAGTTGGCAGCCACGATATATATATATATATGTTTATGAGTGCGTGTATAGAAATATATATATATATATATATATATATATATATATATATATATAAATAATATAAGATGAAAAGATGGGTAAAAGAATTCCAAGCATTTTATTATGCGCATTTCAAAAACAAATATCATCATGGGATGATATTTTCGTTCTCATCAGATAAAATGGGGAAACATGATATGTAGTTTAAAACACACTTGAGAGCAGTGAAGTTTTGAATCAACATACCATCAGAACGCAACATATATGAGAACGCAAATATCATCCCATGATGATATTTGTTTTTGAAATGCGCATAATAAAATACTTGGAGCTCTTTTAACAATCTTTTGATCTTATATTATTTATACTCCGGTCTTACAAACTGTAGAGTGCTACTTATCCGATGTTTGTTGCTACAATAAAACTCACCTCCTACATATATATATATATATATATATATATATATATATAGATACATATATATATATATATATATAAGTTTCTGAGTGCGTATATATATATATATATTTCTGACTGCGTGTGTATATATATATATATATATGTTTATGAGTGCGTGTATATATATATATATATATATGTTTCTGATGCGTATATATATATATATATTTTCTTTATATATATATATATATACATATATTTCTGATGTGTATGTATCTATATCTATATATAAAAATATATATATATATATATATGTGTGTGTGTGTATGTATCTATATACATATATATATATGTATGTGTATGTATATATATATATATATGAATATGTATGGTAGGTCGCTCTCGAGTTCTACTGTTGACATGTAACCCAGTACAACCTGTTTCATGGTCGGGTCTTCGGTGACTAAACCAGCAACCCCACCAAGCTTGATTGGCGAGGAGGGTGATATTTGGACAACCTGCAGGATGAAATACAAGACCTGGCAAAAGGCAGAGGAACTCAGCAGCCAACGGCCATCCAAATAGTATTTTTTTTTTCACCTGGCAGTGAAAGGCTCCCCTCCCCCCATTTGTTGTCACAACACCTTTCTAGGGGAGAGAAACTATGAAATAAATAACCTGCGACTTCGGAAGCATTCGATGATGTTGACCAGTCCCTTTTCGGGTAGTGTTTTCGATGCTCAGAGAGGTGGATTGGACGAGTGCAAGACTTTCCCCTCTTAAAAAACCTTCAAAGCACAGGCATTGCTTATTCAGGATGTGTTACAGGTTCGTGTGACTAGCTGTAGCATAACAGTGCACAATTATCTAATCTGACAAGTGATTGCAATACTCTTAGCCGAGTTTGCAGCCATCATGCATATATTTATGTGTGTGTGTGTGGATGTGTGTTTGTGTGGGTGTGTGTGGGTGTGTGCGCATGTGTATGTATATATGAATGCGTGTGTATATATATATATATATATACATATACACATAGATACAAACATATCCACATATCTCTATCAAATTACCCCTCTCTCTCTCTCTCTCTCTCTCTCTATATATATATATATATATATATATATATATATATATATATATATATATATAGTTTTAATATAGATGAGATTCTACAGGACTAGAACTGTTTCATTCTTTAGAAATCATCAGGAATCTGGGTATCAAAAAATAAATATGGTATTTATAGGTCTCTTCAGGTGTTAAGAGAGGGTAGGGAGTGGGATGGGTGTAGGTCATTGGTTGATAGAAAAGGGAATTCATTAAAAGCTAATTCTTCAAAGCTATAGTTTATATTTAGAGTAACAAAGGCAGAAAGAATTCTATAAACAAGTTGATATATATATATATATATATGTGTGTGTGTGTGTGTGTGTCTGTGTATGTGTGTATACATATACAGACATACACGTACACTGATTGAAATAGAGGTAGATATGTGTATATATCTGTGCGTATATGCACGTGTGTATCATTGCCCGAGTTAGTTTTACTTAAGTACGTTGATCATTCAAAATTTGCTCACACATTAAAAGAGTAAACCCAGCGACTATGTTTCGATTCGCAATGGACACTATTTCATCTCACCTACGCCGATTATATCTGTAGAGAAAGCTATGTACGCCTCAGATCATTGTTTTCATAGAAGTTTTAATAATGTTACGCTTTCCTGGTAAAAGATTAAAGTTCAATACGTTAAAACATTTTTTCTTTTTCATTATCCTTTTCCTTAATTTATACAATTCTTTCCTCCCTAGTCCGTAGAAATCAACCTGATAAATAATTATTTAAAGCAGTCATTCCAGTAGTTATATATATATATATATATAAAATAAATGTCTATATTAGTGGCATGACAAAGTCCGTTCATTATGTTAATCGATCCTGTCTTTTATTGTTTGGTTTCTCCCTATTTTTCTTATATATATGAGAAGAAAGAAGAGTATTGGTTTTATGTAGGCTAATCCACGTTTGTGATGTAAAATGAATATGCGAAACAACAAATGGGAGATGAGGCAGCTTACCGGTTAATCGCGCTGAAATTGGTCGGTGGAGTTGTGTAACATAACTAACTTGATGACACGAGATCCTCATCGTGTTTGGTACATAAGTTCCAGGGAACATTTGACGGGGTATTTTAAAGTAATTTAAATTCCTCGGAGTATCAGAAAATGAACAGTTATTCCTTGTACCCTGTTCACTTCATATATATATACATATATATATTTGCAACAGTGGCATAAGCAGATATTTAAGTTACGTTGGGTTCTGGACCTCCAACTCATTCAACCTATCATAATAAAAATAAAAATAAAGATGACCGCCAGGGGTTGAATTTGGTTTCCTTTCGGAAATATAACTTGAGAGGTTAAACAAGGGCCGGTAATTTGAAGGAATATTTAGCCCCACCTCTATTCTCTTTCATTATTGTCATTCATTATTCAAATCCCACCGAGGTTAACTTTACCTTTCATCCTTACGGGGTCGATAAACTAAAGTACCAGTCACGCACTGGGGTCGATTTAATCAACTTTCCCCTCCCCCCAAATTTCTGGCCTTGTGCCTCTAGTAGAAACCATTATTGTCATTCATTATTCTTTGTTTTTCTATCGCTCTTCTCCCCTCCTATACTGTTTTAAACAGGCAACAAAAAAAGCAGCGATTACAACAACGTAACTATTGAATATTTATCTGGTAATTCTTTTTATTACAACCATCAGATAAAATAACATATTGTAACTGTATTTTCTAAAAGATACATATACATGTAGTTTCGTAGTGACAAAGAAATCTACATAAATTAACAAGGATGAACATTTTCTTAGAATGTGACATATTTAAACAGAGAACACCAATAAAATGTATTCCATTTTGCTGTAAAGTAATGGACGTCTCAGATAATTCGTTAAAATAAATATTGAATCACTGGCTAGAAACATGATCTAAATAGGATATTGTAAAAAAAGCAAAAATATTTCCTCGGGATATAGAATTTCCTATAGATACGGTTAGCTTCATCAACAGTAATTAGTTTCAAGATGACACACCGAATGAGGGGTGATTGGAGAGAGAGAGAGAGAAAGAGAGATTTTACTTCAGAAAAACTTATGGATACTGTATTTTGCTTCATACCACGTGATATATTCACCACTTCCAGCATTCTCCTTCTGCTTCTTCGCCCACTTATTCCTGAGTGTCGTAGGGGAAGAGCGATGCATCAAACACTCCTTCTAGTGGGTTCTGTCAGACGAAACCGTCTCCAACTGATCTGGCTGGATCAGTAGCGCGCAGAAGGTGCAGTGTGTTCCAGTAAAAACCTCAATAAAATGCAGGCATAACAGACCAGATATTCTTTGGATGGGGGAATCATTTGGGGAAAAGAACTTAATAAATTTGATTGATTTATATTAAAATCGAATAAACCGTTTATTTTATGTTTCATCTGGTTTTATATATTCAAAATATTTTCCTTTCTTATAAGTTTTGTCAGTATATTAGGCCTTATACTTGAGTCTTCGGGACATATAATCAAGATTTGATCCGGACATCACCAGAGATCTGCACGCCGTTGGTCTTGATCCCCAAATATACCAGCTAGCGTTAAAGAAGACAAAACACTTTCACATTTTTAAAAATGGTAGCTAAGCGCGACAAAATATATAAAGATTTTATACCGAAATATAAGGACCTCTAAAGTCATACAAGTTAGCATCCTAACGTCACAGTTATCGTATTAGTTTTTAATATTTACCGATTCACATTGTGCTAGTCTTCAAATAAAACATATTTTATAGACATATTTGTGGTAGCACATAGCACATGACACAAAACATGTTAATTTACTTGACAATTTCCTGAATTCAAAATGATACAGTGAAAGATAGTGGTAACATGTTACTGGCTGATTTCAAGACGAGGAAATATATTTTACTCACGAGAATATATGCTTTTTAGCATTTAATTTTTGTTAATATTAAGAAACAATTTATTAAATCTGTTTAAAACCACATTTCAAACTT
>OZ024759.1:15171103-15176103 GCA_964016885.1 Eledone cirrhosa | reverse complement strand
GCAAGACTCATTCTTGAACAGGACATGTAGAATAATCAACCTTACTTCATCTGCTCCGAGTGAACGGGCCCGCCTGGTGGTCAGGGTGGCCGTGATCTTTTGTGGGGTTTTCGCCACAAGTGACCTTCGATGGTTTCCTCAATTAGACTATATGTAATTTAGAGGGATGTCTTTGCTGCTACGCAGTCGGGTCGATGAGACACAGTGGTGAATACGTTACATCAGGTGATGATGAGGGAGATGCGTTGTATAATCCGGCCCGTCTAGCAAGACTCATTCTTGAACAGCACATGTAGCATAGTCAACCTTATTTTATCGGTTAGTATTAGTTATTAGTAAACATACCACTGCAAAACTATTCCTTATCTACAATAGCCAAACGCTGGTCTCCTACAACTCTGTAAAATATATAATTTCGTCGTTGGTGATATATAAATCGATGTTTTTGGCTTAGGCATTGGCACAAGAAGCTAATATTATTACAGCATGCAGATAATAAAAGATTGTCAATAATTGTTTCTACTTTAGGCACAAGGCCAGCAATTACCCAGTGCGTTACTGGTACTTTATTTTATCGACCCCGTAAGGATGAAAGGCAAAGTTAACCTCGGCGAGATTTGAACTCAGAATGGCAAGGGCCGTAACTCTATGCGTCAAAGCATGGCGTCCGACCCTCTACCGACGCTGCCAATCCACCGCCCTAATAGATAGTCAATAATAATAGATAAATAGATATATAAAATAAAAGGTCAAACACAAGAAGATTGCCGTCTTTGCTGTCTTTGTAGGCATTCTCAACTCAAACAGAAATTATCTGCATGCTGTAATAATTGTTTCTACCTTTTGGCACAAGGCCAGCAATTACCCAGTACATTACTGGTACTTTGTTTTACGGGGTCGATAAAATAAAGCACCAGTAATGTAGTGGGATAATTGCTGGCCTTGTGCCAAGAGGTAGAAACAATTATTATTATGGCAGAATCGGTAGAGCGTCGGACACTATACTTTGTGGCATAGTTACGTCCCTTTACATTCTGAGTTCAAATCCCACCGAAGTTAGATTTGCCTTTCATCCTTACGGCGTCGATAAAATAAAGTACCAGTAATGCACTGGGATAATTGCTGGCCTTGTGCCAAAATTAGAAACTATTATTGATCCGGTTATCAACTGAGTCAATGGTGCAGACAGCCCCGACATCCACCTTTAAAGGGGCGGAAGGGTAGGCAGTTTTCATCTGCCTGGTGGCCATGGCGAAAGAGATTGTATAGTGGGCAAGGTTGAAATGATTGAAGACGGCACTTTCATCTTCGGCGAATCCCTGATTAACCTTTTCAAGTTTCACTTGATGAGGAACATCGGAGTGGAGAGGCGGAGAGCAAGTGCTGTCTTCTAATAAATTTGTGGAATGGTAGTGGCGAGTTTGGTCCAAGTGAACGGGCCCGCTCTGAGTATGCGCCTGTATAGTGGGAGAACAGAGAGTGGGCGCTTGCCCTGGTGGTCAGGGTGGCCGTGATCGTTTTTGTGGTTTTCGCCACGAGTGACACTCGGTGGTTTCCCCAATTATTGGGGAATTTTTGTTCTTTGAATTTTTTTTATTTGTTTTTACAGATTTCTATCTTTTTGTTATAAGCTTTTTACTTGTGGCCAATAAAGAAGCCATTATTATTATTCTTTGAGTCTCAGTCATTGATGTTAATTTACTGGAAAGTTTGTTCAAATGAATATGAAGCCGCTATCTCCAGCCTCAGATATTCAGGACGTATCGGAGGGTTCTTGCTGGTCCCAGCAAGCATGCCTTTTGGCGTGTTCCAAAAAATGGGGCTGAACTAATCTTCTTTAACCATCCTTGAAACCTCTTGATCTCATGACAGTCCCAAATCGTTCTGAACTCCCACTTTAAATCCTGGTATCGGTTAATATTCTCCTTCTCCTTTTCTTGCACTCTTGTGTCAATCAGGCACAATCCTTTTTCCTTGTCAAAAACCACCAGGTCAGGCCTATTGTGTTTTAATTTCTTGTCTGTCTGTATCCTGAAATCCCACAGCACCTTCAATTGATCGTTTTCTGTCACCGACTCTGGCTTATGCTCATACCTCTTCCAGAATGTTGTAAATTGTTTAGTTTACATAGATACCAGTGGATCACGCTGCCTATTATATCTTGCCCCCTAGCCTTTATAGTGAGTCTGGGCTAGGTGTTTACACTCGGATAAGGGCGGTGAATTGGCAGTATCGGTAGAGGGTCGGACATGCCGAGCTTAACTTTGCCTTTCATCCTTACGGGGTCGATAAAATAAAGTACCAGTAACCATCACCATCACCATCACCACCACCATCATCATCATCATCATTATCATCATCATTATCACTATCATCATCATTATTAGATAAATGCAATTGGAGTTGAGAAGCATATCTGTAATAAGAGCAGACTGGATATATTTAACTGAAGAGTTACGTTTGTTAGATATTATCAGTTGGAGCTGAGAATCAATGCAGAAATAGAGAGGCGGAGATTGTGTGTGTGTGTGTGTGTGTGTGTGTGTAGTTGAGAGAGAGAACGTGTGTGTGTATTTGATATATATATAATGTGTGTGTGTGTGTAGTTGAGAGAGAGAACGTGTGTGTGTATTTGATATATATATAATGTGTGTGTGTGTGTAGTTAAGAGAGAGAACGTGTGTGTGTATTTGATATATATATAATGTGTGTGTGTGTGTAGTTAAGAGAGAGAACGTGTGTGTGTATTTGATATATATATAATGTGTGTGTGTGTGTAGTTAAGAGAGAGAACGCGTGTGTGTATTTGATATATATCTATATATAAAATGTGTGTGTGTGTGTGTGTGTGTAGTTGAGAGAGAGAGAATGTGTGTGTCTATTTGATATATATATATTGTGTGTGTGTGTGTGTGTAGTTGAGAGAAAGAACGTGTGTGTGTATTTGATATATATATAATGTGTGTGTGTGTAGTTGAGAGAGAGAACGTGTGTGTGTGTGTAGTTAAGAGGGAGAGAGAAGAGTCTGGTTGTGTTTGACATTAGTATCACATAAATTATCATTACAATTACTATTACTATTATCATTATTTTTATTTTTAAGAATATGAAATATTCACCATTTTCCATGTGTAGGTTAATAAATATTTCATTTCTTTATCTCATATTTTCTAAAACTTCTTATCTTGAGACAAGATGATAAAAACTTTCTCCGAGTATCATGAATAGATTTGAGAAGAAAGTAGACGGGATACTGACAAATGCCGTATGGTTTATCAATGGCACCCACGTTATCAACAGGAATAAAATGATGTATTTATTAAACGTACACACAAACACTGAGACAGACAGACACACACACATATATACATGATGGCTGCCTCCTCGTAGTCGAGTATGGCCATTTCAAGATATAACAGTATTAATAATTATCAATTAATGCCCTCGGACAATGCCTGTCCGTGAACACCTTTTTAAAGTATGTTAAACTGTGCACTGAGCCAATCCCACTCTCTGAGCGACAGTAGTTATAACCGGAAAAGAAGAAATGAGTAACATCGTCGGTAACTATTGAGCCGGAAGTTTTATGTCGGAGTTATCCCAGTTTGCTGAGTTACCTTGTCCTAGAACAATGCCCTGACAAATGCTAGGGGTTCTTCACTCCCAGTGGTTTAACCATGCATATACATATATATACATATATATATATATGTATGTAAAAGGTAAACAGAAATAACAACACAATATGTACAGTATATTGGGTTAACGCTTGATATAGCAGGAAGAGGGTCTTTAACGTTTTGGACGCTAGTCCTTCATCAGAAGAAAGAATGAGAAATAAGATAGATTGAGGGGACGGGTGGGATGGAATTGAAAAAAATGATGTATATAGATATTTACATTATATATATATTATATAATAGCACAAGTTACTACCAACTAATTATCGCCAGTGAAGTTCGCACCATTTGAAAATGACCATTTTCGGCCGATGGTCTCTATTTGCTATATGCAAATGAATATATCATATATTCATTAAACACACACACGTAACACACACAGAGCCCCCCCCCCCCCACACACACACATATATATAATATCCAGGGAGTGTAACACGGAGTTACTGTAGGTTTACCCGAACTGATCAGTGGCGAAACGCGCGTACCAACCAATAAACGTAATGAAAGTGTAACCACTCGTCCTTGTTTTATTTTACTATATATATATTTGATGATCCCGTATGAAATCGGGGGTAACCACAGTTTATAAGGTACTCAATACATTAGTAGAGTTTGAACACCAATTTTTAATATAGAAATGGGTTAACAAGACTAAAACTGTTTTATTCGTATGAAATCTTCAAAAATATCAATTCCTGGATATTTCAGATGAATGTTGTAAATGAACATCTCCAGCAAACGTTCAACACACAAACTCTATATGGACACTATTTTATATTCTTGTCGGTAGCAGCTTAATGAATGTCACTGACGAGATATTAACGAAGATTTGAAAAAATGATATCAGGCATACTCGACTCCGACTGACATATAGGTGACATGTTCACGTAAAAAAAGAAAACATATTGCTTCGTTAATAGCGAGGCAGCCATATGTTTATTGTACATAAACATATAATACACGGTTTCATAGACACCCCTATTATATATATATATATATATATATATACACACACATATATATATATATATATATATATATATACACATATATATATATATATATATATACACATATATATATATAGTCCACATGTGAATATATATCCGAGGACCTTACGAACCAGAGTCAGGATCGATCATTAATCGATCGTTCCTTGAGCTGATTGATAGTGAAAGATATGTAATATCTTATCAAATATGATGGAACACTGACACTTTCTTCCCTTATATATTATTATTATTTGGCAGTATCAGTAGAGCATGGGACACCGTGCTTTGCAGCATAGAGTTAAGGCCCTTTATCTTCTGAGTTGAAATC
>OZ024759.1:15156103-15158603 GCA_964016885.1 Eledone cirrhosa | reverse complement strand
TATACTACGTTCCTAGTTTTACAGTTCGTTTGCGGGTTTAGTTTGCAGACTATGTATTTCCTATCAGTGCAGCTGGTTCTTTGAAATGGGCATGTTTTACTAATTAGGGTTTATATGGGAATATCTGGTCTTTGAACTATCTTAATATTTAATTTGAGCTTGTCTTGGGCCCTTCTAAATCTGTAAGCTAGTACGCCTCTAGAAGTTGTATTGACGAACATTACATTCTGGTATTTATTGCTATCATACCATGAGTTTATTTTATTTCCCTTATTCCTAGTATTCTGTTCCAAAATTTGCTCCTATACACCGGGCAAGTCCCATTTACATCATTTTTGACAATCTTTGGCCATTTGGTGCTGCATCCGACGGATGAAGTGTTGTATGTGTCTCTAATTATTTAGCGTTGCACATGCGGGACACGTTCTTCATCGCTCTTACTAGGGCCGCAATCAGTATGTTAATTTTTATGCGATTCGAAACAGCTGAGTTACGGTGGATGAGGTATTTAGAGGTCATGGGTTTGACATAATTCGAATGGAGGATTTTCGTTCTATTACTAATAGTTTCCAACTAAAGTTCTGTGTTTAGTACGGGTAATCTATGGTTGGGGTGTTTAGTTGGGTAGTCTATAGTAACTTTAATATCTCTGGTGGATGGAGTAAACTATTTGCTGGATGCTTTCCATGGTGTTCTTCTCTAATTCCTGACTGTTTCACCGTGGGGGTATTTTTACTATGATATTTATGTCAACTATGTAGCGGGAGTACATAGCCAGGATTATAAACAACCAAGTAGAGACAAGTAAATAAAAACATAAATAAAAATATACACAGACACTCGGATGAAACGCATGCGCAGACTAAGCACACAACACACAAAACACAAAATGAAGATGGTGTAGGACAGAACAAAGGAGAGACACAAAATAGAAACCTAGTCACAGAACAGAATGTGACGAATGTGACGACAGAACTTTGACGATATATACACAAGCAACTAGTCATCGAACCAACCAAACAACCAACCAGTCATCGAACCAACCAAAGAAGCAACCAGTCATCGAACCAACCGAACAAGCACCCAGTCATCGAACCAACCAAACAAGCAACCAGTCATCGAACCAACCAAACAAGCAACCAGTCATCGAGCCAACCAAACAAGCAACCAGTCATCGAACCAACCAAACAAGCAACCAGACATTGAGCCAACCAAACAACCAACCAGTCATCGAACCAACCAAACAAGCAACCAGTCATCGAACCAACCTAAGAAGCAACCAGTCATCGAGCCAACCAAACAAGAACCAGTCATCGAACAAAACAAACAAGCAAGCAGTCATCGAGCCAACCAAACAAGCAACCAGTCATCGAACAAAACAAACAAGCAACCAGTCATCGAACCAACCAAACAAGCAACCAGTCATCGAACCAACCAAACAAGCATCCAGTCATCGAACCAACCAAACAAGCAACCAGTCATCGAGCCAACCAAATAAGTAACCAGTCATCGAACCAACCAAACAACCAACCAGTCATCGAATCAACCAAACAAGCAACCAGTCATCGAGCCAAACAAACAAGCAACCAGTCATCGAACCAACCAAACAAGCAACCAGTCATCGAACCAACCAAAAAAGCAACCAATCATCGAGCCAACCAAACAAGCAACCAGTCATCGAACAAACCAAACAAGCAACCAGTCATCGAGCCAACCAAACAAGCAACCAGTCATCGAACCAACCAAACAAGCAAGCAACCAGTCATCGAGCCAAACAAACAAGCAACCAGTGATCGAACCAACCGAACAAGCAACCAGAAATCGCTCCAACCAAACAACCAACCAGTCATCGAACCAACCAATCAAGCAACCAGTCATCGAATCAACCAATCAAGCAACCAGTCATCGAACCAACCAAACAAGCAACGAGTCATCGAACCAACCAAACAAGCAACGAGTCATCGAACCAACCAAACATGCAACCAGTCATCGAACCAACCAAACAAGCAACCAGTCATCGAACCAACCAAACAAGCAACGAGTCATCGAACCAACCAAACAAGCAACCAGTCATCGAACCAACCAAACAAGCAACGAGTCATCGAACCACCCAATCAAGCAACCAGTCATCGAACCAACCAATCAAGCAACCAGTCATCGAATCAACCAAACAAACAACCAGTCATCGAACCAACCAAACAAGCAACCAGTCATCGAACCAACCAAACAAGCAACGAGTCATCGAACCAACCAAACAACCAACCAGTCATCGAACCAACCAAACAAGCAACGAGTCATCGAACCAACCAAACAACCAACCAGTCATCGAACCAACCAAACAACCAACCAGTCATCGAATCAACCAAACAAGCAACCAGTCATCGAACCAACCAAACAAGCAACGAGTCATCGAACCAACCAAACAACCAACCAGTCATCGAACCAACCAAACAACCAACCAGTCATCGAATCAACCAAACAAACAACCAGTCATCAAACC
>OZ024759.1:15128603-15136103 GCA_964016885.1 Eledone cirrhosa | reverse complement strand
ACCTCAGCATCACCATCACCATCATCATCATCAGCATCCTTATCGCCACAACCAGCATAAGCATCATCACCACCATCACAACCAAACCATCATCACCACCACCACAACCACCACCATCATCATCACCAACACCATCACAAACATCATCATCATTATCACCAGCATAACCATCATCATCACCACCATCATCACCTACACCATCACAACCATCATCATCAGTATCATCGCCACTATAACGATCACAGCCATCATCATCATCACCATCACCATCATTGCAACCCCAACACCACCACAACCACCGCCCCAACCACCATCGCCGCCACAGCCACCACCATAATCATAACCCCCCCCCCATACCACCCTCGCCAGCACAGTAATCATCATCACCACCATCATCATCATTACAGCGCCCCCACCACCATCAACACCATCATCATCTGTATTCTCTTTGATCTTACCGCAAATTTGATTAGCAAGGCTTGAATCCCAGGCTAAGCCGAGCAACATCATTTCAAATTTTTCTCATCTTCCCCTTAGTCACAATAGTAGCAGTAGTAGTAGTAGTAGTACTAGTAGTAGTGGTGGTGGTGGGGTGGTAATAGTAGTAGTAGTAGTAGAAGCAGTGGTTGTGGTGGGGTGGTAGTAGTAGTGGATATAGTAAAAGTAGTGGTAGTAGTAATAGTAGTGGTGGTGGTGGAGGTGGTGGTGGAAGTAGTAGTGGTAGTAGTAGTGGTAGTAGTAGTGGTGGGTGTAATAGTAGTAGTAGTAGTAGTAGTAGTAGTAGTAGTAGTAGTACATATTAGGTCTCTGGTCAGTTATGATTACATAGACTTAAGATCAAAAGGGTTTCTAGCATACTCCAGAGAATTTCATTTTTTTTTTTCAAGCAGCAATGAATACATATACATACATACATTTTACGTATATATATATATATATATATATATATATATATATATATATATATATATATATATATATATATAAACAAGGTTTAGCAAATAATGAAAAAGTTTCAAAATAAATTTTAAGAAATTGACTTTGCCTACTATATATATAGATTCCAGTTCCTCAGAAGAGGAACAACACAATCAGGAGCTGGACATATCGATGTATTGACGGAGTAAAACAGACTTCAATATGTGTACCTGTCTTTCCCACACCAATTCGGACTACCTGAAGAGATCACAGCCAATGATGGCTGTCACCAAAATATATATAGCAGTATATCTATAATTTATAATAAATGAAGCCAAATTTTAGATATTTGGCTTAATTATTTTATATTACTCCGGAGAAAACAAACGAACCTGCGTAATTTTTTGAGTGCTCCAATCTGCATACTGAGGTGTCGATAAACAACCAACATATACTCAATATATATATATATATATATATATATATATATATATTGGTGTGTCTGTGTGTGTGTGTGTATTAATATATATATATATATATTCCGTTTGTTTTTACCGAGGGCAAGTAAGTGGCGTAGTCACTACTTTACAACTCATAGCGAATGGTCTTCAAAGCGTTTTTAAATAAACAGAGTATATTATCAAACATACTATACATACATTCATATATACATCGCTCTTTCAGAACACCAATACTAATTCCTAATTTTCGACCCGGAAATGATGAAAAACAAAGATGATCCCGGCAAGTATAGAATTCAGAGCGGAGGAAACTGGATCAAACATCGTAAAACTTCCCTCCAACGTTCTAACTCAGGCATGGATAACCTTTTTGGAGAAGCGGTCACCATCAGGCGGGCCGCAAGCGCTAATTTACATTCGTGCCCACATTAAAATAAAGGACGGTAACTCAGGTTGTTTTGATTTGTTTGTCCAGAATGTGTACACGTTGGTTTCCTCGAGCGTATAAATGATAGAAAGATAAATTACGACTGAAAAGTTTGGGTAAAAAATCAGAAAGATTTCACTTTGGTGACTCAGGCGAGCCTTACAGACAAATTCCCGGACGGCACGCCGCTCGCAGGCCTCAAGTTGCCCATGACTGTTCTAACAATTCTGCCAATTCACAGAATAGTAACACATCAGCAATACATAATACTGTAAAAACCTTCCTAGAAACCACAAACACACCCTTGCTTTCATGCTTCTGAATCCCATCAACATCGTTTTCCTTGTAGTTTTTATCCTGGGTCAGCCCTCAATCAAGAGTACTCATAACACTGGAGATATATGCCAGCCTCCCACGTATACAGCAGAATGTATCAGGCAGTGAAGATCTGGGGATGCTTATTTCAAATGTAGCATCAGTGATGTGGAACAGAGTTATTATGGTACTCCAGCTAAAACAAACTTTCTAGTTGTTGTCTTCCTGTTTCTTCTACAACAACTACAACGGTACGCGTTGGGGCCCACCCACAGCCCCGGCGGACAGGATTGAGAAGGCGTTTCCCCGGGGGACGGCAAGGGAGACGCGCTGGAAAAGCCACTCCAACTCGCGGGGCTCACACCTGCGGCTGGTCAGCTCAGCAACCTGTGGTGGTGAGTAGAGAGGTAGCCCTCGGGCGAGGACGCCAAAAGTCTCCACTGCCAGGGGTAGGACCGCAAAACTGTCGGAGAACCACCGGTATTTGAGGAGTTTGGCATCTTCAGCCTGACGTGCAGCAGAACCTGGGTTAGTCGCAGACTGTACCAAGTTGCAGCTGCAGAAAGTGTCGGTGCAACAGTGTTGGCATCAGTTAAGGCGGCGAATGTTGGGTGGCAGGGGTTGTCGTATTATTTCTGTGTCACACCGTTCTCTCTTACAATTCTCCTGAGCTCAACTTTGTATTTTCAAAGTCGATTAAGGAAAAAAAATACCAAACTAATATTAGGCCCGATTGTTTCCCTCTATTTCTTTCTGTCTTCTATTCCTTCTCTCTCTCTCTCTTCCACTCTCACTCACACTTTCTCTCACCCACTCGTTTCCTCTCTCTCTCTCTCTCTTAATTAATTTCTCCCTCTCGCTCGCTTCCACTTTCTCTCAACCACTCTTTCTCTCTAACTTTATCCCTTTCTCTCTCACTTCCACTTTCTCTCATCCACACTTTCTCTCTCTCCGAATGCGGCTCTCTCTCTTACTTTCTCCCACTCTTTCACTATCACTTTCTCTCACCCATTCTTTCTCTTTCCATCTTAATCAGTCTCTCTCTCTCTCTTATTTTCTCCTTCTCTATCACTCACTCACTCTTACTCACACACACTCACTCTTTCTCTCATTCAGTCTCTCTCTTTTACTTTCTTCCTCACTCTCTGCCTCTTCCGATCTCTAAAAGAAATCGATTGTGTTCACAACTGGAGAGAAATGAACCACAGCAGGGTCAAAGGTCATACAATGTAGATCACAAACCCTTCCTTCCTTACAACAAGTTTGTCATGTGTTCCAGGCATATAACATACCGAAATACCCGATTCACAAAAGAGATAGGGATGCAGGCAAAACAACTAGATGTGATAACAAATGAAGACTCTGCAGAACTAACATCGAGGATATCACCCATGTCATAAGCAGCTGTCCAAAGATATCATCGCGGTAATATCTACCTATGAGGCATGATGTAGTGGCCAAACACTGTACAATGCAATCCATAGAAAAGATAGCCCCGATAATAAACACATTAAAAGCTACAGCAATGTGGAAGACATACATATACCTAATATAAAAGAGTACTGGTGGAATGTTCCAGTAAAAACGCCAATAAAGTGCAGGCATAACAGACCAGATATAATGATATGGGACAGGGAAAAGTAGGCATGCACAGTAGTGGAAGTTAGCTGCCCAGCAGAGGCCAATATAATATCAAAGATTAGCGAAAAGGAGAATATTTATGCAGAACTGATGAGAAATCTGCAAATACTCCACCCTTATATTACCTGATTATACCTTCAGATTTATGCCTGTGATTATTGGGGCACTGGGGTATGTTAGTAACTGCCTCAATACAAATCATGAGAAGCTGAGCTTCACAGGAACAGAAAGAACACGATTAGTTAGGAAATTACAAGTACAATCCATTAATGGAACAGTAAAAATGTGAAACATTCCAAAAATGTTGCATCTAATAACTGCATATACACATGTAGGGATACTAAGCATATACACATGCACACATACAGCTCAAAACATCCACATCCACATTTACAATAACTTCCACACCTATACATGCATGCATGCAGACATACATACATACCTCTGGTAAAAAAAAAATATATTATAAGCACATATATTTATAAACACATACATTTATAAACAGATACATTAATAAGCACACACATTTATAAGCACACACATTTATAAGCACACACATTTATAAACACATACATTCATAAACATATACATTTATAAGCACATACATACAGAAACACATACATACATACAGAAGCCCATACATACAGAAGCACATACATAGATACAGAAGCCCATACATACATACAGAAGCACATACTTACATACATACAGAAGCACATACATACAGAAGCACATACATAGATACAGAAACACATACATACATACAGAAGCACATACATACATACATACAGAAGCACAACATACAGAAGCGCATACATACATACAGAAACACATACATACATACAGAAGCACATACAAACATATAGAAGCACAACATACAGAAGCGCATACATACATGCATACAGAAGCACCTACATACATACATCACTATGCTCTTCATTAACTATTCACATTCCGTCATTCCTCAATTCTCGATTATTATCGAACAGCACTGGTTTATATGACTCACAATGTATTACATTTAATATCTCTTTAATCTCGTTGTTATCGTCTGGAGTTATAATCATAGGCAAAACTGAGATAGATAATACATCAAATAATCAATCTAGTATGTCTCTACTTGGCTCTCTTTATGCATCTGCATATTTACATAGATTTTCTCTTCACACCATATTCTGTTGTAGTTGATACTCGACGTTGACCACCATCAACACCACCTTCTTCTTCCAGTGTATGAGACTGTTGCTGTCTTGGGTTCGTGTCTTTCGTCTGATTGAGATCAATTCTCCAGGGTCTACCCCGAGAAGGTCGACAAATTTGACTCCGATGTTCGGTAGGGTCACTCTTGAGCGCTACTGGTAGCATGTAACTCAGTACAACCTGTCACATGGTCGGGTCGTCGGCGACAAAATCGGCAACCCCACGAAGTTTACTTGGTGGGGTTGCTAGTGTCCTGTACAGAGAAGAGTCATGTACTCCAAGTCACTTAACGCAAATTAAATCAGGATAAGCACTAGCTTAATGGGTGGCAGTAGTTCCAGCTGCACGCATCAAAAGACTGGTGTAGTGGTTTTGAGAACAATGCGGCTTTGCAGATGATCAATGTAAATTGACAATGAAACGGCGTTACCGCGCGAGTTAGAAGAGAACTATTGACCTCTAGGAGAAGGAGCGACCCCTGATTGTATTCAACAACCGGAAAAAATATGAAGTATACCAAATCCAATGCTCCTTGAGAAATGTCATGCTCGACCGGGACGATTGGAGAAAGCGTGGTGAATCTTTGCGAGTGTAAACTCGACCGCCATTCATTCCTTCATTCACTACAAATAAATACTACCTGACCACGAACTTTTCAGTTTTGACCAAAATTGCTTCATTTTGTTCATATTCTTAAGTCCAAACTTAGACAAGGTCTCATTTGTATTTCATTCTTCTAGAATCGATAATATAACGTATCAGTAAAATCCTAGGGTTGCCTTTTCTCGACATTAATCTCTGCTCAAATTGCTGACCCTGACCCATGGGTTACAAAATATTAGTAGAGGCAAGAGGGGAGATAACAGGTCACATGGTCCATTGTCTTGTTTTGGTTTTAATGTCGTTTATTATTATTAGCAAAATGGTTAGAGCATCGTTTAACATTCTTTGTGTTATTTCTTCTGTTTAAGTTCTCGTTTGAAATCCCGCTTAGATCAAAACTGCATATCATCCTTTCGGGGCCTAAAACAAAGTATCTGTCAAATATTATGGCGATATAATTGCCTTTCCCTTCCCCCCAAATTACTGGACTTAGGCCCTAGGCAGTACCGGTAGAGGGTTGGACGCCATGCTTTGTAGCATAGTTACGGCCCTTTATGATATGAGTTCAAATCCCGCCGAGGTTAACTTTGCCTTTCATACTAACGGGGTCGATAAAATAAAGTACCAGTAATGCACTGAGATAATTGCTAGCCTTGTGCCAAAAGAGGAAAAAATTAACTATTTATTAAAATGTCCCTTATGAGTATCACAATTTGAACTCATTTGCCCGATGTAAATCACTTGCTGTGGAGTTAATTGATTTCCAATATAGTTCGATTATTTATACTGTACCCAGTAACTTGGTCCCTTGTGATTAATAAAATAGATTATTATTGTTATATTCCAACTGATACATTTGTTTATCTACGATTGATCGTGGAGTCTGTGATGGTGAGGCTGGTGATAATGGTGTGGTGTCTGTGATGATAGCGTTGGGGACAATGGTGTGGAGTCTGTGGTGGTGAGGCCGGTGACAATGGTGTGGAGTCTGTGGTGGTGAGGCCGGTGACAATGGTGTGGTGTCTGTGATGGTGTGGTGTCTGTGATGGTGAGGCTGGTGATAATGGTGCGGTGTCTGTGATGTTAGCGTTGGTGATAATGGTGCGGTGTCTGTGATGCTGAGGCTGGTGACAATGGTGCGGTGTCTGTGGTGGTGAGGCCGGTGACAATGGTGTGGAGTATGTGGTGGTGAGGCCGGTGACAATGGTGCGGTGTCTGTGATGGTAGCGTTGGGGACAATGGTGTGGAGTCTCTGATGGTAGCGTTGGGGACAATGGTGCGGTGTCTGTGATGGTAGCGTTGGTGACAATGGTGCGGTGTCTGTGATGGTAGCGTTGGGGACAATGGTGCGGTGTCTGTGATGGTAGCGTTGGGGACAATGGTGTGGTGTCTGTGATGGTAGCGTTGGGGACAATGGTGCGGTGTCTGTGATGGTAGCGTTGGGGACAATGGTGCGGTGTCTGTGATGGTAGCGTTGGGGACAATGGTGCGGTGTCTGTTATGGTAGCGTTGGTGACAATGGTGCGGTGTCTGTGATGGTAGCGTTGGGGACAATGGTGTGGTGTCTGTAGTGGTGAGGCTGGTGACAATGGTGCGGTGTCTGTGATGGTAGCGTTGGTGACAATGGTGTGGTGTCTGTGGTGGTGAGGCTGGTGACAATGGTGCGGTGTCTGTGATGGTAGCGTTGGTGACAATGGTGCGGTGTCTGTGATGGTAGCGTTGGTGACAATGGTGCGGTGTCTGTGATGGTAGCGTTGGGGACAATGGTGTGGTGTCTGTGATGGTGAGGCTGGTGACAATGGTGCGGTGTCTGTGATGGTAGCGTTGGGGACAATGGTGCGGTGTCTGTGATGATAGAGTTGGGGACAATGGTGTGGTGTCTGTGATGGTAGCGTTGGGGACAATGGTGTGGTGTCTGTGATGGTAGCGTTGGGG
>OZ024759.1:15116103-15123603 GCA_964016885.1 Eledone cirrhosa | reverse complement strand
GGATTGGCAATGAGTATAGCGAGGAATTTAGCGTACAGGTTGGGGTCCACCAGGGCTCTGTTCTTAGCCCTCTCCTGTTCATCATAGTCCTGCAGGCAATAACGGAGGAGTTTAAGACCGGATGCCCATGGGAACTCCTGTATGCTGATGACCTCGCACTCATAGCTGAATCTATGGTAGAACTAGAGAATAAATTCCAAACCTGGAAGCAGGGACTAGAGAGAAAGGGCCTCAAAGTCAACATGACAAAGACTAAGGTCCTTATAAGTAGACGAGAAAACAGAACCCAGATCCCCTCAGGGAAATGGCCTTGCTCAGTATGTAGGAAAGGTGTAGGTAGGAACTCCATTCTTTGCCCCAAATGCAAACAATGGGTACACAAGAGATGTAGCGGGATCTCAGGAAGCTTAATTAAGAATGTAGGATTCACATGCAGCAGCTGTGCTGAAACAGCAAGCAAACAGCCACAGGAAACAAGTACCACCAATCTCTGGGAGGGCCCTGTAGAAACAGTAGACAGCTTCTGCTACCTAGGTGACCGAATTAGCAACGGAGGTGGGTGCTCATAAAGTACAATAACTAGGGTAAGAACGGGATGGAAGAAGTTTAGGGAACTACTACCACTGCTAGCTGCAAAAGGCTTCTCCCTCAGAATGAAAGGCAGACTGTATGATGCGTGTATCCGAACAGCGATGTTGCATGGTAGTGAGACCTGGGCGCTGAAGGTGGAAGACTTACGTAGATTAGAGAGAAACGAAGCCTGCATGCTCCGATGGATGTGTAACAGTAATATACGTGAACGACAAAGCATAAATGAATTGAGAGAGAGACTGAGCATAAGAGGAATCAAATGCTGCGTGCAGGAGAGGCGGTTACGCTGGTATGGACATGTGATGCGTATGAAGGATGACAGCTGCATAAAAAGGTGCAGAGCACTAGAAGTTGATGGAAACCGCGGAGTGGGGAGACCCAAGATGACTTGGGATGAGGTGATAAAAGCCGACCTTACCCAACTACACCTCTCAAAGTCAATGACACACGACCGTGACTTCTGGCGTCACGCAGTAATACAGGGTACCCGACCTCCCATGGGTACATGCTGAAGCATATAAACAATACGCCCCCCCCCCCCCCGCAAGGTGGTCGTGGAGGTGCCACGGCAAAAAAGCACCCAGCCCACACTGTAAAGTGGACGTGTAGGCGCCACGAAAAAGCACCCAGCACTCACTGTAAATGAGGTTGGTGTTAGGAAGGGCATCCAGCTGTAGAAATCAAGCCAGATCAGTTCCTGTATGAGCAAGGCATGGTCAGCCGACCAGGCACTGCCCACAACAGGACAACCCGTCTAACCCATGCTAGCGTGGAAGAACGGACGTAAAACGGTGATGATGATGATGATGATGATATATATATATATTCTTTTACTCTTTTACCTGCTCCAACCATCCAGCTGAGGCCATGCCCGGGGTACCGCATATACATATATACACACACACACATCTATATATATATATATATATAGATAATCTCTTCACTACCTAATCTTTAACCTTGTAACCTAACCTACAATTATATTCTATACTAGATTTGAACAATAACTGACTCGACCATTCTTCTATATATTTTTACATAGATTGCTTTAACTGTTTTTCTACATTGCTTTTACAATTTTTATTCCAAATTATCTTTACGTTTTTGTTTTTATGTTTCATGCAAGCAATTTTTCTGGTTATATTTTTTTATATGACTCAGCTTTGTTATACTTTTTCCTCATTTATCTGTTGTCAGCTTTTTTTTCTTGCGAGAGTGTGTGTGTGTGTATGTGGGTATGTGTGTGTGTGTGTGTGTGTGTGTGCGTGTATATGTGTATGTGTCTGTGTGTGTGGGGGTGTTTATCACCTCTGCCGTTCTAACTCCCTCTCATATGTAACCGTCGCTACACCAAATTGGTCTAGATGTGAAAGCGAGAGCGCGGTGCTATAACCAATGTAATGCTTGCATTGCAATCTCTTAAAGTGCACATACTTGCAGCTCGGCACCGCTTTTGAAAGCAATCGCCCGGCAAAACCCAATTGAAATTAACTTACACCGTAAATTCTCTCGATGGAGCCGGCCTAAACCACCCCGGTGAACCCGTCCACGAGTACAAGTAAGTTAGAGTTGCATAGCTCTGGGATTAGGGAGTCACTGCAGGTAGAGCTGCTACGTCTATGTATCGAGACGTCACAGCTAAGGTACTACGGACATGCGGTTAGAATGTCTATTGAAAGAACTTCTGGAGAACCTGAGGTAGACCGCGGGTAAAAATGTTGTATAACATTCATAAGTTCGGTTGGTCAAGCTTGGTGACTGTTGCTTCTGACAGGGCTGTGGCCCTGGGTGATCCTGCCGACGAGTGCTTCTGATAGGGCCCTCTCACCCTAAGTTATCCTACAGAGAGTTGCTTCTGATAGGGCGATATCGCTTGGTTACTCTGCAGACAGTTGCGTCTCATAGGGCCCTCTCCCTTAGTGATCCTGCCTGGGTTGCTTCTGATAGCGTCCTCTCGCTCGGTGATCCTGCCAGCAGTTGCTTCTGATAGGTCCTCTCGCTGGGTGATCCTGTAGACAGTTGCTTCTGATAGGGTCCTCTAGCTTCCTGAAGATTGCATCTGATAACGTCCTCTCGTTTGGTGATCCTGCCGAGAATTGCTTGTGATGGGTCCTTCTCACATGGTGATCCTACCGACGGTTGCTTTTAACAGGGCCCTCACAACTGGTGATCCTGCCGACAGTTTCTTCTGATAGGGTCCTCTGGTTGAGATATCTGAAAACTCTACTGCTCCCACGAAAATCTCAAGAACAATTGGACGAAGACTATGTCGTTGTCGTAATTAGTCAGGTTTTTTTTTATTAGATTTATTGTTGCTGTTTTTGTCTATGTTAAATGGTTTCCTGCAGTTGGTTTTGTCTTTTATATATATTTTATTTTGGGTGCTTTTTTTGTTTGATTTGATTCTTTATTTTTTTGTTTTGTTTTTGGTTGGTGCTGCTGCTGTATTTTATATATTTTTATTGTTATGTTTCATTTTTTTTATATTTATATTTATATATTTATTTATTCAATTATTTATTTATTCATTTTTGGACGATTTGTTTCATCTTTCTTTCTGCGAATACTTCAAAGCAACGCGTAAATGAATGATATTTTATTTTAAAAAAATAGACAAATGGCATTTTTATTGGTGATGGTGGTGGTGGTGGTGGTGGTGGTTCTGCCCTTGATGGCCGTGGTGGTGGTGGTAGTGGTCGCGGTGCTGCTACTGATTATATGATGGTGGTGGTGGTGGCGGTGCTCCTACTAATTATATGATAGTGGTGGTGGTGGTAATGATTCTGCCCTTGATGCTGGTGGTGCTCCTACTGATTATATGATGGTGGTGGTGGTGAGGTGTCGCTACTGATTATATGATGGTCGTGGTGGTGGTGTTGGTGGTGAGGTGCTGTTACTGATTATATGATGGTGGTGGTGGTGCTCCTCCTAATTATATGATGGTGGTGGTGGTGGTAATGATTCTGCCCTTGATGTTGGTGGTGATGGTGGTGCTCCTACTGATTATATGATGGTGGTGGTGGTGGTGAGGTGTCACTACTGATTATATGATGATTGTGGTGGTGGTGTTGGTGGTGAGGTGCTGTTACTGATTATATGGTGCTGGTGGTGGTGGTAGTAGCGGTCGCTGTGCTGGTACTGGTCTGTTGATTATGTGAGGGAGGTGGTAGTGGTGGTGATGTTAAGGTGCTGGTCTGTTGATTATGTGAGGATACTGAGGGTGGGATGTGATCTCGTGGTGTATTATGAGAATCTCGTCGGGCTGGTGGTGTCTGGTCATGTTAGTGTACATGTGGTGTCGCTCATCACCGCGGTGGGCGTGTCGGTGGCTAAAATGATTGATTTTGTGGTCATGGTTATAGGTGAGGTAATATTGGTGATGGCGATAGTGGTAGTGGTGATGGTGATGGTGGTATAGTTGGTGGTGATGGTGGTATTGGTGATGGTGACGGTGGTATTGGTGTTGGTGATATAGTTGGTGGCATTGGTGTTGGTGATATAGTTGGTGGCATTGGTGTTGGTGATGTAGTTGGTGGTATTGGTGAATAGTGCTATAATTGGTGATGATGGTGGTATTGATGATGGTGGCATTGGTGTTGGTGATGGTGGCAATGGTGTTGGTGAATGGTACTATAATTGGTGATGGTGATGGTGGTATTGGTGATGGTGATGGTGACATTGGTGATGGTGATGGTGGTAATGGTGTTGGTGTTGATGGTGGAAATTATAATTGTAATGGCTATTGTAAGCATCATCAACGATTTTGTGGTTGTGGTAGTTCGGTTTTATAATAATGGATTTTGCTGCAGTATTGTAGAGATGTGTCATGCATATATTTCTGTGGATATATATATATATATATGTGTATATATATATCAGAGGAGTGTAACGTGAAGTTACTGTAGGTTCACCCAGGTGAGCACTTGATGTTTAGGTTCACGTCAGTGGGGAGGTGTAGAGCTAGACAGAGTGTAATATAATTATACAAGGACGATTTGTTAAGCCTTCATTGCCATTATTGATTGGTGACACGCGTTTCGCTATTGATCAGCTCAAGGTTCGATCTGTATGGATCTGGTCCGACTCTGGATTCAAAAGCTCGACCTCTTTTAACCACATGCCCATTATATCAGAGCTGTGATCTCTAAATTCAGAGAAGTAGCAGCTCTACCTGGAGTGACTCTGATCTCTGAGCTACGAATCTGTCCAGTGATTCTTTCTTGAGACATTCTAACCACATGCCCACAGTATCAGACCTATGATCTCTCAATTCAGAGAAGTAGCAGCTCTACCTGGAGTGATTTTCTGATCTCATGGCTACAAATCTGTCCAGTGATTCTTTCTTGAGACATTTTAACCATATGCACATAGTATCAGAGCTGTGATCTCCCAATTCAGAGACGTAGCAACTCTACCTGGAGTGAGTGATCTCTGAGCTACAAATCTGTCCAGTGATTCTTTCCTGCGACATTATAACCACATGCCTATAGTATCAGAACTGTATTCTCTCAATTCAGATAGGTAGTGGCTCTACCTGGAGTGACTCTCTGATCTCCGAACTACAAATCTGTCCAGCGATTCTTTTCGGTGACATTCTAACCACATACCCATTGCATGATAGTCGATTTTAACATTCATTATTCTGAGATTTGGCATTCGTTTTTAGGGGCAATTTTTTTATTATTCTGTTTACAATAGTAATTGTCGGCCATTATTTTATTCGCTTATTTGGTCATTTGTTTTTCCGCAAATGTCAACATTGCTTTCCTGATCATTCAGTTTAAAGACGTTTTTTCGTTTGATTTTCTTTAGATTTTTTTCATTATTATCATTTTGTTTAGTAATCCACCACTGAATACAATGATGTTTTTGTCTTTACTTGTTTTGATGTTAAATATATTGGATAGAATATGTTACATTCCTATTATTTTACCTTGCTGGATAACTAGTTACATATACATCAATATCGAGGTATTTATTTCATTTCAAATCTTTCGTCTGGCATAAGCCGTCATCAACCTGCTCTGTACGTCACGGAATCTTGCCATGCTGAACTTCGGAACACTACTTGATATGGAGTGTGCTGTCGTGTCGAGTCCAACAGTTTCTATTAATCCTGACCACCTGATGATGTTTTCTCTGCCCCTACTGCCAGCATGATATTAACTCAAACAAGATTTTATCTATTTCTTATGAAGAAGTATTTTATCATTTTCTACTAAGTTCAAATCCCGCCGAGATTAGCTTCGTGTTTTATCCTCATGAGGTTGATAATACAAACTACCAGTAACGTACTGGGGTTGATTTAACCGACTTTCCTCCTCAGCAACATTGTTGGCATACTGATGGCTTTGGTGGTGGTGGTGGTGGGGGGGGGGGGGTAAGACTACGGAAGGCTTTGTTGGTGGTAGTGGTAGTGGTGATTGTTGCGGTTGTTGTGGTTTTGATAGTAGTGGTGGTGGTGGTGAAACTACTGATAGCTTTGGTGGTGGTAGGGGTGATAGTTGCTGCGGTGGTAGGGGTGGTAGTGGTCATTGTTGCGGTTGTGATAGAAGTGGTGGTGGTTATCTTCGCACTGGGGTTAATTTAACTGATTTTCTCCTCCCCCAAATTTGTTAGCATTCTGCTTAAATCAGAAACGTCTTATTAACATTGCAAGAAGAACGGGAAATTGACCGAATCGTTAGTGCGGCGGATAAAATGGATTGCGTCATTTAGTTTCCTTTCTTTGCGTTCTGAATTCATGTCCCGTCAAAATCAACATTGACTTTCATTCTTATGGGAATGATAAACTAATGTAAAGTATAGTGGTCGATGTAATCAACTTTCTCCTCACCATAACTGGCTGCCCTTGTGTTTACATTACAAATCAGTTATAATCGTTTCTAATTTTGGCACAAGGCCAGCAATTATACCAGTGTATTACTTGTGCTTTATTTTATCGACCCTATAAGGATGAAATGTAAATTTAACCTCGGCGTAATTTGAACTCAGATCATGAAGGGCCGTAACTCTATGTTGAAAAGCATGGCGTTCGACCCTCTACCGATACTGCTAATTCACCGCCCTTTATAATAATAATTGGTTCTACATTTGGCACAAGGCCAGTAATAATCCAGTGCATTACTGGTACTTTATTTTATCGACCCCGTAAGGATGAAAGGCAAAGTTGACCTCGACAGCAATTGAAGTTTATAATGATAATGATTTGTGATTTAGGCACAATTTGGTAGGGGGTGGTGGTATTTGATGAAAATGACCGCAGTGCGTTACTGGTACTTTATTTTATAGACCCCGTAAGAAGGAAATTAAAGCTAACCTTGCAGGATTTGAACTCAAAACGTAAATAACCGTAACTATATGCCACAAAGCATATTGTCTGACGCTCTACCCATATCTCCAACCCACCGCCATTAATAATAATTGTTTCTACTTTTGGCACAAGGCCATTAATTACCCAAGTGCATTACTGGTACTTTATTTTATCGAGCTGGTAAGGATGAAAGTTAAAGTTAACCTTGGGAGGATTTGAACTCAGACCATAAAAGGGCGTAACTCTATGATGAAAAGCATGGCATCCTTCCCTCTCCCGATACTGCACCATCCTTAATAATGGTTTCTTATATAGGCACAAGGCCAGCAATTTTGGAGGAGGGGAAAGTCGACTAAATCGACCCCAGTGCGTGATTGGTACTTTATTTATCAACCCCGTAAGGATGAAAGGCAAAGTTAACCTCGGTGGGATTTGAACTCAGATCATAAAGGGCCGCAATTCTTTGCTGCAAAGCGAGGCGTCCGTCCCTTTGCCGAAAATACCAATCCACTGCCCTTCATAATAATACCGGATAGCGATGGATTGGCAGAATGGTTTGAGCAGGGGACAAAATGCTTCACTGTATGTGTTTTTCA